>OX276381.1:55939299-57139299 GCA_946251855.1 Alsophila aescularia
CACCCGGGGATCGGTTAATAATTCTCCTCGGGGAATTATTGGCCGTAGCCGATATCTGGCAAGGTGGGTCTGGGTAGTTTTACTACCTGGACGGCAGGAGGGGAATCGCTACAAAGAGCTATTATCTTTGTGGAGGTTCTCTTCCTGTGGGATGGGCGTCCTAGCGACGTGGAGGGGGGGCCCGGGCGCTCGGCGCAGGCTGGAGGAGGTGAGGTCTTGTGCGCTTGGCGCCGGCTCGAGGAGGTGGGGCCCGAGTGCTTGGCACCGGCTCGAGGAGGTGGGGCCCGAGTGCTTGGCACCGGCTCGAGGAGGCGGTCCGCTCCCAGACCTACCATACTTTGAAATGATGGATTCGGTGCTGGGAGTGTGACGTGGAGGTGGGGCCTTATGCGCTTGGCGCCGGCTCGAGGAGGTGGGGCCCGGGCGCTCGGCGCCGGCTCAAGGAGGTGGGAGGCGACTCCTCCTTCGTATTTGTGGGGTCAAAGGTGGAGAGTCGGGGGGCTCTCCATCGCCTTGCACGCCCCACCGGTCATGGTGATGGGTGACTTTGGTGAGCAAGGTTGCCACTGGGGTAAGATGGTAGAATGCAACCGCGACCCCATCTTGCCCCACCTCGGTGGAGGACTGCTCACCGTGGGGTTTTAGTGGGTAGGACGGGCAGTCCTGTGAGACCCACATAGCCGCTGGGCCTTCCCCGGGCTCAGTGGTATGCGTAAATGCATTTCCCCATGAAAAAAAAAAGAAAAAAAAAAAGCCCTACTTTCACCAGTGGACAGATAAAGGCTGATGACGATGACTAATATATTTCTTACCAAAAAATAATTTAGTTATAGGGTCACAGCAGACTTTACGCCCCGGCAACGGATCGACAACGGAATTCCTCGCTTACGGCTGGTTGACGGCTAGGCGTCGCCCCGGCAACGGCGGGACGACTGCTTGCTTGGTGTATTCCCAATAGTCCTGCTATGGCTATTTGATGCACAGAAGCATAAACGTGTAACTTGGTAAAAATGGATAAATGTATATATTCAATTCTCTATTAATTATTCTCATTAAATTTCTTTTGTGTGATTTCAATTATTTCTTTCAGGCTCTTTTATTGATTTGGTTCAGTTAGGTTCCGCTTTCGTCAGAATAAATATAACACTATTATGACAAAAATGAAAGGCAATGTCAAAAGTGACTGAAAATAACAAAAATTACAGGCAATGTCAAAATTACAGGTGATATATAAATACAAACAATGAGAAATGAAGCAGTCTTACTTACCTACAGGGCAATTTATTGCCTATAGTAACTAAAAATGGTTTTGGATGAATCCATGTACTATGTAATTTTTTGACATTAACTGTAATTTTTGACATCTGCTGTCAATAATGGATGTTTTGAGGTTTGATAGCTGTCGATTATCAATTTGACTGCTTTTATACTCGTATGAAATGAAGATCTCAATGAGATCTATCACTTTTGTGCAGACTCTACTAGTCTAAGATCAACAGTTTCGGGGTTATAGCCCGTTTAAGTTTGACAGCTGTCATCAAAAATGAAGATATCGATGAGATAAATTTCTTCTGTAAAGAAACTACTAGTTAACTATCAATAGTTTATGAGTAATAGCTGTTTTATGTTTGACAGCTGTCATCCATAACGAAGATATCGGTGAGATCTATCACTTCTGCAATGAAACTACTAGTCAGGGATTAATATTTTCCGAGTAATAGCTGTTTTCAGTTTAACAACTGTCATCCAAAACAAATATATCTATGAGATCTATCACTTCTGTAAAGAAATTGCTAGTCTAGTATTAATAGTTTCCGAGTTTGTTTCCCTAACCTACCTGTACCTGTACCTACCTGTTTGTTTGTTTGTTGTTTGTTGTTGTTTTTTTGTTTGTCCCTTCTAAGTTTGACATTTGTCATCTAAAACGAATATATCGATAAGATTTATCACTTCTATAAAAAAAATAGTAGTTTCTTTACAGAAGTGATAGATCTCAACAATCAATAGTTTTAGTATCAGACTAATTTCAACCTTATTGATATGAACTAAGTACCTTGTTTTTTTGAAGTATTTTGACTAAATGAAGACAGTAAATGCCGAATCTAACTAAACCTGATTAATGTCAATATGGGTCAAAATCGTGTGACGCTAATTTTAGTAATGTATATAGCTTCAAAACAATTTCGAAGGTATGAGACAATTTTTGATCTTATTGAAATGAACTAAGTACCTGAAAAAAAAGTACCTCGATTTTAGATGCATTTTGAGTAAATGAACACCGTAGAAAATTATTTTTTCATAATATTGCACTCTATTTATTAAGTAAAAGAGTGCATAGAGTAAGTGAAGTGAACTCAAGAATGTTATAAGGTTAAATGCTTAAAATGAAAGTTATATTCAAAAACTGATAAACTTTAACGACGACAAAATTTTGCCTGGTTAACACCACTATGTTAAATTAAAAATAATAAAGAATACAATATTTGTTTACAAATAGTATACTCTACAGTTCACACATACCCTCACACACCCGCTCTCACACACACATTGTAGTCAACATAAGTTACATTTATTAATTTGCTCATAGGTTTTTCGTTTTAGGTTAATTTGTAGTGCCGTTTGTTTTTGTCTTCACTTATTTTTCTGCCGCACTATGTTTATTTTTTTTCACGCTTGGTAATACCTTATTTTAAGCAATGGAGTATGCTGAAAACCAGACCTAAGACTAAGTTTAGTCTACGTAGTACAGTGCTGAGCATATCCCAATTGCCAAACATGCACTTGCCATTTACATAGGTACCTATTATATGAGTTTATCTTGTTTAAGCGTTTTATTGGCAATAAATTATTGTTATTCTTCATATCCTTTTTATTTTATTTATTTTCCTTTTTATTCAACACTGCGCGTGGATGAGCTTGCCGTGAGGAACAAGTGGCGCCCGCCAGCCGTAGCTGCGGCGACCACACACATTGCGCCTTAAGCACAGAATACTAAATAGTTGCTGCGTGACGCCGAGGCGAAGCGTTGCCGATCCGGCGCCGGGGCGTTAAGTGTGCGGTGACCTTTACACATTTCGGTGTTCTGTGAGACAATAATTGATGAGCCTTTTTTCTACAGAGAACCATATACTGAACTTTAAACTATTCAATAAATTTATTCATTTAGGCTGGGAGTATGCTTCAGATTTTGTTTCCGATTGTCTGATCAGACTATCTGATAGTTAGTATACACATCTTCTCATCATCTTTTCATCATTTTTCTTGCGTCAGACTTTTTCTGAACTCAGTCTTTCTCGAGCTATCATCCCGAGTGCTTGCATACAGAACTCAGTATGACTTCGTTTATTACCTACTAGCTATATACCTCCGCCTTATTTATAAAAAGTTAATAAACGTCAATTAGTACTGCGCAGTACAATATTGTAGTGCGCAGTATTACTAATCATTGCTTAACTTTTTATAAATAAGGTGGAATATATATAGCCTATGTAGGGTCGGACTGGGTCGGAAGTTCCCGGGTGCCTCTCCACAAGCCCGGGGCCCCTCGGGACGGGATAAATGGTAGATGGGATACTAGGTATCGATAAATAATTAAATATACAAATTATTAATTATCAACGATATATATTGTTGAGTTAATATAGTTCCAATTACTTATAATATAACAAATCTGGAGCAAGCCTACTTTTTTAAAACAGTAATAATTTCAGCTTAACTGTCAATAACTTGATCGTAAAAGCTGCTATTCTCGTCATCGTTGATTAGATCCGATTGTGTGTTTAGTGTGATTGATGAATCCAACAGTTCTAGCCCCAGCAAAGTCTCGTTTTAGTGCGCTTCAGCTCTGAAAATCGTCTCTCACAGTCACTTTCATGAAATAAATTATGAGAATTACATCATATGCATCATTTAAGGTGGTGTACGTGCTGATTTGCATGTCACATGGTATGCAACTTTCGCAGAGGTCCAAACCATTTCGGGAAAAACACTTGGCGTCCTTTGCAGTTTGATCTAAGAAAACTTTTTAACCCTGGGCCAGTATGGTTGCTCCACAAGGCCCCTAAGGGCTAAGATCTAGCTAGCACATTAGATTAACATACCATTACAGTTTTGAAACTTGAAGTCAATACATAAATTTAGTATTGAATTTCGTGCAGATTTCCAATTCGGGACTAGCCGGCGAGTGAAGTATGTATTTAGCATGCCGTTGTAGTAATTTGTGGCATGGTGCGGACCCCGCACAAAATACGAAACTCACAGAAGGTCCGTTAAGTACTTGCTTACAGGGCCTTAGACATCTCGGCGCACCGGGCGAGGAATTTTTCAGTGCCTGAAAAGTCTATCATGAACCTTTTTGAATCTGTGAACATTTTCGTATTGGTAGTGTATTAAGTGATTCAAAAATACAAATTTTGTAAATGTTGAGCTTCTTATAATTTTTTAGGGGTAATTACTAACAAAGGACAATATTGTGAAAAAATAATAAACGTTTATGATCAATCATAACATGTGAGTGAAAAAACATTAATAATACCAAAAACCGCGAAATTTTTGAGCTATTTCTGGTAAAGGTACTGGTGGTGGTAATGAGGAAACAATAAATACCTTTTATTGAAGACCAGAGCAAGAAGCGCGAAAATTTTAGAAAATAAATACTGAGCTGCATTATACTATCACAATGCAGGTCATTGGAAAAATCTAGACATTGATGAAGTTCCTCAGCGTGCAAAAATATATAATATTTCAGGCACCGGCAAAGCGAGCGTATATATATATCGAACTATTAATTTATTATAGCGTATACACACGTATACGAAAGAAGTAGAATAATGATTATGGCTCTCTTGAGTAGCGACATGAAAGCAGACAATATTATTATATTGTCTATTATATATTAATAATTTAAAGCTACTTCTAGAAGTGTCTGTAGAACTATATATATACTACTTTAAATAAGCAATAATAATAATAATATAATATATATAGACTACTTTAAATAAGCTACTAAACAAGAATATAACATATATTAATAATTACAGCTTGTTTACGCTAAGCAGGCGTCAACTGCTAAAATCATAAAAATAAGAATATAACATGTTTAAGATCGTATCTGTCTATCTGTTTGTCTGTTCACGCATGGACATGGATGCGCAAAACTACTGGACCGATTGCAATGCGGTTTTCACTGGCAAGTCGGAGAAAAGGATACGACTTATATTTTTACTCTATCCAGAAGTATGCAGACCGCGCTTTACAATCGGACCGGCAATAAAATCATAAATGCCTCGGTGTTGTTTGCGATTCGGATGTCCGACCTGACTATCGGATCGGAAGTGTATTACAATACAATACAACAACACTTTATTACACACCAATAAGAAGGTAATATATAGAATTAACTCATGAAATGAAAGGTACGGAAAAATCTGACGGACATTGGACATATTATTTATTTATCGTTTCGATTTTTGTCCAGGCTAGTTAACATTATATTTTATATTAATTTGTGCGAGAACAGACCCGTTTTGACTCATAAACATGTAACCAAAGACATAGCAGTAGATAGCAAGCTCAAATCAAAGTGGAATGGTTATAATTATTAGCCTCTGTATCCAAATTTATTGTGATAGAAAACGTGTAGTTACAGACTAATGTATGAAGAGAGAGCTGAACTGGCTCTGTGGTATTATCTGCCGGTAAACGACTAATTGATCACCAGTCTCCCCCGTAGAACATTACAACGGGTGGTTGGCTGGATATTTTCTTTTCATAAGGGAGGTTTGACATAATCACCATGCTTGCCGGGGGTTGGTGATCTCAAGTTGTTTACTGACAATACACAGGAAAATGCTGCAGTCCACTTCCTGAATTCCCTGGATAAAAAGTTAAGAGAGATCACTTGTATGGCAGAGGTCTATATATAATACAGCTCTACTATGGGTATTTTTTACCCGCAAAGCACTATTTTCATCCTTATATCCCAACCTGGATCATGACGATTGTGGCAAGACGATAAGATTGAAGGTGTGAACCTGCATTTTTTCCTTTAATGACCCAATATCCATTCTTGCCTTCCCCAAAAACAATAGGCCTCGTTTCCCTGAAGCAAAAATTGCAACAACTATTGTACCTATGTACTATGAACCCATTCACGCCACTTTCATTAAATGATTGAAAGAATTTTAAAGCGAACGCGAGTGGATTCTGAATAATTAAGCCATTGTATTCATGCAGAGACCAGATTTTGCGAGGTCATTAATTTTTCTGCGCCATCTGGTTTTAAAATAACACGATAATAAAATAATGTTATGACTCAACGATAGGGGTGACATGAATTAAGTTTAAAATACTCTTTTTTTTAAACCAATTATCCATTACAATGTGTGGAAGAAAACTTGCCTCGACAGCTTATAGATCCACTTACCAACCATCCGTGGAGTACCACAAGGTAGTATATTAGGACCATTATTGTTTTTAATTTACATAAATGACTTGCTACATATACATTTTTGATTAATTGCACTCTGCAATTAATCATAAGTGTATAGTTTTCGCTGATGACGTGTCGGTCGTAGTAACCGACAATAATAATTTGACATCAATAAATCATATTCTTATGAATATTGCTGCTGACTTTCATTATTTAAGGTTTGATTATAATTATTTAAGTGATATAATTGATAGATTCAGGCGTTACTTTGCGGAAATCCATATTTAAAATGAACAAAATAAAAATATGTAGCTTACTTCCGCCAAAACTGTAAGTCAGACAAAGCAACACACACGGATATTGCTATTCCTTCTTCGTCTTGTCACCCCATTCAACATAAATTAGCAGCCTTTCATAGTTATGTACACCGGTTATTGACAGTTCCTTTGTCTTCTGAGAATTATAATAATGAATTACATATTATTTATCAAATTGCTATTTCAAACGGGTACAATAAGGAAGTGGTAGATAATTTGATAAAAAGGAAACTACAAGATAGGGTTCGATCATTACTTTTTGCGGGTCCACGGGATAAAATCAACAAATATGTGGGTAGTTTGTCATACATGGGCCCAGTTTCGGATAAAATCGCAAACTTGCTTAGGAAAAACAACGTTCATGTAGCGTTTCGAACCAATAACAATCTGCGTCATCTTTGTAATGGTAAGGACCGGATGGAGAACCACAAAAAATCCGGTGTTTACAAGTTGGTTTGTGATGAGTGTGACGGGGTGTATGTGGGTCAGACTGGCCGCAAATTTGAAACTAGGTTTAAAGAACATAAGGCCGCGTATAGGAATAGTCATCCAGAGCAGTCCCATTTCGCTAAACATTTAATTGAGTCCGGTCACTCTCTGCGGAGTGATAATACGTATAATGTTTTACATGTTTGTGACAATGGTTTCCGTTTGTGTGTATTGGAACAATTAGAAATTTTAAGACATTGCAATAATAGGTATACATTGTTGAACGACCAAACCAACTTAGTTTCATCACCTTTGTTGCGTATTTTCACTGGAAATGCGTCACAAGTAACAGGCGGCGATGACGTAATCGTAAATATGATGCAATAGTGGCATGATCTTGCGGATTCATAGCGATTCATTCTGGCTCAAACTGGTTCACGGCGATGCAGCAGTGCAGTCGCACTAGCTCAGGCGCGTGGCCTATATAAGGGAATTTGTCACCATTGCTCAGGCACTCTCAGTCCAGCATTCGACGAGTCAACATCACCCGAAGATGCCTCGTGCAGAGGCGAAACACGTGTCGTATTGATGTCAGACGTTTGGTATTTGGATTGAGGTATATGTTTTTTATTGTGTTTTTTTATATTATATGTATATGAATATATAAGTGTTTCGATACTTGTATTTGGGTAGGGTTTGTTTAGCTTGGGGGTTTTTTATTGTGTATGTATATATTTATATATATTATTTGTATATATATATATATATATATATTTTTTTTTTTTTTTTAATAGGTTCAATCTGGGGTTGGGTTTTGTTTAGCGTGGGGTTTTACTTGTGTTAATTTTACCATTTATCATTTGTCTGACTTACAGTTTTGGCGGAAGTAAGCTACATATTTTTATTTTGTTCATTATTTAAGTGCTAATTTTTACTTTTGTTTTCCCCAAGATACAGGCATTGCCTAGTTTGGGGACCGCAGCTAACCTTACTTAACCTACCTAATCTAATGATCACCATATATTTAAAAAACACGCCTGTCCTGGCAAAAAATAATTTATCCTAATAAATTTATATTCTTGGAGCTCATCAAGGCCTTCAATTTCATATCCATTCTGTAAAATAAGTGAAAAAATATATTTAACCATGTTTCCTTTTATACTGTATTTTGATGGTTTTGTATATGTTGTACAATTTTTTTTTAATGAATAAATTATTATTATTATTAATTCTCAAAAAGCCAACGTAAAAAGAGGGGTGATATGAGTTTGAAGCATTAGTCTTTCTTTGGTATCGTTGCTCCCGCAAGGTGTGACCGATTTCGATGCAAAATTGAACTTTTAATATATGAACTCCTATCTCACCTGATGTTAATAAAGCGATTATTTATTAATATTATTAAAGGTCCTTAATTTGAAAAAGGGTATAATGTCTATACGTGCATGGTGTTGATGAACCATGTAGACCTCTCCTCATAAAGCTGATGATTTGAAATTTAATCAGCTAGTACGAGTATGTTATGCAAATTGGAATTTTTGCATAGGAGCACCCTGACAATTTTGAAATAGTTAACGAATCAAACCTTTTTCAATGTACTAGTCGATAAATATCTAAATCAATGTCAATATATGTGATGCTACCAGGATAATAATGGCCAACTGCAGAACCACTTTATGTCATCGAAACTGTCGCTAAGTAGAACAAAGTTCCAAAAACGATCGAGGAACTACTCTGGTGTCTACTGTTTGAAAACCTAACATTGAAAAAACGCATAAATTGGTAGCGATTTGGTTTCCCTGAACTAAAGTTAATTTCTTCAAATGTAATTTAAACCTTGTTGGCTTCGAATAAATACCTTGTATTTATTCCCCTGGCATCTAATTCTCACTCACTGAACTATCAATCCTGTCAGCGTAAAATAAACTTTGTGTCCACGCTGCAAGAGTCCCGATTTGTCCAAACGCTGTCTCAGAACATGTCTGCATTTATCCAAACGCTGTTAGACAGCGTGTTAAAAACTTGTTTCATTAGAAAAACCTTGTTACAAGGTCGACAAGGTTTAAGTTACATTTGAAGAAATTTAGTCTAGTTTAAAGAGTAAAATGACCAAATTTCTGCCATTGTCTGTCGAACGTAAAGCTAAACCAACCATAGAGATGACCCCACAAAAGGCGTGGAGACAGAGCGAGAAGGAGATGGTGACCGAAAATAATACAATATATACAAAAATTATATCCTCTCACAGACTTACAAAAAAACAAACATACAGTCAGACATGTTTTAAATAAATATTATATAATTGTTCAGTAGCTTATTTTAAGTACCCTAGACCACATTTTTTTATCTTTTTATAGAGACTTTCTCTTACTCATTGCTTTATTATAAGTTTAGATATTTATTACTTCAAAGCGATAGCAGTCGAGCGGTTTACTAGTGCGACTTAGAATCCTATGATACCGGGTTCAATTCTATGCTCCGCACCAAGGACTTTTCTAAGTTATGTATGGTTTGCCATCGCTCCAAGCTTCGGAGGGCACGTTAAGCTATCGGGCAGCCTGATAAACTCTGACACCAGAGGCCAGCACTACCTCATACAACAAGCAAGCAACTTCAAAATTAACATATTTTTGGGTGCCTATCCCGCAGGTAACCTTAATTTTTCGGGATAAAAATGTGTCCTTAATTTTAACCCATGTAGTTTCAGCATGATACGTGTTCTTTTAAAAAAATATTAACCAATATCCTGCGGGAACCCTTTAATTTTTCGGGATGAAAGTATCTAATGTCCTAACTCGTAATATAAACTCATACCAAGTTTCAGTTGAATTCATTCAGTAGTTTCGGGTTTCAGCGTGTTGCTCAGTCAAGATACAGACATACAGAAAGATGGACAAAAAATATGTAAAAAGATAAAAGTATGTAAGTTACTACTTCAGTATCAAATACAAAGTACCCTCCAATATATATTATTTATTACTTCAAAATTAACATAAATTTGAACCCCTAACCCGCAGGTACACTTAATTTTTTCAGTATAAAAAGTATTCTCAATACTTTCCCATCATATAAATGAGACTTTGCCAAGTTGTATTAAAATCCATACAGTAGTTACAGCGTGATACGTGTTCGTTTAAATAACTTTCAACCAGTATCCTGCGGGAACCCTTTAATTTTTCGGGATGAAAAGTATCCGTTGTCCTACTTCGTCGTTACAACTTAAATAGATCCAAGTTTTAGTTGCCTCAGTAACGAATATAGAACAGCCTGCATTTTTTTTTACAAAATATCTTTAATATATAGAATTGGACCTGTTACAGTTTTATTTTAGAGATATAGATAGATATATACATATACAAATTACACCCTGTTCTTCGTGTCGCTGTTTTATATCGTTGTACCCTCAGATGGGTGGTTTTAAATTAAACATCGTGGTTACAGGATTAACCAGCCAGGTTGCATGATGCAGGCAAAATTAGCAAACGTGTGTAGGAGGCCCTCCGCCTAGGTGGAGCGACGAGCTGCGCAAGGTAGCTGGCAGTCAATGGATGAGAAGAGCCGATGATCAACTGTGGCGCGCCTTGGGAGAGGCCTATGTCCAGCAGTCGACGAATGCAGGCATGGAATGGCAGGATGAATCTACCTTTCTTTCTTTGAAAAGGAGTCAAAATAAGAGAATAACTAAAAAAAAATACACATGTGGCCACATGTTAAATAAGATGTGAAGAATTACGATCACAAATCCACAAAGAAATTAAAGTAAAGACGATTGATTTCGTGACAAAAGTAGGTTAAAGGAGATATAATTTTGGGATTTAGGTAAATCCTCAGTGATTCCATGTTGCATTCCATTTTTGATTCAATTTTCTATTATTGTATTTCTTTCTGTTAACCGTAGCTTTTTCATTTTATTGATCTAATTTTCTAATATTGTATTTCTTTCTGTGTAACCGAAACTTAATTTTGTAATACTGTTTGAACTAGGACTAATATTTACAAAGTGATAAGGTTGTACTCGAATCTCGTTCTACCTCGCCTCTTTGTTTTATTGTTAAGATACTGTCTTTAAATTGTCTTCTATTCTATTTTAATTCTATTTTCAATTACATTTTAAGGTATATTAGTGGTATTTTTTTCATACTTCTATGTCAAGCCATTTTCGATATATGGCAAATCACAAAATGTTAGCCCAGTAATAACTTGAGTAACTCAAAAACCGTAGGACACACAAATTTTGCTATTTGGGCACATTAACTAATCAAGGAAAGCTACCTATTTATGTATTTGGTTCCAAGCTAAATCGATTTTGAAAACAAATTTTGCTGGGGTAACGTTTCAAACATTACCGCAGCAAAATCTGTTTATCATGATTATTTCTGAAAGTACTTGACACACAAATTTTGCTATTTGGGCACATGTATTCCTCACGACACTCTAATTTTCTATAATACTCTCATCCTTCTAAACCACAACATTTTGCTGTGGTAATACACTCCGTGTCTTGTCATTATATTTAAAATTAAAGAGTATTGATATACATAATATCTATTCTTTCATTAATTTTTGTTCGTCGTAACGCATACAATAGCCAGGTTAACGTCTCATGCTCATGAGGATTTATGTCTAAAAAACATAAATCCCCATCCATAATTTTACGGCTATTCTTCTAGAGTGGCAAGCCATTTTCGTAGAACGATAAGACTTCATACCCTCTACTAGTGGCCTTAATGCAGAGGTAAGCGTAATTCATAGTCTTGCAAACTGTGTTGCAAAAAGATAACGCCTTACCTCTACGGTCCATTAGTCGTAGAATTCCCCGTGCACCCACCAGTGGGAGAAGCCAGTGGGTGCACGGGCATGCCCCGACTAAAGGTTTAACTGAAAGTAAGGTAATTTATAATCTTACCTTACCACTACCATCCAGTTCTTCCTTGAGGGTTATGTCATAACGTTCTTCTATGGTTATAGATCTTTCCTCTGAGCATTACGTCACAGCATAGAGCAAAGAGGAGACCTTCTATCTCACTCTAGATAAGCTTTGATTTTACCTCTAAGCGTTACATCATAATATAACTCAAAGAGGTAAAACCTACCTACCTAATCGTTACGTCACCCAACGGCGTAAGATGTAGATACTTCCTCTTACATTTAAGAGACATCCATCTCTCCCCTTCCTTAATCCCTTAATCCTCCCTTAATGCGTTACGTGACCATGTTTGACCTTATTTCGTAAATTTCAGAAAGACCCACGTTATGATGCTACGAATAATGTATGAAAAGACATGCAATCGTTTAGATTGCTTTTCTGCCGAAACGCTATCACTAAACAGAAAAGTACGTAGTTACTTTCAATTTTCCAGGATTAAAAGTATTCTATGTTTTATTGTAGGGTATAAGCTATCTCCATTCCAAATTTCATCAAAATCCGTTGAGCTGTTATCGTGTGAATACTGCCCAAATAAACAAACAAAAATACAAGCAGACAACGTTTCACTTTTATATATTGGTATGGATGAGGGTTGAACTGGCTTAAAAAGTCTGTTTAAAAACAGATGTTTTATGGCAGATGTTTTGATTGCCTAAAAGTTGGGATTTCGAAAGCCGGATATAACTACGCTTACGAAAAAAATGTCTTCTCTTAAATGTACCACTCCCTTGAGTTCCTTTTTGCCGCCGGACCTTAGAAAAAGTTTTTCAATCATGTACCTAATAGTGAATTATTACATGACCGAAAGTTCTTATAGCAAATTTGTTCAACCTTTTTGTATCATAAGTACCTATTTATAAAAATGATTTTAACATTCTTATCTTAATATGTAGTTTTTTTCTCGTAAAATAATAATTGAAACCTTTTCATCAAATAATGCGAATTAGGTTTTTTTATAATCATTACCAACAAAAAAGACACAAAAAACTATATACAATGCCTATATACTTCTATAATGCCGTTTTTTTTTAAATGAGCCTCATATAGATTTTCTATAATATAAAAGTAATTTCAAAAATCGGCTGTAAAAAAGTGAGTAATGTATAGATTTTCTATAATATAAAAGTAATTTCAAATATCGGCTGTAAAAAAAGTGAGTAATGTACGCAACTATACTAATAAAATTTTCGTTTGTGTGTTGTGGATGAAAAAACATTCGAAAACTTCTTCCGTCGAGTTCTTTTATTTGGACAAACTGTCCATATATACGGCAGTCTCTCCAAATAACTCAACTGAATTAATAACAACTCAATACAATCAATATTATCTTTATCAAACTCTCCAAATGAATTATCTATACAATATTCGAATAAAAGAGCAAACACAATAGAGGCGCTTATCTGATTCGTTAAAAATAACAGTTCAGGTGCGGAATTCAGAACTCTCTCTGTATGCTAATAAACAAATTTATCAAGTTGAATTGATTTGACGGCGGGTAAATGTTGCCGCGGCACAAAAAGCCGGTGGAAAAATCAATTATCGTTGGCTTCTTACCTTCTATCTTCAATAAACGAATTGGCTCTACGTAAATAAAGCCCATGTTTGTCGGAGACAGGAATTTTTAAGGCTGCCTCCAATCCAAGGAGGTACGATGTGTAAGGCTCGGGGCGTATTGACAGGGTACGGATGACGGGGCAAAGGGTTTTACAGGTTTAGAGCAAAGCATACTAATATAGTTTTTACTATAGTGTAATGTAAGTAAATGTATATAAATATCGTAAGTGTTATGAAATGTTATGAGTTTTTAGAAATAGCAGTGCCATGTACCAAAATAGACAATTAATAAGAGGTATACATATATTATTTTCTTTTAATTTTCAGTATTCTTGTAAAAATACTTACCATGTTATTTCTAGCTATTATAATATGAGAACGGCTGGACAGACAAACCTTGCCTAAGTAGATCAAAATGTCATTTAGATCACGAGATAATATCAACATTAACTATGAACATTATATAATAAATAAACTGGATAAGTGCGTCCAAATTGAACAAACATAAAATAATAAGATATGGCGAACTGGCCTAATCTTCCTATTTTACTTCCTACCAAATACATGAATCAATGCGAGGAAAGGGTAAGAAATAGCCTGATATATATATCTAACCCATATCGTTCTTAACAGAAGGTCTTTTGTTGTCCTTATTGTTTTAATGAACAATAAATACTAATCAGGGAGCTTGCCATAGCTGGCAAGGATCAAATCAGGTAAAAAAAATATCACAGCTTATTCACAATGGGTGTAACACATCCTGAGGTATTTGATATTAAATTTAATAATGTTCTAACAAAAATATCGACTTATATAACTTTTTGGATAGCTTGAGAAACGAGAAAGTGTCATAAGTAATTGTAAACTAATCTTTGTCTTATTTTAAACTAAGTGATGCTATTTACAAGTAAAGTAAAACTTATAAAAAAATAGGCATATTGGTGTTGTTTTTATTGCTTCTGGATATTTTAATGCTTATTAATCTTCTTTGTTAAGTGACATACAAATAAAAACATATGTCCATGACATTCAATTTGACGTTTTTTTATTTAGTCACAAATGCCCAAAATAGGGTAATAGCGTAAATGCCTATATTTCAAGTATCGCTAACGGTCATACATTGGACGGCTTAAATTCGTTGCATATAAGCACACCTACCAAGTCCTGCTGGGAATACGTCGAGTTACCAGTAGCCCTTTATTTAATAAATAAACACATAATTATACCTGTATTTTTTTTAAACTGACTTGGTCACAAACACTAGAAGTAAAATTGATACAGGATATTTATTTATTTTATTTATTATCCATGGTAAATATCCCGTTTCTGATGATTATACTTCTACAAATACCTCTATCCAAGTTTCCATAATTACCACCTTCTGATAGCAATCAACATGTGTTTCGCCTCTGCACGACGCATCCATAGGAGATTTTGACTCGCGAGTGATGTACTGAGAGAAAAAATAAAATAAAACAAATATCTGCAAAATATATTATACCTGCCTAGAATTAAAAATACTCAGAAAAAAAACAAAACCGTAAAACATAAATTAATATAAGTACATAGGAAAGATTTAACATTCGATATCTGTTGAAGTTTACCAAATCATTTTCAAGTTGTCTGCATATAATTGACTATAATATGTCAATTATATGCAGACAACTTGAAATCACTCAGCCCTCTACACTTCCCACACAATCACAATCACACAAAACTCACAATCGTTGGAATACTAAAAATATATCCCAGCTTTTGAAGGTCAAAAACAAGCTCAAAAATTAAAGCCTAAGACTTATAAACTAGCCTAAGACACTCTTGCGATGAAGACTAATCGATTGATATCTCTTTTGTCAAAATAGATCCACGTTTATATCTTGAACACATAACCCTTCCTTTGCTTCGCAGTAGTCGAGTAAAAAATAGCCTATGACACTATAAATAAAAACGAATCGATTGATACTTGACTTGTCAAAATAGAACCAAGTATTTAATTTGAAAACATAACCCTTCCTTTGCTTCGCTGTAGTCGGGTAAAAAGTAGCATATGACACTCTATTCGTGAAAATGAATCCATTGGCACCTCGCTTGTCAAAATTGGACTAATGGGGGCGATGCTATGGTAGAACATCCACATACATACACACATAGACTATTAACTTCATTACCCTTCCTTTGCTTTCGCTGTAGTTGGATAAAAATACCGATCTCATCGGGCTGGTCTGAGGCTCTAGAGTTTAAAGACGTTAAGCGATCAATGACTGTATCGTAAGTTATTTTTGTAAGGTATAAAATAAAGGAAATTAAGAACAATCTATGAAAATATCGTTAATAGCTTGGAAACCAATTAGCGGGAGAGTATCAAACTTCGGCTATTAAAAGAACTTTGGTTTGATTGAATGTTTTAACAGTTCATTTATTTCAGCTCAGTCAAGTATTTTTGTAGTCATAAACTAGATGAGACCTGAAATTGAAAAATAATGACAACTCACTTTCGCAATTATAATAGTAGTAGTATAGGTGTTGCATGTATTGGAAAATAGATTTTACAAAATGATGTGACGAAACATGTATAAATCGTGCGAAAATATGAATCAAGTCAATCGATGCACAATAATCGTCTGATAATAGGTACGGATGTGATTAGTGTCAAAAGCATAGAATTGTAGGAAGTTAGTTGTGGTTAGGGTATTCTTAGTACTGTCTTAATTGACGCCAGAACAACATTACAAGAGCGCCTATGTATTGTATTGGACTGGTGGAGGCGCCGAGGAACGTCTCCACGGGATGCGGTTTTGTGGAAAATGGGGAGTGAGAAAATTCCAATGTTCCAGGAATATAATCCTGGTGCGGAAGGATCGAATTATAAAATTATGTGACCTTCACGTTTTGTGGACTGTATTTTGTTATTCATAGAGCGAAATGCGTTGTGGTGACAGATTGGTGGCAAGTTAGAAGCCAAGGGTAGATGGTGGAAAAGAAAACGTGAAAAAAGGAAAGGGTGGGTACTTTTTTTATGAACTCCTTCTCTGTCCAAGTCTCCGATGTTGTTGAGAAGGTCTGCTACAGGCCTGCTTCGGTGTGAAATCCTGTCCTTGAAGAGTGCAGCTGGCGCGCCGGTATAAAGCGACACACGTGTTCTAATAATGTCACTAAATCACTGTTTCAATCATCATTATTTTGCGTACGTTTTATAGTATTTTTGTTACCCGGATATCCGATTTACATATTTATTTTGCGAAGCGGAGATATTATTTGGTCATTAGACCGTCAGACATCTTTGATATATAAGCGGCAAGGCTGCAGCGTGCAGCCATTACTCGTTTAACTCGAGCAGCGGTTGGAGCGTCACTGGTTGCGTTTTTTCTTATGCACCTTTACGCGACATATCGCACGCGTGAGACACATATACCTCGTAGGTGTGCGGCGTGTGAATGGGAAAGGGCGAAGGGAAATGGAATAAAAAAGGAATATGGCTGTCAAAGTGAACACCAAAATCACGAATCATTCTGCGTAGATTATAGCGCATGTTTTTAAAATAGTAAAGGTTATTAAATACGGCGATAACAACTGGCGAAGGATCGCCAGTCCAATACAATACATAGACATATTTTAATTGTATGGGGTGAAAAAAACGTGTTATATAAAATAAATAATAAATAAATAATATTAGGGACAATTCCACACCAATTACCTAGCCCCAAACTAGGATACCCTGTAATATGGGCACTAGATAACGGATAAATATACATAAATATGAATACCAACATCCATGACTCGGAAACAAACATTTCTGCTCATCACACAAATAATTGCACCTTGCAGGATTGCAGGATCAAAACAACAAACAAATACGATTTGACTAATAGTTCAGAACCAAGCAGTTAACAACTTTTTTGATCCTCGGAGTTTGTCTTGTTTTGTGTCTCTTACTGAATGCAGCAGTGCATTCAGTAAGAGACACAAAACTTTGCACTGGATCCTGAAAACAATGTAAAAGTAGCGCGTGATCCCTGACGAGAATATAAAAAAATAGTTGCCGGGAGTATTCGAAGGACTTTACTTTCTAACTTTATTGTTACCTTAAAAAAAAAGTCAAAATACAGTATTGTTTGAGGCAGCTCACTCTCTTTTTCTGCGACTCCGTCTGCGTGGAAAGCCTTTGTTTTTTCTCATCATGTTTTATTAGTAACTAGCTGTGCCCTTGCGGGCATTTTTCTGACTTAAAAAAAACTAACTTATGTGTTATTCCAGGACCAAAAGTACCAACAAGGTACTAAATACAAATTTTCGTTAAGAGGTTAGTTTTTTATATCACTGGCTCGGTTGATGACCAGTGTAACAAAACGGTGTGACCACAACTTCGTCGCCATGATTAGATTGATGAATAAAACATTGGATTAAGATACCACAGTTTTAAGCTTCATCCAACAGTGAGATCCACCTCGCAATCGGCCTAGACAGACACCATTTTATAAAATGTTATAAGTATTCTTGTTCAACTTATTTTAAATACACTATCCTATTTTTATATTACATTTATAGTACAGGAATTTTGTTACTGCTTTCATATAAGTATAGATAGAGTTCAGTTCTCGTTTTTCTACGACCCTGCAACTCTTTTCTTCTGACGTTGATTTAACCACCAGACGAGCTTTATACCATTTATCATCATCATCATCATCATCATCATCATCATCAAACTATGTTAGATTATGAAGAACACATTTTGGGTAAAGTCGGACGTAATAAGCTATTACAACAATAAAGCATGCCTACGTACAATTATTTAAATATTAGTGTTAGTATTAGTAGTCTAATCTCTTTAAATACATAATGTATTGCTAAAGCAAATTACGCGTGATCTGTAGGATATACCGTTCATTTTTAGGGTTCCGTATCTCAACCCCTAACCATATGTTTCAACAGCAAAATTGATAACCCTAAAGATTTTTATGTATTAAAAAATAACTTTACGGCTTAAATGTACTTGTATATGTATATGTAAAATAAATACATATCACACTTACTCAAAAAATAATCTATCTATACATATAATATAGCAATAGGAACGAAAAAGTCTGTACAAAGAAGATAATTAAAAAAGAAATCGTCTAGGCTAGGGTGCATAAAATAAGCTACTGAACAAAAATATAACATGTAAAAAAAAACGTATCTGTATGTCTGTTTGTCTGGTTGTCTGTTTGTCTGTCTGTATGTTTGTTCGCAGATCACGTAAAAACTACTGGACCCATTGCGATGCTGTTTTCACTGTTGGATAACTTATCTTTTTACTTTAAAACTGGAGTACTTTATATCTCAATCCGATGAGCAAAAGCCGAGCAATCGACAAAAATATTTTGACGGCTGAAGGAGTTTTGATCAAATGGTATATGGTATTGGTATTGGTCCTGGCCTGGAATAACACAAAAAATACTTATAACCTACAGAAATGACCACGCGTGCGAAGCCTTGGGCATCAACTAGTAATAAATAAAGGGGGAAAAACTATATATTTCATAAATAATTGTATATAAAAAATTAACCGTCCGTCTTTTCCGTCCGTCTGTCTGTCTGTCAAAACACTTTTTGCTCAGTAACGCGTGGAGATATCTAGTTGAAATAAAAATCAAATACTCGTACTCAGGTATGCAATCCCTTGGAGCTGTGATAAAAAAACATACTTCTAAGTCAACGCAATCAAATGATACGGCCGTACTACATCTAAACAAAAATTATAAAAAAAAGTGATCCGTACCTCAAAAGGACAAAGGGAACCCTTTATAGGATCAATTTGTTGTCCGTCCATCCGTCTGTCTGTCTGTCTGTCATGACCATTCTTCTCAGGAACGCGTGGAAGTATCAAGTTGTAATTAATATCATATGCTTGTTCGTGTCGAATGGCGACCACGAACAAGCAAGCGAAGTGTGGGGAGACCCCCCACACGATGGACCGACGACTTTCTAGCCATCGCAGGAAGTCGGTGGATGGAGGTGGCACAAGATCGCTCGTCATGGCGCTCTTTGGGGGAGGCCTATGTTCAGCAGTGGACTCTAAAGGCTGACATGCTGCTGATGATGATGATGATGACTCAGATCTGTCATAAAAAAAAAGTTTTTCTAAAACGTTTGAATATTCTTGTTTGAGACTATTTAGTCCATTAGGATCGTAGTCAGGTTTTATTTATTGAACTTATAAATTTATTTAAATTATTTTGGTGTAATAAAATATATATTTTCAAAATGTGCTAATTAAGCCTTTTCATTTGATACCAAACACGACACCATAGAATAAAAACGTAGTTGACGTCTTTATGTCCTCTAGAGTGCGCCATATTCAATGTAATGTGACGTCAAATAGCCTATAACCAGCGGACGATGAAGACGCTTCCAACGATACCTGATTTGTCAAATTTTCATAAGTAGTTTAGAAGTTATTAGGGAACAGCTGAACATACATACATACCCACCACATACATACATACATACATACATACATACATACATACATACATACATACATACATACATACATACATACATACATACCGGATAATATCACAATCCTCCTGTTTGTCTAATTATTATAGATAAGTCACAATAACCGTTTTTTGTTTGTTTTGCAAATTAGTCAATCACAACACGGGTAAAATCGAAAGATATCAAAAATACATGCGTATCATAATGGGAAAATGGGTGACTTAGTTTCATTCTGGTGGAGAGTATTCATGTGTATAAGATTAAGGTGCCAATTCCTAGTTACACCTCCTCGTGGTCCCCCCCGGTAACTGTAGTGGTGCAATGCTGAGTTACTAATTCAACCATTGCACCACTCATCGCAGGCCGACGTAACAGGAAGAAAACTCGCCAAGCCGCACTGGCCAGCGTGGCGTTTTAAGGCTAAACCCCTCTCGTAAAATGTACAGTACGCTAAAACCAAGGCCCTCAGTCCCCAGCAGTCCCGCTATTCCGGACTCTGGCAGCGGTCCCGGTAACGGCGGGGCAAAGGGTGCTAACAATCCCTGGAAGAGATCCAGCTGCCTCAACACCACGACCCTGACCCTGGCGTGCTACAACGCCAGGACGTTGCGAACGGACAAACGATTGCTCGAACTTCAAATGGAACTGGACAACATCAAGTGGGATATAATCGGTCTATCAGAAGTTAGACAGAAAGGTGAAGACCTTATAAGACTGACTTGTGGTGATCTTTTCTTCTATAGATGCCACGAGGACTCCTCTTATGGCGGTGTTGGATTTTTGATAAAAAAGAGTTCTGCTTCTGCAGTTAAAAGCATAAAGAGTATTTCCACCCGTGTCTGTTTCGCAGTTCTGCAACTTAACAAACGATACTCTCTAAAAATAATCCAAGTATACGCTCCAACGTCCGACCACCCAGACGAAGAAGTAGAGAACTTTTATGAGGACATAGTTAAAGCTTTAAAAGATTCTCCATGCCAATACTCCACCATAATCGGAGATTTCAACGCTAAAATTGGGACTTCGCTGGCGAACGAGAAATCTGTGGGAGGTTTTGGTTTTGGACACCGAAACAACAGAGGGCAAACCTTGGTTAACTTTCTAGAACACAAACAATTTTACGCGATGAATACCTTTTTCCAGAAGCGTGCCGCTAGAAAGTGGACCTGGGCGAGCCCGAACGGCATTACCAAAAACGAGGTTGACTACATCATAAGTTCTCATAAATAAGTAGTCACCGACGTGTCCGTTCTTTTACATTTCAAAGCTGGGAGCGACCACAGATTGGTAAGAGCGAAACTTGAATTTGACTTAAGAAGGGAAAGAACAAAAATGATCGCCGTTCACCACAGGTACAGCATGAATGAAGTTGCTTCCCTTTCTGATACATTCCAGGTAGACCTTAAAAACCAAATCGAAGGTCTCGAAGAAACAAATTTAGATGTCGACCATATCAATAACACCTTGTGTCAAGCCGTAACCAAAACCGCACAAAAACACCTCGGCAAAGTTCACAAAAAGACTCAAAAGCTTACACCGGAAACAATTAGCTTAATAGAAAAAAGACGAGACATGAAACACCAAACAGTAACTGATCAAAAACAGCTCGAATAAATAAACAAGCAAATAAGTAAATCCAAAAGGAAAGATTTAAGAACTTTTAAAACCAGCACTATACTTAACACTATAAAGGCATACAGAGGCCCAAAAGTGTTTAGAAGAAAATTGAGCACAGGGACTAAACAGATTGTCAAACTTAAAGATGAAAATGGAAACATTGTCACAGATAGAGATCAAATAATGACTGTTGTTGAAAGGTTCTACGAGAAACTTTATGCATCACAATCTGCAGAGTCAGAATTGCCAGGGGAAGATGACAGAGCCCCGCCTACTGAATACCGCGATGTAGATGGCTTACCACTAATTCTACCAGAAGAAGTCAATAAAGCACTTTACCAAATGAAAGCCGAAAAGTCCCCTGGCGAGGATGGCGTAACTGTTGAACTACTCCGTGCTGGTGGTAATACAACTCTAACAGTGCTCGTAAAGCTTTTCAACGACGTCATGTATGGTTCGCGCACCCCGAAATCATGGAAAAATGCAACTGTCACCATCTTTCATAAAAAAGCCGATATCTCAAAACTTGCAAATTACCGTCCAATTAGTCAAAGTGATAGGTATCATCAAAGTGACAGGTATCAAATTGACAGCTGTTAAACATAAAACAGCTATTACCCGGAAACTATTTATCTTTGACTAGTAGTTTCTTTACAGAAGTGATAGATCTCAACGATATCTTCGTTTTAGATGACAGTTGTCAAACTTAAAAGGGCTTTTACTCTAAAACTAACGATTCTAGACTTGTTTTTTTTTACAGTAGTGTTAGATCTCATTAACATCTTTGTTTTGGATGAGAACTGTCAAAAATAATGAAGATCTCAATGAGATTATAGAAATCCCGAATAATTTTATTTTTTAGGCTTTAGATTGAAATATTTCGTTCCATAACAACTTTAAATCATTATTTTGCTTTAAAGATTTTATTTTATATCGGTGATTTTTGGATTCTATGTGTTTTAAGGATTACGTTAAATCATCTGGAGAGATCTTGCTTCATGATGTGATAAAATGTATGATCTTGGTGGTGGCATGGTGATTTGTGCTGTTTAAAAAGTATTTAGATCATTGCCTCCATATTTCACAAAGAAATATGTATTGTACTGACCTATTGACATTAATAATTGAAGAGATGAAGAAACGGCACGCTTTGAGACCAGGCTCCCCTTTTTAAGGGTACTTTCCATGAATATGCTGGGTCAACCACAAATCTGATAATTGTCAAACTTAACGTATATGTTTTTTGTATGTTTATCATTATCTCTCCGTGATCAAGACAAAATATGATTAACAGAATTTCATTCGATACAATTTATTGTCAAAAATTACGTTATTTTCAGTAACAATTTCATTTTTCTACTCAACTGCTTAAGTTTTATCTCTAAAATAAATCTCACAGCAAGAAAACACAGTTTATTATTCATTCTCGTGACAAAATTTATAGCTAAATTATTAGCCTGCCAATAAAATAAATGACTTTTGAGATATACGTCATTTAATTCCGACCTAAATTGTATTTTCAAACCACGCTCTTGATATTCAAAATTGTTACATATGCAATTCAGTTCTTATTGCGGGTAGCGGGTGGCCGAGTGTAGGAGAGATGGCAGGGAAGAGGAAAATGTAACCTTGATAGCCTGGCCTTAATATCATGTCTACAAAAACTAGACCAAATACTACTAACAGGAAAAAATATCCACACAGCTACATTTCCACCGTCTTGCTTAATATGTATCAACAACAAATATTGAGAGACATACGCATACTGTATCACCAATGAGTCACTGCTCACACGTGCTACATAAATGTCAATTTTGACTGAGGCCAATGAAGGTCAATTATGTGCGCTGCAGCTAAATTATGCAGTTCACGCCCGAAGAATTGGTGTCTTATCTCCCCATTTTTAATTAGATCTATAATAAGAACAGAACAACTCACGAGGAAACCAATATATTCAGACGTCAAGAACTAAAAAATGTAAGAGCATGTTTGTGACATTTCTAAATCCACACTGAGGCAGCGTGATGAATTAGCAAATTGTGCAAGTGCACTAATGGCGTGTAATTTCGTGCGATCGAATGTTACTTTACCCGCGCGCAATTCTATTTTCCGTAAGATACAACCTAACGTTTATTTAGAAAGCGCCGACAGTACGTAGGCATGAATCGTATATGTGCAGAGCTTATTCAATCGGGAAATTCAATCGGACAACCGAATTAGATGCCATTGGGGACAGGTAAAAGTTTTTGAATCACGTTTACAAACCTCTCTATCTTTCTCTCTGAAAGATCTGGGTAAGTCCGGAACAAAGTTGAATTGAATTAAAAGTTCATGAGTGAATTGTTGTGAAATCTTGCAAATAAATTATCATTCCTTTCTCTCATTTTTCGACAACCCTATCTAATCGAATGGAAATCCTCATTGGATAGACCATCTAGAATGTGACTCTGAGTTCTTTCTTCAGGCTGAACCGCGCATTGCGGCTAAATTGGCTGACCGAGTGTTTTGTTCATTCCATTACTTGGATGTGCTCTTTTTACCCGACTACAGCAAAGCAAGAGGGGTAATGAGTTGAACAGTCTATGTACGTATGTATCTGTGTATGTGAGTATGTGGATGATCCACTATAACGTCTCCCTATTGGTTCGATTTTGACAAGCAAAGTTTCAATCTATTTGTCTTCAGGTATAGTGTCATAGGCTATTGTTTTATCCGACTACGCCAAGGCTAAGGAATGGTTATGTGTTCAAACTAGAAATTTGGGCCAATTTTGACAAGCGAGCTATCAATCGATTCGTCTTCATCGCAAGAGTGTCCTAGGTTTTAGTTTTTAAACTTATTTATTGTTTACTAGTCACGAGGAAAAATTTGAAAGGTTTATATGAAGACTGGACGCGTTTTTCCTGTGAAACATTTTTGTTTTAGTTGTAGGTACGAAATGTGTTACACTTTAATTCCATACCGGAAAGGAAACGTTGTGCAGCAATATATTTTCGAAAAAAAATGTGATTCATGAAAAATTGCACAAATATCGTGTAGGAAAACCCAACTTCCACAATATTGCTATATTCAAATACACCTTATTATCGTAAGTACAACTTCCTATCATTCTTACTATAATAATTCACATTTCTTTTATAATTAAACCCAAATCTCACTTCTTTCTGTCAGCGACCATAGAGTCATTGGCCTCCCAAAACCGCGGCAAACCTTCAAATCCTTGTCACAGAATATATAGATCGTACAGATTCCACTAAAAAAGGTTAAGTTGCTAACATTCGTCCATTCTGACACAATGTCTGTCCTCAGATATTCTATTGGCGGTAACATACTCGTCTATGAATCTGGCTGTTATTTTCTGAAACTAATAATGTTGCGGTTTGTGTAGCCGTGTCCAGTGTAAAGTGGGGACAATCTAGTGCGTCGAGGACTACCAGAAACCGCGTACAGTCATGATACAAAAACCTCGTGTAGACTACACCGGTCTTCCCGTCGTATACAAGGCTGTTCTTTCATTTGTCGATTCACTATCCGATTTTTGCACTTATCTTTATATCTTAACGGAGAGTCATCTCTCAGATCAAGCAATCAAGCAAGCTCTTTGGACTATTATCAACCATCAGGTTGCAACAATCTTGGCCGTTCAGCCATCTTTAACTTTGAAAACCTGATTACAGTCAGTTGCTTTGCTTTTGGCATCAGGCAACTCATCATGGTCTCCAACTCATCCAACTCCTTCTCCGTCATGGTCTCAAGTCAACAGCAGGCTACGCACTCTTTCCTCCTGCATGGTCAACAGTCAGCAGCAGGAAACGCATTACTTCTTCTTGCATGGTCGTCAGTCAGCAACAGGAAATGCACTCCTGGTCTCTCCGGCCATCCGTCAGTTAAGGATGACCTCATTCTAGAAATGTTGAGCTGAACATTAATCTACAACAATTACGAGTATAAACATTAAGAAATGTTTTGTTTCTAAACAAGTAGTATTACATCACTGTAAAAATGCATTCAGTGCCCTGATTATTTATTTCACCTCGACCCCGAAGACGGCACTCCTGATGGCAGTGCGCTTCTTCACCTTTACGAGCTTACTGCCATCCAGACCACTTCTACGTGCAGTCTCACCGTTTGCTCCAACGTTTCACCGCTGGAGATTACTGCCACCTGAGTGCCACCCAGTAAGCCTCCGGATGCAGTGTCACCATGTGCTCAAATATTCCACCTCTAAAGCATACTGCCACGCAGAATGGACGCAGTCCCATCGTTAATCAGACATCAAAAAGTTTTTTCGAATGCTCGGGTTTTACTCATGGAATTGAGTTACCAATTACCCCAGTTTTTAAGTCTAACCCAAAACTATTTTATTATTTATATTATTTTTCTTGAAAATATTGAAGTCTAACTGTGCCTGCGGCGTTGCCCACGTTTTTTTTTTCTCAGGGATATAAAGATAAAGTTATTCCAGAATCAAGAGTACCTACCAATATGACAAATTTCATTAAACTTCGTGCAGACTTCAAATCATTTTTATCGATTGCTCGGCTTATGCTCATCATATTTGAGATACCAAGTAGGTCCACCAGCTTTTAAGTGAAACCCTAAGCTATACAAAGTTAAAACCACATCGCAATTCGTGCAATAGTTTTTACGTGATGCGTGATCAAACAAACAGAGAGACAGACACAATTAAAAAAAATGTTTTTTTTTTAGCAGTAGCTTATTATAAGTCCCCTAGACTCATAATTATACAGACTTTTTGTGAAGTAATTACTGATTTATAAGTTTAGACAGGTACGCTTTTCCCGTCCCAATGCTTCCGGCTCACAAGTTTGAGCTTTTTTAAGCATAACAAGAGAACTGATAATATAATGAAACCTCTTATACTCCACACACATCTTAACGCCTACGTCTGTTTACATAAAACACTCGTGTACACAAATATCTTAACGCCTACGTCTGTTTACATAGAACACTAGTGTATAAAAACAATCATAAATTGACACCGAAGCAAATAATCGTAAGTGTAGAGCTAGTGTATGTAGCTAGTGTTTCCAAGGTTCAAAAAAATATGGAGACAACACCGCCGAATCGACAGTGAAGCATCCAAGATGTTTTGGTACGCATAAGACTCACGCACTTACACCATGTTATGCCGACCGGCCACTTTGCAGCAACCGTTTCATTTTTCCTCGTGTATATTTAAAGAGACGTAGGCCTACGTTGAATGCAATGCTTAATAGTTCTCTAATATACAAGAACTACCAATCGTTGCATTCTGGAGACGGCAAATAACGGTTTTGTATGAAGATAAGCTACTGATCTTCCAGTATACTGCGGCTCGGAGCTTGAGGGTGTAGAGTATTAAATTGTTAAGATGCATATCTTAGCTTATTATAGATGCTTATCTTTAAATAAGTAGGTATAGTCCTAATCGAAGTGAGGTCGCAAGCATATCGGAATTCTATAGATTGCACTATGGAGAGTGTGCACAAAAACTGCACAATCTGATTCCCCCAGCATTTTTCCATCACCGTAAGAAACGACGATCGGCACAGCGCTACCTTTTTATGGTTGAAATACCTCGCACAAAAACAAAGCGTTACGCTTCTTCATTCATTATAAGAACTGCAGAGGAGTGGAATGCCCAGCCCTCATCAATGTTTCCGGTAATATATAACCGCATACCGAACACGTATATATCCACATACCAAGGTATCTACTAGGCAAGCGTGCTTACACCTTGGACTAGATCATCGCTTTCCATAAGGTGAAATTGTGGTCAAACGATTGCCTAGACCGTAATAAAAAATAATACGAAAGTGACATAGGATATAATGAAGTACCTATCTAGAAAACTAATATGGCAGTTTATAGCTGCCATAGCTATTATTGTATTTCCAACGGAACAAAAAATTACTAAAACTTTTCGAGTGAGGTATCAAATTGAAGGTCGTTATCCAAAAATATATAATTCTTTAATAGTTTTCCAGTTGTCAATCGCGCGTGCGCATGCATAGTATGCGCTCAGTAGTGCGCAATAGTAGATATATCGGCAAAAAACAAGCGGTTGGCTATTCTATATATATATTTGACCTTGCTGGCTCTCCAGTTATTTTTACAGTTTATCCTGCACCTTTGTTCTTGCGATGATAGATAGATAGATAGGTAATACTTTATTGAACACCAGTTATCAAAAATTTACAACAAACAGAAACAATCTTATAACTAAAGTACAACGGGCGGAGTTATCGCTAAGAGCGATCTCTTCCAGTTAACCTTTGGATGGAATGAAATAATAGTGTGAGAGAGGATGGCGGTGTAAACAATTAAAACATATATATATATGTATATATTGAAATAATTAATAAAAATAAATAAACATATACATACATTCCATTAAATACAAATACACATACTATAATAAAATTAAACAAATAAAAATAATAATAATATATGCAACAGTAACAGTCTTCTTTGCTTGCCTTTTACACTCCTTGTTTCCTATCCTTTGTTTTCTTTCCCAGTTTCATCAGTGTCTTCAATACTTTGCCATTCTTTAAAATCATTCTTCTTTTCTTTTAGGACTTGTTGTACCTCTTCACTCAGCCACCAAGTATCCTTGTTTATTTTTCCTTTACCTTTCAATTTTCTGAACACCTCTTTGACTGTTACCTTAATACACGATAATTATATGGATGGATTCTCCGTTAAATAAAAGCTTAAATTATCATAAAAGAATGTCCAGTCTTCGTAGCGTTGTAATATGTCGTTTAAAAAAATGTGCTTATTAAGCCACTGATGTTATGTGAATCTAATTGTATTAAACCTGCTTTGTCATTCCGTAACTACACCAAGCTTCCTGATTTAATATTTGATACAAACTAACAAGACGCGACGTTCTGCCAGAGATTTATGGGCTTTAATTTATTTTTCACTGAAATCTTCTTTTCCGCGGAGACACAAGAGTGACATTATTAAATTTATTGAGTAAATTAACTTTTTTGCGGGTACTTTTTGAGATTTAAGCTGGTTCGCTGGAGTTTCAGATGTTATCAAATTGGAAATAAGATTTTGTCAGAGCTCAAGAAATTTTATGAATAAAGTTGCCAGATAGGCCTGAAAATATTGAATTATCTCGTAGAATTGGGGTGAATATTGTAAGTCTGATACTTCATCATCACCAATGATATAATTTGGATTTCTACCAACACCACGCTGGTCCAGTAAATTTTACATCGTGTATAGATGTTAAATTTACGGTCAATATAGCTAGACTCAAGCTTGTACTATTATTTATTCTGTGGCTAGACTCGATATGTTCAGACGTAGGTAATCAAAAGGCTGGAGTTGGTCGGGTCACAAGAATTCTTAGAGAGAAAGGATGGCCCCTAACCAACCATGCTGCTGGCTCAGCTTGGGATGGTGGGTGTCACATGTTCTTAAATATTGAGGTTTTTCTGGTTTCCTTCCGATATTTTCCTTCACCGTTACCCATGTTACTTACTATAAGTGCACTTTTGTATTGGTGCAGGCTTAACACCTTGCGCCGTTGGATTGTGAAGAGCATATTGTATTTAATGCTAGCTGCGCGACGCACGCGCATGGATGATGATGATGATGAGTATATGAGCCCACGTCACTCTCCGGTCCTTGAAGTTTCCTTTGCAAAATATCACGTCAATCAGTCACTTAATTTCTGCGTGACAGAAAAACAAAAAGCCAACAAACAAACACACTTTTGCCTTTATCATAGGTGTTATTATAGTGTGATATGATTATAACTAAATATACAAAAATATAATAATTTAAAATCTAATTATAAATAGAAGGTAAGTGTTTAAAGATAATATTAATATTTAAAATCAAATTATAAATAGTAGGTAGCTGCATATAATAATAATAATAATTAGTCAAACAATCCAAACACTAGAATAAAATAAAAAAATATAAAATCCTCGACCTAATTATAGCTAAGAACCATCTCGAGAAAAGAATATACGGCAACTTATTCGGTCTATTCGTTTGGGAGCTACGGTCCTGACCTTGCCTCCATCCATCCACACCAAAATATGAGAGTGAAACGTCGTTTGTTTTTTTGCGGAGTTTTAACGCGATAACGACTGGATGGAACGGATTAAAAAAAATATTGGAATGGAGATAGCTTATACCTTGGAATAACACATTGGATAATTTTTATCACGGAAAATGATAAGGTTCCACGGGAAAACTGGAAAATATCGATTACTTGTTATAAGGATCGATCGGTTGCTATGGAAACGAAATATTAACGTCTGTCAAAAAGTATCAAGAGCGTTGGTGCCCAAGAAAATACAATACGTTGGTGCTATACTTTTGCATTGGTTTTGAATATCCTAGAAATAGGGTAGGATGTTTTTTTCGCGATAAACTGAAATCCGCTCGGAGGAAGTTGCGGGCGAAAGCTAGTCATAGCTAAAAACTATCTCGATCAAATCAGGTTTCAAGCAGAAAAAACGAATCTAAATAGGTCAATTCGTTTGGGAGCTACGATGCCACAGACAGACACACAGCTATACACTTTAAACTTATAACAGTCCTTTCTTTTCGCATCGGGGGTTAAAACTAACGCCAGTCTTCAACGTTATTACATCATTAATTCAATGATATTCTTCATAGAACATCGAGCGCAAGGATATTAGAGAGTTCACGGACCCAAGAAGGTGACAAATATTTTTCATTTTAATACCAATCATATGATAAAAGGATCTTTCCACACCCTAATCTTACGCTATAGCGCTATAGGACTTATACTTGTGACGATGTCAAACCTCTTTCATAAATTCTTAATTCTTTTATTATCATAGTTAAATATTTAAACGGAACTTAATCGCGCTGAAAACTTAATATTTATTTACCTCGACGTTTTGATCAAGTTGCATTGATCGTGGTCACGAGAAGACAGAAGTAGCGTGTGTCAGCGTCGAGAAGGGCGAGCGTTGTCTCCAACTACCCACATTTGGTTATGTAAAAATTCAGAATTGTTACGACACACGACACTAACGACATCTGCAGATATCTTCTGACATAAACCATAATCATACCCATTTGATATTTTGTCTATGTTAATTCTAAATTCAAATAACCTGTCATTCCTAGATTGTCATGCATTTGGCCCAACTCATAGCGAGGAGTTGCGATTTTGTAAAACAAGATTTCATCATGATAATATAATAATAATTGTGCACCTGCATATATAGTACTATGTTTTTACTATGTTTTTACTATGTATATATATGTATATATAGTACTATGTTTTTACTATGTTATAATAATAATGGTGAAATTACTTTAATTGGAAATACCATAGTAACAGCAGTAGTAAAACTGTGGGTTCGAAGAAGTGTACCTCAAAGTTATGTCAGCTGTGAGTCTAATATCTTCTATATGAGATAAATCTACTACCCATAGCCAAAAGGATGGCTCGCACTACGAAGTTTCCTCTACACCTGTTACTTAATATTGTGAGCTGGGAGTCCCTTTGAGCTGGTAAACACCCTTGGGGGGGCTCCGACCACATACTCAATCCGTATCTTAATCGTAATTAATAAACCCAATTATCGATACAAAACTAACGAATTTTGAAGAAATGTAGTTAGTATATTAGCTGTGCCCGCGGCTTCGCACGCGTGGTCATTTCTCTAGATTAAACTAGTTTGTTTGTCTGTATGTTTGTTCGCACATCATGTAAAAACTAATGTCCCGATTGTGATGCGAAGCGGTTATCACTGTTAGATAGTTTAGAGTTTGACTTAAAAACTGGGGTACTTGGTATCTTACTCCGATGTTTAGATACCGAGCAATCGATAAAAACTATTTGACGGCCGAAGGAATTTTGATCAAATGTTTGTATATTTGTAGATTAGGTCATTGAATGAGTAGTATAACAAAAATTCATTAATATATTAAATTTCATATAGAAAATGACGATTTCTGGCTCCTGAGCAATCAAGGCGTTGGTTAAACTAACCACTTGAGCCGTTGGAGCATGTTTGGAGGTACGCGTGCGCACCGGCGGAGCCGTGAACAGGCGTCGCGAAGCATGCGCGCTCGCCGTTCGCATACGGTCCGGTGTAAACATTGACAGTATAAGATTGACACCTTGAATAATTTTGACGACGTTAACAAGGCAATCGCTAGTTCTTAGTTGGTTTACAACTAACAATTTAATGTTAAATCCTAAGAAAACTAAATGTATCAAATTTTCACTACCCAATGTCAGAGGCGTTCCTACGAATTCAAGTATTTCAATAAATAGTGAGCCTGTAGACCTTGTGCAGTCAACCACATTTTTGGGTATTACTGTAGATTCAAAATTACAGTGGGGTCCTCACATATCGTTGTTAGCTGGTAGATTGAGCTCTGCAGCCTATGCAGTACGTAAAATTAGACAGTTTACCGACAGTTTACCTACTGCAAGATTAGTATATTTTAGTTACTTTCACAGTATTATGTCATATGGCATTTTGCTGTGGGGTAAGGCCGCGGAAATTCAATCAATATTTGTGCTACAGAAGAGAGCAATTCGTTCCATTTACAATATGAAATCCCGAGATTCTCTCAGGGAACGTTTTAAAGAGATCAATATTCTTACAGTGGCTTGTCAATATATATATGAAAATATAATGTATGTTCGGAAGAATATCAATACGTTTGTTAAAAATAGGGATGTTCATAATTTTAATACTAGAAATAAAAATAAACTAAAAGTTTCTGGATTTCGGTTAAAGAAAGTTGGTGGTTCATATATGGGGAACTGTATACGATTTTTTAATAAGTTACCTGACGGCATTGGTCAATTACCAATGCATACGTTTAAAACTTTTGTTAAAGTAAATCTCATAAAGAAAGCGTATTACAATGTAAATGATTATATTAATGACAGAAATGCATGGCCTGATGTCTCCAAGCTCCATGATAATAATAAGTGATAGCTTCGATGTTAACGTTAAGTGAATGAAATATTCAAAGTACTTTGTGAGATGTCTCAAACATACCATGAGATCACGTTGTTTTATACAACATAATTATCGAGTTAGAAGTTTTTACCTTTTTTTTTTCCAGTATGATTGTTTGATGTTTGTGTGATATCTCATTGTCACTTTTATATTTGTAGTTTACATGTTTTGTTATAATTGTGACATTTGAAAAAATATAAAGAATGAACAAATATGGAAAAAATACATCCCCGTAGAGTTTCTTGGTGCTCTCTTCTCTAACGGGCGTATTTCCGAAGCACCGGTAGAGTCAGAAGGGTATTTCCTTTTCCAGTGTGAGGTTTAACTCTGTTGGCACATGAAAGGGAAATTTCCTTTTCAAACTCAAAGAATACTTAGTTTATCTAAATTTGGATTGATTTGATCTTTTTATAATATTTTATGTACATCTCTTTGTTCAGGAGATGTTAATTTTGACTTGTAAAAGTGCTATTATTTTTGCCTATTTACAATAAAATACTTTAACTTTGACTTTGACTTTGACTTTAAACAGAGAGCAGCGCGACAGAGTTGACGGATTATCGATCTTGATGTTGAAAAGTAGGTAATAGTGGATCACTATCGCACATTTACGCCTAAGCTTTAAGATGTTTATACCCACTATGCCTGCCACGAATAGGGATGGATATAGGTATGGATAATATCCATACAATTTTTAAAAAGATAGCGACCAAATGTTTTCTGCACTTTTTCGACCATTAGGTCATATTTTTCTTCATGGGGGTCCCAAATAATGGCATTGTACTCTAATTTTCTTCTTATAAATGCATAATACAGTGCAAAAAATTTGCCTCTGTCATGAAAGCAGGTGGCCTGCCTCAAAACAAACCTAAGAGATTTGTAGGCTCGGCCACACAACACCATGATATGCATGCATTAAAAGTTAGCTCTGTATCCAGCTTGATGCTGGTTACAGAGCTAACTTTGACCTGTGACCCAGGTCACGAATTTGAGTCACACGTTCCACTATTTCGTTCCTGTTGCTTTATTATAAGTATAGATAGATTATAAGAACTTTTTTGCGCTAGAATAACACGTATGGGCTACTTTTAAATGAAACGACCACGCGGGCAAAGCCGCGGGTGAAGCTAGTGTAATAATAATTGGTAGAACGCACGTGTTGAAGTCTATCATCTTTAGGAAATGTGGTATGGGCGACGAGAACACCTGAAGTAGTTTACCAAATGCTGCCCATCCCCGCCTTATCCTCATATCGACTTCCCTTTTGAAGTTGTTCCTTCCTAATTGCACAGTCTTCCCAAACAAACATATTTCTTAACTACTTCAAGGGAGACACTTAACAGTGTCTCGATGTTTGAACTAATAAGACCAATAACAAGGTAATAAGATCGTTTGACATAACCTTGGTTTTATCCATGTTCATCCCGAGACCGTACGACTAGAGGCGTGAGCTAGGTTGGTCAGCATTTGTTCGAGATCCAGGGTCTAAATTAAGGGAATCTAACAAGAAATTGAAATAGAGGTTTGAACATTACAAGACGGTAATAAACTAAGTTTAGTTAGGATTTTTATATGTTGACTAAAATTAATAGATATAACGAACTTCCACGGCACCATATTATGTATTAGAAATAATGTTTAGTGAGGTAATTCTTGATTGTGCTCTTTTAGTTTAGTAAGATACTAAACTTTCGGAGTCTGGTTTTAGTTTATGAACTTATATTTTTATGAGTAGTGTGTAACCATTGTACGTAGAAAATATGTGTGTATCACACTCGTGACTGCTACGTAGCCTGTGAAAAGAATGATAAAATACCATCGATTTATTAAAAGGAGGGAGAAAGGGCAACCTAGAACATCGCGAAAACTAACCCCAGACTAGACACAACTACAGGCAAACACACCCACACAGCTACTTTTGCATTGTGTTTTTTTTTATTTTTGACCTTCTGAAACCCGATACCTTGGGGATGACAGAACTGTAGTTGAAAGATACATTTCAAATGCTCAAGCCAGCTGCAAAGCTGTACAGTTGCAGAGAAAGGCTATGTTAGACCGTTTGAATTTAGCCTTAGAATCCTATAGTCCGTAAAAAAATAATTGCAATGTCGTACTTCATGCATGAACAACAAAGATAGAGAGACATACGCAAACAGTAGCATAAAAAAGATAACAGTATTCAATCTCGAACAAAATACCAATTTCTATAGTTTCGTATTTTTTGTTGTAGGTACCTTACTACATATCCGCTGTTCAACGGTTTGTGTGTGCTTGAGAAACTATTTGAACATTTACCGCCCTTTTAAACCCTTTTATTACGAAAGTTTGTTTATATGTTACTCAATCACGCTTGGACCGCTGATCAGACTATGTTGAAATTTTGATTAAATAAATTTGATAACCTCTTTTCATTTGATAAATCATTTTTTATCCGGGTAAGATAAGCACGCCAGAGAACCTGTGTACCAGCAGTAGTAGAGAAGTGATATTTTTATAGTATCAGTAGGATGTAGGTAATTCATACTCACGGTTATAAAAGACACTCCAAATATTACTCACAAAACATTTTATTTGTATGTAGATTAGAAGCTTGTTACTTGATTTTATATAAATTCTAAATTTCATAAAAATACGTTAAGCCGTTTAAAAGCAAAGTATAATGATGACCATGATGATAATGATGATGACGATGATTAAAAGTGTTCTATGTTTTGTTCCAGGGTATAAGCTATCTCTATTCTAAATTTCATCAAAATCAAACAAACAAACCGACAACGTTTTACTTTTACATATTGGTATGGATTACTAATACAATAAAACTGTTTGCAAATACGCTCGTGAACAATGTTTATTATAATAACCATAATTATTATTCTTATTTAATTTTGCTTCATGGACCCGTGGAGCATGACGTATGGTTTTTTTTCGAGAACTACGTATTTAGAGATCCGATCAAGTAAGTAAACCGTTCTATAGCTGATCTTGCGGAAAACTATTTTGTACTAGTTTTCCCACCTGCTACTTCGTCCGCACGGACTATAGTTTATCGCGTAAAAAAGCATCCTATGTTCTTCTGGGATATTAAAAAGTTTTTTATACCACCAATCGGCACCAATGCTCTTGAAGTTTTTTGACATACTTGTTTTTTTGTTTCCATGGCAACCGTTCCATAATTTCCGGGAAAACTGGAACATGCGAGTATTGATGATTTTCCTGTTTTTCCGTGGAAACTTACAATTTTCCGAGATACAATTTTTATGTTTTATTTCAGGGTATAAGCTACCTCTATTCCAAATTTCATCAAAACCTGTCAAGCCGTTATCGCGTGAAAGCTCCCCAAACTAACAAACAAACAGACAACATTTCACTTTCATATATTGCTATGGATTATATTTAGGTGAACATCAAACGACCCCTTTCTCAATATAGTCATTATTAACTTATGGGTTTATGACCACAATAATCAAATAGACAACGTTTCACTTTTATTGGTATGGATGTTTCTGGGCTTACGCATATAATTTAGTGTGACATTTAGGGAGTAACGTGTGGATAGAAGTCATTTGATTTATCCAGTTAAGATTCAGTTGAATGACATGTCTGATACGAGTTTTACTTCGAACGGGTATTTTGTAGATTGTATTATATAGTTTTTTTTAATGTATTTTATTCGGAGAATTTATGTTATAGATTTCTCTGTAGGTCTACCGGTATTTTTTCATTTTTGAAAGTATATAAGTAAGGTACCTATCTCATTTTGATATTCATTCCATTCAGTTAGTACGTAACCGAATTAAAAATGTTGGTGCAAAAATGCAGTTGCATTTCCATTTAAGCAAAAGCCGCACATCTCACAAATAATATTTATTATCTATGTATTTAGGTAGGTAGGTACTTACCCACCAAGGGATATTGTATATCCCGATCAGTAAATTGATTATGTATTCACAAGTATATATCAGATAGAAGTGTATTGGTTGTATCACCAAAACTGTAAATCCTGTCGAGGGCAAGGGTCGACCGCGAGGACTTGCTATTCGTGTTCTGCATACCCGATGGTCTGAAAATGGTCGAAATTTACACCGCTGAACCATTTGGACGACACGGGAAGTACTGTAAAGGGGTCATTAATGATATTGTGGTATTTGGGATGTACCCTTACGTCCCGTCTTTTGAGAGCCCCGGGTCAAGGTTTAAAATACGATTGAGATGGAAGCTGGAGATGGGAAAATTGTATGCTAGTAGTTTGACAGTGGCGCAAGTAACATTCAATCAAAAAAATCATCCAATCAATCTAATATCAGATTGCATTTTTTTTTGCACAACTGTGTGACTAGACATGACGGTAAGTGCACTAACGCATAATAATTTTAGTGTCAACCAGAACTTGCAATGCAGTGACGGCCTTCACCATGCCATCTGACATTGGTCTTTATGTTCCATAATGATCAGTGATTTCACTTGAAAGAGGTATAAAATATATTTTTTAATGGATCTATTTTATCTTAGTCTAGTAAAATGGCAACTAAAAAGATGAAGAGCCAGAGATAGGGATCAGAAGTGCGCATTAAGAGAGCCCAATTTGAGCAGAGGACTAGTACGGGCTATTGATGAAAGTAGCAATCTGTGCAAAATGGAAAACAAGTGTGTTATCTTTTTATATCAATATCTCCTAATGCTATTTATTTATAGTAAGTTACAAAACTGCACTGCACTGTACTGGAAGATATATTCAAGCTTCTAAACTGGAACGGATATGGTATAAACATCAATGGCGAATACATAACTCACCTTCGATTTGTTGATGATACAGTTGTGACGAGGTCCAAACCTCTTTCATAATAATACTCTTTCGATATCTAAATTCTTTCATAATCCATTTCTTTTCATTTTGATAGTTCATTATTCATTTCTACATAAAAATAACCTGTCATTCGGACATTGATTGCATTAGCAAAACCGTAATTTTCGAAAGAATATTATAAAATACATAAATAAGTTAATTACAACTGGAGACTTGTAAATATATATAATAATTCCGTCGTTAGTGTTCGTTTTGTTTGAAGCCACTGTTTATGGAAATCACGAAACGCTCCAATAGTTCCTGACCTTTTATGTTGTCCACTGAGGCTTAGTCCCGGGGCTAGTGGAACAAACCCACACCCTGGGACCGCCTCGTGACACAGTCATCATGGCAGAAACCCTGGAAGACCTAAGCACAATGCTCAGTAACCTCAATATTGTTTCCCAACAGGTGGGTCTTAAAATGAACATGGGCAAGACGAACATAATGTCAAATGCCCATGTCGTACCCATGCCGGTTTATATTGGAAACAATATTATCGAAGCTGATTGACGATATATGAAGTGTCAAGCAAACTTATTGGCAGCTAACAGCTGCCATATTGTATTTCCGACTAAACAAAAAAATACTAAAATATCGTGTGGGGTTTCATAAATACATTCTTAAAGCTAAACAGTAGGATATTACTTTTAATGGAAAAAAATAATTGACGTAATATTTTCTTGATTATGCTGGTAAAAGGGCGTTCGTCATGTTCGTTGCTGTTTCCGTGATATCAGGTGGAGTCAAATTCTCGTCGCTAACAAGCTGTCAGACATTTTTAAACAGGATTAAACTTTTAATCATCAAAAACACATAACACATTAAATTAGTTAGGTACTAAATAACTGTTAAGTAAATTATGGTCCAAAATCCAGCTCACAGCGAATTCACGCGAATACGGTCTAACACGCGCCGCCATAGATAATAAATGGCAAAAACCCTCGTTGTACGGAGCCAAACCGGTGCTTTTATGGGAAAAATATACATTATATCATTGCTTAATTCAAAATACAGTGTTATTTCTAAATAATATGTTTTTCGAATCATAACTCCCAAGCGAATCGAGGGAGTTTTGTAGAGTGAAGCGAGGGTTTCAAGCCGCCCAAGTCGAAGACAAGCTTTATCCTCGAAGTGAATACTCTACTTTTCTTTACCTCAGCGAGACAATAACAACCTGAATCTGAGCATTGAATAAATACACCATAGGCTGCTTGGCTTTCGAGTTGATGCTAAGTGTTGGAAATCAACGGATTCCTTTTGTTGTTCTCCATTGATCAAAATCGTTATAGGCTTTTTCGTACTTAATATTTGTTTTTTTCGAAAGTATATTATTATTTATCCCTAAAGCGTCTGATTTAATAAACTCCGGAGTCAAATCACTATCGCTCGACGAGCAAAATCAAGAAAATATTCCTTAGATATTTAAAAATATTCCTTATATATTTAAAATATTCCTTATATATTTAAATACACCATAGGCTACTCACCACCACCACTACTACTACTACTACTACTACTACTCTACTACTCACCATTGGCTTTCGAGTTGATGCTAAGTGTTGGAAATTAACGGATTCCTTTTGTTATTCTCCATTGATCAAAATCGTTATAGGCTTTTTCTTACTTAATTTTTGTTTTTTTTCGGAAGTATATTATTATTTATCCCTAAAGCGTCTGATTTAATAAACACCGGAGTCAATCACTATTGCTCGACGACTTCAAATTAATAAAATAATTACTGAATCAAGAAAACAGCAACGAACATGAGGAACGAGGTTTTAACAGCAAAATCAAGAAAATATTCCTTATATATTTATTAAAAGTAGTTTCCTATTGCATGAGTGTAGAAAAAGTTGTGTATGAAACGGCACATAACTACGTATTAAAACATCCGAGTGATATTTAAAAACTCGCCTACGGCTCGTTTTTTAAACTCACTCTCGTGTTTTAATAACCCTCATTATGCAAACGTTTAATAAACTACTATTGTTAAATATAAAGTCTACTCAACTATAAGTTTTATTTTATGTAAGTAGAAAAAACACTGAATAACAATATTTGTTCCAAAACAATTTAATTTCGGCATTCAGCGCAATCTGCACGATAACAAACTTTTCGATTATTGCTAGTAGGTACAATGGCATTGCAATAAAAAAGGTCAAATTGCTGATTCAAACCAACATAGATATATTCTTGCAGACTATAATAAAGTTGACCTAACATAATTACTTCGAAAAGTAGAAACCGTAATAAAAATTCTCTCAAAAATAACAATCGAAACACTTATTTTCGATCTTTGATCTCACAATCTTAGAAAAGTAATAAAATAAAAAACAAAAGTTTCCAATAAAAATTTATAACTTATATCTCGTATATTAGTAAAAACTTATGCGAGTATCTTTACCTAAATGTTATATTTAATTGCAGAATCTTTTGATTCCGCTTTTAAATCAATAATATTTGATATATATTATAACGCAGGCAGACAGCTTTATCCGCTGTTTAATGAAAAAGCTAGACTTTTTATTAATTAGCGCTCTTCAATTAACTTCCAGAATTATGTTCAGCCTAAGGCATGCGAAACTCGGGTAGTTTAAAAAACCCGGGTTTTTTAAGTTTTCAATTATAAAAACCGGTTTTTTGAGTTTTGTGGGATTTTCGAGTTTTTCTTTATTTGGTCCTTAAAATAATAATTATTAGTGCGTGTGTATGTAAAGAAAAGGCTGAAATGTAATTAAAATATGTATTTACATTAGTATTCTTATGTTTTAGCTTTACCAAGAAATCAATCAAGTAACATTTGGTATATGTACTATTAATAATCAAAGTAACATTTGGTATATCTACTATTAATAAACAAAGAAACATTTGGTACTAATAAAAAACAAAAAACAAAACATAATAATAAAAAACTAACTGTCCGCCTCCAAGATCGGAGCATGAATTCTATCGAATTTCAAAAAGTGGTGAGATAGGGCGACGTTATTTCTCCGAAACTGACCGCCTCTGCACTGGAATGGATATGGCGTTAACATCAATGGTGAATGCATCACCTTCGATTTGTTGATGATATAGTCATTATGGCAGAAACCCTGAAAGACCTAAGCACAATGCTCAGTGACCTCAATATTGTTTCCCAACACGTGGGTCTCAAAATGAACATGGTAAAGTCAAACATCAGTCCAAATGCCCATGTCGCACCCATGCTGGTTTATTTTGTGAACGGTATTATCGAAGCTGTTGATCACTATGTCTACTTAGGTCAGATTATACAACTGGGTAGATCCAACTTAGACAAAGAGGTCAACCAATGTATACAACTCAGCTGGGCAGTGTTCGGGAAATTTCACCATATCTTCTCGCCACAGATACCGCAGAGCCTCAAGATGAAAGTTTATAATCAGTGCGTGTTGCCAGCGATGACATACGGCACTGAAAAGAGGTCGCTAGCTTTTGGTGTCATACACAAGCTCAAAGTCGCGCAGCGTGCAATGGAGAAAGCTATGCTCGGTGTTTCATTCACGTGATAGAATCCGAAATGAGGAGATCCGTATAAGAACCAAAGTTACCGACATATCTCTCAGACTTTGCAAGTTGAAGTAGCAATGGGCAGGCCATATAGTTCGCAGAACCGACAACCGCTGGGGAATAAAGGTTCTCAAATGGCGACCACGAACAAGCAAGGGAAGTGTAGGAAGACCCCCCACACGATGGACCGACGACATTGTACTCATCGCAGGAAGTCGGTGGATGGAGGTGGCACAAGTTGCTTGTCATGGTGCTCTTTGGGGGAGGCCTATGTTCAGCAGTGGACTTCTAAAGACTGACATAGTGATGATGATAAAAAACAAATTTCTTCTCCTTTCATAGATAAAACATTTAGATAAAGAGCAGATACACTACATTCACTTACACACACACACACACACACACACACACACACACACACACACACACACACACACACAGAGAGAGAGAGAGAGAGAGAGAGAGAGAGAGAGAGAGAGAGAGAGAGAGAGAGAGAGAGAGACAGAGACAGAGACAGAGACAGAGACAGAGACAGAGACAGAGACAGAGACAGAGACAGAGACAGAGACAGAGACAGAGACAGAGACAGAGACAGAGAGAGAGAGAGAGAGAGAGAGAGAGAGAGACAGACGAGATAATCTAAGCAAAACCTCATCTTTAATTCACTAAGCAGCATTTAATAACAAAAGCAACAAAATAAAATGTAACTGGTAATTACAATAAAGTGTTTCGTATGGTATCGTAAATCACATAAAATAAGTCATATTTGCTTGCTTATATAGTAACTTAAAATAATGATTATTTCTTTATTAAGGTTAATAATTAAATAAGATATTAAACTATGACAAAAAAAGGTCCTCTGTCAAGTTGTAAAGGGACCGTTATAATAAATATGTACAATTTTTACAATTTTATTGAACATTTTGTGACCCTTGTCAAATTTTAGTTTGATAGTTAAAACTAACTAGTGTTACAAAATCTTCAGTAATATCCGCCGTTACCAGATGACTCCTGTATTCTCGTAGTGCTCGCAGTGCCTCACCCATTCAAGGTCAGACCAAAGCCTAACAAGTAACAATATATTACTCCCTAATACCTAATAATTATTATAGATTGTGCAATTTATTCGGTCAATAGAGTAGGAAAGTAAGTTTTTGAAAAGTTTAATTCTTTATTAATGTTCTGGTGGTAGTATTTTACATAAACCATCATGAATGAAAAAACTCGATAAACTCGAAAATCCCGGGTTCAATCTTAAAAATCTGAGTTTTAAAATCAGTCGGTTATTCGGGTTTTTCGGTTATTCTGGTATCCGGTTTGCATGCCCTAGTTCAGCCGTAGCGTCTAATACAACATTAATGTGCAATGCACTCCAAAATTTTTGTCCTGCTCGTCAAGGTGCAGGTTAAACAGGGGTGCGGTTTTTATTAATATTATCAATTTATTTTACTTTTTTTTTAATAATCTTACGTTTTTTCACAAAATTGATTCCATTGAAGTATTTGAGTGTTTTTTGGGATTACTCTCTTTTTTTTGGTGAATATTTTCTTCGATAGGAACTTAATGAATTTGATTCATTCCATCGACGGGAACTTCAAAACGTGTGTTTGTAAAAAAATGCTTTTACAATTCACGCGAGTAAAACTGGGAGCAAAACAGTATACCTACTCATACGAAATAACATACACGATCGCATGTCATTACGACACGAAAATACGAAATTGCATTTCCACTCTATCGGAATGCATTTATCCCAACGTTAATAGCACAGAATGTAGTTTCTCTGTGCACAAAAGTCCAAATGAAGTCAATTAAATATCACGAACTGCATTTGTCAGACAAATCGAAAATTTTCGTTCCAATAGGCAAATGTGAATTCACATACACGATCACGCTTTGCTAATCTGTTCTTTATTACGAAGTATTACAGATTCATGGTCCCTTATAAGAGGATCACGTGGATTACATTCCATGAAATACCTTATATTTTATTTATTATTTATGAAGGGGGGGGGGGTGTATACTATCGTTATTAGATTGGAATTTCCAATGCAGCTGGAAAGTTTATTTTGTAAAGGTTTTTTATAACTTCTGACTCAAAACAATAACTATATGGAAATTAAATAATAATATAATTGTTGAGATTATGTAATCAAAATAATATTATCAAAGAAATGGTCATAATTGTATTAAAAAAAAAAAAAAAAAAAATTGAATACACCATGCTCAGTATACATTGTTAATTATTTTTTTTGCTTTTTTTCACAAAATACTAGAATGGTTTAATTAATGACGCTGTTCAAGAGGTCATACAACCTGTTCATACAAACTTGTTTCGTTTTCATTCTAAACTACACCCAGAGACGTAAAGCCACGGGAACTACTAGTAGTATTATAAATGTGCAAGTATGTTTTTTTTGTTTGGTCTAGGCAATTGTTTGACCTCGATCTCACATTATGGAAAGCGATGAGGTGGTCGAAGGTGAAGCACCCTTACCTATTCACTCTTGACTTGAACACACCTGGGTTATATTTTACCAAAAACACTGACGAGGGCAAGGCATTCCACCCCTTTGCAGTACTTATAATAAACTAGTTATCCCGCCCGCAACTTTGTACGCGCGGACTACAGACTGTTTATCGCGAAAAAAAGCATTCTATTTTCTTCTAGGATATTAAAAACCAATAGAAAAGTAGGTATAGCACCAATGCTCTTGATGATTTTGACAGACTTGTTATTTCGTTTCCATGGCAACCACAGACCATTCTGTGATGACAGCTGTTCCTTACAGTGAGTAATCAACATTTTCCAGTTTTCCCAAGGAAACTTACAATTTTCTGGGTTAATAAGTATTATTTTTTTTTCCAGGATACAAGCTACCTCCATTCTAAATTTCATCAAAATCGGTTATCGCGTGAAAGCTCCCCAAACAAACAAACGCACAACGTTTCACTTTTATATATTGGTATGGATGAAGAAGCGTAACGCTTCGTTCTTGTGTAAGTTATTTCAACCATAAAAGGGTGACGCTTTGGGGACCGATTTATTTTTTTAGGTCGTCTAGTCGTGCCTTGATGGAAAGGTGATGGGGAATCAGATTGTGCAGTTCTTGTGCTCACTCCATAGTGCAATCTGTAGAATACTGACATGCATGCGACCTCACGCCGATGCGCCAGACTTTGAAGCTTGCTTTTTACCAGAGTGTCATGAGTCATGCCTAACCTTAGACAAAATACCAAGTTTCTTAGCAGCTATATAAAAGCTATATATGTTTACATTTATATACAAGTATATTCGTTTCTTGGTTTGTTTATTCCTCTGTCACGCGGCAACTAAGTGACAGATTGATGTTATTTTTTTGCATAGGTATACTTCAAGGGCCGGAGAGTGACTCATGATCACCATCCATGCCAGTGCGTCTCATACCGAGTATTAAATACAATATCCTCTTCACAATCCAACGGCACACTGTTCAAAACCTGCACCAACGACTAAAATGTACCTATAATAAGTAACGCGGGTAACGGTGAAGGAAAACATCGGAAGGAAAAATAACATTTGACATCCGCCAGCCCAAGCGGAGCCAGCAGCATGGTGGGCTATGACCCATCCTTTCTCTCAGTGAAGGCATGTGGCCCAACCAGCCCCAGCCTTTTATTTACCAACGTCTGAAGATATTGAGTCTTGCTATGTTTTTAGAGTGTACATGTTAAATGTACTGGACCAGCGTGGTGTTGTTTATAACCCCAATTATATTACTGGCTATGATAAAGTACCAAAGGTTTAAAATATTTTTCCAAAAAAAAAAACGACTTCGTAATAAAAAATATATTTTGTAAACAACCACTAAAATGAATAAAATAATTACAATTGAGCCAGAACAGTATCACTTTTTGGAAATTACCAACGTAATAATAATGCATAAATACAACATAAGATAAGAAAGAGTTTTTTGAAGGCGGTGCCGCGCCCAGGCATCATTTAAATCTAATATCTTGACAAAATTAATACATACCTATATACGTACGAAGTAATATGGGAAGACAGGGTTATATAAATTTTTAATGAATGCTTGTTTGTTTATGTGAAGGTAGACCTCCAAGGTATTCTCCTCCATCGTGCACACTTGTCAAAGTGGTCTTCTCGTCGTTACAAAACAGATGGTGCAGGTACATGGTTGGTCTTTATGTCAGTATTCACTTTGGCGTGGTCTCTAGAGCTAGATAACGTAGTACACTTTCAATACATCTAAGTGAGTAAGTACGTACCTACCTAATAATGAGCCCAATTACGCATGCTGCATGCGTCGTATTGTTTTCTAATTTATCGTGTCCATGTACAATGTAACTCCATTCGCAATGCTTCTTTATTTTTGAAATTTTGTACCGTGGCCAGCACAAAATTGATTTGAGTTGCAGTTTTGTGGGATTATCCAACGAGAGAATGATTGGGTGCACGATCTTTGCCTTCCACCTGTCCTTAAAACAAAACTCCAACAACTGTACGATTGTGGTAGTCCCGTTTAAATTTTATAAATATTCGTTCAGTAGTTTCTTGGTAAATCCATTTAATGTTTATGTTGTAAAAGAATAAATTATTATCCGTCTGAGAAGCATAGTAATAATTCTTTATTCTCAAAAAGATCTACACCTATTACATTATTACATATATTATTACAAAGCCAAAAAAGAAAACCAGGTACATCATATAACATGTTTTCTTGATTTTTTTAGAGCACTTTGTAAAAAATTGTATTAATCCCAAAATAAGTTAGTAGCCGTCGTCTGTTTATGTATTTATATAAATTTCTCTTTACATCTACACAACTATTTCGACGAGTATTTTAGACGCTATAACTTTTTTTCTTGGGTACGATGCCCTTGGTCAACTAATGGTTATTCTGTGGTTACCGCATTGTAGCGTATTCGTAGCACCTTCGCGGTGCTACGAATACGCTACAATGCGGAGCAGCTACGACTCGGTAGTTATGTAGGAATTAAATTGTAAAGGCTGTAAAAATCATAGTAAGTCTGGTGAGGAGACTGAATCAGCGGAGTCTCGAAAGGTGCAAATATTGCACCCTTGACAGTGGCTTAATATTTAAACCTCATATGGTAGAAAAACAGAGACTGCGGTTCAAAAAAAATGGAAGACATAGGATCTGGGAGTCTAGTAAAAGCAACACGTGACCAAAATGCTGGCAAAAATGCTGGCTGCTTTGCCAGCATTTTGGAAACATTACCTACTGGTAGAGCTTTACTCGATAATGTTTTATTTAGGTTTTTGAGTTTATTTTGAGTACTTATTTGTTTCCTTGAAGTAAAGCATGTTTCTCAATTGCGAACAGAAATATTTTCTAAAAAGCCTTGACTGACCCATGTTAAACCGGGGTAGTCGCTTGTAATACATAAACTTCAAAATCAAAGTGTATTCAAATACTACGTTCAATATAACTGATTGAGTACCTATGTATTCCTCTACTATTCTCTATTGATTTAGCATGTAGTTTCTACTTGACTTTGCCCAATTTTTGATTTCTATGCTAAGTATTACTTTAATACTCTTTGACAAGGCAATAAATTATAACGCAAATATTTTTGTAAACTATTTTATTGTGTAGGTAATGTTATCATTGCAAGGGTTCAGTAGGCCGAGGGCAAACATAAAACCATTTCAAAATCTATACCTAAAAACAGTACAGTAACATACCTATTAACTGAAAAACAACGCCCAGTTTAAGCCAGTAGACCTAGAAGAGATTTTAAATTTAGAGGGAATACCCCTTGGGTAGTGGGTATCCTAGAAGAGCACTTAGGATTTTATGAAATTCCATTTTAAGAGGATGACCGGGAGAGGCTGAGTTTGCACGCAGGCAAATCCGCGGGGCGCTACTATTAGATGTATATTGATGGTTGTGGCTTCTAAATGTAATCTGATCTAGTTTTATATTTTTTTAGCGATAAGACTGTCCGGTGTGCAACGACACCCAATAACATTTTTATTTTAAATATTTTCAACAAAGTTTTTGAATCGTAAAACATGTAATGCTAAACTTACCTGCCAAACTCCAGGCAATCCAAATCTCGTCACACACAATAAGAACGAACGAAACAAATAAGTCAATCACAAACACGCGCGTATTTCTGCTGGAAGCAAGGGGCTGCTGCAACATGACCGGCTCTCGCCGCGGCTTTTGAATTACTGAAGTCTGAAGTTAAACCACGGACGGATGAATTGAATGAAACAGAGAAGCCAATGTCTAAACCTACCCCTTGTCATCCCATAGAAAGTAGCGTATAGACTATGCGAATAAGGCGCCTCTTTTTTACAAAGTAAATTGTTATTTTTCTTTTCATTTTCATTTACAAATTGAAAAATTACTCACATGAATTAAACAACTAACACAAAACTTGTAGGTTACCATTTAATATATACGATAATTAATACTTAAAGCGTAAAGTGTGTTAGGCTCCTTTTTACCTGACTATGGCAAATTAAAGGATGTAGCACTTCCTTTAATTTGCCATAGTCAGGTAAAAACGTTCGTGTTCAAAAGGTTCGTGTTCAAACGAAAAACTTGGTCCAATTTTGAAACGCGAGGTATCAGCCGAGTCGTCTTCATCGAGTGTGATATGCTATTTTTTAACCCGACTGTAGTCGCGTTTAAGTTTTTGAACTAATTATCGATTTTTTCCTTCACCGTTTTTGAGCGATGCCATTATTCATCAGTGAATAGTGCAGGGCCGAGATTTTGAACCAGGTACCAATGGATTGTGAAGCGCACATGCTATCGCTCAGCCAACACTATCTCAGGATTTATTTAAACCTGGATATAAATATCTTTTACCAGCTTTTGCTATCGTTTCCATCCGCGTGGACTACAGTTTGTCGCAATAGAAAGCATCCAATGTCCCCAGGGATCAAACTATCTCCATGCCAAATATTATCCAAAGTGGTTTAGTCGTTTGGTCGTGCAAAGGTAACAAACAGCCACACCGAGCTATTTACGCTGTTTTAATATTAATATAGATCTCAATCCAACTACAATTTATGGTTCCAATATGTCTTGTATTTTGTTAATGAAATGAAAACCTGCTTGCTTGTCGAGTCTCATGACGTAGCGCTGGCTTCTAGTGTCAGAGTTGGTCAGGCTGCCCAAAGGCCTCTGATATGGCTTAATGACTGCTATTAATCAACAGCATGGAGCTATGGGAATCTGCACTTAGAAACGTCATTGGTGCGAAGCCTTGAATTGAACCTACTATCGTTGGATTTTAAAACGTACTAGTATACCGCTATGTTCTCGAGTGGAGACCGCGTATTGGCAAACTTAGTGTAGGACGCAGTGGAGTGACGACCTGCAGAAAACGGCTGGCAGAAACTGGATGAGAAGAGCCGAAGATCCGGATCTGTGGCGTTCATTGGGAGAGGCCTATGTCCAGCAGTGGATGGATACAGGCTGATGATGATGATGATGATGATGATACCGATATGAGAACATTGCTTTAGATTATTGAATGAAAACAATTTCAGTTTCAAGTGTACCTTGCTGGTCTTGCGACACTTGTTCCTCTCATTCCTAAAACTCATAGAACAATTTACAAATATTTCATTAAAAAAAACACTACGCTCTAATAGTCAATTACTTAAAAAAGCACTTAAAGAAGTCTGTATAGGCCTTATCGCCCTCAAGGGGGAAATTATTCCTTTCAAAAGGTCGGAGATATCCATAATGACCTTTGGGGATGCCTCATTAATTAATTCTTCGGTCAATCCTGATAAATAAGGGATAGGGACTTATCGTGAACCTTTTTTTGATATAATAAATTATCACTCGTTTTAACAAGGACGTAAGGTTATAAATCAAATGGAAGTTTAATAATGTATGATTTTACGGAGAGAATCTATAATAAATATCCATCCATACCAATATATAAAGTGAAAACTTGTCTGTTTGTTTCTTTGTTTTTGTTTTTGGCTTTTTTTGGCTGCACGGATTTTGATGAAATTTAGAATGGAGATAGCTTATACCCTGGAATAAAACATGGGATACTTTTTATTCCGGAAAATTGTAAGTTTTCACGGGGAAACTGGAAAATGTTGATTACTCACTATAAGGAACGGTTGCCGTCCATTGATATATGTGCGTAGTACATATATATCGATGATGCCATCACAGAATGGTCTGTGAGTGTCATGGAAACGAAATAACAAGTCAGTCAAAAACCATCAAGAGTATTGTGGTGCTATACCTACTTTTGCGTTGGTTTTTAATATCCTAGAAGAAAATAGGATGATTTTTCCGCGATATTCAGTAGTCTGCGCGTACGCAGTCGCGGGCGGGAAAAATACTTTGTAATAAATTGACATAGTGAAACTTAACTGACACTAACAAAAGCGGCCCGTTTCGATACCGATGGAGTAAATTATATAAAAGTAACAATATAAGAGGCAATAGTAAAATAATGTTATTAGGTTTTTCAGAACTACAAAAAAGTTCAACCGACCGTGCGGATGGAAATGACCTTCGTTACTAGTTTGTTTTTTTTATTATACATTGTGTTTAAGTTATTTTTTCTTTTCAAATATTCATGACGCCACCTTGATTCAGGACTTCATAAGACTCATCATCAAACACTTGAGCAGAAAATCATAGTTTCTTGCTGCAATAATAATTAAATGTAAGTATGGCCTGCCCTTTCTTTGCTATTTCAATTTGCTAATCCTGAAAGCTAGGTCTTGTTCAAATCTTCACAAAAACTTTAAAAAAAGTTAAAGCTTAGCAAATGTTCTTATTCAATTAATATACTAATTAACTTTCAACACCACCGCACGACGACTTGAATCACAGAAAAAAAAGTTAAGTGTCTTCCTCTTGATATATTTTCATAAATGGGCTCACGAATTCGTTTTTGCAGTTACTTGATCTTCCAGCACTTCAGCAGGAAAGCAGCTCTTTTTTTCATGTTATTAAGGATCCATTTCTAAAAAGAAATCACGAAACTCTTGTATTTTATCAGTTTGTAAGTCTATATCAGATGGCTAGAGTTTATGGAACGGAAACTATCAAACTCTAAAATAAGCATTGGCTATTAAGTCGTACTTTCATCGTAATTTCCAAGTGTTTATTAAAAAAATACGGTATTTTTGAAGTATTCTGATATTTTTTTATAGCATTGTTTTAAATACTATTTTGTGAAATCATTATTCGTACATTATTCTTAGCTGAAAAAGTACAAAAATAAAAACTAACCCCCTTTCCCAAGAAAAATACAAGGCTTATTCTTATAGTTATATAGTATATATAGTTATATATATACTTTTTTTGGAAAAACTAATTCTAATACAAGCAAACTTTATTGAAGAGCTAAAAACTTCCTAGTGTTTTTTTTTTAATACGGACTATGAAAACTCTTCGGGCATAAACCGGAACACCAAACATGGGCGCCTCGACCCGCACTTGGCCAGTTTTTTCCTCTTATTATTTTCCCATTAGTTTCATGGGAATAAACGGCGACAATTATTTTTCCTTCTTGGCGTCCTTTGATTCGTTTCTAAGCTTACATAGGGTGGTGTGTCAAAGTAAGTAAATGACTGTCATTTTTATTGGCAGTTTTTTGAAATAGGAAAAACCTGAAAGTCCTCGATTTTACTGCACATTAATGACCTTTATTGGAAAATGTAACATCCGCCATTTTGAAAAAAAAAGTTGATTTGTTGGCCATAAATAAAACTGGTCTCAATCGAAAGAAAAACATATTAGAAACATAACGTATCCTATTATGGCAAAGTGATAAGTTTCTTAAATATTTGTGTTCAACCATTATTATGTTAGACGTTTACACGCGTTGGGGTATACATGCTGCTATCATATTTTTCTTGTCTTGACCAGGGAACCACCTAAAATATAGCTGTCTGATGAAACTTATATTGCAGAGAACTATTTAAACTGTCCAACCCATAGTCTTATTAAAAAATAATACTCATAAAATCAAACAATATATTTTTCGGACCCAAATATCTCAGGAAGTATATCACTTACACGATTTTTATAGAACACATTTTATCTCTAATAGTTTTCCATATTGATTAACAGTAGTTATTGTATAGTTTCATTCTAAAAATAGTTTTCATTTTCAAACTTTATATACTTATGCCAAAATATGCGATTATTAAACTTATGAATAAAATCCGGAGATAATGTATGTGTAGTTCATAAATAAACTTGTTTGTATTGACTGCACTAGGATTATCATTCGTATGATGATACCCACAAATAAATAGGTAAGTGTCTTGCCTGGTAGCGCGATAGCGAGAGAGTGTCCTTTTCAGCGTTGAGCGAAACGAACGTTTTACGGTGGCTCACACCTTGCTCGCGCAAAGATAAAATTTTACAAAGCCCTTGTCTTCGCTCATTGAACGCTCTCTCAAACAAGATGCTCCTTGAAAACTTATTTTTACTTTGCCCTCCGTTATCTTCTCGTCATAAAAAAACTGTTCGCAATACCTTGTTCAAGTACTAATTATATGAAGAATGCTGTTATGTTGAGAGCTTGTGATATTTCTAACAAAATATTTATCGGCTTAGATATATTTTATTTATCCTTGCCTAAGTTTCAAGAACTACTAATGTAGTGCATTGCCTCCAATGATTAATTGTTTATTATAGTGTATTTTTCTAATTAGTTTGTTAAACTCTTGGCTTATATTTTTTGGCTTAATCAGGTTGTTTGTACATACAGCTTTATGTTTTTATATACATAATGCTTTATTTTTGGGTATTGGAATTCTATTTTTTTGTTAATTACCTTTCTAATTATTATACGCAGGCACGTTAAGCTGTCGGTCCCGGATGTTATTGATTAATAGCAGTCGTTAAGCAATGTCAGAGGCCTTCTTGCGACCTAACAAACTCTGAGAACACACGAAAAAAATAAATAAAAAATATTATACCCTATGTTTTTGGAATTCCCGCTCATTAATTTTTAATTATTTTAAGTTGGGAACTTTCTTGTGTTAGTTTTTGTGTTATATTTATTTTACTGTTTATTTCCTTAAAAGAAACGAAAATAAATATAATAAATTAAAAGCAAACGGGAATAAACAGAACAAGTGAGAATGGCTAACCTTACCTAACCAACTTTTATAGATCATAGATTGTCATTCTAAATGAAACATTATAGCAGAAACCTAAAAGATGATTTTCAAATGCCTGTTCAACCCCACTTAGTATTCGTTTAGTTCGTCGACTTTTTTTTTCTTTTTCTCAATATTGCGTCTGGTTGTCGCCATATTGATTTTTGATTACTTCCATGTATTTAATAGTACTTGCAAGATTAAGACAAATCGATTGACTTTAGAAATCAAAATCGGTCCACGCGATTTGTCTATATAATATAACAGAACAAAGTAACAGACATACATAAAACAAAGCCTTAGTTATTTGCCTAACGCACACCCGACTCTCCTGATAGGTTGATAAAATATTTTATGTATAATTTTCAATGCAAAAAGAAAACTGAGTCCCTCGTGAAATAAACAAACCAAAACTCCGGGACGGGTTTCCCTTGTAAATCGCCATTCGTTAGAATTGCTCGGTAAATCATTGCGTTCGTTATAAAACACGCAATTTCAGGTTTCTTTTAAGTAGATCGTGGAATTTGGCATTTCAGGATAAGAAATATCTTTCTGGCATATAATAAGGTCGGGTGTCCATACTAGTCGGGTGTACTTTGTACCGCACAAAAAATGAGTAGGGGCTAACCCAAATTGCCTCACGCCTCATTCCGTAATTTAAATGCATTTTCGCAGATATTCAATTTTTGTACCAATCTCCTGATTTCATGTGACCAAGTTAACAGCAGCAACTTTTTGAATGTATAATCCAAATTAAGGGTAGCACTGTAGCTTTTATAGGTCGGTATGAAGCAAATCATCAGATGATCAGGTTGCTCGTCTCTTCACTCAGTCGTATAAATATAGTATACTAGCTGTACCCGCTGCTTCGCACGCGTGGTCATTTTATTAGATTAAAAGTACCATAATGTGCTATTCCAGGACCTAAAATACCAATATACCAACATTTGATCAAAATTTCTTCAGACGTCAATTTTTTTTTATCAATTGCTCAGCTTCTAATCTATCAATCGTTGTATCAGCAGTCCTCTTGGGGGCTGGATCGAGCTGCGGGCTTGCGCCCACTGCTCGTGCAGATCCTCGGTGGGCTACGACCCACTGGTTACTGATCTCACGCAGGCTCAGTAACCAGTGGGTCGTAGCCCAGTGGTCGTAGCCGCTCTGCGTGAGAGATGAATAATTAGTGCAGTTATGGATGCGTTATATACTATTTTTTACGCATATATCCTTTTTTATATAGTATGAATCGGTGCCTGTCAGCTCTTTTAAGGCACTTCTCCTTTTTTAGGGGAAGGATGGATAGATATGGGATGAGAAGATGAAGGGGGAAGATAAATGCTGCATTACTCGCTGTTATCCTCGGAGCTGGACTGGAAGGCCAGCAACTCACGAGGGATCGGTCGATAGTACCTGCTCTCCGGTGGACGGGCGTGAAGCGGGGCGATGCCATATAGATGTTTGTGGGGTACATTGTCCGCAGCGTCGTACATGCCCCTAGCGAGGCGGACAATGAACTGTTGTACTGTATCGATCTTGGTATCGCGGGCGATGACGTCGTTCCTGACGTAACGGCCCGCGCCTACCGCCATCCCAATTGCTATGTTCTTCTGCATCTGAAGACGTTTTTTATTGGTTGCGGAACACAATTGGTACCAAACCGGGGCTGCATACGTCAGTCTTGACCTGACATATGTCTTATAAATCCCTAGCTTGGTACGTAGAGGCAACTTAGAGTTCAATGTAGGTCGCAAGAGGGCTCTGGTTGCCCGGCTTCTAATCGCTAAATACCAATTACACCAGTTTTTAAGTCAAACTCTAAGCTATCCTACATTGAAAACCACATAGCACTCGGTCCAGTAGTTTTTACATGATGCACAAAAATACAGACAACAGACAGAAAGACGCAAATTAAAGTAAAAAAAATGTTCTGTAGTTTATTTTAGGGTACCCTAGACCATTATTTTAATTTGACTTCTTTGTACAGTATTTTTCGTACCTATTGCTTTATTATAAGTATAGATAGATGACTGTGCCAAGTTGCATCAAAATCCGTCCAGTAGTTACCGTCAATTAGTTCTACCACTATCTTGGGGAACTACTTTAATTTTTACTATTTCCTATGTATTTTTTTCTATGTGCTACCTTGTAGTATCAACTCAAATCATATCAAGTTTCATTTAAATTCATTCAGTAGTTCCAGCGGCGTGATGTGCGGCCAAGATACAGACATACAGAGAGACAAAAATGAAAACAATAACAGTTTTGGTTTCAATATAGAATACCGCAAAACATAAAAAAAAACAAATGTCTTCTATGTACAGAATTTGAACCCATATCCCAAAGGAACGCCATTTTTTTCGAATTAAAATGTAACCTTAATTTTCACACATCTTATAAACTATGACTGTGCCAAGTTGTATCAAAATCCGTCCAGTAGTTTCAGCGTGATACGTTTTCTTTTAAATAACTTACAACCCATAAACCCTTAAATTTTGGGATTAAAATTATCTATCCAATTATTATATTATTATTAATATATCCAATGTCAAATTATGAACTCAAATCGTACCAAATTTCATATGAATTCATTGTGTAGTTTTGGCATGATGCGCTGCGAAAATACAGACAGACAGCAGGACACACAGACAAAGTCAAAAATGAAAAAAAAAACAGTTTTGGCTTCAGTACCGAATATAAAACAGACTTCAAAAAAATATATATAATATCTTCAATTGTCAGAATTTGGACCCCTATCCAGTAAGAACCGTTTATATATTTGGGATAAAAAGTATCTTTGATTATTACGCATCATATAAACTATGACTGTGCCAACTTGCATCAAAATCCATCCATAAGTTTCAGCGTGATACGTGTTCTTTTAAATACCTTTCCACCCCTGTCCTGCGGGAACCCTTAAAATTTTCGGGATGAAAAGTATCCAATGTCCTTCCTACCTCGAAGTATGAACTCAAATCATACCAAGTTTCATTTGAATTCATTGAGTAGTTTCGGCGTGATGCTATGCCAAGATACAGACAGACGGACAGACAGACCGACAGAAAAAAAGAAAAATAAAACAGTTTTGGCTTCAGTACCTAATATAAAACAGATTCCAAATAAAATTACTAATTTTCTTTTATTTACAGAATTTGGACCCCTATCCCACAGGAACTCTTTATATTTTCGGGATAAAAAGTATCTTTAATTTTCAATCATCATATAAACTAGGCTTACCTTAAAGACAAATGATCTTCTCAGTGGCGACGGACTCGTGGTCACACGTGACCGGCAATACGGATTTCGCCGAAACCGGTCTACTGGGGATCTTCTCGCGTATGCCACTCACGTACTAAGCGAAGCCATAGAGATGCATGGTGAGGCGCTTGCCGTCTCCCTTGACATATCGAAGGCATTTGATCGGGTCTGGCACGATGGCCTTTTAAACAAGCTTCCATATAAAGTTATGAGGACCATATGAGGTTTACCTGTTGGGTTATGCAATTGGATAGTTGATTTCTTGAGGGAACGATGTATTCGAGTAGTCTTAGAGGGCTGCTCGTCTGATCAAATGGCTATCAATGCCGGTGTACATCAGGGATCGGTTCTCTCGGCTACACTGTTTTTACTGTACATTAATGACCTTCTGAAGCCCGGTACCTGTGGGTATTGTCGTGTAACGCAGGGTTTAAAGGTGGTATCTACGTGTTACGCCGTTGGGTGACGTAACGATTAGGTAGATAGGAGGTTTTACCTCTTTGCGTTATATTATGACGTAACGCTTGGAGGTAAAATCAAAGCTTATCTAGAGTGAGATAGGTATTACCTCTATGCTCTACGCTATGACGTAATGCTCAGAGGAGAGATCTATAACCATAAAGAGTCTGGATATTCGGTAGACGTCTCTCCTCCGAAGATCTTCGGGGTACGGTGATGTCACCTCCCTGGCGAAGCCGTTGTAGCTGGTGGAGTGTGGTTGAGCCACAGTCTGATAACTCTTCTAAAATCTATGTGTTTAGGGAGAATAGTTCATTAACTCTCAAGAATTCTTTACTTTAAAAAACGAATACTTTTAAAATTTTGACTCTGTTTTTTAATTAAAACACTTTATACATGAATTTTAGAAAAGGTCAAAATATCTTAAATGGAATTTCTTTTATATATTATATTTATATCTTCATTATTAGAAGTCTGGATCTACACTGACCCCCAATCTGCTTTCATTTAAAAGGAAGACTTTCAAAGGCTTGAAAAAATAACTTTGTAATAAAAGTCATATTTATCAATGAGCAGTAACTTGATACAGAATTAAATGAGGTCAGTTAAGATTTACATTCGAATTATTAAATTTATGAAAACAAAGTTAACAACAGATGCCAATTTGACGACTTCTGTCAAAATGAAATAAACTAAAAATGCAATTTTGTCAGCCTGTAGCCGTCCTTCAAAAATAATATTAAAGTCAGAAGAATAAGAAAATTCAGGACTATATTTATGATTAAAAATATCATTTTCAAGAATTTTAACAAATTAACTTATATATCAGGAGTTACGCAATAAACTAACAAGGTAAGATAAGAATTACAGACCATAATACCTCATATATCAAGTTATCTAAAATCTGACTCTGAACGTAACCAATTTTGGAAATTATTTTACCTACAAAAACTAATAGTATGAACAGATAATATTCTGTTGTTCTATGAAAATACATAATACCGAGGTACGTAACGTATTTTAAGAGTTTATCTGGAGGTAGTTATATATAATTTCGATAATTCTGATTCAATATTCATACTATTTCTAGTTAAAAATTATACATTACTAAAGTAAGTCAGACTTTATTATGGCAAAATACTTGAGGCCGATTATAGAACATTTACAAGAGTTATAAAGGATTATTCATCAGATAACTACTCCTATCATCTCACAATCAATTTTTTACCCTAAAATTATTATATTGTGTAAACATAAATGATATTTTTTACAGAGTTGAAGAGAAACGTAAAATAAATAAATCATTGTAACAGATACAGCTTTAAAACACTACCATTCACTCAAAAGGTATAATTGGAGGTCAAGAAGAGTTCGATAGAAGGATAATTGATAAGATTATAGCTCCACAAAAGAATCGTAAGTAATTAAACATAAAGAGAAGTACTACAGTATGCTGATGACAGTACTGTAGTTGAGAGATACACTTTCAATGCTCAAGCCAGCTGTGACGCTGTCCAGTATCAGAGAGAGGCTATGGTAGACCGTTTAAATTTAGCCTTAGAAGCCGTGTCCGATTAGGGCGATGCTAACCTGGTTAAGTTTAATGCTACTAAAACGCAAGCGTGTTGGTTTTCTGTTAAAAAGACTACAAAAAGTCCTCTACACCCGATCTATGTCTTTCCGAAGTGTAACAATACCAATAGGCGACTATTTGGAGCTTTTGGGTGTCGAACTCACATCAAACCTGAATTTTGGGTCTTATATTGAATCCAAAGCTAAGGTAGCTGCTAAAAAAAACTTGGTATTTTGTCTAAGGTTAGGCGGTACTTCACACCGGGACAGCTTTTGAATCTTTAACAAGCACAGGTCCGTATTGTATGGAGTACTGCTGCCACCTCTGGGACGGTTCTGCCAAGTATCAGCTCGAGTCTTTGGATTCAATTGAGAGACATGCTACACATGCATGCAGGCTCTTTGGGGATGACACTCTGGTAAAGAGTAAGCTTCAAAGTCTGGCGCATCGACGTGAGGTAGCAAGCCTGGCGGTATTCTACAGATTGCACTATGGAGAGTGTGAAGATATATAATCAAGAACTGCACAACCTGATTCCCCCATCACCTTTCCATCACCGTACACTAGACGATCAGCAAAGCGCCACCCATTCATGGTTGAAATACCTCGCACAAGAACGAAGCGTTACGCTTCTTCATTTATTATAAGAACTGCAAAGGAGTGGAATGCCCTGCCCTCGTCAGTGTTTCCGGTAAATTATAACCCCTGTGTGTTGCTTTGCCAAGTTGCATCTAAATCCGTCCAGTAGTTTCAGCGTGATACGTGTTCTTATAAAAATCTTTCAACCCCTTTCCTGCGGGAACCTTTTAACTTTTCGGGATGAAAAGTATCCTATATCCTACCTCGTAGTATAAGCTCAAATTATGCCGAGTTTCATTTGAATTCATTCAGTAGTTTCGGCGTAATACTTAGCCAAGATACAGACAGACAGACAGACAGACAAAAATGAAAAAAAAACAGTTTTGGCTTCAGTATCAAATATAGAACAGCGCCCCCCCCCCCCCCCCCCCCAAAAAAACTAAATATCTTTAATGCACAGAATTGGACCTGTTACAGTTTTATTATAAGTATATAGATTATGAAACCATTATTTTTACGTATAGGTATAGATATAATAATCCGTGTAGTTATGGCATTGGAGTATTAGCTGTAACAGATGTTCCGACTTGGCTGAGACGATTAAGTACCTACTTTAGATACCAACCAATCAGAATACATAATACTACAAATCATGATGTCATAGTGCTCTGGTTGGTCGGTATTCAAAGTAAGTAAGTCTTGTCAGCCAAGTCAGAAGGTATATTACAGCTATAAGTTAAATACTGTTCGTTTAATAATAGACAATAAGTAAATGATATGTACCAACCAAATCTACGTAGTCTTACCAATCCAGTAATGCTTCGAACGATGCTATCAAAAAAGATATCTCAAGAGGCTTACCTTTTAACTTAAGTTTTTGTGTACGAAGATTACACAGAATTTGATAAGTAGGTATAACATATATTTGCTCAAGATGTTCAGTTTATGATTGAATGAACCACCGATGCCTGATAAAGTGATTCGGCAATTTTGGTCTTAAATTATTAATTTACTGGGAGTTTTTGACAGAAAAACATTTTATTGTTAAAATCGTGAACTAATTCTTTCGTTAAAATTTATAAAAAGAAGAACTTTCATTAGTTTTACTATGAACACCCATTTGAAATGTTTAGAACGATCCTTTCCATATAAGTTTAATAATGGAAGTTTAGTTTATGTCTAATATTTTCAACTTTTACGTCACCATATAATAAAAATAAAAAGATTTAAACCAAACATTTGTTGACTAATAACTGTAATTTAAGTGACCTAAACTTGATGTATAGTTTTCCAATTGTTGATGTACCTATCTAAGAACAGTCAATATCTCCAAAACCTCTAGCCCCCGATTCAGAAGCCAACGATAACTCAGTTGACATTCTATACTGTTACGATTCAATACATTTTTTATTCACAATAGACAAATCGACAATGAACTTATTTTATAGATAGAAAGATATAACATTAAGAAATTTATTTCAACGTGCATGAAAGAAGATTTATAATGTGTATGTAGCATCCACGGTACCCGGTTGCCCGCCTACTAACCAAGTAGCTAAGCTTTGCATTCCGCTTGCGTTGCTGTGGGAGGTGTAAAGATGTTAAGAACTGTTCCCAATAGAATGGTCATAACTTATACCTATTTTTGAATGAAAATTATGTCGGACTTTTTTTTTGAGTTATGGAGGAACGGTGACTGCGGAACCTTACAAAAAGAATAGTCTGACACGCACTTGGCCAGTTATTTGTATTAGAAAAGGCTCCAGGCTTCAGCGCCTCTATTCATGATGCGAGCATTTAGCCAACTTCGTTTTAAAAGCTGTTTAAATTCTTGAAAAAATAAGTCTTATGTCCTACTCAATCTTACGTTGTCTCTGTATATTCTTTGGTTTTAGACGTTGTAAGAAATTAAAAGAAAAAAGAAGTAAATTACAATCCTATTAAACCGTGATAAACTACTACTGACAGAACGCGCACAGCATAAACCATTGGACAAATATTTCAAATTTGGAGGAAATATTATTTCCTAGAGGTGCAAGTAAGTAAAGATTTTTTGAAATTCCATCCCTGAATGGGGGTGGCAAAATTTGCAAGCGAGCTAATCTGCAGGGTTCGTAATGACATAAAGTGAAAGACAGGTTCGTTGGATACAATAAATTAATAAATTGTAAAGCCAATCTACAACTCAGTGTAAAGTTTTGCACTGCTGTCTCCTGCCCTTTCTTAGACGACTACCCATGACACTACTACTACTACTGGTAGTGCGAATAAGTAGTGAGTTGATAGTCATCCTGGGAACTTCGTATTGTATAGGCTTACTGTTGCAATAATTGTTTTATGTATTGTTTTACTTTTGGCTATAAATTTAACTGACAATTACTGATCAATTTTATTTTTATAAAACGGGACCAGTTTTCCTTAAGATGAAAGGGTACGGGGGTAAAGGGGTAAATCATTATAGAGGAATATAAGTAAAATAATGCCTTGTCGTTTACGTCCTATCGTCTTACCTAGTATATGAGAGCGATGGTAGCCTACCGGTTCCATAGTGCAACTTAGAATCCAACGATACCGATCTCAATCCTAGGCTCCGCACCAATGAATTTTCTAAGTTATGTTTGGTTTCCATTGCTCCGTGCTTGAGAGGGCACGTTAAGCTATCGGTCCTGGCTGATAATGACCAAGTGAGTGCGAAGCGCGAGCGAAGCATCTTTGTTTCAGCTTCGGCAAAATTCTTTCGTATGTCCGGATGTCTGTCCGGATGTCTGCCCGTATTTCCGGCTGTTCTCCTCTAAAGGTCGCAATTCTCAATTGATCTAGACGAAATTGATATACAGGTTAAGCAAACTTTAAGTTTTTATTTGTCATCAGGGATATTTGATTTGGGGGTACTTCCCCCAAAAAAGGGTAATAAGAGGGGCTATCGAATTACTCCACTATATGAAATCCGATTTCGATGGTTCTTTTATATTTGAAAGATAGTAACTTTATGTTAGTCTCATAAAAAAATATTGAAGATTTGATGAGGATCTTCGGAGTGATGAGCAGATAGCTCCTCAAAATGCAGTAAATTTCTCACATTTAGGTTTCTACCAGTGGAATCAGCCCTTTATTTACCAGGTAAGGATTGATGGAGCACCTTGGTTATTAATGTTAGCTGTACAATAAGGTAACTAGATGGCGCTACTGTACACCGCTAGATTGTTTGCAAAAAAGTTTGTACACGCGAGGTCTACAGCTCACAGAGCTACTAATTGATTAATAGCAGTCGTTAAACCATGTCAGAGGCCCTCGGGCGACCTGACAAACTCTGACACCAGATGATAGCACTATCTCAAATGACAAACAACAACTTGGTATTCCTTTAAATATTTTATTTAGCCGACGAGGAATATGGAATTGGCTCCTAACACTTGATCTGCAGCCTGCTAAATGTTCCACGTACATTTATTTGTGTCGTAACATCCAACGTTCGAAGCGAAAGTCAAAACCTAGCAGAAATATCCAGTTGTTGTAGATTTTGATCCATCTTCATCATCAGCCCATATTAATTGTCCGCTTCTGAACGTAGTAGGTTTCTCTTTGTAAACGCTACTGAGCCCGATATTCAGCTCTCCTCATCCAGTCGATACCAGCCGCCTTTCGCAAGTCGTCGCTCCAACTGGCCGGCTGGCAGGCACTCGACACTACGTTTGACTAAACATGGTCTCCACTATAGAACTTGTTAACCTCAACGGTTGTCGGTTCTTCGAGTTATGTGACCGGCCTTTGGCAATTTCAGCTTGCTTTACTTGAGCTATGACGGTTAACTTAGTTTTCTAGCGAATTACCTCATTTCGGACCTGTCTGTGAATGACTTTAAATTTGTGGACAAGCTTCACTGTGACCCGTTCAACCACTTTCTCACTTGATGTTAAAGGAAAGATGCGGTCATTGTCACATTTGTCTAGCACGAACCTATTCACGCTTGTCTTGAAAAGTCCCAAATTATACCTATTGGCAAACATATGGTGCAAACAGTAGATATGTCAACTATGAATAACGTAGATGACGTCTTACAGATGGATTCTCTTTATGGATGACATTTTTCTATGATGGAAAGGGTATGAGAGAATTTTGTTGAATAATTCCAACGCGTGACGTACAGGAAACATTTCGGAGTCATGATAGACTGATGGCTTTCGGATAGGCTGGTGGCTTTGAATCGAAGTTAAAGACAATAGTCCAGCTGCAATTAACGCAGCCTTTTGTCTCTTCTATCTACTGCTTCAAGCAGATGTTTGGCAGTACCGATGTAATTGTTTAATGATGACAGACATTTAGGTAACCTCTAACCAAACTAATTCTTTAAGTAACGGCTGCAAGGATTATCACTATTTAGTAAAATTGGTTCGTTTAGCGATATGTAAAACTAAAGTGACCAATCACTAATTCAGGTGATGCCATAAGTAGGTAATTAACAAAGAAAATTACAATTTATGTCAAAAAAGTTATAAATAAAAATAAATTATTAAATAAACAATAAAAAACGACTGCAAACATACCTACAAAGAGGAAAACAAGTTTTAAATTTTTGATTTTGAAATCTAGGATGCCGTCGGAGGCATCATGCATTCTATTTCTCCTCCGACGGGATCGGCTAGAACCTGGCGACCTAACTCTTCATGCCTCCGATTGCATCTTATATTTCAAAATCAAAAACCTAAACCATGTTTGCCTCTTATTAGATTTCATCGCAGGCAGGTTTTTTGTTAACTTTATTTTATTATTAACATATTATTTTTAACTTTTCAGTTTATATTTATCAAAATTAGTAAGAATGTCTGCTAACCAACTATCGTAATAGATCCTAAATGGTAAAACAAATTAAAAATGATAAGAGAAATCAAGAGATGATTTTCATTTACCTATTCAGTGATACCCCTTCTTGATATAGTGCCTCGACATACGCTATTTTCTCTTTCAAAATATGGCGTCTGGTTGTCGCCATATTGAGTTTTGTTTAATATATGTCTTTAGTAGCACTCGCAATATAAAGACAGAGAGATTTTCGTAAGAATCGTTAAAAAAATTGGTCCACGCGTTTGGTCTATATAGTGCCACAAAGGAACAGATATACATAGGCTAATAAAAGGCTGATAAACACATTACCGGGCATTTGCGTTGCGCAGTCTGGTAATGCGTTACGCAGGCTGGTAAAAATAGGTACCTTTATTTTTGTTTACCAAACTGTTTTATTTTCTTTTTTGTTGATCGGTTACTCATTAATACTCATAGAAAATCAAGTATGTAATGAAGATATCAATTACATATATAGAGAACCAAAGTAACTGACTTGGCTCTAAAAATAAGTAAATTAAAGTGGCTGTGGGCTGGTCACATTTCCCGAAAAACCAATAACTATTAGGATAGACGAGTTCTCGAGGGGAGACCACTTTAAGGCAAACGTAGCGTTGGACGCCCTGTGGCCAGATGGAGTGACTACCTGCGAAGAGCGGCTGGCAGAAAATGGATGAAAGGAGCTGGAGACCAAGCTCCGTGGCGAGCACTAAGAGAGGCCTACGTCCAACAGTGGACAAGTATAGGCTAATGATGATGATAATGATCAAGTAATACTACTGACAGTGGTTTTATCAATTTTTTCATTCTAATCAAAATCCAAAAAGAGCGGCTATCGGTTCTATGGCTAATATGGCCAGCCCACTGCACTTCAGCTTGCTAATTCACAGACCTACAATATGTCGGTAACCTGACAAGGGATCAGCTCGTTCCAGATTTGATCCACAGACCTCGCTTGTCCTGGGAAAACTAAACCGAAAAGATTTGCGTAAACAACACATCTATGAAACATCATCACATAGAAAGATCTTTCATTAAGAGAAACTCCAAGCATAGATCTTTCTATCGCCCGCTGACGTACATGGACGTTTGGTAACTACAATTTATACAATTTACTTTCAATCTCTAATCGTATTTTAACAATCGGGAAATAAACGCAATATTTTGGTATGATTGAGACATACCAAAACCGTTCCGGTGATTTTGATCACGTTTGGAGTTTATAAAATTAAATAAGAGAAGCAATGAGCCCTTAAAATGAAAGCTTCCACTTGCCCATTATTTAAAAAAATGCCAAAATTATTCCGAAGGCTTTATAATTTCGTGCCCAAATCAATCAATTTTACCCATTTCATGTTCCTGACATTATGAGTCTGTGGGGCTCGTTCAGCGACGGAATAGCTTCGCGTAACGTTCGGAGTAAATTTTTATTAAAGTCTTTAAACGAGTTCCTGGGAAGGCTCATAATCTCGACTTTAAAACCATCCAACCTTACAGTTTAGCAGGAGGAAGTGTATCAGTCCGGAGATTTAGAGGCCCGTGACAATTCTTCAAGCAGTTTCTCTAGTAAAAAGAAAACAAAGTGATGATGGCAGAGCGGTTATAATGTGCGCCTTGCAAACCTAAGACATCAGGTTCGATCCACGGTCTCGTACCAATAATCTTAATAAGTTATCTGCGGATTTTCCGCTCCGTGCTTCGGAGGCCATTTTAAGCAATTGGTCCCCTTTACTAACAATTTACAGCGGATGTTAAGCCACAGGCTCTTGGGCGGCGGACACACTCTAACGCCAGAGGTCGGCCTACTTCATTCGACATTCATAACCTCAGAACTTATGCCACTGCGGCAGGACAGAAGGACAGACAGATATACTTCATGGGCTATCATATAATGGTTCCTTTTTGGATTACACTACCCCAATAAACAACGCTTATTATCACTACGTCAAAACAAAAAAAAAAAAAAAAAAAACTTCTTTCACACTTTGTGTAGTGTTAGTACGAGCGTGAAGTCCTATTGAGAATCATTTCTATAACTCGCATTACTTAGAATAGTGTGATCCAAGCCCATGTGCGTTTGGTTCAAACCACAGAAATCAAAATAATCCCGATTTCTGTGGTTCAAAACTTTTTCTCATGTTAAAAATAAAATATAAATACAGAACCACGTACTCGTCAACTTGCAGTCACTATGGCCTATATAATAATATCAGCGATCGAATCATTCAAAGCCATAATCCAGGGCTAAACTTTCGAAACGTCAATCCCAATGAAATGACACTCGCCCTTTCTACGGATTTTGTGGCAGGAAAGCTCAAACAAAAGTCACCCTTAGCTTGTTCAGATATGGTACAAAAATTGATTTCCCTATAATATACGAATTAAATTTCACAGAATAAGATTTTAATGTAATGAATAATGACTTCTGTTTCTGTTTTGTCTTTTGGAACTGGCCACTCCTTGACTGCGCTGATCTTCTCTGGGTCAGTTTGCATCCCTTCTTGGGAAACCACGTGTCCCAAAAAGTTTACTTACCGTCTGACAAATGAGCACTTTTTCGGACTCAACTTCAGATTAGCACCCCGAATTTTTGTCAACACACGTTCCAGGTTTCGAAGGTGGTCTTCAAACGAGCGCCGCACGATGATAATGTCATCCAAATAAACGATACAGGCGTCTCCAATCAATTCAGTGAGTACCAGCTCCATCAACCTCTCAAAAGTTGCAGGAGCATTGCATAATCCAAATTACATTACATTAAATAGCCATAGACCCTTCCCCGTAGAAAATGCTGTTTTCTCTTTGTCCTTTGGGTCTATCTCCACTTGCCAGTAGTCACTCTTCAGATCCAACATTGTAAACCATTTCATCTCCATCAGCGTCTGGATACGATGTCGGTGTCGTCGATCCTTGGTAGGGGATAACTTTCCTTCTTGGTGACATCGTTGAACCGACGATAATCCACACAGAAACGTAAACTGCCATCCTTCTTTTTGACCAGCACCACAGGAGCGCACCACGGACTAGATGAAGGTTCTATTATTCCGTCCTTCAGCATCCCGTCAATCATGATTTCCACCTCCTTTTCTCTTGCAACTGGCAGCCTCCTTGGTCTTTGACGGATCGGTTACTCGTTCCCTGTGTTTATCTTGTGCCGAACTAATCCCGTCTTCCCAATGTCAGCATCATTTGAAGGGAAGATGTCCGCGTACCGAAGTAACATCTTCTCAGCTTTTGCAACTTCCTCTTTGGAAAGACCCTTTCGGCAGTCTTCTAGTAGTTTCAACACATTAAATCTGACATTTTGTTTAATGTCATTGGATGATTCTTGGCAATGTCGCATCCAGTCTACTTCCTCGCAGGTCCACATCAACGTCCCTTTGCTAATGAGATGTTCTTCATTACTTGGGTTCAATACGCGCACTGCTGAAGTGTTGGTGGCACTCACCAAAGTCCGTGCCACTACCCAAGGCTGGTCATTTTCTGATTTTTCTAGTAGTACGCATCGATGTTTTTGCGTAAAATCTCGTGGCAGACTCACTGGCACGATGGTTTCAGACCTGGGAGCAAGGACTATTTTCTTAATGCAGTAGATCTTTCCCGATGTTCCTCCTTCCATGAAGATTTCCTCGCTGCCGCATTTCAAAATTCCTTGCTTCACGTCGATCTCGCAATGATGTTCTCTCATGAAATCTAAGCCAGATTGACGACTCTGTGGGAGATTCTGAATTAACGCCAGACGATTGGTCTGTAGTGCGCCGTGATCGGGGCACGCCGTGCGGAGGCGTCCTTCTCGCAGCGCGTGCCCCTATAGTACTAAGCCGGCGAAGAGACTTGGAAAAAGATAAAGGGGAGGATCTGTGGGCCAGTTTCACGTGGTGTCAAAATCGAGTGCCAAAGACAACGACTATATGGAGTGGTTCTGTAAAGTAGAAAATTTTATACATGTTTTAAAAGGATCAGTGTCATTGGTGACATTAATTTGAATAGCTCATCACTAAATGATAATAATTATTATTGTTATTTTGTATCGTTCTGTAATCTGTATGAGAATAATGAAGTGAGAAATTCGCATGGAGGAATGCTAGATATTGTTTTGGCACAAGAGAGTGATTACCATGCGCATAACGTCACCGTCGTAGTTCCGGATGGAATAGTTCCTTCGGATGCGTATCATTCCCCCTGGATATCGAGATAAGAATTGACATGGCTCATCACTCTGATCTTATCAAGCCTAGTAACATTGACCCAATAAAACATTGGAATTTCCAAAAATGTGAATATAATCTGCTAAATGATATGTTATCTTAAAGTTCGTGGGATGAGGTAATGCAGGCCTCAGTGACGTATTTAGTGCTAGTCAAAGTTTTTATGAAATTATATATATTATATTCGACCTGTGTATGCCTAAAAAGCGACGGGAATGTTCCCAAAGTAGGCGCTACCCCGTATGGTTTACTGGCGAATTAATCAAGGATACAAAACGTAAATTTAAATTGCATGCCTCGTGGAGACGCAAGAAAATGGTTGAGTCCTACAAATTGTTTTCGGACCTTAGAGCGGAGTTAAAACTTCGTGTGTCAGCCACTTATAATAATTATATGAGCTGTATCGAAAGTAACATAAAGCTACATCCAAGAAAGTTTTGGCAGCACGTCTCAAGCCTACGGTCCAAAGGAGGGTTTGAACCTAAGGTTACCTATAAAGGTACAACTTTTTCAGGTCCTGAAGCAGCCGAAGCTTTTGCGGAATTCTTTGCAAGTGTGTTTCTGTCTGAAGTCCCCAAGCTAAATGCCGCTGAAGCGAATAGGCTTGATATCAGTAGAAATAGTAAACACATAAACATACAAAACTTTTCTAGAGATGACATCTTTTTTGGTATAAATAAGCTTAAGCCAACTAGCTCAGCGAGGCCCGATAGTATTCCGGCCGTAATAATCAAAAGTGCTAAAAATGTTCTGTGTGATCCGCTTTGCCATATATTCAACCTGTGCTTGAAATCGGGAGTCTATCCATCACAATGGAAAGTCTCAAGGGTAACGCCTATTCCTAAGAGCGCAAATAAATTTATGGTTGAGGAATATCGCCCAATAGCTATATTGTCATCGCCAGCTAAAATATTTGAATCCATCATCGATATATAAATATATATGGATGATGGATTCATAGGTACATATTAAAAATAAATATTTTATGTATGCACAGACACTCCAAAAATATATTTTCTACTGGTAAACTGGTACTAGATTGTTGCAGTTGTACGAGTAAACTACGGCAGATTCAAAGCTACGTCCAAAATTGAGTTTTTGTGTTTTGTTGAAAATAGAGACCAACAATTAAAAAATTACATCCCCGTACAATTTCCTGGTGCTCTCTTCGGGCACAGTTCCGAAGCACTGGTTGTGTCAGAAGGGTATTTAAATTTCATTTTCTTGTGAAAAATTCAACTCTGAGTCGGTACATGAAAAGGAAATGGCCTTTTTAATCTATGGTATTCATAATATTATCTTAAAGGTTCGAAGCAAGCAGCTTTTGTACTGAGTTTTGTTAGCCACAGTTACCGCTCTTGAGCACTTTGAAATATTAAGTTTTTCTACTGTGTTTTGGTAGCCACAGTTACCGCTCTTGAGCATTTTGAAAATTAAGTTATTGACTCGGAAAAGTGACAGTATTTTGCCTTCTTACAATAAATGCTTGTTGATTTGATTTGGGTTAAGTAATAGGTCTGACAATATTTATATTGTTATCAAATTCCTTATAATTGCTTCTTAACTTATACCGCTTACAATGAATAAAACTACCCCCTACAAAGATACTAAAACTTCACAATGGCCGACAAGTCGCAGTAAATAAATATATTAGCTGGGCCATTTGCCGGACTCGGTCGGGCGAGTCGGGACTACACTTATAACGCACTTGGGGGCAAATGGGGAAAGTTAGAGACACCCCTGTGGAGCGCAATGCTATAAACGCACTACAAACGGTAGTTTGCGTTTTATAAGGTAGAATAATTCGGAATCAGAACGGTTCGCGCCGTAATATGTATTGAATAACAATATTTAAGTTTTTGCAACTGAACGCGCATTGGTTTTTAGCAATATACTAGGTATTTATTTCGGGGAAATTTGGCAACATAAAAGATACTCGTAAGCGCAAGCTTCTTTCTTAAATCGCCCCATAAACAAGAGTTGCTAATAAATTTGATAATATTATCAGTTGAGTTGTTGTTATATATGTATTACGTAAATTTTGTTAGAATAGAACAAAATTTAAAAAAGAGCCACACGATATCTATATATTTTGCAGAATTTCTTGAATTTAAATAAGAATAAAAATAATAAATTATAATCGAAGTTTGTACTTGACGTTTTTTACAGTTTTTATACATTTATTTTTACGAAGTATAAAATAAAGTATTTTAAAGTGCTTTTTCTACATGTTTGTTTGTTTGTCTTATGAGGTAGTGCTGGCCTCTGATGTCAGAGTTTATCAAGCCGCCCGAGGGCCTCTGACATGGCTTAACGACTGCTACGGGACCGACAGCTTAACGTGCCCTCCGAAGCACGGAGCAATGGAAAACCGCACATAACTTAGAAAAGTCATTGGTGCGTAGCCTAGGTTTTGAACCCGGTATCGTTGGATTCTAAATTGCACTACAGAACCGTTAGGCCACCATCGCTCTGATTTTCTACATGATTATCATGTAATTGACCTGTTTTTGTTAATATCAATAAATTACTATGACGATGACTATGACTTGACTATGACTATAACTATGGCTATGGCTATGACTCATCATCATCATGGCAGCCTTTAGAAGTCCACTGCTAAACATAGGCCTCCCTCAAAGAGCGCCATGACGAGCTATGACTATGACTTTATAATTATTTGGTTAATGCCACAGTCTAGTAAATTCATATTATATAAGTATTATTATGAATTTAATACTAGTAATCACGCATTCAGGCTGCTTTCGATAGACACCTCTAACGTGTTTTTTTTTCTTTTAACTTTTAAGTAAGTACTGACGTGGGGGCCTCTCGACACTTGAAATAGTAATGATTTAATATCTGAACTCCCCTGCGCGCTACGCATGCTGTTGCTTCTAACAGTGGAGGCAGAGAGGTTCAGTAAAGTTCGACTCGACCAGCACAAAGAGCTCTATAATACTAAGTACTTATAGTGGAGTTTTTTCTGTGGAATCGCTGGCCATCAATAATCTCCAGCCAATTTAAATCCTATCTGGAAACGTTTTAAATTTTGACACGTTAGTCAAAATGTCGCATTGCTTGGCAACCGCTGCGAGCCACCACTCTCCGTTTGGCAATTGTTTTTGTGCTTTGGCACCAATGGCGATTTTGGCACTTTGGCACCACCGTTAGAGTGGCTGCTGATTTATAATGCTGGCTTCCAATTAGACTTCGGTGTGGTTTTATTTATCACACTTTTCCATTCGCCGCACTTTCGACGCTGTGGCTCGTTTTTGAGAGTACTACACAATTTCACGACTCTGGTAACTTGAAATAGCGACTACGGCCTTAGCAATGGACTTATTAGTAGGTATTCTGGAACGCTGAAATAATAAAAAAAGGCGAGTAAAACTATATTTTTTTTGTAAAAAATTGTGTAGTGCAAGAATTGTCTGATTCTAATAAATGATGTCTAATCAGTTTTTGATTTAACGTTGAATAAATATTTTTAATTTGACGTAAAATTCAGTGAATGCAAAGACATACACGACAAGTAAAAATTTTAAAAAACCCCGGATCTCTCAGCCCCTTAAGAAGCACCTCGATGACATCAGCTTCAAACATAATAAACCGCAAAAAAATAACGATCCATTCGTTTGGAAGATACTATCCTCAATCCCTCCCCCCGCCCCACATCACAGCTAAGAATCATTTCGATGACATCGGCTTTCAAATATAAAAAGCCGCACCAAAATCCATTCGTTTGGAAGATACTATCCTCAATCCCTCCCCCCGCCCCACATCACAGCTAAGAACCATTTCGATCACATGCAGCTTTGAAACAGAAAAAAACCCGCTTCAAAATCGATCCATTCGAATGGGAGCCACGATGTATATCATTGTAAACAGTGATACATACATACAATGATACATACCCTAAACCTAAACCCTTCTCATTTGGAGTTCAAGGGTTAACAAGATATTTAAAAAAACACTTCGTAATATATTTTTTATTTTGTTAAAAAACACTAAAAAGAATAAAATAATTACAATTGAGCCAGAACAGTATCATTTTTTCAATATTACCAACGTAAAAATAATAATAAAAAAATACAACATAAGATAAAAAAGAGTTTTTGAAGGCGGTGCCAAGCCGAGCCATAATTATGAATATGGTTGAGCTTATAAAAAAGATAATGACTTTAACTGCTTGACGTGATTTTTAGAATCTTATGCTTTTAAAGTAATTATCTACAAAAACTTTATCATTTACTTGCTGTATTTGTGTCAATCGGTTTGTGAACGTGTGAAAGTCAAAATCTGCTCGTGTGAGCCTCTTGTTTCGTCTCTTCTGCGTTTTGTGTTTTGTGCGTCTCTTCTGCGTTTTGTGTTAGACAACTGCATATTACTTCATACATAGATAGGTATGTATTAATGTTGTAATGATATTAGATTTAAATGATGCCTGGGTTCGGCACCGCCTTCTTAAAAACTCTTTCTTATTTTATGTTGTATTTTTGAATTATTATTACGTTGGTAATTTTGAAAAAGTGATACTTTTCTGGCCAATTTGTAATTATTTTATTCATTTTAGTGGTTGTTTACATAATAAAAAAAAAATGAAGAAGTTTTTTTTTTCTTTTTTTTTTCAGTGGCCTAAGCAAACATCAGAAAGAATAAATTATGCCAAAGAAAATAGTAGACACTCACTCGCTTTAGACTTGAAGCATTGGTAAATTAAAATCAAGCATGAATAAACCCACTTAAATAACAACTGAATAAGTTTTGTCGAAAATTATCTATGATTTCACTAGAATGAAATAGAACTCTTTAAAAAAAATGGTTACATATCTCGTAGATATGAGGAAACATAAACCGAAAACAAATGGATTTATGAGTTGTAAATACTGTAATGATGTATGTGCCCTTTTTTAAAGCAATCTTTTACGAGACCCCACCAGTACCACTAAGACTTGAGAACTCATCGAGACCAACCAATTAAGCTTAAACTCGAAAGGGTTTCATCATTTGATAGTTAGGTAATGGGTTCCTATAACTCCATCTCCATCATCAGACCCACGATACCTCATTAGACCAGAAAACTTATGAAGACAAACCCAATGAAACCAAACTCGAAGGAATCCCATTATTTGGTTGTTGAGTTCTTATGACTACCTTCCGGCTGCATCTGACCCTAGGTAACACATAAAACTAGCGAACTCATCATGACAAACCAAATGAGCCAAAACTTGAAAGGGTCCTATAATTTTGTTGTTGAGTTCCTGTGACTACCTTCTGGCTCCATCATCAGACCCTGGATACTACATAACACCAAAAAACTCATCAAAACAAATCAAATGAGTCCGATCTCGAAGGGGTTCTATCATTTTGTTGTTGAGTTCCTGTGACTACCTTCCAGCTCCATTATCAGACTCTGACAACCACATAACATCAGATAACTCATCAAGAAAAACCAAATGAGCTCAAACTCGAAAGGGTTCCATCATTTTGTTTATTGAGTTCCTTTGACTACATTCCAGCTCCATCATCAGACCCTGGATACCATATAACACCAGAGAATTCATAAAGACAAACCAAACGAGCCCAAACTCGAAGGGTTCCATCATTTTGTTGTTGAGTTGTCCGGCTCCATCATCAGACCCTAGATACCACATTATACCAGAGAACTTACCAAGACAAACCAAATGAGCCCATACTCAAAAGGGTTCCATGATTTTGTTGTTGAGTACCTGTGACTACCTTCCGGCTTCATCATCAGATCCTGGATACCACAAAAACTAGAGAACTCATCAATACATACAAAATGAGCCCAAACTCAAAACGGTTCCATCATTTTGTTGTTGAGTTCCTGTGACTACCTTCCGGCTCCATCATCAGACCCTGGATACCACATAAAACTAGAGAACTCATCAATACATATGAAATGAGCCCAAACTCGAAACGGTTCCATCATTTTGTTGTTGAGTTCCTGTGACTACCTTCCGGCTCCATCATGAGACCCTGGATACTAAATAAAATTAGAAATCACCTTCAAAAAACTCTGTCATAACTTATGTTGTATTTTTGCATTATTATTACGTTAGTAATTTTGAAAAAGTGAGATACTGTTCTTGCTCAATTGTAATTATTTTATTCATTTTAGTGGTTATTAACAAAAAATAAAATACACAGTCGTATACGCGGGCATCCCGTGTACCGTCCTCGCTGCGCGTTCTATTGCCGACGACAGAAATCTCCGCTGCTGATATTGGCCAGCTACTGCTCCACGCTGCTCCGTTAATTTGAGGTCTACCTACCAACGACGGCCGAATTCGCGTCCTAAGGGGAATACTGCGCTACGAAGTGGGAACAGACGAGATCCTCAGGTCGAAACCAGGACCCTTTAAATTTTAAGTGCCTGTCGACGACACTTTGCTGTAGCGCAGTTAGTTGTTCCCTGTCTGCTGAGCTTAGTATATGCAATAAGGTTTAAAAAAGACGGATTCTACATTGCTAAACAAACGAGTAAAGCATAGCAAATAGCGGCTGCGTATGTGTGCGTGAGTGAATATGAAATGAAATGAAATGAATGAATGAATATGTGAATATGTGGTATTTTGTGGTTGATCTACAATTTCATTACACATAAGCACAAATCAAAAATTTATAAATAAATATAATGTTGCGCAGCGAGTTAAACATATTATGTAGCGAGTACAAATCTTTTAGCACTCTCGTTGGCTTATTGGGTGCACGCACAGGTGGCTTTTACTAATAAGTATATCAGTGCCACACTATTAACTTTACCTTTTTTTTATTACTGACTGTGCCCGTGGCTTTGCAAGCGTGGTAATTTCTCAGGGTTAACAGTACGGTATTGTTTATTCCAAGACCAATATACAAAATTTGACCAAAATTCCAAAATTTTTAACGATTGCTCCGCTTCTACTCTTTGGATGGAGATTTGATGTACACCAGATTTGAAGTCAAAGCTTTCCAACAGGGAAAACCGCTTTCAATCGGTTCAATCGTTTTTACGTGATAGCAAACAAACGTCCAGACAGACAGACATACCTAAATGAATTTAAAAAACGTGACAGTCTGGATCGTTAAAAATTATCTTCTTTGTATAGACTTTTTGGTACCCCTTGCTTTAAGTATAAATTACAGAAAAACATACAAATAGCGGGACATATAAAACACAGTTCTACCATTCCCGAACGTGGTCACACATTTCTTTCACTCACTCGATGACGTACGAGAGTTTTGATTCTTAGCGAAATGCATACCCTTGCGCTCTCTCAAATCGAGGGATGTTTTTGAAACTCGCAAACAAACTACTGTGTTAGTGCATATTTTCTTTATTTCATGCTTGTTGAACAAACACAATAATAGGTCTGTTGTAGTTATGGATATACTAATGAATATTAACCAATTTATTCATCTATCTATTAACATGATATTAAAAATTTGGATGTTTACATAAAATATCAGGTACGCCCAGGGCAGGCGACGCGGCAACGTGCAACATGCGTATTTTTTTATTTTTTTTCAAAAAATGTATTGCTTTTGTTACTCGGGGGGATGTAAGGATTCTAACGTTTGCCATACGTCTTGATCGGTTCAGGCATTTAAATGTTATGGTAGAATAAAGAAACTCATATACACATAAACATATAAACAAACATACTTACATGAATCCTAAAAAAACATTAAACTTATTTTTTTGAGCAGTCGTGTAAAAAATCTAGAAATGATAATTTCTTCGTTACTCATAAAGATAAGGGAAAAAACATTGTGCTTGAACAGTTTTTTAGAAGCTTTTATTTTACTTTGCAATGCAAGTATGATGTATTTCCTGAGGTCAAATCTCGCAAGCTGAATTAGAACCACTTCATCTTATCCTACGGAGTTTATTTTTTACCTGTTGATTCAGTTCCGATGACAATGCATTTTTATAGTAAGCATGACCTGAACCGACTTCCAAAATTAGATTCAGATAAAGGAACTCATCAACGGTCAACATTAAGGAGACGTAATGTTGTGTACGCATTTTATTATGATAGCCAGTTTAAAATTTTACCATGACATGGTTGTCTAGGCGTACCCTATTTATATAGGTACGACGCAAATTTCTCCTTATACTCTCCGTACATTACGTATGCCACAGAATAAATAATAGAAATATTTAGGGGGTTACCCCATAATGGCCTCCAACCTTCCCTTATACCCATGCCTCGCAAGATCTAGTCTGCACCTGAAATTGATCTGTCCGAGTCTAACAGCTTAAATGCTATGATCCCAATACATACTAGTAAATCCGCATTTGATCACTGGTCGTTAAAACCATCCAACTTAACAGTTTAGCGAGAGGCAGTGTGTCAGTCCGGAGTTATAGAGGTCCATGATAATTCAGCGAGTAGTACAGATCTTCCCTAGTTAAAAGGAAAAGCGAAGCTGACCGAGGGGTTATTATTTGCCCTTTGCAAACCTAAGACATCGGTTTCGATCCATGGCCGCTGTTGGGCAGCCCCACAAACTCTTACACTAGAGGTCAGGCTACCTCATTCCGGGCGTTCTGTTATTTAGTCCAGTCCCGGACTTTTTGTCTCAACTAAAAAACTAAAAAACCGAACTACTGAGAAAGCCCGCCTCATTCGTCATTAATAACTTCAGAACTTATGCCGCTTTGGCACACTGGAAAGGACAGATGGACGTGCAGATATACATCATGGGCTATCTTATAACGGTTCCTTTTTAGACTACACTAACCTAATAAGCTACGCCTATAATCATTACGACAAAACAGTGAACACTTGATTTCAATAACAACCTTTGTCAAAATTGCTTGATTTACAGGAGACTGAAAAAACAGTGTTACAATTCATCAAAGAGTGATTTTGGTATAAACCATTTTATATTAAATTTCGTATAGTTTTAGCTTTCAATTAGTGCATAAATTTTACAAAAAGCAATAATTTCTTAATAGAAAACATAGCCTAAACTAGAAGAGGTAGTGACAAAGGTGGTTTTATAGGGGATTCATCAAGTTTAACTATATAATATCTCACGACTAGGCTGTTTTTTTATGAAACGTTAAATGCCAAATAGAAGCTACAACAATAGTCGTCTACAATATGGCCTAATTTGGCCCAAAATTTGACAAGGGTGGTTTTTAAAATCAAGACGTCTAACTGTCATAATGCTTCTTTCACAATATGCGTAGTGTTAGTGCATGTATTAAGTGCGATTGAGAATCATTTGTTTAACTCTCATAGCTCTGTAAAGTGTGAACCAAGCCTCATGTGCGTTACACAACACAGAACCACCCGTACTCGACAACTCGCAGTAACTACGGCGTAATAATATCCGTGATCAAATCTTTCAAAGCTATAATCCAGGACTGAACTTACAAAACTTCAATCCCAATGAAATTATACTCTCGCCGGTTCTACGGATTTAATACACGAAAACTCAAACAAAAGTCCCCTTATCTTGTTCACTTAAGGTACAAAAACTTAGGTATGAAAAATGTTCGGATTAAATTTCACAGAAATTGTTATATTATTTTAGAGTAGGTACGTAATGAAAAAATGTATTCTAAGATTATGTTGCTTTCTGTGTTAGTTTTCGACACGACTAATTAAATTTAAGGTACCAACATACCAACACCGTATCGGTAGTGATAAAGATGTCTCTTTCTATGTGGCTATCCCACGGATTTCTATGTGCCTATCCCACGGATTTCTATGTGGCTATTCCACGGATTTCTATGTGGCTATCCCACGAATTTCTGTGGCCATTTCAAAGATTTATATGTGGCCATCCAACAGATTTATATGTGGTTATCCATTCAAAATCAAAATTGTATTAAAAATTCTTTTTCATTTTTAAGGTTCTGTTCCAAACGGAATGTTATAACTGTGGCCACGCTGTTTGTCAATCTGCCTGCTTGTCTATCTGCCTGCCTATCTATCTGCCTATCTGTCTGTCTATCGTCTGTCCGTCCGTCCATCCGCACGTGTCTGTCTGTCTGTCACGGGCATGTATACTATTATTGTAATTCCATGAACCAAAATGAAAAATGTGTACTCATAAGAAATTTATATTTTGGGGATCCGGTCCCCATGTGGGAAGCAGGACATTTTTTTATGTTTTCTTTCTTTGTATAATATCAAAAACATATTTTAGAGCAAAAACATATTTTTCGTTTCTTTTTATTAGCAAAGACATAAATACCTATCAAAGTCAGTTTTTTCGATTAGTTTTGTAATAGCTCTATTTGCAAATCCGCTTGAGAACCTTGAACTTATTTCAGTAACGAGTGATTGTATACAATTATTATTATTAAATAACTACTAAAATCTTCTACATTAGTTTTTTTTTTTCTATTACGAATCCACAAAATCTTGCGTAACTTTCAGTGAGTCATAACTATAAATAAGGTATAATGTATGGAACTCCGAATATGCGATGCAAGTCCGCCAGTTTGGTCGAGTCCTGCATCGTATATCTCTCTCTCTCTTAATTATCTACTGCATTAATTGGTACAAATTAAGGGGTTAATTTGTTGAGATCATCTCCCAAAGACATAATTACAAATTTCTGAAACATACCTTGTCTCACAACCCAATAAGTTTGAAGCGTAAAAATATAGTATCACGAGCTAATTATAAGCTTTACATAAGTTAAAATAAAGTCGGTTGTTCATTGTTCAGTTGACATCTGGACTTTGGATCTCAGCTTTAAGAAAGGAAATTATTTTTCCGTATCGTTTCACTCGTTCCAACATACAATACTGAACGTATATGTATAGATATTGAACAGTACTAAAACTCACATGATTTCAAAGCTACCGTACTACGCGAGTCTATCTATTAAATTATTTACTAGCTGTTCCCGCGTTGTGAGTTCTCTGCGTTATATTACCCTGTGTGCTATTCCAGGATCACGATCAAATTTCCGACAGCCAACTTAAGTATTTTTGATGGCTCCGCTTCTACCTCTTGGTTTGAGAAACCAAGTACACCACTGTTTAGGCCTGAACCTAAGCAATCCAACAGTATTTGCATTTCAATCGGTCCTGTACTTATTATGTAATACGTGAATAAACATCTAGACAGACATACAGGCACAATTTAAAAAAAAGTTATGTTCTTGTTCAGTTGCTTATTTTCAAGACTCTTAGATCATTTATTTTAAATAATCATCATGGTACATACTTTGTCTACTGATTTATTATAAATATAGATTAGGGACACAAAAAATATAAAAAGATATGATTTTAGAATCACATGGTAAATTATGAGATCAATTCCATAATCCAATCAAATCTCATCAAGGCATCAATAACAAGATATAAGGCCAAAAACTAATACCCGACTACGGTAGTGTAAAACATAGCTTATGACACTCTGTACATGAAGACGAATCGATTAACACCTCTCTTGTCAAAATCGAACCATTGGGGCGACACTATAGTGGAACATCTACATAACTACAAACAAAGACTGGTAAACTCATTACCCTTCCCTTGCTTTGCTGTAGTCGGGTAAAAGCAGTGAAGTTTACAAGTTAAAGTTGCAAACACTATTCCACAATAAGGCAGGATATGTACCAGATACTGGATATCCGGCCAATCCTGAAGCCGGATAGCCGGATACCAGGCCATACCTAGCTAATAATATATAATTGGCGCATCGTAACGAGCAAGCTCGCGTAGGAGGCGCACGAGCGTTTGAGCAGGCTTTTGTTGAATTCGGGACTTTGCGGAACGGAAGTTAGCAAATGTTTCATGTTGAATTGATGACTTGTCGAATTGATTGCAAACACGATCACTTGAGGTTATAGCAACCTTGCTATCGTAGTTTGAGATTATGATAAAAGTTTTTTATAAATCTAAAAGATCTACCACAATTTGCCTATAGTGCAGTATTACATTATTTTTGATGAAAAATGAAAATTAGGTGATTACATTTTGTTATGTGAATTAAATAAAGTAGATACCTAAATTTGATAGTTCGTACTTTTTTCTAAGATCCGGTATCCAGTTGAATACTCCCTTACTATCCGGTATCCGGCCAGATAGTAAATTAAGGCTAGATGGGCCAGATACCGGATAGTTACCGAATGTCCGTTTCATCTCTAATAGTAATACTATTAGTCTTCATAGACGTAATCATTTTATTTCCTTCGAAGTTTTAAAGATCCAATTAGCTTTATTCGCTCAATGCTATATCAGTATACTGACTGAGTTACAAGGAATTATTGACATCAGTAACAGACTTGATGTAACAAAATGTGCTGACCTGTTAGCGCTGTGCGCTTATTCACTAAGTCATGCAAAATTCCTTGCAGAAACCTTGTTACGATTCCACAAATATCTCACCAAATTTGTTGATTAATGTAAAATAAAAATCACTCATTTTTTATTTAGCTAATTCATGTTTTTATTTTTACTTTCTTTGTTTTCGTAATGAAAAGCTCAGTGTTTACATCAGGTAAAAGTAACTTATTTAGTCCCGAGACAGCGTTTGGCGCCCAAGCGTAGCAAGGGCGCCAATAGTGCGAGGGTAGTACTTTCACTCCTACGGTAACAATGTACTATTTCATGTGATTAGGGAATTGAATCCGGTAATGTCCCTTTCCAAATCGCATGGTACTCGTATTTAATTTTGTTTGTTTATGTTGTAAGCAATATATGTTAAAAGGAAACCCGTGTCCTTTACATTTTAAAAATAATATGCTTGGTTCGATTCCGGGACTTTCTTTTTCTTATTCGAGATGGGGGCGGTAAGGCGTCCCGCTTGGGGTGTAATTGTGCATTTCCCCATGCCAGCCTCTACCCAAACCACCCAAGTTCCTTCATGTACCGAAGCACGGCTTTAGGTCACTGGCACAGATGTTCCAGTGATGTCACTGTATATGGTGTTAATTTACTATTATTTGAGTTTGAATTTTGTTGAGCCTGCGAATCCACTATCCCCTGTTGTAAAAGTCCAGTTTTTAGTCTTATCTCTTCCCTGGCTGCACATAGCAAAAGCACATGCTCCACAATCTCCTCCCCCTGCATAAATCCACGGCACAGAGGACTGTCTGTGGCTCCAGTTTTATGCAGGTGGTAGTTTAGGTTGCAATGACCCGTGATAAGACCTACCATGAGATGAAGGTCTTGCCTAGTCTGCCTTAGCAGATTGTTGGTGATTTTTCTGTTAAGGGATGGAAACATAACTTTTGCATTTCTGAAATCCGTTTTCTAGTTCCACCAATTTTTATGTTCCCTCTCTGTGTATTGAACAAGGAGGTTTCTTACTTCCATTGCGGTGTGTTTACAGAGCTTTATCTTCTCCGATATGTATCTTAGCTCCTTCCTTGGCGAGCATGTCAGCCTTGGTATTTCCTGGACATTCCCGGGACGTATTTAAATAAGTTTTGTTTTGTGGGCGAAAACAGAGTAATTATGAAATTATGGCATTTTTGGTTATCCGGTGGTTTTTGTTTCTGGTATTCCGTGGATGTCCTACACTTCGCTTTTCAAGTCCTTCTTTCGACAATAACATAGTGACCAGCCCACTGCCTACTAACCCTTTGAGGGTATGTCGATGCCTTTGGCTGTCCGATGGATCACCTCGTTGTTTTTCGATTAATCAAAATACATGGTATAAAAGGGGGAAGACATTTGCCCAGCCACTGCTAGGACAGCAGTGGATCACTGTGCTTTGATCACTGTGTCATAGCGAATAAAGGGTAAATTGACTAGAAAACAATCTGCGAGAAGGGTCAGCCCATAACAGCAATGAAAAATCAGCGCTGAACCACAGTAGAAACAGAATTCTAATCTAGCTGAACTGATTTGAAAATAATCTGTGAGACGGGTTAGCCTGTCTTGTCTGGACCAGTTATATCATTTGCAGTGTGTGCATGTTATACCTAAATAATTTCGACATTTTTTCAATACTGGTTTGCATTGTACACAACGCTTTGCAGCAATAGTGTCTGGATTGAGCAATGTTTTCTTGATTTGATTTTATGAGATTTTTATCCTGCAACTGGAATCTATTTTGAGTGTTATTCGATTTATGAGGCTTTGCCAGCTCATGTATTAATCCGATTGTTGTTACATATAAGTTTTCACTAAATGATGCATATCAATTTGAGCTACATTTAGTCTCGCTATAGCTCCAGTCGATGTTAACACCAATTTTTTTTTATATAAGTCTAAAAATTGTATTAAAATTACCATGAGTGGCAAAACAATACTCATTTTGAGATTTTCCTATGTCCATGCTTAGTAACGATCCGGGACTAAATGTCGCGTAATAGATTGGGACTCACGGTTCACTTATAATCCTCCTTTAATTACCCAACTGAGCGGTGAGGTATTGTGTTTATTAGATTTTGTATGTATGTCTGTTCCTTTGCCGCACTATATAGACCAAACACGTAAACTGATTTTGATGATTCTTACGTCAATCGATTTGTCTAAATCTTGCGAGTATAACTAGAGACATGACACTAATCAAAATTCAATATGGCGACAACCAAACTGCATATTGTGAAAAAAAATAACATGAAAGTCGACGAATCATTGAATAGATATTTGAAAAATCATCTCTAGGTTTTTCTTATATATTTCATATTGAAGGACCATGTATGAGCTATAATGATTTAAAGTTGGTTAGCAACCATTCTCAATCGGGTTTTAAGATGTGCGTAAATTAATTCGTTTAAAAATGGGTACCAGCCCACTTTTTACGCGTTTCTGCACATATGTTTTTAAACAGGCCGTCTCCATTAGACCAAAGCCTGTAGTTTGTCCGCTAGTTAGCCTCGTTTGGTCAGGACGTCAAATGAAATCCACAAACCAGATGACATTGCTGATTTGGTGAGTTTCAACTCGGTGTATTTGGTGAGTTTCAACTCGGTGTATTTGCTAAACACGTATGAAATAAGCAGTACTTTATTGTACAAAAAATACAATTCTATATAATGAGTATAAAGAAAAGTTTGGGAGCTTGAATAATGATGAGATTTTTCGAATATTTGATTAAAATAAAATTTAAGGGAAAATTTCGCATCTGCAGGTTCTTCTTCTTCTATGCAGCCTTTATCATCCCACTGTTGGTACTTGTACTATTATTTATTCCATTCTCCTCTCCTTGACGCCACCTTTTCGATCTTGTGCTGTTTTCCAACAATTCTGACTATGTCATTACTCCACCGTGCCAGTGGTCTACACCTTGATCTTTTAAAGAAAAAAGAAACAAAAAAGATTTTAGTGGCACAACTAATAAAATATACAAAAGTATAATTCGTACCTAGTAATACAAATTAACATGTGAATTATAAGCTACGCGAGTGTACCAAAAAGGCCAGTGCTCAGCAAAAATGTCCTTTACCTTCCCGTGGCCACCACTTGCTGACTGGTTGACTGACTGACCATTGTTCCACCGTGCAACGTGTCCCGCCCATTTCCACTTAAACTTGACAATCCAAATACTGATATCCTTGACACTCGTCCTTCGTCAAGTCTCAATAATCGGTAGGTGATCCACCAGCTCGATTCCTAGCATGGCACGCTCCGTTGCTCTTTAGGCTTCTTTAATCTAGTGAATATTCTATAGCGTGAAGGGCCATGTTTTGGAACTATAAGTTAGGATGAGAAGGACATATTGGTTAAATTCTAAAACACTCACCTCTAGTATAGGGTCATTATGCAAACTTTAAGGTATACACAAGGTAGATTTAAGGTATTCTCACAGAAATGCGATATTTTAGGATACTAATGTAACAACCTTTTTGTTAAAATTGAAGTCATCTATCAATTGTGTGTGTGTGTGTGTGTGCGCGTGCGTGCGCGCGCGTGTGTGTGTGTGTGTGTGTGTGTGTGTGTGTGTGTGTGTGTGTGTGTGTGTGTAGTAGAAGACAAAGGTCAGTTTGAAATTAAATACATTGGTTTCTTAAGTAGATAAAAAAAAACATTTACTGGAGAAATAAAAATACACAACTAATAAAAACTAAAAACTTGGTATCATAAAAACTTTTTGGTAGGTAGCACTTTAGTACTTGGCTTATTTTGACTATAATTTTACATATCTTCATTGATCATATATTTTGTTTCTCTTAAAGGATTATTCATCAATACTTTGGTGACTAATGCATACCAACCACAACTATAACAACAACGAACATATCATGCGATTTATTAAATCTGGATAAACAATAATAAAAATATTATCCCCCCATAACGTAAGGGAGATGGCTAGGAGCGAGAACAGTGTCAATAGAATAGGTTATTCAATATGCAGTAACAATAATGAAATAATCTCTGGAAGGGTCTTTTTATAAAATGAATTGGTTAAGAGGAAGCCTTTATAAAAATATCTACAATAAATTACAACATGCTTGGTGAGCACCAAGCATGTTGTAATTTATTATCAAGACAGAAAGAAGTAAAAAACAGCATTTAATAATATCACTATAATTTTTGTGCTACTAGCAACCCGCCCCGCATACACACGTGTGAAATTAAGAAAAAAAAATAGTTCTATCACACTCGACCTTCATTTCGCATCGAGGGATGGCGGCTCGCGGCTCGCTTAGCTTGCCACCTCCCCCTCGCTAAGTTAAGGTCTCGTGCGCTCTTATTAAAAATCTCCGAAACGGTTTGACTGATTTTGACGAGACTTTCACTAGCAGATAGCTGATGTTATAAGGAGTAGCTTATGCTACTTTTGTTTTTGAGAAGAATTAGGGTTCAGCAAAAAAAAAAACATGAATTTTGACTACGCGGGCAAAGCTGCAGGAACAGCTATATATATAAAACTTCCGTGGAAAAGAATCTAGCTGATAGTGAAAACCGCATTAAAATCCGTTGAGTAGTACAAAAGAGTAAGCGTTACAGACTGAAGGTGGAAAGCGACTTTTGTACCCGTACCACGAGTACGAGTATGTATTGATGTGTTATGAAATGCGAAATTCTTAACGGGTTTTGATTAAACTTATTATATGGATTAATTATGTCCTGGAACTCAGGATATTTTTTGTCATTGTAGTTATATTTATATCGTGGCTAGAATCATAGTACATAATTATATACAATACAAGTATATATACTTTGCTAGATTACATAAATCAAGCTATCTCGTAAAGAAATAATTATACTTCGGTTAGACTAAAGTCAAGTGAATTCGCTTAGAGCAGCTCTGTAAACTTTACAGGTGAATTTGTTAATCTCAATAGCTTAGCGACCTGGTACCTTTGATATCTAGACTCCTTAACTACCTATTTCGTAATATACCTCGAAATTTTTAGAGCTTCATCAATAGTTCGGTCAATAAATAATAAAGGATTAAGTTAATAATGGTCCAAAGAAGATCGGTCAGTTTCATACAAGCTTTTAGCCGTATAGTGTCGCTACCATAAAAAGATCTATAGTTTGATTGATTGTGCATTATGCAGATTATAATATCTTATTTCATTCATAAATTTTTAAAGCGGGGCAATGCCGGTAAATTCATGATTATTTTCAGGTTCATTGAATAAGACAATTTTCAGTCACAGGTGCCGTCAATAAAAAAACCCATTTATTCACTTGGCTCCAATAAAGTTTTATGTACTTCTACATAAAAAAAACTCTTAGCCTCATAGGGATAGGCGAAGACCTTTAATTACTCTTACCTGACCTGTTAGTTCCTCTGAGGATTTAGGCGTTACCAAAGAGGTTGAATTACTCTTTGTTTTTCTGAGAGCGTAACATTAAGGAATCTGATGTTTAGGCCAAAATAAAGCACGATCAAAATTATAACACAATTAGATATATAAGTATAGCATATTGTAATTAATTATTTATTTATTTATTGCCACTATAATATATATAATAAGTAAATAGTTGTTATTTTATACTTCTCTTTTCAACTTCATATGTTCATAGTATTAATTTACGGTCGCTACCAATTTTTTTTACGTTGGTCATATTTGGCCATTCTTCTTTGAAAAGTTGTTACAATCTGTATCTTACATTTTATTTTATTGAACTCCCAGATTAATTCATTAAGCTGTTCTTCACTGTATTTGTATTTTAATAGTAGTCATTCTCTCAGTTCAAGTTTTAAAATATATACAACATCACCTTAACAAGAAGGTAAAATATCGGAAGAAAAAATTAAGCCCGGACCTTCCTAACTCACTGAACCCTATCAAGCTATATTTTATTATTATGTACCTATATTATCCTTATTATTATGTATTAAGGTATACCTTTTCGTAATATTTTATCCCTGTTTCATAAGTACCAGATAATATTAGGGTAGGATACATTATTTCAAGATATGTTCGCTTAGTGTAGCGCTGGCTTTAGCCGTTGGCTTTATTTTGGTAAATGAAATCCGAAGTAATATTAAAGACTAGCTGAATCCGCGGCTTTGCACGCGTGGTCTTTTCTTTAGGTCCAAAGTAACATAACGTGCTATTCCAGGACCAATATACAAACATTTGAATAAAATTTCTTCAGCCGTCAAAAATACTTTTATCAATTGCTCGGCTTCTTACTTACCGGATTGAGATACCAATTACACCAAATTTAAATCAAACCCTAAGCTATCTAATAATGAAAACCACATTGCAATTGGTCTAGTAGTTTTTACGTGATGCGTTAACAAACAAACATACAGACAAACAGAGAGAAAGACACGATTAACAACAAAATAATTGTTCAATACCTTTTTTAAGCGCCCAAGAGCATTTTTTTCATTTGAATTAATTTAGTAGTTTGGGTGCAATGCGCGGTCAAGATACGGACAAACAGACAGAAAAAAATAAAAAGTACAATAGTTTGGCTTCAGTATCGAATATAGAGAACCATTCAAACAATATTTTTTATTACTTAAATATTAACATAACTTTGGACCCATATCCCGCAGAAACCCTTAACTTTTTCGGGATAAAACGTGTCCTAAATTTTAACTCATCATATTGCTTAATACAGTGCCAAAACCCGTCCATGAGTTTCAGCTTGGTATGTGTTCTTTTAAATAAGTTTCAACACCTATCCTGCGAGAACCCATAAATTTTTCGAGATGTAAAGTATTCTATGTCCTACATCGTAGTATGAACTCAAATCATACCAAGTTTCATTTGAATTCATCCAGTAGTTCCGGCGGCGTGATGCGCGGCTAAGATACAGACTGACAGACATATAGACAAAAATGAAAAAACATACAGTTTAGGCTTCATTATCGAAAATAGAGTAACTTAAAAAAAAAACACTATATCTTTATTTACAGAATTTGGACCCATATCCCACAGGAACCCTTTATTTTTTGGGACAAAATGTATCCATAATTTTCACCCATCTTATAAACTATGCCTGTGCCAAGTTTCATCAACACCCGTCCAATAGTTTCAGCGTACTACGTGTTCTTTCAAATAATTTTTGACCCCTATCCTGCAGGAACACTTAATTTTTTTGGGATGAAAAGTATCCAATGTCCTACCTCGAAGTATGAACACAAATCATACCAAATTTCAATTGAATTCATTGAATATTTTCGGAATGGTGCGCTGCCAAGGTACAGACAGACAGACGGACAGACAGACAGACAGACAAAACTAAAAAAAATACAGTGTTGGCTTTAGAATTGAATATAGAACGGCCTCCAAGAAAAAATACATAATATCTTCAATTTAAAGAATTTTGGACATTATCCCGCAGGAACACTTTATTTTTCGAGATAAAAAGTATACTCAATTTTTACCCATTATATAAACTATGAAACTGCCAAGTTTAAAAAAAATCTGTCTAGTAATTTCAGCGTGATACGTGTTCTTTTAAATAACTTTCAACGCCAATCCTGCAGGAACCCTTTAATTTTTCGGGATGAAAAGTATCCTATGTCCTACCTCGAAGTATGAACTCAAATTATACCAAATTTAATATGAATTCATTGAGTATTTTTGGCGTGATGCACTTCCAAGGTACAGACAGACAGACGGACAGACAGACAGAAGACCAAAACTAAAAAAAATACAGTTTTGGCTTTAGTATTGAAAACAGAAAGGCCTCGAAGTAAAAAATCATAATACCTTCAATTTAAAGAATTTTGGACATTATCCCGCTGGAACACTTTATTTTTCGGGATAAAAAGTATGCTCAATTTTTACCCATTATATAAACTATAACGGTGCCAAATTTCATCAAAATCCGTCCAGTAGTTTCAGAGTGGTAAGTGTTTTTTGAAATAACTTTAAACCTCAATCCTGCGGGAACCCTTTCATTTTTCGGGATGAATAGTAGCCTATGTCCTACCTCGTAGTATGAACTCAAATCATACCAAGTTTCATATAAATTCATTCAGTAGTTTCGACGTGATGCCTAGCCAAGATACAGACAGACAGACAGACAGACAGACAGAACGACAAAAATTAAAAAAAATACAGTTTTGGCTTCAGTATTGAATCAAGAGTACGTTCCAAAAAATAATAATTAATTAGCTTCAATGTACAGAATTGGACCCGTTACAGTTTTATTATAAGTATAGATGTAAAAGTATGTGTGTCAGTATCTGTATATTGTTTGTTACTACTCAGCTCTGTAATGGCTGAACATCTTCTCTAGATACTATAAGGTTCTGGAATGACACATAGGAAACCCAGTTTTCATTATTACCAACGCGGGTGAATCGTGGAGCATAGCTAGTAATCAAATAAACAAGCATATGTATAGCAGTGTACACAATCAAAAACAAAAAGTTAATAGTAAACGCTCATAATAGTTACGCTGTTCTCAAAAGTATTTAACTATCGGTTTAATTTTATATAAGAACAGACACAATGAACATTAGTCTCATCTGAAAGACGAGCAAAAATCGTATTAAGATTAAAATATTAATTTTTATACGTCTACAAATGTCTTAGGTTTATTGAAATATTCCCATTCTAAAGTTATTCTGAACTGACTTCTATGAATTGACATGCAAATTGGGTTTTCGAACTGATCTAACCATACGCTCATAGAGTTAATACTAACACAAACATAACAAATACCCTTCATATCGAGGCTTTCAAATCACATGTATGTATCAATAAGGTTCAAAATGGAACAACCACAGCTGTTATATTCTCAAAGATATCTTGGTATTGGAATTAGTTGCACCAGCTTACAATTACGATCCAGTCCAAGATTTGTCCTCTAAATATTTAAAGTTAGAGTCGAAATTAGGATGACAATAAAATGAGATGGCAGTAATTTATTTGCTCTGGGAACAACTTTTCAAGTAATCGAATATGTGACAAAGTGGTTATGTGACGTGTTTGCTTGTTCTTGGTGTTAACAAGGTGAAGGCTTGGAATGACTGTTGTTTCTATTTATAACTCCTGACGCGAAAAAAGGGATGTTGAATGTCTATGTGTGGAAGCGCTGAGGAACGTTTTCAACGGGATGCTGTTTTGCGGAAATTGAGATCAGAGGAAATCCCAATTTTCCCGGAATATAAACCGGGTGCGGAAGGATCGAATTATAAAATTATGTGACCTTCGCGTTTTGTGGACTGTATTTTGTTATTCATAAGGCGAAATGCATTTTGGTGACAGATTGGTGACAAGTTAGCAGCCAAGGGTAGATGGTGGAAAAGAAAACGTGAAAAGGAAAGGGTGCACGCGTACCTTTTCGATGAACTCCTTCTCTGTCCAAGTCTCCGATGTTTTTGAGAAGGCCTGCTACAGGCCTGCTTTGGTGTGAAATCTTGTCCTTGAAGAGTGCAGCTGGTGCGCCGGTATAAAGCGACATAAGTGTTCTAATAATGTCACTAAAACACTGTTTTATGGACTATTAAACATCACTATTTTGAGCGTTCGTTTTATAGTCTTTTTGGTACCCGGATAACCGATTCACATATTTAATTAGCGAAGCGGAGATATTATATGGTCATTAGACCGTCAGACATCTTTGATATATAAGCGGCAGGCTGCAGTGTGCAGCGTTCTCGTCGTTTTAGACTAACGGTTGGAGCCTCACTGGTGTGCGTTTCTCTTGAACGTCTCTCACGTGACATATCGTACGCGTGAGACACATATACATCGTAAGCGTGCGTGCAAAGGAGGGGGAAAGGCGAAGGATGTGGAATAAAAAGGTATATGGCTGTCAAAACTGTACACAAAATCACCAATCATTCTGCGTAGATTATAAGCGCGTATTTTGAATTAGCGAAGGTATTATACGGTGATAACAATGTGTGTGTGTGTGTGTGTCTGGTCTGTGCCATCGAAGCTGCCAAACGGATGGTCCGATGGTGGAGTTGGCGAGATGGAGTTAGCTTAGTTTCTTTTTAGCTATCAGTTATTCCAGGACCAAAAGTAGGTACCTATAAATAAAATTCTACTACATTTCTTCGTAGTGCGTTCAGACGTCAAATCGTGTGAGTCTTTTAAAGTTCCTACGTAATAATAAAATACACAGATTTACAAATACTTTTTTGTTGACTGCTCGCCTTATACTCATCGGATTGAGAATATTGAGATACCAAGTACACCAATTTTTAAGTTTAAACCATAGTAGTAGTAGTGTGTACATACACATAGTACATCTAACAGTTGCTATCTAACGAAGAAAACCGCATCACAATTAGTCAAGTAGTTTATACGTGATGCGCGAACAAACAAACAGACAGATACGATTTTTAAAATGTAGTATTCTTGTTTAGTAGCTTAAATTAAGTCCCCGGATCTTTATTTAAATTATTTTCTTTGTACAGACTTTTTGGAACTTACCTCTTTATTATAAGTATAGATTTTTATCTGAAGTCGTGTCGAATAAATTAATGTTTATATGTTATTTATTTTTCTAATGTAATTGTATTTTTTTGTCAATTTGACTACCGTTCGATCCCTGTTGTAAAATGCGAATTTTTTGTAATTAGTTTTTGCAAATCTGTAGGGAATATTATAGTCTAGTAAGCCGAACAATCCTTTATAGTCGTGGCATCGAGTAATATAATCTATATTCGGTGGTACATTTTTGCCGCACACAACAATCAGATCAGGTATTGTTCTAATTCTCCTGTTTGGTTCCCCGATCGAACGAGCTCGAGCTGTTTCTGATTGAACAGTTCGACCGAACGCACCACCCTTGCATTTCGATGGAACATTATCTTTTTACCGTAGGTATAGAGTTGCATGTATGACGTGTGTGACGCCTTCTGTTTAGGTGCTTTAATCATCTTATCGCGTAATCAGAGGCAGTTATCTGACACTGTGTCACTGGGACGCATGTGACACTGATACAATATACTCCCAAGTTTTTGGCCACATTCAAACTCTGGATGGTCGAAGCACTCAAATAATCATTTACTGCAAAACACGTGTCATGTATTTGGTAGCGATAATTTATTTTATTTCACAAATATTTGTCCACTTGGACAAATATTTGTGATGTTTCGGTTCATTCGATATTCGGTTTGACGCTCGCCCATTTATCTAAACAACTGTTCATTTCAATAAGTGCCACCATAAAATGTGCCTTATTACTGAACAATAAAACTTCCATTATTATTTATGTATTTAATTACATAAGTCCTCAGCAGCGACATACATAACGTACAACACATTATTTGTCTGCAATTTTCAAGAAGTGACAAGACATAAGTTCAAAAACTAAAACCGACTACGGTAGGGTAAAAAAAGCCTATGACCCTCTTGCGATTAAGACCAATCGATTGATAATTCGCTAGTTAAAATTGAACCAAGCTTTTAGTTTGAATACATAACCCTTTCTTTTCCTTACCGTAGTCGGGTAAAAAAATAGCCTATGACACTTTAAACATAAAGTCGAATCGATTATACCTCTTTTGTCAAAATTGGACCAAGTTTTTAGTTTGATCACATAACTTTTACTTTGCTATGCCGTAGTCGGGTAAAAAATATACCCTGTGACACTCTAAACCTGAAGACAAATCGATTGATACTTTGATTGTCAAAATAGAACCAATAGGGGCTACGCCATGGTGGAACATCCGCATAACCACATACATACATACATACATACATACATACATACATACATACATACATACATACATACATACATACATACATACATACATACATACATACATACATACATACATACATACATACATACATACATACATAAATACAAACTTAGACTGTTAAACTCATTATCCTTCCTTTGCTTTGCTGTAGTCGGGTAAAAAACAAAGTAACCAATCGTTCCAGAAACCTGGATTTGAAATATTTTCTGAACTATCAGCGCATTTTAACCACTGAATAGGCAATATTACTATTGATTAGTGTGCCTACTGCTGACTTAATGATAACGAGCCTGAATAATCATAGGATTCCACTCAAAATTATACAGTATTGAGTCTAGACTAAACATTGAATTTATTAGACGTTATGCCAATAAATGATCATCTTTGTTGAATAGGGCCTTATTAACATTTGATTACATAACCGGTAACTTTGGCAGTGAAACGCCAGCTGTTGGCAGCCATGTAGCATTTCTATAATCAAGCTCTTTTCAGTATTTTTCAGTATGTAATGTTTAGATACATAGACACTTTATATTACACGGAAGAAAACGGAAGAAATTTACATTAAACATTAACATTTAGTAAAATGTGCGTTTTTATCGATTTCAGACAGTCAGATGAGAGATGGTAGTCTAAAAGTTTACTAGTGTGACTTAGAATAGGTACAACGATACCGGGTTCAGTCCTAGGCTCCGCAACAATTACTTTCCTAAGTAATGTGCGGTTTTCCATCGTGCTTCGGAGGGCATCTTAAGCTGTCGGTCCCGGCAGTCATTGATTAATACCAGTCGTTAAGCCATGCCGCGCGTGACATCTGTCATAACCTTATTCTAGAGGTAGTTAACAGCTAAATGAAGTTAAACGTAGATAAGTTACTGCGTGCCAAAGTGTTAAAGCAAGTACCAAAAAATATATATACCCTCGACACCCTAGTGGTGCACAGTAGTGCCATCTAGTTACCTTATTGTAAAAGTAACATTAATAACCAAGGTGCTCCATCAATCCCTACCTAGTAGGTAAAGTGCTGATTCCACTGAAATAAACTTAAAAGTGAGCAATTTACTGCATTTTGAGGAGATATTCTGCTCATCAGGCCAAATATCCTATATATAAGTTACTATCTTGCAAATAAAAAAAGAACTATTGGAATTGGATTTAACAAGGAGATATTAAGTAGCCCCGTTTATGCCCCTTTTTGGGGAAATACCCGCGACACTAACTCTTGCTTATTACGGTATTCCATGACGCAGCCATCTTGAAACCATCCTCCCGATAGAAATTAGGATATTTTTTAATTTCAATCGTTTCACGTACCAGCTTAGAATAGAAGTGACGTTCCGTGGACAGGATCTTTGGGTAGTGGAGTTCAATCCAGTGAAAATGGCCTCATTTTAGCAATATCTGGCTGTTTAACAGCTGCAACATGTTATTTGGCCTTTTCTACTATAATACGCTTGGTTTGTCTTATGTAGGAACTACTGCAATCTATCTGCAGCTGCAATCTATCTATACGGCAGGAATTTGAAAAGGAATGACATCTTGCGGAGTTCTGACATGCCTTACGAGCTTGGAACAAGGAGTATACACGGTCTTGATCGAGTAGTTTATTAGTAATGCGTCGACATTATCCATCACTCCCTTTTTCATAGGGTATGAATGCCGGCTGTCTATCGACATCAATCTTTCTCAGTTAGTATTTTTTTTCTATACACACGAAGATAAATAAATCATCTAATTAGGCGCCTCTTTCTTTTTAGAAGTTGTTTAAAAATTAATGCACAAACACACTGACATCTGAAAGCAGACCCGAAAGTTTAATGAAACTTTTCCATCCGATCAACCCCTACCAATATGACCCCACAAAGCCGAGTTACATTGTTAGCGGAATGTCTTTGTTAGTCTTAAGTGAAAAATTCTATCGCTTTTATTATCTTCAAATTATTTGGAAGCATTTGAAACTCAACATTAGCTTTGAAGTGAGTCATTCAAATTGCTTCCAGAACTATAAGAAGGGTGGTTTGTTTGTGCAGGTTTCCCACTTACGTCACTTTTGAAAGGAAATATTAGATGCCTAATAGATCCACGTGCAATTACCGATTTAAAAAAACATCCTATGTTCTTCTAGGATATTTAAAACCAATGCAAAAGTATTAAGAGTACATTAAGAGGTGCTATAATTATTTGACAGACTTGTTATTTCTTTTCCATGGCAACCAAAGACATTCTGTGATGGCAACCATTCTTTACAATGAGTTATCAACATTTTCCAGTTTTCCCGTGGAAACAGAATTTTCCGGAATAAAAAGTATTCTATATATTATTCCCGGTTATAAGCTATGTCCATTCTAAATTTCATTAGAATCCATCCAGCCGTTATCGCGTGAAAGCTCCCCAAACAAACAAACAAACAAACAAACAGACAAAGTTTCACTTTTATATATTGGTATGGACTATCTTTCGCCCGCGACTTCGTCCGCGTGGACTACAGTTTCTTGCAAAAAAACACATCCTTCGTTCATCTAAGATATTAAAAACCAATGCAAAAGTACAGCACCATACTCTTGATGCTATTGGACTGTCTTTTTATGATTTCATTTCCACAGCAACGTCATTCCATTCCTTACAGCGAATAATCGGCACTTTCCAGTTTTCCCGTGGCAATTTACTACATATTATCCGGTATAAAAAATGTCCTATGTTAGTCTCTATATTTTACAGTACCTTTTTACAAGTATAGCATACAGCCGTTTTGACGTGAAAGCTCCCCAAACAAACAAACAGCCAACTTTTCACTTTTATATATTAGTGTAAATATGTGTAGCATTCACACCAAGCCAAAATAGGGGTGGCTTTACACTACACTGGTACTATACGTATTCGATAATAAAACGATGTTTTCAAAAACTCGACAAGGCCTACAGCAGAATACAATGCACTGACGTACCTTGGACTGCTGCAAGCACTCGATGAGCTTCCACCTTCAGCCTAAGATGTATTTATTTCACAGGGATGTTAAATAGTTCTGCACACGTTTGGTACGGAAAAGGTTCTAGTGTCCCGTAGGACTGATAGTTGATATTCCACGTAGATTTGATTTTCTTCAAAAAAAATTCTTAACAGCTCCAAACTTTTAATAATACGCGATGCATGGGCGGTCAGAAAAGCGACTGCCTTCCACCGTAGCCTGCCGAGATCTTGACATCGACAGGATATGCAAAATATGCATAAGTATAGCTACATGATAACGGAACAATATGTCTTCAAATAAGTTGTGAATATATATATTTTATTTTATTTACTCTATGCCGTTGCGATTTTATACTACATAGTATTTTTTTAAATAATTATAAATTGTATATATTATACGCAAAGCAGCGGGATATGCTACTTGAACGTTATGTGTGTTTGATACGAGTATTTGCAATGACAACTGCTATCTGGACATCTGTCTCGCTACTGGGGTCCTTATAAAGTCGGACGAACAGAGAAGAATCTACACTACTCGTCCAATGACTTTACATAAAAATAACAAAGTTCATTGAACTCGTTAGAGTTTCTACACAACACGACCGACTTTACCAGGACCTCAGACATGTCGAGTCTAGTGATATCAACTGACACGTTGACAACGTAACTCGCCTCGCCAAACTTTGCCGAGTATTACTGACTCACGGACTAGTGACTAGTGAACTAATGAATCGATTTGGTTAAAATGCAGTTATTATGATTAGGCGTGGTTCTTACCACAAGGCATATTTATTAACAGCTGTGCCTGCGGCTTTGCCCGCGTGGTCCTTCATTTAAAAATAGCCTACATATTCCAGGACCAAGAAGTACCAAGAAGCACCCATACAGTACAAATAGACTACATTTCTTTAAAACTCTTTCATCCGTCAAATAGTTTTTTTATCGATTGCTTGGCATCTCATCATGGGATTAAGATACCAAGTATCCCAGTTTTTAAGTCAAACCCTAAGCTATCCAACAATAAAAAACACATTGCAATCAACCTAGTAGTTTTTAAGTGATGCTCGAACATACAGACATACAAAGAAACAGAAAAACACGATTTAAAAAAATGTTATATTCTTGTTCAGTAGCTTATTCTAATCACCCTATTTTTTTTTTATATATCTTCTCTGTACTGACTTCTTCGTACATATTGCTTTATTATAAGTATAGATAGATAGATACTCTGCTCGTTTTGTCACTGAGGGGATCTTATTATTAGAAACAAGTGTTCTCGATCAGTTGCCGTTTATTACTGTCTTTCAATACAAAGAATATTATACATTGAATACATAGTAGTTCTTACCCACATAGACATTGTACTTACTTACTACACCTCACCTCAGGGGTGAGAGAAAAAGAAAAAAAAAAAGTTTATTTTTCTTTTTCTTTTATCATACTTAACATACTTGATTATCATGATTCATGTTATATAAGGTTTTGTTCTATTTTTATGGATTACATAATCATTATTATTTTTAATAATTTTAACATTAACACCCAAGTCCTCTTTAACAATAAATGAGCCATCCCATTGAATATCTAATTTATTAGCCGTTTCATTTTTTACTAATAGTAATTGTCCATTATTATATGTTACATTGTTTACATACTTATCATAACTACTCTTACGATTTTGTTTACCTAAAATTAAATTATTACGAGCATCTTGGTGTGCTACTTGTAACCTATACTTAAGATCTAACGGATAACTTTCTGGATTATATAAAGGTTCTATATATTGACTTACTCTACATGGTATTACACTAGCTCTACCAAATACCAGTTCGAATGGTGTGTACTTTGTCTCCGTATGAACAGTATTGTTGAAACTGTAACACCAAAATGGTAGCCATTGACTCCATGTTTCTTTTTGACCATCACACTGTATTCGCAAAAATGCACCTAAACTTTTATGCGTATTCTCAAGCGCACCTATAGATTGATGGTGATACGCTGTAGATGTCAACTTAACTATTCCCAACAATTTACATACCTGTTCCATTACTGAAGAGACGAATTCTGTTCCACGATCAGTCGCTATGGTTTTTGGTATTCCAAATCTTAAAATAAAATTATTTACTAATGCTTTCGCTACACTTACCGTTTCCTTGTTTTGTAGTGGATATGCCTCTACAAATTTAGTTAGTTCACACTGCAGTGTTAGAATGTAACGATTACTTTCAATGTCTCTTTCTATAGGACCTACGATGTCAATATAGATTTTTTCAAATGCATGTGAAGCCGTTGTAGTTATGTTATCTCCATGGGCGCCTTGACATACTTACAATGCTTCATTTTTTGACATTTAATGCACTTGCTCACAAATTCTTTTACGTCTTTATCTAAACCTGGCCAGTAAAATTTTCTCTTAATATTATTCGTCATCCTACGTACACCTGCATGACCAGCGGTGGGTAGTAGATGAAAATCTTGCAAAATATAGTTTCGTTCTTCCATGTCATCAATTCTTTTAACTCCTCTTAACACATAAATTCGTGGACCGGTCCAATATGTATTATTTTTTATTTCCTTTAATAAATCTTTAATAAAACTCTCATATTCTTTATTTTTCACTATGCATAGCTCATTTATATTAATATCTTTGCAAAATTTACTTAACTTAGTCACAAATTCAGCTCGCGTAAATTGTGCCCTAAAGCTAAGATTTATATACAACATTTTCCTACTTTTATTGTAAATAAAACATTCATTTTCTTTATCTACTTTTTGTTGTCTTTTTAAATTATTTAATTCGTCAGTTCTTATAAAAGACATTTCCACAGAATCACTTGGTATTTTTAGCACCTCAACAACGTGTGGTTGATCAGGCCACGAATCATCTGGTTTACTAATAATAGGTGTTTTTATTTGTTCATCTAAACGTCTCTTCTGTGCTCTAGTCATAACCGACATAATTTCTTCATTCATTTGTTTTAAAGTATCTGATGTTATACTTATTCTAGACAATGCATCTGCGATGCTGTTATCTTTTCCTTTCACATATAAGATTTTAAAGTTATACTCTTCTAATGATAATCTAAATTTAAGAAGCCTGCTTGATGGATCTTTCATTGAAAATAAATATATCAAAGGCTTATGGTCTGTCATAATTGTGAAAATTTTGCCATATACGTAAGGTCTAAAGTACTTTACAGCCCACACAATAGCAACTAACTCTTTCTGGATAGTTGGATAGTTAAGTTCAGCTTTATTGAGTGGTCTGCTAGCATACGCTACTGGTTTCATGTTTTTGTTGCACAAAACCGCTCCAACAGCTGTACCTGAAGCGTCTGTTTGTATGAAAAATTAATTGTCTTCTGAAAAATCTGGAAAATCTAAGACCGGCGGAGTTGTCAAAGCATGTTTTAATGTATCAAATGCACTTTGACACTCTGCACTCCATATAAATGGTTCATATTTTCTAGTTAATTTATTTAAAGGATAGGTCATTTCAGCAAAGTTTTTTATGAACTTTCTATAATAATTACAAAATGCAACGAATCTTTTTACCTCATCTGTATTTGTTGATATGGGATATTTTTGTAATACTTCAACTTTTGCTCGGTCTGGTAAGACTCCATTTTCTGAAACTAAATGTCCTAAATAGAGAATCTGTTTCTTTAAAAAGTTACATTTCTCTGGATTCAATTTTAAATTTATTTTCCTCAGTCTTTCCAGAACGTCTGTCAAGTTTTTGTTATGGCTTTCTAAATTTCTCCCAAAAACGATCAAATCATCCAAATAAATGAAACATTTATCAAATGTTAATCCAGACATTGCTACTGACATGACTCTACTAAAAGCACTTGGACTTGTCTTTAGTCCCATTGGCAATCTTTTCATTTGGTATTGCCCAACGTTTGTAGTGAACGCAGTATACTCTCTGCTGTGCTTATCTAATGACACTTGATAATATCCCTGATTAAGGTCTAAATGTGAGAAATAGATTGAACCAGAGAGTGAGTCTAAAATTTCAGTAATGTTTGGTAAAGGAAACTTATCGTCTACAATGCAGTCATTAAGTTTCCGATAGTCGACAACTAGTCGCCATTTTTTATCGCTTCCTACGCTTTTCTTTGGTACTAATAATATAGGACTTGACCACTCACTCTTTGCTTCCTCTAAAATGTCATTGTCAATCATTTTCTCAATCTGTTCATTCACTTCATTTTTCAATGAATGAGGTAGTCGATATGGTTTCGTATAAGTCGGACTTACATTTGGCTTAAGCGTTATTGATTGTTCATAAACGTTTGTTGTTGTTAATTTATCGCCTGGTAAAAAGAAAACATCTGAGTACTTAGCACATAATTCTTGAATAGATTTTCGTTCTTCCAAACTAAGATGATCTAGTTTCAAAGTATCTAGTAAAGTTTTAGCTCGCTCTAAACTGTTTTGGTTAAATTTGAAACTGCATAAATTATAGTCTTGGATCGAATACAACTCCGGTTGGAACATCGGTAAAGTAATATCATATTCATTTGTGTTCAAAATTTTTACAGGTAGTCTGTTATTTTTTATTTTTCCAATACATCCTGCAAGAAAAACATTTTTTGCCCATTGCTTGCTATGGATAACGCAGTCATTATGTAAGTCATTATCCAAAAGTAGATAGTGAATTGATTCAATTCGGGCTGGGATATGTAACACTTCGTTTGAATAATTTATAGTATCACGAATTTTCAAGAAATATTCCATTCCATATTTAGATAAGGTGATGATGTTAGTTTGTAAGTTGATATTTGATGCATAATGACACAGAAAGTCTAAACCTAGAATCCCATCTGCCTTTAATGGTATGTTATCGAAAACATGAAGCTTAGTTTCAAATTCTACATAATGTTCTTCATCACGATGAGTCAAACTAAGATGAATAATACCAGTTGACTGAATTTGACCTCCAATACCATTTATGATAGTCTCATCTTTAATTATACAACTGTTACTAGGTAAAGCATCTCTTTTAATTACTGACAAAGATGCGCCAGTATCTATCAACCAAAAGTATTTTCTATTGCCAATGTAAAACGTTAAAAACTTTGCTTTGCCTGTTAATGCCAAAATATTATGATTAAGATCGAAAAAACTGCATTTCATTTGTATTCGAGTTCACGGATTCGTTCCGATCAGTTTGTTCAGTATAAAATACTGGATGTTTACCACTACCATGAGTCTCATAACTCGATCGGTTCTCGTTCGACACTTGGTAACCTCGTCCTCTGTTCATGTTATTATATGAACCTTGACCATTACCACGGGACTGATAGAATGGTCTTCCACGTGAATTATTAAAATTTCTTCTGCTGAAATTTCGTGAGTTATTATTAAAATTACCTCGTTGGAAGTTATTCGTCCAATTTTGGTGATGATAATATCCTTGTTGACCGCGTGGCTGATGATTGTAGAATTGCCGCTGTTGTGACTTACCTCTTCCACGACGTGAAAACTGCATGACATTTTCACCTGCCGAAGTCGATGCCGCAGTCAACTCTTCGTCTTTTGCTGCCTGGATTGCGTCTTTCAAATTATTGTAGTTGCGCGCAGCAATTATTGTACTGAGCCGGGAATCTCTCAAACCATCTGCAAATCGTTTAATTGCTAATTTTTCATTTAAAGGTTTCAATACTGCATAATTTTGTGAATTTCCATCTGCCTGCGATATTGTCAGATTGGTAAATAGTTTTTCAAGTTCTGTACCGTACTGATCGATGGTACGCCACCCTTGTGTTGCGTTTTGCAACCGTGATTGTATTGCAGTGAACGTTTTTTTAGGTAACAGAGTACTACGTAAATCTCTGACAAGATCGTTTGCAGTTGCATAGTCGTTTGACATACGCAGTTTTGCATTTTCAGTCAATCTACTCTTTAAGACGAACTTTATAAGTAATTTTTTCCCCGCTTCTGAAAGCATTTCCGCATACATTTCCACAGAGTCAATGATACTTTTGATATTATTTTCGTTACTGTTCATCACAGGAATCAAACTACATGCCGTTTTTAAATCGAACTCCATGATTGTTTCTTTTGAATATGAGCTCGTTTCACAATAATCACTTTCACTACCACTACCTTGCTTAGTTTCTGAACATAGTTCTACAATTTGTATATAATAAGATTTTATTTCATCTTTTAATAAAGTTAACGATGTCAAAAATTCAGGTTTTAAACCTTGCTTTGTAGGTAATAACTGAATTGATTTTCCTTTCTTAATTAAATATTTCTTTATTAATTTAAGCTCATCTAGACATTTCAATAATTCATTTTCCATTCCATTACAGAAAATAATGTAATATTAATAGAATACATACCACATTCTCACAGTGAGTTACAGTAGTAGGGGTCGTAAGTCGATACCTTGATACATTGGAATGCGGCCACTCTCCATATAAAACTAATGCACCAACGATGCGATGATTACTAAAACATTATTTGAAACTTAAATGTTCCTATTATAGTCCATCATTGTCCATCACTGCCCATCATTTAACCGCTAGCTTAGATTGTTTGTATGAATGACACGCCGTATATTCTTTAAAGTTCATAACACTACCGAATTTAAGCACTTTTTTTTGTATATCTGTATAACGTACGATAAGATAAACACACAGACACGAAAACATACTTTTATTTATTTACACTTTATCCACTATTTCATTTGGATACGATTGTCGTCGCGCTCTTCTCGGTGAGTGGTTCTGGATCGGCTGAATGATCGCTGAAAGTTATTTTGCACTATGTGCTCTCTGATCCAGGAGTGGTGACATTTTTTGTATTGTTTCCATCCAAAATAAATTGCGCCGAGGCCCAACAGGACACAAATAACCATCATAAAAATGCTAATAGTTGACATGTGCATCTTCAGTTCTTCAACGTTGGCATTGTTGCTACCCGCTGAATTTTGGTTTACGAAGACCGTCTCTTTTTCGACGTTTGATCGACACATATTTCAATTTTGTTGATTTAATTTAAATCGTTACACATATTTATTGTCTTTATTTTGGAGCCGTAACACTATACCGAGATAGAAGTTGCGTCACGCGCACCAAAAATGGCAAGGGTCGCCATGAGGGGATCTTATTATTAGAAACAAGTGTTCTCGATCAGTTGCCGTTTATTACTGTCTTTCAATACAAAGAATATTATACATTGAATACATAGTAGTTCTTACCCACATAGACATTGTACTTACTTACTACACCTCACTAATATGACTTACTACAAGTTCCAAGTTTGCTTCCAACTAACCCTCAGCTTTATCAGCTCTTTCCCCCGAAACAGATGACTTGAATCAAGGCTTTCATTTACTTAGATCGAGTTAGGGGTTCAATAAAACAAGGCGAGTAAGAGCTTCGGAATGCCGCCATCCGTCAACATGCACCCGCTTCCAGAAAACAATCTTAAATTTCCCTTTATATAGGAGAAAATCGCCCCTATGTCAACAGTTGTAAAGTTCTCGATAACTTATCTCATTACTTATAGACAGCCTTAGTTACGTCTGTAGTTCAAATATATATTGTAATTTGACACTAATATTGATGAGTATAAGGTTCAAGATGTTTGCCTCAAAAAGTTGGTAAATTCAAGTTTGAAGACGTTCCTGAAGGAGAAAGATAAGATAGGAAGACAAACGGCAGAAAGATTTGGAAAAAGCCACAGAGTCATTAGAGATTTTGAAGGTAATGAAGTTATTTCAGTAACCAAAAGAAATTACCTCTTACTAAGAAATAATTTGAAATACATTTAATATTAAAATATTTCATCGTTTTTTTTTAGATTTCATGTATCCGATACTTACTTTGATAAATAATCCAGGTTAAATATGTTAAGTCTATAATATTGGGGGGGTTTGCGATAGTCACCACGCTTGGCATGCGGATTGGTGACCGCAGTGTTACAAATATGTGCTCGGAGGACGCTGCTGCCTATCTTCCGGTGTGTATTCCCTTATTTGCCTCTTACGACATCCACGAGAAGATTGGGAGGGGTCTTATTCTAAGCTGAGACCGCCACGCTAACTATTGGTCTCATACACAAGCTCAGAGTTGCGCAGCGTGCAATGGAGAGAGCTACGCTCGGTGTTTCACTACGTGATAGAATCCGAAATGAGGAAATCCGTAAAAGAACCAAGGTTACGACATAGCTCTCAGAGTTTGCAAGTTGAAGTGGCAATGGGCAGGTCATATAGTTCGCAGAACCGACAACCGCTGAGGAATAAAGGTTCTCGAATGGCGGCCACGAACAAGCAAGTGTGGGGAGACCCCCCACACGATGGACGGACGACATTGTAGCCATCGCAGGAAGTCGGTGGATGGAGGTGGCACAAGATCGCTCGTCATGGCGCTCTTTGGGGGAGGCCTATGTTCAGCAGTGGACTTCTAAGGGCTGACTTGATGAAGTATGTTAAGTGCACATGTCTGTTTAATTTTTTGTCCACTTCATTTTAATTTTGTAATTTTTTAGGCGGTCCACAATCCATACCAATATATAAAAGTGAAACGTTGTCTGTTTGTTTGTTTGTTTGGGGAGCTTTCACGCGATAACCGATGGACGGATTTTGATGAAATTTGGAATGGAGATAGCTTATACCCTAGAATAAAACATAGGATCCTTTATATCCCGGAAAATTCCACAAATTCCGTGGAAGTTTCTACGGGAAAACTGGAACAAGTTGAATACTCGCTGGAAGGAACGGGTGCCAACGAAATAACAAGTCTGTCAAAAATTATCAGGAGCGTTGGTACCACAGAGTTAGTAGAGAGGGGAGTTGATCAACAACAAGCCGCCATAACCAAGAAGTCGAAGTCTACTTTTGCATTGGTTTTTAATATCCTAGAAGAACGTAGGATGCTTTTTTCGCTATAAACTGAAGTCCGCGTTGACGAAGTCGCGGGCGGGTAAGCAAGTATCCAATAAAGACAACATCTATGGTCGAAAATGTGTATTATGGTAAATGTGTGAGTAATGGACTCAGTAAATTTCTTTTTGCTAACGACTTCTAATAGGAGGAGGTTCTTAAGTCGTCTGTTTTTTTTAATCGACTTCTGAAAGAAAGTTCTAAATTCGTCTGTTTGTTTTTTTTGTTACGTTATATCTCTAAAACTACGGAACGGATTTGGAATATTATTTTTAAGCGACTTCGCAAGAGAAGACGGTTACCTATATGTTCGATTGTTTTTTTATATATGTCGGTCGATATCTCCGTCCATTTTAGAACGATTTTGAAAAATCTTTTTTTGTTTGTAATACTCTCCATATAAATTGTATCAAAATAGATTCAGCAGTTTTTCAAAATTGGTTCAGCAGTTTTTCAAGAATAGATAGTTTTTTGAGTAAATCCATTCGATTTTGTGTTTATAATGCCTTGATTTTGTGTTTATCTCTAAGATTTCCAAACCGATTTCGATGTTTTAATTTAAATGGGTAGTCCCATATAAACTTCATCAAAATTGGTTTAGTAGTTTTATTAGAAAATCTATTCATTTTATAATTTATGTTCTCTAATATCTTGGGATTTCTGAACAGAATTAGATTATTGTTTTTACTTGTGTAAGAAGACCTCTAATGTGGTACTATATAATTTCATCAAAATTGGTTTAGTAGCTTTAAACAAGCTTAAATTTAATTCACAGTGTTATTATGTTTGGGACTGGATTGCAAGTCAATTTTGAACAATTAATGGACGTCCATGATGCTGAAGTTTTGCACATGGGTGTAGTTCTGATGACAATTAAAAAACTAAGAAGTAGAAGTAGTAGTAGATGTAATCAAAAGATCTACACAATCCACACACACAATTACCCACTGCTCAACTTGATGCAGTTAAGCAATTTAATTGAGCAGTGGGGAAGAAGCGGCTATAATACGAGTATGTACCTGGCTTGGGTGTCACGGAAAAGTTAAAAATCTTTGGTGTTGTTTTATCCATAAATAAGCCTTTAATGATACACAGGCTGTCCGGTTTTTTGTGTATATAATTAATCACTGACGCCGCAGTTAACGGTCATACTTACTTAAAGCTACTTTTGCACGTGTCTTCATTTTGTGCTTAAAATAGTACTTACTTACTCAATATTAAGAGCGATGGTGGCCTAATGGTGCTATAGTGTAATTTAGAATCCAACGATACCAGGTTCAAAATCTAGGCTCCGCACCAATGACTTTCGAATTTATGTGAATGAAACGCATGGCGAAACTTCAAAATGAACTACCTCACGGGTTCCTATCTCACGGGTATCAAGCCTAGTTTAGCAACCAGGTGCTTGAATCCACTCTATTATTGTTGTACTTTTTTATTCAATAAATAAATTTTACGTATAAAAGACCGGCCAAGTGCGAGTTGGACTCGAGCTCCGAGGGTTCTGTACAAACTTAAGTTTGCCGTTGGAGAACTGGTTGTCCCCATACATCGACAAAGGTCGTGGTCAGTTTACAACCTGCAATGTTTTTTTGTGTTTATTGGTTTTCAATTTATGGTTTTCTAATTTCTCCCTTTACTTCCGTTGTAAGACATTGCTTCTCGCCAAATTTCATGATTCTAGGTCAACAAGAAGTACCCTGTTGGTTTTGATTGAAATATACGGCATAAAAGCCCGTATCTTTTGATTTCCTTGACTTAGAAGTTTGTTTTTTTCACAGCTCCAAGGGATTGTAGACCTGAGTGTTTGATAATTAATTTCAACATGATACCTCCATGATAAGCGTTCATGTCAAAAATTGTATCATAGTTGTTGTTGATAGTCATACAGACAGACGGACGAACAACGAAGTGATCCTATAAGGGTTCCTTTTTTTCCTTTTAAAGTACGGAACCCTAAAAAATTAACTACCGCCTACACTGTTCAAAAGTGCTCCCTACGAAACAAAGTTGACCCTTCTTGCTAATATGTCGCTGTAAGCTTCAAACTCTGCACAAAGGAGCCTCTCAGAGACGTTTCGTGTCTCGGGCGCTCTTTCACTTTAATGATAATGTATGAGCTTTGAGCTAATCTTTGCTGAAAGGCTGCAGGTGCAAGTTGGGTAATGAAAGAAGTACTATTTGTATACTTGTCGAGTCTTTGGATTTACCTGGGATTACAATTTTGGCACACATATTTTAATCTCCTATGAAATCTATGTTTATTTATCTGTATCTATGTAAAACATATGTACTTAGATACATTTACTTAGCCCTCGGACCGTGAATTATTGGCTAATTCTGATATAGTTTTAATAAATATACCATATTATAATTATGTCCAAATAACTTTATATCACCGGGAATTGACGGAGATGGAGGGACAAACTTAACGCATTTTACGGATGCACTCAAGCAACAGGTTGCTAAGCTTGGGAAGAGGAAAAGGAAACCTAAGCCAAAGACACTGCAAACAATATATCCTTATTAAAAGAAACGATGAAAGTACATTAGGCCCACTTTGGCTACTACCTACTCGCACACACCCCATCCAACTACCTAGAGAATGAAGTAAAAAAAAAATATCAATATTAATTTCCCAGTAAATGAATATCTCATTCCCTGAACCTTTAATTATCTCCTTATCAATGGAACAGAAAGTTGTACCTTAAGATCTTCAAAGACGATTTTAATCTTAATTCATCGTCCTTAACGCCAGATGTGTTTGAATCCGTTAAGGCTATTTTACACCCGAGCGGACGAGTTAGGGGAAGTTATTTAGTGCAGGGTGCAAAGGGCACGTGTTGATCGATTAATGTTGGAGGAAAAGTGGGAAAGATTGGCATTTTATTTGAGGCACTTTGAAATGTGGGTACTTATACTGCAGGCTGTTATTTTCGAAAGTTTGGTTCAGGTGGTACAACAGATGGTAAATAACAATTAGTCATGTCGTTAAATATTGGCAACGTCACATAAAACCGATTATTATTTAAAACTTTGAAGTCATGTTTAGTAGATTTTAAGAAATGGGTAGAATTATTTATTTTTTTCATTGTCGACGCTTTAATGTACATATTAAAATATAGCTTAAATTTCTAAATTTTCAGTGACCAAGTGACTATGCCAATATATAGATGCCAACTTACTGACGGGTGTACAAATAAGTTAACGTTACTTTTTGCCTTCACTTTTTATTAAACAAGGTACCTTGTTTTAATAAAAAACGAGAACAAGTCACTAAAAGTTTAACAAGTTATTAAAAGACATGTCTATCAAGACCGTTTATAGTCCTTTATCTAAGTTAGCAAGGCATGTTAGAACACCGAAAGATGTCATTCCTTATCAAACTCCTGGCATATATAAGATAGATTGTAGCTGCGGTAGTTCCTATATTGGACAAACCAAGCGTACTATAGCGGAAAGGGTCAAAGAACACATTGCAGCTGTAAAGAACCGCCAGATAAATAAATCTGCAATCGCTGAGCATTTGCTCGAATAGGCTCCACTCGACTCCATGACCCGAAGATCCTCTCCACGGAACGTCACTACTACTCCAGGATTGTACGTGAAGCGGTTGAAATTAAAAAGTATCCCAATTTAAACCGAGAAGATGGTTTCAAGTTGCCTGCGTCCTGGGATCCCGTGATAAGCAAGTGTTCGCGTCGCGGTTTATGTCAGAAGATATCTGCAGATGTCGTTAGTGTAGTGTGTCGTGACAATTCTGAATTTTTAGCAAATGCGGGTAGTTTGAGACAACGCTCGCCCTTGTCGACGCTGACACCCGCTACTTCAGTCTTCTCGTGACCACGATCAATGCAACTTGATCGAAACGTCGAGGTAAATAAATATTAAGTTTTCAGCGCGATGAAGTCCCGTTTAAATATTTAACTAAGTCACTTAAGTCAAAATACATCTGATATTTTTAACCGATTATGAGGTCATTAATATAGGCAATGCCCATTGCCATTACTAGCTGCGCCCTGCAACTTTGCCCACATATAAACTTTGCCACCCCTGTTCACCCTTAAAGGGATAGAATTTCAAAAAATCCTTCTTTAGTGCACCTCTATAATACTCAAGGAATATTTCAACCTAATTTGATATCTTTTGGTTCACTGGCTTAGGCTGAACGTTGTCTGTCAGTCAGTAGGTATCTCATGGAACTATTTCATAGATATAAATAAGGTTTAAAGTACAAAATACAACCAAATATAACTGCTACTGTTAGTTGTTACTTAAAAACTGTCGAAAACAAAAAAACTGGAAAAATTGGAATTAACAGGATGAAGAGAACTGAAGACCGAGCTCAGTGGCGCGTAAAAGGATAGTCCTGTAAAAGGATAGTCCAGTAAAAGAACAGTCGTGTAAAAGCATGATGATCATGATTAAACATTCTGATATGACAATATACAAGCCATTCATTACATGTTTAAAGGTAGTCATTATGTTAAAACGCATTAATATGCTGAAGAATTTTTTGTTATCTCGTAGATTTTGTATTAAGTTGAAATGCATATAAAAGCTGAATAAAAGCGTTTTTATGAATACATTATTTTCCAAATAATAGATACACTAAATGTGAACTCGTATATTAGCCGTTAGCCACATCTCTATTACTTAAGTAAATACCAGCTAAGTAATCGATTTCCAAAATTCTTAATTAATATTTTATTGTACATTGTACAGTTATTCCTGCAATACATCAACCGGGGCAAAACGAGTAGCCATTGTTATGTCTACACTAATATTATAAAGAGGAAAGATTTGATTGTTTGTTTGTTTGTAATGGATAAACTCAAAATATTCAGACCCGATTTTAAAAATTCTTTCACATAAAGAAAGCTAAATTATCAGCGAGTAACACTACCAGGATTTTATTTTTCAAAACATTAGATTTCCCTTCGCAAATTGCAATAATGAAACCAGAGGTATAAAATTTAAAAAAAAAACTCGATTAGTTTGTATCACAAACCAAAGAGTATATAAATACTACGTAAGATCACAAATTAAGAAGAGATACGGGTCTTTGTATATGAAACGTTGCCATGGAAATGAAATCACAGAACATCTAATAATCATTAACGTAGGAAATGCTCTATGCTAATAATACACGAAATAGTAACCGAATTTCAACCTCCTTGCGTTGAACAGAATAATACTATAGATGAAATGTTACGTGAGTATAAAACCTATAAATATAAACATTTTGTGTAAGAAATTGTTATTGTTCTATTTGTCCAAATAAAGTATCTACTAATTTTATCTTTCTATATTACTACCCGTGCGAAACCGGGTCGCTAGTCTGTGATTAATCGCAAGTATTATTTCGTTTTCTTATTCCGTTGTATGTGATGCCAAAAAGCTGCTTAGCCCCGGGCTGGTGTCTACTCTGGGCTAAAAATGTAAGACACTTAGGATAGAGAGACATACGCAGACAGCAGCACGAAAGAGACAACTTTTTTTTTTTTTAATAACTAGTTACTTCTTTTTTTTGTGCAAGTGGGCCTAAAATAAATAGACTAGTTTTCCCGCCCGCGACTTCATCCGCGCGGACTAATGTTTATCGTGAAAAAAAGCATCCTATGTTCTTCTAGGATATAAAAAACCAATGCAAAAGTAAGAAGGTATAGCACCACTCTTGATGTTTTTTGACATACTTGTTATTTTGTTTCCATGGCAACCGTTTCTTACAGCGAGTAATCATAATTTTTTCAGTTTTCCGGTTTTTCCGTGGAAACTTACAATTTTCCGGAATTAAAAGTACTCTATGTTTTATTCCAGGGTATAAGCTATCTCCATTCCAAGTTTCATCAAAATCCGTCCAACTGTTATCGCGTGAAAGCTCCCCAAACAACCAAACAGATAACGTTTCACTTTTATATATTGGCATGGATTATATTAATGTGTTAAATTTCGACATTGTAGTGTCAATAGTTTCTGAATAAAATACAGACAGACAGACGGATGGACATGGCGAAAATATTAAAAAGTACTTGATTTAATAATGGGAGACCGCAGATTATAACTTAGAGAGACAGCCGAGATTATAAGCATCTCTTATGAACGAACTCAAAACATCATAGTCAACGAGTTGCTTTCAGTTGAACAAATAATAATTTTATGACAAAAACGTGAGCTACCGACTTCAAACGCTTGATTTCGCGAAAGCTCGAACCAAATTTTTCTTATTATTGGAACGGGTTAAAAACTACAGAACCGATTTTGATAAAATTTCTATGGGACCAATCTGAAAGTATATTCTTGAAAACAAAAAAATATTTTTTGAAAGCGGTTCACAAATCACGGAGTTCTGAGGTAACAAACATAAAAATAAAAACATACGTTAAAAAAAAAAAAAAAAATGAACAAAATAAAAATATGTAGCTTACTTCCGCCAAAACCACCAGGACCTCTCAAAAATATTGTGCCCATGAATCCACGTTCACCTTGTTTGTATGGCTTACCTAAGACTCATAAAATCAATATCCCTATACGTCCTGTGGTCTCGAACATTGGAGCTCCAGCATACAAGTTGGCTAAACATCTTAATTTTCTTTTAAGAAGCAAAGCGAGTTTCAAGCCACAGTATAGTTTGAAAAATAGCTTAGATTTAATTCACAAAGTTAAAGACGTTATTATTCCACCGAATGCTAAATTGTTGTCATTGGATGTAGACAGTTTGTTTACCAATGTTCCCTATAAAGAGTGTTTACAAGTATTGGGTTCTCATTTTGAGAAACAACGGTTACACCCTGGTGAGACAGATGATCTTATTAATTTGAGTAGTAATTGTATGGAACAAAATTATTTTAGATTTAACAATCAATATATTAGACAAAGAGAAGGTTTAGCAATGGGTTCCCCATTGAGTCCTCTGATGGCCGAGTTATTTATGGACAATTTTGAATGTCAACATTTAGTTGACGATCCCAATATTCTTTTTTACTTTCGATATGTGGATGATGTTATTATTTGTTGGACAGGTACTCTCCGTCAAATTGATTTATTTGTTGTTGAGATCAACAATATCCACCCCAAAATTAAGTTTAAATTAGAACTAGAAGAAAATCGGTCTCTTAACTTTTTAGATTTGACTTTGACGAGGGTAATTGATAAACTAGTTTTTCAAATTTACCGTAAACCAACACACACGGATATTGCTATTCCTTCTTCGTCTTGTCAACCCATTCAACATAAATTAGCAGCCTTTCATAGTTATGTACACCGGTTATTGACAGTTCCTTTGTCTTCTGAGAATTATAATAATGAATTACATATTATTTATCAAATTGCTAATTCAAACGGGTACAATAAGGAAGTGGTAGATAATTTGATAAAAAGGAAACTACAAGATAGGGTTCGATCATTACTTTTTGCGGGTCCACGGGATAAAATCAACAAATATGTGGGTAGTTTGTCATACATGGGCCCAGTTTCGGATAAAATCGCAAACTTGCTTAGGAAAAACAACGTTCATGTAGCGTTTCGAACCAATAACAATCTGCGTCATCTTTGTAATGGTAAGGACCGGATGGAGAACCACAAAAAAACCGGTGTTTACAAGTTGGTTTGTGATGAGTGTAACGGGGTGTATGTGGGTCAGACTGGCCGCAAATTTGAAACTAGGTTTAAAGAACATAAGGCCGCGTATAGGAATAGTCATCCAGAGCAGTCCCATTTCGCTAAACATTTAATTGAGTCCGGTCACTCTCTGCGGAGTGATAATACGTTTAATGTTTTACATGTTTGTGACAAGGGTTTCCGTTTGTGTGTATTGGAACAATTAGAAATTTTAAGACATTGCAATAATAGGTATACATTGTTGAACGACCAAACCAACTTAGTTTCATCACCTTTGTTGCGTATTTTCACTGGAAATGCGTCACAAGTAACAGGCGGCGATGACGTAATCGTAAATATGGTGCAATAGTGGCATGACCTTGCGGATTCATAGCGATTCATTCTGGCTCAAACTGGTTCGCGGCGATGCAGCAGTGCAGTCGCACTAGCTCAGGCGCGTGGCCTATATAAGAGAATTTGTCACCATTGCTCAGGCACTCTCAGTCCAGCATTCGACGAGTCAACATCACCCGAAGATGCCTCGTGCAGAGGCGAAACACGTGTCGTATTGATGTCAGACGTTTGGTATTTGGATCGAGGTATATGTTTTTTATTGTGTTTTTTTATATTATATGTATATGAATATATAAGTGTTTCGATACTTGTATTTGGGTAGGGTTTGTTTAGCTTGGGGGTTTTTTATTGTGTATATATATTTATATATATTATTTGTATATAAGTGTTTTTTCTGGCCTCCAGGCCTTAGCTTTTCTTTCATTTATATTTTTCATTAGTTCAATCTGGGGTAGGGTTTTGTTTAGCGTGGGGGTTTTACTTGTGTTAATTTTACCATTTATCATTTGTCTGACTTACAGTTTTGGCGGAAGTAAGCTACATATTTTTATTTTGTTCATTTTAAATATGGATTTCCGCAAAGTAACGCCTGAATCTATCAATTATAAAAACATACGTGTTGAATTGAGAACCTCCCCATTTTTTGAAGTCGGTTAAAAAGGACGCGATTGACTATTTCACGCGACTGTTTGGAGATATTTGAAGCCGATGCATGCATGATTTTATGAATCTTTTTGTTATTATGGACGAAAAATGGGTTCATTAATGTACACCGGAAACAAAACAACTATCAAAACGGTGTCTAGTTCACCACTCCCTAAAAAGGCCAAGTCGATTTTGTCGGCAAATAAGGAATCAGTAATCAGTATAATCAGTATTCTGGGACTCGAAAAGTGTGATTATGATTGAAAAGGGGTCAGACTAAAAACTCTGATTACAACTTCACCTTAGTGTCCTTTATGAGAGAAAATAAATAATAATATAAAAAAACTAAAAAACACGCTTTATATAGAAAACGAAACTAAAAAATAGAAAATGAATTTTAATAGTGTAAATAAGAAAAAAATGATTTATATCAAAAAAATCGTGAGGCGCATGGGTCAATAGTTATACATATTTCATTGACAGATATGAGAAGAAGGATTATCATTTCGATAATATCTTAAAAAGCACCCCATGCTGTTTTTTAAATAAAAATTTTTTCTCTTATTTACACTATTAAAATTTATTTTCTGTTTTTTAGTTTGGTTTTCTACATAAAGCTTGTTTTTTAGTTTTTTTTAAACTATGTTTTTTTTTCTTTTTTTTTTCGAATTATTGCATTGTCATCGGTCTTTGACAGGTGTGCAAAATTTGAATGAAATATGACCTCTGAAGTGGGTCAAAATAGCGTCCAAAGGAGTCGGTTACAAACATACAAACATACAAGTGAAGCTAATATAAAGCGTATAAAAAGGTTTTTAAATAATTTGAAACCCTCAACTTCATTGAATTATAATCGTTTTGCCAGTTCGACTCAGCGTATTAACATTGTGACCAGACCTTTATGCAAAACGCCCAAAACAATAACATTATTTAAATCAAACGTACTTACATAGTATTAAACAACTGTTCAATCCATAACTTAATTAAAATGCGAACTCCATGCATTCTAACACAACTTAACCCTGCGCTAGGAAGGTGGCTGTCGACTGGACGCATGGCCGGAAGCCAACACGTAGAATTAGAAGTACCATATATCAACCGTAATTCTGAAGGCATGGAACCAGAAAAAGTTTATGCAATGACCGAAAGCCTGATTGACTTTGGAGGGATCGATGGTAAAGAAGGATTCTGGATCTGACCGCTTTTAATTTTGTTTGAATAGATAAAATGCGTGTAGATGCAAGGAAAAGTAAAAAGGTTTCAATTCTCAAAAAAGGTTCTTCACCGGTGTTGTCTATTTTACGGAGACAGAGCCATCAGTGTGCCTCTTTACTTTGACTTGGACCCTTTGGCGCTGTAGCGGCCAAGATTCAAAACGGCAAATCGCCCTTGGTCTCTAGAGCAACCAAAAAAAAAACATGGAAGTTAATTTTAACGGTTTGACCTATTTAAATCGATTTATTTTATTTTTATTTGATTTATTTTGATAATACAACAGCGTAACAACAAATTTAGAATAATATTACATAGAAAAAAAACAAGGCCAAATAAATAATAGTTTAAAATAATAGAAAACACGCTTTATAAATAAAACGAAACTAAAAATAGAAAATAAATTTTAATTGTGTAAATAAGAAAATAATGTTTTATATAAACAAAAAACGTGGGGTGCATGGGTCAATGACAGGTGTGCAAAATTTGAATGAAATCTGACCGTTTAAAGTGGGTCAAAATAGCGTCCAAAGGAGTCGGTTACAAACATACAAACATTTAAACATACAAACATACAAGTGAAGCTAATATAAAGCGTATAATAAAAAGGATTACACAGTTAAATGATAAAAGTACTTAATCTAGCTAAAATATATGAAAACTAAAATAACACTCTAAAACTTTTACAGTGTGTAAAAATTTACTTAGATGTATGTACACAGCTTTTCTTCAATTTTTTAACATTTTCTTTATAGTACAATGGCTGAGTGGCTTAGGTGTTCATATTCACATGTGTAGGTACATGGTGGTGTGTGGGTGAGGGTGTATGAGGGATTATGTGTGAGTGAGGGTAAAAAATAATAATAAAAAAATATATATATATTAAAAATGAGATAAATATTAAAGCAAATTTTAATGTATGGAAATGTGAATTACGTGATTTTAAATTGATAAAAGAAGGTAAAACTAGCAAAGATCACTCCAGCGTGCACCTCAATCTCAATTTAAATGTAATCTCGCATATATTATCGAATTAGTGTGTTTCTCTCTTCAAAAGGATATATATATTATACGTAAAAACACTAAACAAGTATATTTCAAAAAAAAAACACGGCGTTTTTGTTGGTTTTCACGAAAATATTCTTGTCAGTTCTTGTACTAAACTGTGTTAATGTTTTAATGTTAACGGATACCTTGATTCATCAAGTATTTAAATAAAACAACATGATGTCAAAAACAGTATGTCATCGATTTCGTTTCCAAAATACGTATTTTTTTCTGAAACCACTCCCATTTTTGGCTTCATCATTTTTCCGCGGTGCTCTCATCTTACATAATAATTTCATAAAACGTACGTTCGGTTTGTCAGTGGCTACATATATTCAGCCAATCACAGGCCAGGTTTTGTACGGATCCGCCAAACCGTTGAGGAAGGAACGGAAAATAAGTTTTACTCGGCAACAATATTTTCGCGCCATTTTGCCGTCTTGCCGCGGTGATGTCATGGTCACGTGGTCGGAGTGTATTTACAATATTTTTTTATAGCGGGGGCATTAATGGTAAGATCATTAGGGTTGCAATTAAACGATTGTTTGTATTATCGATTGCCACGAAAAAAAATATGCTATCATTTCAAGGTGTCAGTTGAATTGCATAACGACTATTGAAAATACCCTTTCAAAATTATTATAATTTTATATTTTTATCATTAACTAGCACTATTCTTTGTAAAATGACTGAATGCCTTTGTGTACATACCACAAAAATATCGGATTTAAATTAAGAGGTTCTTAAATATAGAGGATCTTATCAAAATAAGGGCTATTTAAAGGGTTTTTCTGAGATGTAGAAGTCTCGGTCAACTACACAGTTATTAGCATTGGCGGTAATTATAATATGCATCACATTAAGCGTTATGTTGAATCCTGAGTATCTAATACTTCAACTAATAGAACTTACAAGAACTGTTGCTGGAAACATAATTTTTCAGAAACTCATTGCACAGGGAATTAACCAGCTGTTTCGGCCTCAACTTCCTGTTATAGTTGTGTACGAGGCAGGAAATTTATTTTACAATACTTGTACTTTTAATTTTAAACTCCAAGTTATGATGGGAGTACGAAAGCGAAAAGATTGCCCATGGAGCCACAAGGGCCGGATTGGAAATATCTGAACCTATTAGATAACATCGTATAAGTGACAGCTCCATCATAACATCCAAGTGTACAAATACTTTATTTAGCTACCAGCTCTAAATCTTGGTTGGAATTTCATAACCTTATTCCAACTAGATAGATAGATAGATAGATAGATAGATAGATAGATAAACGCTTTATTGCACACCAAATAAATCATACACACAAATAAACATTTAACTTAAATAGAGTACAATGGGTGGTCTTATCGCTTAAAGCGATTTCTTCCAGACAACCGTTGAATGGAGAGGAATACATTTAATTGTCATGGACGGTGGTGCCGAATAATAAACAAAAATAAATAAATCTAAAAGGTACAATAAACAACTACTCTAGTTCTAACTCAAACAATAACTACACATATACAAATATATTAAAATACAATACATATATATATAATATATAAATATAAATATATATATACATATATACAAACAAAGTAAATGAACACAATAACTTAATTTATTCCAATTTGCGATAAGTAAAATATTTTTATTCGTTCCTTAAATACGTTTAATGATGGAGACTGACGTGTCAGGACTAGTAGACTGTTCCATAGTCTAACAGCTTGTACAGCAAACGATGCATCATAGAATGTTGTAACGTGCAAGGGTATTTTCAACTGTAGATTCTCTGAAGACCGCAACGAGCGGGAATGCTCTGAGTGTAGAAAATGGAAGCATGATAAGGTTTTTCCCAAGTTCCGTGGTCATTTCAGATGAAGAAGCACAAAAAAGGTATATATCTCTTTCAGTTGGGTGCCCTTGGCAAAAAAACCGGAAAACAGTTTTGACCTATGGCGATTTATGGAAAATGTTGCCGTAGTTTATGTTGTTTAAGCTGTGGTTATGTCGTAAATGGACTAAATTGTGCTGATGTGGCGTGAAGCATGTATCGTTATGGAAAGCCGATTTCAGGGCAGTTCAGAGTTATTATTGGGCTGAAAAAGTGTTTGTTACAGACTCAGACTTTAAATGTCTTGTAGAAAATAGACTGAGCTCAGTGGCGTGCATTAGGAGATGCCGACGTCGGCGAGAAGCGTACGTGTTTTCTGAATATCAACATAAATTAGGTCCAGCAGTGGACAAATATAGGCTTATGATGATGTTTACAGATTCTGACTAGTCAGACTAGAATATTTTATATACTTAATTGATACTTGAATTGTTTATTATTGAAACAAAGTTGGTTAAAGGTTAATGTAATTTTTTAGTTATAACGGATTTCAGCAAATTATTTTGGAATCAGCGTTCAGCTACCATTACCATTAGCAACATTATAACCATAGTTGAAGGAGCCGACAAATGTGTTTGATTATCTCAATTTCGTACAGTTTGTCCACAGAACACTGAATCTATATTTTCCTATATTACGCAGCCTTCCTATGTAACATGTGAGTGAACATGGAACCAGTTACTCCAGAAAATAAAATAATATGAAAATGGATAACGAACTGGGCAAGAGTACTCGTATGTCGCATGTCACATCGATCGACAAAATTTTCACACATGACTAAAAAATTTGACATTGGCAAGGGAAGGGTAATGAGTTTAAGAGCCTATGTATGTATCTATGTATGTATGTATGTATGTGTGTATGTATGTATGTATGTATGTATTTATGTATTTATATATGTATGTATGTATCTACTTATTTATGTATGTATATATGTATGTATGTATGTATGTATGTATGTATGTATGTATGTATGCATGTATGGGAGTATGTGGATGTTCCACCATAGCGTCGCCCCTATTGGTTTGATTTTGACTAGCAAGGTGTTCATCGACTAGTCTTCACGTATAGACTGACATAGACTATTTTTCTTACCCGACTACGGCAAAGCAAAGGTAGGGTTATATATTCAATCTAAAAACTTGGTCCAATTTTGACAGGCGTGGTATCAATCGATTCGTCTTCATGTTTAGAGTGTCCTAAGCAATTTTTTTACCCGACTACATAAAGGCAAATGTGTTCAAACTAAAAACTTGGTCTGATTTTGACAAGCAAGGTATCAATCGATTCGTCTTCATCACATGAGTGTCATAGGCAATTTTTTTGCCTGACCGTAGTCGGGTTTTATTTTGTAAACTTATTCTTGTTAATAATGAAATACGTAAAACGTTAACGTTCGTAAACGTTGACGTTCTTGTTAATACGGAAAGTACGCAGTGTGCATTATAGGGCTAAAATTATTTCCGATTGAACTGGCACTGATAGAAAGCTACAAAATTCGCAGAAGAGTCAATATATGCCAATCATAGGGGGGAAATATGAAACGATTGTTAACAATTGTTATTACTATGAAGCTTTGCCCTACAAATGGTGGTGTAGATAATGTTTTGACGTGTATTGCTCAGTTATGAGGTCAAAAAAAAACGACTTCGAAGGATGGGAGCGTTAGCCGCCCTCTTGAATTGAAGGGGCAAAAATTTGTTTTTTTTTTTTTATAGTTCTTTAACAATTAGCTTTATGGAAAAAGTGTAGAATATAAAAAAATTGGAAAATTGTGACTTCTGATGAAAAACTCAGCTTGACCTTTTATTTTAAAAAAATATGAAAATTCCTGAAACACGTATAAGTTTATTTTATATCGAGAGCTTACATTCAAAATTTCGACTGTTTAATGTCAACAGACAACCCTTAAAGGGGTTTAAAAAGGGGGTCGTTCTTTTCACAATTCTTCTTTTGGTGTTCGTTGATACCTAAACATACTCTCAAAATATCAAGTCTACATTCAGTGGTTAAGAATATACTTGTTCCTGCATTGGTAATTTTTTTGTAAAGATGTTTCGATGTTTTTCGCTTCTTGTAACTTTTTGTTCTGTGAATGAAAAAAATGTTGCAAATATTCTCTTCATTATACTTTTCATAGACACTTTTGCCGTATAACTAACAACTAACTCACAAGCACAAATAAAAAAAAACCCGACCCATTATAGCTAAGACCATCTCGATCACATCAGCTTTGAATTAAAATTGGTACTTTCATTTGAGCCATACAAACTAAACTTATAACACTCCTCTCTGTACGCGTCGGGGGTTAAAAAGGATATAAAAATAAATAAAATAGAGTTATTATAATTCTCATTTCTCTTACATGAAAATCATACATATAGTCTTAAACATAAATTATTTGCTTTTGTATTTTAACCCGTCGTCGTTCTAACAAACAGTTTTAAAATTATTGGTGCATACAATCTCCAGCAAGTAGGTACTCAAAGACTGCGGCCGTTGATGCTCGCCTGCCAAAGTTAAAGCTGTGACAGGATAATATGCTGGTTCACGTTTCAAACTACTATAACTACTACACATTGAAGTTGCTAGCTATGAAACCATTATAGAGAGCTACTAACCTTTGTAGAAAAATTCACCACGTCTCGAGAAGGTATTGCATATTGTGTATTGCCAGCGGCTAGCCTCAAAGTAGCAGGTCAGGAGCTAATCACAGTAAGGAGTCCAGTCACTTCACGGCGGATCGATCACGGGGTAGATACAATTTATATTAGCAGTTTTAGGTTTGTAAGAACGACAAGCAGAATAGGTTATTGATCGCGCTGGGTCCGTTTAATTCAAGCCCCCACAGAAGACTCTTGCAGCGCGGGCGCAGATTTGATATCGCTGCGACCACCTACTTGTTTCTGTTTCGGTTTCATCCCTATACAGAGACATCTCCTTTGATACACATCATACACACATCATGCCCCAATGAGGCCTATTAAAATTAAGCACCTGCCAGCTCCATGGCTGACATCTGATATAAAAGATTTAATGCATAAAAAAGTTATAGCTAAGTACAAATACAAGTATCGTCCTACCGACCTCATTATGAGTAAATTTATTCTGTCTAGAAATCGCTGCAATAGGGTGTGTAGAGATGCTCAGCGTCGCCATATTCACGAATCCGTTGATAACACAGAACCAGCAAAGGTATGGAAATTCTTAAGGTCTTTGGGGGTTGGTAGGTCTCGACAAGATTCTATTCCGAACTCTTTAGATATCGACTCCCTTAACCAACATTTCTGTGTATATATTGTATTTTAATATATTTGTATATGTGTAGCTGTTGTTTAACTTAGTACTAGATTAGTTGTTTAAGTTCATGTACCTTTTAGATTTATTTATTTTTGTTTATTATTGAGCACCACCGTCCATGACAATGAAATGTATTCCTCTCCATTCAACGGTTGTCTGGAAGAAATAGCTTTAAGCGATAAGACCGCCCATTATACTCTATTTAAGTATCATACACGTCGACACACATATATATAGTAAAATTAAAATTATGAGCATTACCATAATATACAGTTAATAGGTATTAACTGTATATTTATGAGCAACCGTTTAAAACAACAACAAAAATAATACCATTCATTTTTATGTGCCCATTCGCAATATGGAAATACTGCCGCCAGTGAATACTTATTAAACGCTGAGCGCTTCGATCGCAGCCACAAACCGTCAAATCCAGACTTGTCCCAGACTTAATACCGATGTTGTGTTACCAGAAGGCCTGTGAATCTAAGTTACAAGTCAATGTCCAAAGTTAGCTCATTTTGTTTGGGTCATTTTCTAAATGATGCGGTGACAATGTCCTCAGTGCTTCAGGGCTCCATTAACAACTGTGGTATTGTCATCAGGTCTGGTGGCAAAATCACAGAGAGCTGTGCTACAAAAAAATAATTGAATGTAAGTACACCTATTTAAACGAGTTTGGTGGCTGGTACATACAGTATATTCTGTGTAAACAAAGACTTTGAATAATCGATTGAAGATAGTCTGATACTAAAAACTCTTTCTTTTAGGTCTCCTTGTTACCAAAATGTCAAAAGCTAAAGTTTACCAATATGTAAACAATGATCCAACAATTTTTACCCTGTGCCTGCAGTCTCAACATCAACAATTGCTTTACAACCGAAATCGGTCGCAATGTCCGACTATAATGATATTTGGCAGTCTCTGCCAAATATCGATGTCAATCATCATCAATGTCAGTACAAATACCGACTAAAATCGATACCTTTTGACAGTAACTGTCAAAACTAACAGTTGTCATCGGTATGTAGTACCAATTTCGGTTGTAAAGCAATCACTATCGATATGTTGAGACTGCAGGCCCTGGACTTGGCAACTATTCAACCACAATCGAACTATTCTTTATCTAGTGTTGGTAAAATTGACATATGGAAGTATTAAAATAACATTGAGCCTTTCGACCTTTTTTAATTTTAGGAATAGGACTCTAACTTTAGTCAGCCCAGATCTTACTGAACTTGTAATCTTGTAAGATCATTGTGTAATACATGACAATTTGTTTTCACCAGTAGTTTCGAAAAAACAGGCCTTCATATTTGGTCGCTAAACCACAAACATAAATCTGTCTCTTTCATCCTCGATATTGAGAGAAAGAGGCCCCTAGCGTTTGTTTCCTGCAAACCCCATAAAAACGATACACAGAGCTGACGGCACGGAAATTACACGCCGTTGAATTACAGCGATATGCATTGTTGTTTGTTCGTTAAATGGTTAGTTTTTATTTAACCTGGAGCGCTGTACTGGTCGGTTTGGGCCAAATGTCCTGGATTAATGATGGTGTGGAAAACATAGTTTTAAGTCTGCATTTTATTCAAAGCCCTTCCCTTGAAGGGTAATGAAGTTAACAGTCTATATATGTATGTAAGTGTATACTCTTATGTGGATGTTACACCATAGCGTCGCCCTCATTGGTCTGATTTTTAAAAACGAGGTGTCAATTGATTCGTTTTCAGGTATAGAGTGTCTGAGGCTATATATTTTACCCAACTACTGCGAAGCAAAAGTAGGGTTATGTGATCAAAATAAAAACTTGGTTCGATTTTGACATGCAAGGTATCAATCGATTCGTCTTCTTTGCAAGTGTCAAGACAATTTTTTACCCGACCGTAGTCGGATTTTAGTTATTGAACTTTTTTTTTGTTTGTATTCGTATGTTTAACTATGAACGTTGATTCATTTTTATTTTGATGAATTTTATGTTGAACTTTGAAAATATACCGTGTTTGTGAAAACTACTGAAATGTTCTACGGAACTGTTTTTATTTATTTCTTGTGCTTTCATGAAATTACGAGAATGTGACGTTAGTCAAAGATTATATTTTAGGGCTATTTTTTTAATGCTTTATTTTCATATAAACATCAAAATTGATAGCAGCTCATCAACACATTCATTAAAAAATAACTTTACACTACAACAAATAATGAAAACAAATAATACCGTAAAGCGTTTCTTTTTTTCGTAATGTTTTCGTTATATTCATTTCATTGACGAGACGAGGATGTAATTCGTATTACACCTGCCTTAAAAATTGCAGTTCCACCTGTAGAAGTTCCATACCAAACTCATTGGTCCATATTTGTTGGTACTTCTCCACACCAAATCAGTAATTTCGCTGGAACCATTGCCCTTCGAATCGGAACCCTGAAATATTTCAAATATCCAACTCTTGTTAGACGATCACGAAGAGTAGGTACAATGCTTACACTAAAAACATCGGGTAGTGTGCGATGACCTAATTTACTGTTAGACTACATAAGTGTTGCATCCCAAACTTCGCTCAACTAGCGGCGGCCTAACTTTGTGTCGCACACAAATAGTCAAAGTCGTCGTGTCGTTTGCTTTTTGTTCCAATTTTAAACCATGTTTAAATTTTTACCAACGCGCAACGATTGTAACAAATGATACAAAATAAGCCATTCGGTGATTTCCGAAATTTGGCAAGTTAGCTATGACAATGTTTTGATCTCAAACAAGATATTCAAAACAAACTTTCTGTGTCCTCAGTAGCCGAAAAACAACCCAAAAAGCTAATAAGAAATTCAAGTGCGACGGATATAACAGTTATGGGTTATAACTATTACGCACTGAAATTATTTCTCCTACATCGATTATCCAGGGAACTTTGGTTCTGTTTTCAAATTTCATGGGTACAATGAACAATGTGTTACTTTCCTAAATGTATATTTAATGTATGTTTGTAAAACATACCTTGCGATAAACTTTACCAACAATAAATATAACCCAGATAAAAAAAAAAAAAAAAATGAAGCATTATTGCAAGATTAGTATTAAGATATAGACACCATTCCATCGGATTTGACACTAAGTTGTATTTAATCGATATAAATAAAATACATAATTATAATTACAAAAGCTCTAAATGCTCTAATTGTGTTAATAATTATTTAGCTTCGATATGGAATGAAATAACATAATATACAAAACATATTTTCCAGATCATCACAGATAGCTTACTCCGACTTCAAAAACCGTTTTCGTAGATGTAGGAAAATTGCAAACAAGATATAAGTTAAATATAAATAAAACGGCTCAAAACTCACGAAAAAGAAGATCGGAAATACTCCGACCAGTTTCAGACTAATTTGAAGTCCTTCATCTGGGAGTGTTTTGCCGACAAGCCGCGAGGAGCGCTACGAACTGACGTTCGTACGAACAGCACGCAACTGACGACGCGTGTGATAGATTTAGGGACATAAATTGATGATCATTATTACTGTATATAAATCAAACCTACGTTTGGTTATGTTATCCTTAGGTAAGGATAGGTTTGGCAAGCCTACGGTTAGGCCAAACCTTTCTTAGCATATTAAATAAAGTTTCAACGCTATGGTGTTGTTATTATTTACCTTTTAACCATATAACAAGTGAAAATAATTCATAACCTGACAATATACAAGCAAGTTGTTATCTCATAAAAGCTTGAAATTTACTCAGAAGTTGTACCTATCTAAAATATACTGAATAAAATAGCATAACCTAAGGAGTATTCATAGAAACAAAGAAAAAAAATTGTTATATTTTTTGTTGATTCTACCACCAGATTCGGAATACACTACACAGAAGAACTGGCAAGAAACTATGTAGCGAATATATTTTTTATCATCATTATTTACAATTATAATTAACACATTATTATTATCATACTAACAACCTATATGTGATACTTGGTCATAGTGATATTTTATTATCATTTTACAATCACCATAGTTACACCTGGCACAATAATAGCATTTAAATAAAATGATCCTGACCTAATCATTTCGAACACAATCACATTGACCATATTGGTTATGATAACATCACATTGAACTGACAGTGCCTATGTAGTATTTGTATACTCTTTGGTGCCTATTTGCAAAATACTCAGTTACACACAGTAAATATGAGACAAGGAAACAGTAGGAGAACAATAAAGTAATATCAATAGTACTTAACTTGCCAAGGTCCTGTTGATGCGACGGCTACAGTAAAAGTGAACATTGCTAAGCCACCTTTATAAAATAACCGAAAAATATCATACTACCTCACAATATTTTTCCAGATCGACCAATATGGAATCATCAATGGCGTCTGGCGTGACGGAAATGTTCAATTCACTTCTACTTACATTTGGATATCCATAATAATCGTATTTTAAATATTGTAAGACAATTTTAAATCATTACGATTTTTATGGAATTATGCTAACAGATATTTCAATCTGCCATCATTAATTAGTAAATACACAACTTTTCACAAAAGACTTGGTAATTTTACTTAAAATAATGAATAACTCTTTTAAGCATTTTAAACATCATTATATAACTCCATAATCATAAATTCGAAGCTTTTGCATAATAAGTTGTTTTATAGATTCAACTACATTATCAGTTTCGTTCAGAAACATATATTTTTATTACCACAGATTACAAACTCACCATAGATTTAAGAAAAGACAAATTTACAAATAGATTCAATCGGTTGTCACTTTTGGCTATTTTAGCAATATGTTATGATACCGTAAGTGGTAAGGTTATTCAGTGAGAATATTAATTACATTGTTAAATATTATGTTATAATCTAACACGTGCGTGATGCGGGCGGCCCAGTGGGCGGCGATTGCGGCGCTCGACTATGTTCGGCCTGCACAGTCACTTCGTTGTCTGTCGAGGAGTTATCACTGTCACTCACTTCCGTTAACTTTGATTGTTGGCACACTGCGCTCGTTGTGTCCGGCTCATGACCCCACATTGTGGACCCAGTGTCAGTCGCATCAAGAACTGGTCTCCACGCCGAAGGAATAATCCACCCACGATCCCGGTCAAAGTTGGAATAGATATAAGAACAAAAACTAAAACTCGTTATACTGCGGTCGGGTAAAAAAACGTCTATTGACACTCTTGCGATGAAAGCGAATCAATTGGTACCTCGCTTGTCAAATTCAGCCCAAGTTTTAAGTTTGAACACATACCCCTTCCTTTACCTTGCCGTAGTTGGGACAAAAATAGCCTATGACACTCTATGCTCGTTTGTCAAAATCGGACCAATAGGTGCGACACTATGGTGGAACATCCACATAATCACATACATAGACACATACATCCATACATACATATAATGTTAAACTCATTACCCTTCCCTTGCTTCGGCGTAGTCAGGTAAAAACAAATATGTGAAACTGTTTTCGCCACATTATACAAATAATCAATATGATACAAGCGACACCACATTCACCGAAGGAAACGTCCTCAAAATTGTATTACAGTTGAAGGTTATACAAGAAAACGTAACTCTGTATAATTCAAGTTGTAAGGGCTCTATAATAAATCTCGATAGTTCAGCGGGGCAAAAGGGCCAGCAAAATGGCATGATGCATATGTTATGTGTGGCACAGATATCTACTAGGCAAGGATGCTACACCTTTGGCCTGATCGTCGATTTCCGTCAGTTGAGATCGTAGTCAAATACTTGTCAAGTATTATAGCGAAGAAAAATATGTACGAGTTCGAATCCAATGGTTCTATCTTCAACCAGTTACTTTTCTAAGTTATGTGGGGATTACCATTGCTCCGTCCTACGAAGGGAGGGCACGTTGACCTCCGGGTTCAGGTTGTTACTGATTGGTAGCAATCACAGATGCCCTCGGGCAGCCTGACAAACCCAGTCACAGTACCTTAATCGACAAGCAATTATACAACTACTACTTATTGTAATACATTTTCTATCTTCAACTTGTCAATTGTTTGTTATTTCTTGAAGAGCCCATACTGTAATATTCTGTAAGATGTTCCAAAAAATAGCGTACATTAATACCCCCTTGTTTATATTGTGTAAGTGCGATATTAATGTCATGGTCATAATTTGTGTCATATGATGTGCGCTGAGTGTTGCGGGTGAAGCGATAGTTACAGAGAAATATGAAGGAGCACGCAATTGAAAAATTACAAACTGAATTTTGTGCTCGGTTTTACTGACATGTTTGCAGTTTAGCCCATATGTATTGGCGGCACTGATAAAGTTATTTTTTAAACTATCTCTTTTATAGCTGCAGTTACGAGTATGTCCGAGATACCAAAACACACAGAGCTGAATGTCTTTAGAACGGCTGCACCAATTTATCTAAAATAAAGCTAAAAACCGTCTAGCCAACTCCATTACAATGATAAAAAACTGCATTAAAATCCGTTTGTGAAGCTACGATGCCACAGACACATAGATAAAGACTTCAATTTTATAACAACTCTCTTTTTGCATCGAGGGCTAAAAAATGTAGTATAACAGAATAAAAATGTATTGAATATTACATACAAATTCTTGCCCGCGACCTCGTCCGCGTGGACTACGCAGTTTATCACGATGAAAAGTAACCCTTTCATGGTTGAAATACCTCTCACAAGAACGAAGCGTTACGCTTCTTCATTTATTATATGAACTGCAAAGGAGTGGAATGCCCTGCCCTCGTCAGTGTTTCCGGTAAATTATAACCCCGGTGTGTTCAAGTCATGAGTGAATAGGTATCTACTAGGCAAGCGTGCTACACCTTCGACCACATCATCGCTTTCCATTAGGTGAGATCATGGTCAAACGATTGCCTAGTCAGAAAAAAAAAAAAAAACCTTTGCCAGGGTTCAAATTATCTCCATACCAAATTCCATTAAGATCAGATCAGCAGTTTAGTCGTGAAAAGGTAACGAACAGACAGAGATACAGAGTTATTGTCGCCTTTATACTATTAGTAAGGATATGGATAGAACTTTATAAACTCCACACAACTTGTGCTAGATTCAAGCATCATACAAATCCAAGCTTCTCTTTCTAAAGTTTAACTTAACATGAACAAGCTTTTTCTTGCTCGTTAAGTAAGTATGCATCAGTTACTTCAGTTATCCGTGATCATGGCGCTTGCAACAGTGCCGAAATATCGGGAACTCCATACAAATAGTAATCATCGTAAATGTTCCGTTTCTAATGATTATACTTCTACTGTTTGTCACCATGTTATTTTTAAACCATAGAGAGTAAAAAAAAGAGAAGTATGTTAAAAAACTGCACCACGACAACATAATTTTCTACCGTTTGCTACTTACTACAATATAATCCAAGTTTGTTACAACGAGCGACGACACGAAGACATTTTGAACTAAGGTTTGCGGCTGGTTTCGGAGTGTTGCAGTGGACAGAGTAAAGCCGCGGGCTGCCCAGCTGCAGTAGGGCTGCTGCCAGCACAGACCGAGCAGCGCGGGTTCGTGGGAACATCACAAGTATAACATCGGAGCGAGCGTCACCGCGGTCGCCCAAAGTTGAGTGTCCTATTACTTACATCCAAACATCTATGTAAACCCATAATTAGTGATCTTAATATTCAGAATACTACTACAATTGTGTAAATTAAAGTGTTTATCGGCAAAAACTGCTTTGCATTATTCGCACTTTTTTGCAAACTACCTACGATGAAAAAAAAAAAATACCTTACTAATGTAATTTATGCGAAAGTTTGTAAATGTGTGTGTGTGTGTGTGTATATATATATATATACATATGTAAATAATTGTCCGGTCTTCACTCTGAAACATCGAAACGGGTTTTGATGAAATTTGGTATGTTGATACATTAGATCCGGGAATAACACATTGTAGAACAAAAACCCCACAAGTAACGCCAAACCATAGTTATGGTTCATACATTTGTAAAACGACGTTTGCAGTTAGTTCCTTATTTTTGTACTAGATGGCCGATGTAGTTGGGCAGCCGATTCCTAAATCGCGGTTACAAAATTTGCACAGAACATTGTGGTATTTTTTTGGTTAGGAAAATAAAGGCGTGTTTGATATCGGAATCTAAACTGTGGTCTTATTAATTAACTTTATGGATCATCGACCCTTGCGACGACGTGTGTAGCAGATGTTTGCACACACATAGGATACTTTCATCATTATCATCACCATCTTCGCGGGTGATCCAGCGGGGCGCAGCTAGAATATCTTCTTTTTTTCTTTAAACAGCATTATGTACTGAACTAAAATTTCACTTGACTCATTCTGCTATGATATTTACATTTACCCAGCCCACTTCTAATTATTTTTTGTGTGTTTTGTTGTCATCCGTTCTGTTACATGTTATTATTATCAAATATTTAGCGTATTCTGCCGACTATTTCAGGCCATTATCACGGTATCGGCGCGCGCGTCACAGAGGCTACACCAGTCTCCCGACCTGGTCACCGACCGGCTGGAGATCGGCTGATTGTGTGCACCCGGAATCCTGAACGGCAGGTATCATCGGAAAGAGGAACGTGAGTCTATTCATCATATTATTCACTACACATACAAAAACAACTTTGAACTGGAATCAACTCCATACTATTCAAAAGAAGAATTTAAACATAGTGTTTATTAATGATGATAGAAGCTTTGTGTGCTATTTTGTGTAAGCATTATACTATGCTAGCCGGTTTGAAGTTTCACCATGACGTGGTTGCTGCTCTCTGGGTTGGCTCCTGATTAGGGAACTCCTCAACGATTAACATTATAGACACAATTTTGTATACGCATTTAATTGTGATATTCCGTTCTTAATTTTATCATGACATGGCTACTGTATAAAAGCATTTTTGTTTTAATGTTTTGAATTGACTTATTGTCATTAAAGTTATTTCAATTGGTTAGATGTTCCCGAATTACCCATTATTCTTTAATGGTGAATATTTTCGTTTGTTAGAGTTTCGAGACACGTTCTAAAATTTAATTCATAATAATGACCATATTTCAGAAGTCAACAAAGACCTTCTAACATTTGTGGCTTAGTAAGAGGTGAAAAAAATATTTAAGAGGTGACGCATCCAGAATAATATCTAATAATAATAATAAACACTTTATTACACCATATAAGGAACAAATACAATAACTTATTTTCAAAATACGGCACAATGGGCGGTCTTATCGCTAAGAGCGATCTCTTCCAGACAACCTTTGGATGGACAGAAATTACGAATTAATCTAATCTTGAAATTTAAACCATACTGAAGCGTGGAAGTTGCTCTGCAGCCGATACAATATTAAAATAATCGAAATAGATCATCACTTTAATTAATAATTTAATATGAAATAGGTGTCACGTGAATCAGAGTGATCTTTGAGATGTTTGGTTGATCATTTCAGCAAGGATTTACGTGACTGATACTTGGGACGTGCTGATTATTTGTATGCTGTCCTCCTTAGATATAACTTTGTGCATTATGTATGAAATTGGTCTCGGGCGGAAATATGTACAGCCGTCACATCTTCACTTTATAGGAATGTTAATTTAACTCATTCTGCTACGATATTTACATTTATTATTTCATTTTGTCCTATTTTAGAGTGTTTATACTCAACAGTATTTCTATCTGTAACATATTATTGTTGTCAAATATTTAGCGTATTCTGCCGACTATTTCAGGCCATAATCATGGTATCAGCGCGCACGTCACAAAGGGGCTACACCAGTCTCCCGACCGACCGCGGACCACTGCACCGGTCGCCGACTGGCCCAACGCCCGGCCGCAGATCAGCTGATTGTGGACACCCGGACTCCTGAACAGCAGGTGTCATCGGAACGAAGAACGTGAGTGTATTCATCATATTATTTACTACACATACAAAAGCAAATTTAAACTGGAATCACCTCCATACTTATTACAAAAAACAAGAAAATGGAAAATAAAAAATGTATCTATGTATCTATATACAAGTGGCTCTGTGAGCTGTAGACCTCGCACGTACAAACTTTTTGCAAACAATCTAGTAGTGCACAGTAGCAGCGTCATCTAGTTACCTTATTGTAAAACTAACATTAATAATAAAGGTGCTCCATCAATCCCTACCTAGTAGGTAAAGGTCGGATTCCACTCGTAGAAACCTAAAAGTTAGAAATTTACTGCATTTTGAGGAGCTATTCTGCTCATCATGCCAAAGATCCTCATCAGATCTTCACTAAATTTTTATGAGACTAATTTAAAGTTACTAGCATGCAAATAAAAAAAGAACCATCGAAATTGGATTTAATAAGGCGGAGATATTCAGTAGCTCCTTTTTTTACCCTTTTTTGGAGGAAGTACCCCCCCAATCAAAAATCCTCGACGAATTTAAAAAATTATTTAATTCTGTATACCAAATTTCGTTTAGAACGGTTGAGAAATGCGTCCTGTAGAGGAGAACAGAGACCCGGACTGACATCCGGACGGACACGAAAGCATTTTTGCCCAAGCAAAAAGAAGAATTCAAACATAGTGTTAATTCATTATGGCAGAAGCTAAACAACTTTATAAAGAGCTTATCTGTATCTATTTATGTATATTTATACTTATAATAAATCATTATTTAACAAAAAAAAGTCGGTACAAAGACGATATATAAAAAATAAATTATTTAATAAGCTAGTGAACATTTTATTTTATTCATATCTAATTGTCTGTTTGCGCTTCATTGCGGTTTATAGGTTGCTTAGGTTTTGATTTAAAATCTGGTGTACCTCATATATCAATCAGGTGAATAGAAGCCGAGCAATGGATAAAAAATATTTGAAGGCTGAACAAATTTTGAGGAAATGTTACTACGTTTCCTGGGTATATTGTACGTTGTAGGTACTTTTAGTACTGAAATAACACATAGGTTACTTTTAACCCAACGAAATGACACGTGGGCAAAGCCGCGGACACAGCTAGTTACTAAATGAGAGCGTCCGCCAAAGAACAGATCACTAAATTCAAAAATTATTTGAATAATCCACACTTATATATAAGAGTGATACGTTGTCTGTTTGTTTGTTTGGGGAGCTTTCACGCGATAACTACTAAACGGATTTTAAAGAAATTTAAAATGGAGATAGCTTATACCCCGGAACCAAACATAGGATACTTTTTATCCCGGAAAATTTTAACTTTCTACGGGAAAACTGGAAAATGTTGATTACTCACTGTAAGGAACGGTTGCCATCACTGAATGGTCAGTGGCTGCCATGGAAACGAAATAACAAGTCTGTCAAAAAAAATCAAGAGCATTGGTGCTATACCTAATTTTGCATTAGGTTTTAATATCCTCGAACAAACTAGTTTACTCTTTCAGTTGTTGGGTGTAAGTTTATAATGTATTAGCTGCGTCCACGGCTTTACAGGCTTTACAGACAAACAGACAAACAAACAGAAAGAAAAGATTTAAAAAAAAAACTTATTCAGTAGCTTTTTTAAAATATCGTATTCAAAGTATTTTTTAAATCGTGTCCGTCTGTTTGTCTGTATGTTTGTTCGTGCATCACTACTGAACCGATTGCGATATGGTCTTCGTTGTTGGTTAGCTTTACTTTAAAACTGGACTACTTGGTATCTTGATCCGCTAATTAGATGCCGAGCAATCGATAAAAACTATTTGATGTTTGAACGAATTTTGAAGATATGTAGTATTTTGTACTATATAGGCACTTTTGGTCCTGAAAAAACACGTATGGGATAATTTTAAATGAAATGACCATGCAGGCAAAGCCACGGGTTCAGCTAGTATTGAAATAAGTGTGTGAAATCAGACAAAGAGTATATTAAGAAAAAGTTTATTCTATCTATCTATTTAAAAAGTATAGTTTGTAGTAAATCCTACTTATTTGCTTTATTACTTTCTGTTTGACATTCGTTATTATAAGCCTATGAAGTAAATAATTTGAAAGCCTTACTTCTAGTAGGTACTTGCTAGTTTACGAAGTATTATCCATCTGCTGCGAGTTATTAACCTTAAACCAACAAAAAAAGAAAAAAAATGACTAAGCCTTTGAGGACGACCTATATTTATATTAATATAACTTAGCATAAGCAGTAATTATAATACAAGAGATTCATTAGCAGCAAGCTACTAAGCCCGATCTTAACTACTCTGTATTTATTTATATTTTTATATTATTTTCATAATACCAGCGAAGCCAACACTACCTTTTGTGTATTGGATAGGTAGGTAAGACTCAATAGTGGTTTATGCAATAAACATCGTTACTATCGGAACGTACACGCATGTTTTAAAAGACTTCTTCTCAGGTTTCATGGAAAATAAAAAATACAATGTTGAAAATTTAGACGACCGTTTGGCCGAACGGTTAGTGACTTTGACTACGAATTCAACCAACGTTCGCGGGTTCGAATCCCACTAGGTGCAATCATTTGTGTGATGAGCAGAAATGTTTGTTAATTCCGAGTTATGAATCTAATATTCGTATTTATGTATGTTTATCCGTTTTCTTAGCTTGGAGCTATGAAATTGACGTGAATTGTCCCATATTTTTTTTTTAGCCACCGCAAACATGTAATGCACCTAGAAACTCCTCGGTGAGGTCAGCCGACAGCGAGTCGTAAGGAAAATGTACAAGTCACTCGCGACTCGTGTCAGAACCAGTTAGCTGTAGTGATGTATGAGAGCTTTTACACATTAGTGGGCTAAGTGCTGGGGCGGCCTTAGTTTGAAAACTTAAAATGATGCTACTTATTGTGTCATGAACCAAAGTTATGTCTAAATGAATTGGCAAGCTGAAGAGGCAATGGGCAGTTACATTTGGATCTGCCTATTGTCACAATGGACCGAAAACCGCTAGAGTAGACGTATCCTCGAGTTAAGACAGCGACTTGGCAAACATCATGTAGGGCAGCGCCTACTGGCCAGATGGAGTGACTACCTTCGGAAGGCGGCTGGCAGATTAAGATGAGAAGAGCTGAAGATCGGGCTCTTTGGCGGTCATTGGGAGATGCCTATGTCCAGCAATGGATGAACACAGTTGATGACGATGATTATGACAATCGTGGAGTTTGATAAATATGGACGTAATCAAGCATTTAAAGTAGAAGTGAATATAAACTGATAATCATGGTCACAAAAATGTGACTTTTTGTAACTGTGTTTGCTTTTAAGTATATAGATGAAAAGCCAAGATTTAAATGAATTATTGTTTTTGTGCTAATGCACACGAAGTGAACTAATAAATTTTAGCTTGGCAGTTTTTTTATTTTTCTACAAAGTCTCATCATCATCATCATCAGTCTATATCTGTCCACTGCTTCAGTCTTCAGCTTCCTTCATCCGTTCTCTTCTGGCTGCCTTTTGCAGGTCGTAACTCCACCTGGCCACAGGGCGTCCTACACTACATCTACAAAGTCTATGTCAAATAAATAAGAAATGATTTAAAATCATCTAACGTAAACAAAACTAAGGATAAAACCACGTCAACAATAAGAATATTATCACAATACCCATCTTCTCAAACATAAATATACCACACATCACAGATCTATATTAAAAGGCAGTATAATTTATGCCTCAACGTTTTGCGTATCATTCCAAGGGCATTGGATGCCACAATATCCTTCACCCCACCTCTGAAGCCAGCCCTGTCTCCACCCTCGTCATCTGTCCCAATGGACGATTAAGTGATGTTTTCTCGTGATAAACTTTTCCACAGTAAAAAAACACATTAAGTTTCTTGTAAGTTGTTGCACCGCTAAACGCTAAATGTTTTGCGAGCGGAGTTAATTTGTGTGTGTTCAGGGTTACTTTTTCTGGAGTTGTTTGTGGTTCTTTTTGGGTTAAGTGTGTCGCGTGTAGTCTTGTTATTTAATACATTACAAAGTATTACTTTGTGTATACGAATCTTGTACTTCTACCTCTGTGTCCATGTATGTCTATTGTATACATCGAGTATATACTAACGAATGATAGATTTAACTTAAGGTAGATGTTTTATCTAGCAAATTATATTGATTTCAGTTACAATTTACTATATTATAATTTTGTGGTACAATTTACTATATCATAAGAATGCAGCATACTAGATATAAAACGAATTGATTGAGTTAAAAATACCGTTCTGCGTTCCATGACAGGTATTGTAGATGTAGGAGAAAAAAACTGCAAGGCTCAAATGAGATTGGGCGGGTCACGTGAGCAAGATGCATCCCTAAAGATGGGCAAACGATCTTGATATTTTCGAAGGAAATTGTCTTAAACTTGCAGAAGTTAGAGATAAATGAAAGGAATTGGGGGAGACCTTTGCCTAGAAGTGGGACACATCAAGTTAAGTAAAAAAAAAAAAGAATTCCTTTACCACCGGCACTGCGTCGTTGGTGGAATGCATGAGGATATACGCAGAAATTTAAATAAGTAGCACATACGCTTTCACCGTACGATTTATGAATAAATAAGCTAAAATAAATGTGTCCCGAATAAATATCTCGTGTTCGAATGTATTTATTCTTTGCGCATGCCTCATATTCTTGTCAAACCTACATTATGACAGATACCTGCTTGTAACGATGCTCTAAATAATATACGAACCTAGAATAAAGAAAGAGATTATTTGCATCGATAACAGGTGATTGATTCACCGCTTGGAAATAATAATTGGTTTTGTAGATCCCCTATCTCTTCAACATCTGTCAAGAAACAATAACTAATAAAATGTCAATAAGTTAATTAATAAGAAAAGACGCTTTTATGCAATATCTATGTAATGGCGAAACTTAGAACAGGCTATCACAATTAAATACGTACATATACTACATTACGGGTCTGTGTTGTTACCGTCGAGGACTTCCTTAGTCACGACCCAACCCTGAGTGCAGCAACAACGTCAAGGTAAATCTTAAAACCAGATATCATAATAAAATGCGAGTACAAAATTTCCTGTTTTTGCTGTTAAAAGGTTTTGCTTACTATAAAAATTCATTGTCATCGGAACTGAACTAACATTAAAGAAATAACTCCTTAGGATAAGAGGAAGTGGTTCTAATTCAGCTTGCAAGATTTGACCACACTTTGACACTACACAAACATACATACATACATACATACATACATACATACATACATACATACATACATACATACATACATACACTCATTGCAAGTTAAATAAAAACATTTACTTAAAAACAATTTTCAAACGTTTTAGAAAAAACTTTAACAGTATTCAAACAAATAAAGCGTTTCCCCAAGGCTCTAAAGTTTTAATTATCTAAAACTGGTAAAACAACTTGTTAGTGACTTTTTAGACCAGTAAGACCGTAGTCGGGTTTTAGTTTTGAACTTACTTTTAACTTAAATTAAATTTGCCGTGAATTTATAAATGATTCCCTTTTATCGGGAACATGCAAGCAAATCCGTGAGCAACAGCTAACAACACCTCTAAATATACATTTGAAATGTGCTAATTAAGCCATTTCATTTGATACCCAACACGGCATTTACATTTATTTGTTTTTTTTTTCAAGACTGTCCACTAGGGTGCGCCATATTTAACTTAAATCAAACATAGCCTATAATATATATATATATATATATATCAGTATCCAGTATCTATATATAACCAGTATCATTTGTCAAAATATTATGATAAGCAGCCTACAAGTTATGAGGGGACAGATTAACATACATACATACCCACATGCATACAAACATACCGGTCAAAATGAAAATGTCAGCTGTCAAGTGATTTATGTTTAGTTTGGTTTGGCATTTCAACATGAATAGACTGACGCCTGAACAACGCAAATCCAAATTGTGCAAATTTATTTTGAAAGTCATGGTTCTGTTCGAAATACGTATCGCGCACTACGTCCATTTTACGGTCAACATAATCGTCCATCAGAGCAATTAATTCGATTAACTATGGAACATTTCGGACCACGTTTACTCTAAATGATAATACGCATCCACAGAGACGTCGTACAGTGCGTACAGAAGAAGTCATTGCTGCTGTAGAGCGTATTGTAGAGGAAGACCTGAATCAGTCTATCCGCCATCCTGCACAGGAGTTGGACATGTGTCCATCCACTTTATGGAAGATTTTTCGGAAAGATCTTGGTTTGCGTGCTTACAAAATCCAACTCGTGCAAGAATTGAAGCCACACGATCACCTAGCAAGGCGTAGATTCGGTGAATGGGCGCAAAACCAAATTGCCGTTGATCCCGATTTTCATATGCGAATTTTGTTAAGCGATGAAGCTCACTTTTGGTTAAATGGACACGTCAATAAACAAAACTGCCATATTTGAAGTGTGGATAATCCTCAAACTATGTTGAGACACCGTTACATCCTGAAAAACTGACTGTTTGGTGTGCTTTATGGGCTGGTGGAATAATTCAGCTCATTAATTTCGTTCATCAATTGAACAATCATGATGTGCAGGAGCTGTGGTTTCAACAAGACGGGGCAACATATCATACAGCTCGAGCCACAATTGATTTATTGAAGGAAACGTTTGGTAACCGCATAGTTTCACGTTTTGGACCCGTGAATTGGCCTCCAAGATCCTGCGATTTAACGCCGCTTGACTATTATCTGTGGGGATATGTGAAGTCGCTAGTCTACGTCAATAAGCCCAAAACGATTGACCACTTGGAGGATAACATTCGCCGCGTTATTGCCAATATACGGCCACAAATGTTAGAAAAGGTCATCGAAAATTGGACCTCCTCTTTGGACTACGTCTGAGCCAGCCGTGGCGGTCATATGCCAGAAGTCATATTTAAATTATAATGGAAGATTATCTTTCGAATACAGTAAATTTCATGTCAATTTAAAAAAAACATCTTTCCATTTCAAAGTTCTATGCCTCTAAAAAAAAATACCCATTATTTGTCCAAATAAAGTACCTACTAATTTTATCTTTCTATATATCTACCCGTGCAAAGCCGGGGCGGTCACTACTATTATATACGAATACACAGCTATTCCAGCGATTCAATACTAAATAATTGTAATTAAATTGTGCAATTGATTTGTAATTAGGACGACGAAAGTCCCGTTCAATCAAATTGATTGCCTCAAATTTTGGGGGAAATGTATTATTAAATGAATCGAGTACTTAATACATTTGTCCTGTAATATTGCGGCTAACGAACCAGTGAAATGGTAATAGAATTTGTATGGCTTCTGTTAACTTTATTTTAAGTTGAACTAACTGAAATATACTCGTTCAGCCTAAAATCAATGATAAACAGATATGAATCATGTATTTCTTATTGCGACCACTTTTAAACAATTTGTTTAGTAAAATAATAGGTTTCTTTGTTACAAAAAGTCTGTGCAACGAATTTTTTATGCTCTTGGTATAACGAAGCAACTTAACAAGATCTACATTAAAAAAAAATGTTTATGTCAAGAAGGTTAAAAAAATAGAAGTTCGCACCGTTGAAGGTGAAGCACCCAAGATATGCTGATCAACTCTTACGCACAAGACTCACGCACACACATACACCAAGAAATTCTGTTTGGCCGCCACATTGCACCATGTTCTTAATCGTAGATTAACAAGTCGTGTTAATTCTGTCACATTCTCACGAAAAATCAAAAACAATGTATTTTTTGGTGAAATTTTGTATCATCCACAAAACACCACATACTATCTATATTGCTGTTGAATAGCCTTAGTTTTGATTTAAAGTCTGGTATATTTTGTTTCTCAATCCAGTAGATAAAAGACGAGAAATCGATAAAACTATTTGACAGATGAACAAATTTTGATGACATGTAATATAGAAGCATTGGGAGTAACAAGGGCGTTTGGCACCCAAGGCCCATTTAGATGTTATTGCATCAAAACATGCAAAGATAGATAGATAGATAGATAACTCTTTATTGTACACCACATAGAACAAAAAATACAATAATAACTAAAACATTTATACAAAATAAATGGGACAATGGGCGGTCTTATCGCTAAAAAGCGATCTCTTCCAGACAACCTTTGGATGGAAAGGAATTAATATACGGCAAAGATGGTGGTGCAGCAAGCTCCATCTAGTTTTTTTTTTCATCTAGTTAGACCAAAACTCGTTTCGATCTATTGCATACAGATGGCGTGATAGACATTAGACATATGTTGAAATTGTTGCGCGCGCCCTTGTTGCATGGATTACGAATATGTGTTTGAATCTCAGATACGTTACGACCTGCAACTTGCGGAAAATTCATTTAATGTAAAAAACTGATTCAAATCAGTTTGTAAAGCTTTTATTTATCACTTAAAAACCGTTTATAATATGAACGCCCGATTAATATACAATGCCACAAAGGAACAGACATACATACATTAGCTGATAAAAACAAGAAGCTCGGCTCAGTGGAGTTAAAAAACTTATCACACGACAACTGCACAAGGAGAGGCAGAAATGCATTAGAATCAAATGTAACGCAAATGTGGGTAGTTGGAGACTACGCTCGCCCTTCTTGACGCTGACACTCGCTACTTTCAGTCTTCTCGTGACCACGATAATGCAACTTTATAGAAACGTCGAGGTAAATAAATATTAAGTTTTCAGCGCGATTAAGTCCCGTTTAAATATATAACTATGTAACGCAGGAGACAGGAATTGCAGTCGCGTAGGTTTGTCTAAAAATTAACTCGTTGCACGTTTCACACCTCGCCGCGTGCTGTCGATTGTCATATGTACCGTAGTTCCGTCGCATTGTGCGGGAGTGCAACGTGATTTACTGTAGTCGCGACAAAAAAATATTTAAATATGGCCCGTGGGCTGCTTTATGGGCCGCAACAATATTATTTTTATGAGTAGGTTCCAGCTGCGGCTGAAAGAGTTGCAATAAATCAATTTGTTTTTTATTTATGTAGTCAGTGACAAATTCAGTATTAATGTAGGTACGATATACTTGTTTGAGCAAGCCACTATTTTACCAGATTTTAAGGAAAACAGCGGTCAATCATTTCACTAACATTATAATACTTGCATCATGCATAGGTAGTTCAATTTTGAAATTGATGGATAAATAATTAAATAATATGTTCGGGACAATTGCACACCAATAACCTAGCCCCAAACTAGGTTACCCTGTAATATGGGCACTAGATAACGGATAAACATACATAAATATGAATATATCACCCATGACTCGGAAACAAACATTTCTGCTCATCACACAAATGATTGCACCTTGCAGGATTGGAACCCGCGACCGTTTGATTTCGTTCCTAGGGTCACTAGCCACTAGGCCAACCAGCCGTCAATCCCAGAGAGTTATCAATTATCGGAATATAATAGTTCTAAATTTGGAACGTTTGCCAAAAATCTACTAAACCAATTGTCATGTTTATAGGACTACCTGAATATATTATTTTGTAGCGAAGTTTTGCAATTTTCTGTGTATATAAAACTATCGAATTGAGAACCTGGTTTTTATTAAGTCAGTTTAAAATGCTTTTCAATATAAATTTTAAACTGTGTAACTGTGTTTTTCACTAAACCCATCATTTCTGTGCTATTTTATCCCATCACTGGAATTATAATAGCAAAATTCCACACAATTACGTTTTTACCGCCGAATAGCGCCATATTAGTCGGTTAATTTGCGCTGCATCAAATTACTGCAGCAAGTCTCTCATTCCATTGCGGCGTCTGTGGCGTTGGGGTGACAGGCGAAACAGTAGGTACTGAAAATTGCTAGGTGTTTATTTTTTTTTTGAAAATAATTTGTTTAAAATAAATTATAATAAAAACAAAAACCCGACTGCAAACAAAACTAAAAAGAGGCATACAAGCTGTAAATTTTTGATTTTGAAATATAAGGTGCAGTCGGAGGCATCGTGCATTTCATTTCTCCTTTGCCGGGATCAGCTAGAACCTGGCGAGCTACTTCATGCCTCCGACTGCATCTTATATTTCTTAGTTTTGTTCGTAGTCGGGTTTTTGTTTTATATAATAATTTATTTTAGTTTTATTTTTTTATATTAGGTATATATATATATATATATATATATATATGAGAATTGGTGAGAATGGTTGCTAACCTTTTAAATCGTTATAGACCCTTAATGGTCATTTAAAATGAAAAATATGAATTAATATGAAAAATATGTTCAATGACCTGTTCAATGATACCCCACTTGACATAGATCGTCGAATTTCATATTTTTTTCTATTTCACCTTGTAACAGAAGCCAACCATAACTGGTCGCCCTATTAAATTTTGATTTATATCATGTCTTTTATGACGAGAAAACGATTGATCAAAATCATCAAAAATCAGTCCACACGTTTGGTCTATATAGTGCAACAAAAGAACAGACAGACGTACATACCTTTAAATCTTTGTAGATCCTAAATAAGAGAAACCTAAAGATGATGTTCAAATTACTATTCAAATTACTATCAAAAAGAATAAGAGAAACCTAAAGATGATTTTCAAATTACTATTCAAATTACTATCATAAAGAATAAGAGAAACTTATAGATGATTTTCAAATTACTATTCAAATTACTATCAAAAAGAATAAGAGAAACCTAAAGATGATTTTCAAATTACTATTCAATGATACCCCACTTGACATAGTTCGTTGACTAGCATTTTTTTCTTTCACAATCTGGTATCTATTTGTCGCCATATTGAATTGTAATAAATGTTATGTCTTTGGTAGTACTTGCAAAATAAAGACATAACGATTGACCTAGGAATTATCAAAATCGGTCCACGCGTTTGGCCACAAAGACCAGACATACATAAATAATATGGGCTGATAAACAAATTACATACATTTGCGTTGCGCAGTCTAGTAAGAAATGCTCTAGCTATGTTTTTTTTTTAGTTAAGAGGAAATGTTTATTTTTACTTTTTAGCGGTGACTTTTAATCCTTTGGTATTAAAAATATATTAACCAGTGGTTCAGTGGACCCAGGCAAAATCGTTAAATCCCCTTCCAGCCGCGAGATTCGATAGCGTAGTTCGATCAAGAAAAACACGAGGATTTTTAGGTCCTTATGTTACGATTCAATAACAGAACGCCTAAAATCCGCTTTAAGCACCGGAGCTTGTCCCGCTTCCCAGTACTCCCTGCAGGTGGCCGACAAACGCTTCAGTCGTACTATATTTTTATTTATATTACATTCAGTTGTTAAAGTATTATGAGGTCACTGTATTCATCCTGCAACCAGACGTGCAAGCTATTAAAACAAAATCATATCCTAAAATTAAATAGAAATTATAAATTACAAAGTTAAAACAAGGAATTAATTAGATTTTACTTAAAATAATCGTTAATGCAATTATTCGCTAGCCATACGTTTAATCTAGCCCTAAACACATTCATCATCATCATCATGTCAGTCTTTAGCAGTCCACTGCTGAATATAGGCCTCCCCCAAAGAGCGCCACCAAGAACGGTCTTGTGCCGCCGCCATCCATCGACATTACCCATTACCCTACAAGATTTTGATGTATTCAGATAACATGTTGTATGCCTCTATGCAAATATTAAAAACATATCTCTTATTAATATCTTTATGATTAGGGGGTCGATATAATAGATTTTTTATACTTTGCTCGCTTCTGTCTCTGAATAACTGCATTTCTTTTATAAGATACGCAGGATTAGTTTTTACAAAAATATGTAAGTCCCTAATGTGCGTGGAAGAATATTCTTAAATATAATATTCTATGCCACTACAAATAAATACAGCATAAGTGCTGTCAATAAAGAATCTTATAACACTTCGGTAAAAAAATCGAGTAGCGTCAAATTTCATCCCGTAACCGCAGGATTTTTGCTAATTATTTAGACCGAAACATTTTTTTATTTCCCCGTCCTCTTGTTCGGGCATTGGTCGTGGTCCACCTGCTCAGCTCACCTGGGTGGACCACGGGCACTTTTTCTTGCCCGTGGTCCACCTCAGTTCACCTAGGTAGACTACGAGCATTTTTTCTTGCCCGTGGTTCACCTCAGTCCTGGGTAGACCAGCTGTCAAACTTAAAGGGGCTATAACTTTGAATTGTTTTATTTGGTCAAGCCTCAGGCGTTGTTTTGTTTTCACTGAATGTTAAAGTTTAATTCTTTCAATTGTTGTAAACCTTTTCAATTTTATTGACTTCCTGCTGTACTAGATGCATATACGAACCTTTGATATATGAGCTAATAGTAGGTGCCCGTAGTAAGCGTAGTATTCACTTCTATGTAAATACTGTTACATAAACTAACAACTCTGTTGATCATCAGCGCAAGAATGAATGAATGAAGAACGGATTCCACACCTACAAATCGATAGTGAAGCACCCAAGATATACCGATTCACTCGTACGCACAAGCCTCACGCAGTAAGTGCGTGAGGCTTGTCGGGTGGCCGTCTACGCCATGTTATGCCAGTTCAAATCGTCTGATCGAGTGGACCTGAGTCAGACTATGAGAATTCGAGAATCCTGTTCGCCCGATAAATAGGACCAAAAAGAAAAAAGTTCACGTCATCCGATCGAGCGGACTAAGCTGTCGGACTACGTATACGTAGGGTGCCAATAGGCAACCACATCGTAGCAAAATCTTGGCTGTCAATTTCTCACAGAAAAACTATCTTCTATCTATCTTTTCTATCTTTTTTGATGTAATTGTGTATCAACTACATCGCTAAATATCCACTCACGCACACATACGCAGCCGTCATTTGCTATGCTTCACTCGTTGGATTGGCGGAGTAGACTCAGTCTTTTACCCGAATACGGCGAAGCAAGGGAAGGGTAATAAGTTTAACAGTCTATGTATGTATGTGGATGATCCACCATAGCGCCGACCTTAGCGAGGTATGAATCGATTCTTCTTCAGGTACAGAGTGTCATAGTACGTTAGCGATGTTGGCCTAACGGTTCAATTACTATGCAATTTAGAATCCAACGATACTGGGTTCAAAACCTAGGCTCCAAACCAATGACTTTTCTGAGTTATGTGCGGTTATCGCTCCGTGCTTCGGAGAGCACGTTAAGCTGTCGGTCCCGGCTGTTATTGATTAAAAGCAGTCGTTAAGCCATATCAGAAGCCCTCGGGCGGCTTGAAAAACTCTGACGTCAGGCCAGAACTACCTCATACCACAAGCGAGCAAGCAAGTACTATTATTTCTTCTGTGGTCAAATGCCTTTTTTTAAGAGCGATGTTTTAGTTTCAAAACGTATATCTTATTTGAAACCTTTTTTCCACAGCCATTATGGTTATTACTAATTTTTTATGTAATACTGGCGTAGCACTTGATGAAGCTTTGTAGCTGATCGTAGCAAGTGGAGTGTACGTTCTATGGCGTAGCTGCTGCTACGTTTGCTACGAACTATCGTCGATTATTCAAAAGGTTTTTTTTTTCCTTTTTATCCAACTACAGCAAAACAAGGGAAGGGTAATAAGTTTAACAGTCTATATTTGTATGTATGTATGTATGTATGTATGTTTATATGTATCTATGTATGTGGTTATGTGGATGTTCCACCATAGCGTCGCTCCTATTTGCCCGATTTTGACAAGCAAGGTATCAAACGATTCATCTTTATGTACAGAGTGTAATTTGCTTCTTTTTTATCCCACTACGGCGAAGCAGAGGAAGGGCTATGTGTAAAATACTCAGCGAGGTGTTAATCGATTTGTCTTCATTTATAGGGTGTCATAGGCTTCAATTGATTCGTCTTCATTACAAAGAGTGTCATAGGCTATTTTTTACTCAATCGTAATCGGGTTTTAATTTTTGAATTTATTTATTATTCACCATTCTCAGAGAGTCTTCGTTTTATGTTTAAACGTACTTTTTAACCCTGTCCCAGATTCTTGGCACCTCTACCCGTAAAGTCGCTTCCCGGATTATGTCATGGCATATTTTACTCCAAACGTCACTTTGCACGTTCGAGTTACATTTCATTTTTACGTTACAATTTCTTATGCTCGACTTTAGTGTAAGTGATGTACGTGGTTGAGTTAAAGTGAACAAATTACGGCAAATGATGTTTGACATTTGATTTGAATACTTTAACATTTTTATTCGACTACGGTGAAGCCAGGGTAGGTTAATGAGCTTAACAGTTTATATATGTATGTATGTATGTTTACATGTATGTGGATCTTCCACCACAGCATCTCGTGTTCAAGTATAGTGTCACAAGTGATTTTGTTTTACCCGACTACGGCGAAGCAAAGAAAGGGGTATGTGTTCAAACTATAAATTTGGTACAATGCTATAGTTTTTCTTTTTTGAAAATCTTTACTTCTTTATGAGGTGAAGCATGATTGGCAAAAATATGATTTTACTATTGTTTTACTATCCACTACATTGCTACGCGTGCGCACGCGCAGTATGCGCGTGGTCGTGCGCGTGGTCCTGCGCGTGGTAGCTTTTAGACCACTTTTTAACCATTTTTTAAGGAATTAGCTATCACTATCTTTAAATATTCTTAAATAGTCATATTAAAATAGAAAATAATTTTTCCTTCCAAGAAATTAGCGCCACTTTCGTATGACGTTTCCAGCAGCCCTGCTTTTTAAATATTCCTGAAGTAGTCATCTTCAACTTCTGATCTATTATGAAACGCATAATTTTAAAATAAAAGTGTGAAATCAAGATATTCAGCCACCCGGAAAATATTTGCCTCCCGACAACACTTCACATCACAATAAACCACAAACATGTCGGTACAATGTGAGGTCTTAAACTAAATCATGACAGTGTTGTATGACATTACACGATTCAGTCAAGACATTTTTAATGATACAAGTGTAAGCAACTTGGAAAAATCCGATCAAAATGGTATAAAGTTTGCTATTATCCTGCTGCATGAGCTAGCAATTGCATTTGTATCAGTAGCAACACAACTCTTTGCGTATGCAAATAGTTAAGCAGCGAGACAACAATGCTTTCGCTTATAAGTTTGCGTATATGTGCAACAGTAACAAGGTGTACAAAATGTACTTCTTCAATGAGAGAACTTAGTTCGATTATCTCACAGTATATTGTGAAGTCGATTTAGGATAGCTTGATACTCTAACTTCAAACTTCACTTATGATCAGAGCTCGTCTCGTCACTCAATTACATAACAAAAAGGAAAAAAATAAAATATCAGCTAATAAGCAGCTAAGTACACTGTACAGTAGACACTATACTTAAGTCGGTAATTACTGGCCCAGTATCAATATTTACCCAAAATAAAAAAAAACATAATACATAATTACACCACAACTCCGGTAAAAGTTAACCAAAACATGTTTTTCCTCAATATTTTTGTAATTTATTTGACTATTCGAGTATTCAATTTCCGGGGCCTGACAATCCGGACCCTGTAACCTTTAGCTGCCGACAGATGCCTTCATTTACTACTGGGCCGGGTCCTTTAAGGCTTTAACACGGTCACTTTGGCCTCCAGTATTCGTCAACTATATCAAAACGTGCTCCTCGTGCTTAATATACATCTATACCATAACATCTACGAGCATTCGGTGGAGTAGTTACTGAAGCTATTAAAACAAAATCGAAAGAATAATTACTCTCAATATTTTATATTCACTTTACACGTTTGTAGTTTTGTATATTATCTTTTGCATCTATTACAAACTGTTAATAATGGTGCTCAGAATTTAAAACTATTGTATCGTGCACATCTACATATATGTAATATTAAAACCAAAATGAGTTTCATGTTAAGTGTGTATTTAGTTCAGTTTGGCCCGTCCATGTATGGCAGCCTTAAAACAGATGCGTATGATGTACAAGGATATCCCGGTTGTTATAATTTTCGCCTAAATTAAATTGTGTTTCATTTCACCTTGGCAGCCGTGAAAATTTTTTCTTCTCAAATGTTATACTTAATGACGGTAAAATGTATAACAAACAGTTTGTTTTAAATATTAATATGAATCGTAAATATGAGCGTCTAGAATTACGTACGAACGACAAACTAGGCGTATGCCATCCAGGCCAAAAAACTTTGTTTAAAAATGCATTTTTAATAATTTCAACAAAAATTTGTAAACATTATTCAGTAAGTACAACAAAAATAAACTAAGAATCAAACCAACTACAAATGTACAATTTGCTGCCTAACATTTCCTACTACTAAATTCATTCAGAAGTATCTTTAGGCCGTTGGCAAAGCTGTTCTAGTAGTATAGTTGTTTGGGTCTTAGCTTTTCTTGTTTCTCACGAAATACGGCCTAACTAGAGCAGCCGACACCACCGACCGTGTATCTCGGAAACAAGATGATCAATTTAGATAAAACAGTCATTTAACTCGTACAATCTGACAGTAGTTGGTGAGGTCCTGAACTGGTTTTCATCGATTAGTTTTAGTTTAAAAAAGAGATTGTTACAAAGCAAATTCGTCATTATAAAACAGTAATTTACAACAAACAAACACAACAATATTAATAAAAATCTAGAAGTCTGGCAAGATTTTTTAAAATATCTTGAAAGAGGTTTGTGTGAAATTATCTTCCTTGTGAACTTTGTTGTATGAAGCGTGGCACTGCCTTGTCATTTATTTTCTAAGCAAAGAAAGTAAGTGATAAGTTTTCTTATTTTAGTTAGACAGTGAATCATTGAAATAAAAGAATAATAGAATGAAAATTTAATGTAGTACCCGTGCGAAGCCAGGGCGTGTCACAAAAAATTTAAATTTAATGTAGTACCCGTGCGAAGCCAGGGCGTGTCACAAAAAATAAACGCCCACCCAAACAAGCTATCGATATTGACATATACATTCCATAACTATTTTTTTTAATTTCGATCTCTCTTCACACGTTAGAAAATTGAAATGTAGTAAAAAGAAAACTATGTCAATATTATTGATCAAATAGTACATTAATTTGTGCCTAATCTAAATCTAAAGTAATGTATATTATTGTACTTTATAGGTATTTAGGTCATGGAATAAAAACACGTTTGGACTACTTTTAAATGAAATGTCCACGTGGGCAAAGCCGCAGGCACAGCTAGTAGGTACTTTATAAATTTCAAACTATAATATTAAATTTTAGGTAAGCTTTCATTCTTGTACTAGCTGTGCGCGCGGATTTGCCTGCGTGTTAATTTTTCTGGGATATAAGGATCCTGTGAACCGCATCGCAATCGGTCCAGTAGTTTTTAAGTGATGCGCGAACAAACATACAGACAGACAAACAAACAAACAGAAAAACGGACAAACATGATTTAAAATATTTTATATTCGTAGCTTATTTTAAGTACCCTAGACATATATTTTTTAAATATCTTCTTTGTACAGTTTTTTTCGTACTTCTGCTTAATTTATAAATATAGGCAGTTTAGGATGAAATTAATAAACAATTTAAAATGTTAATAAAAACAGACTGATCCATAGACAAAAAGAATATCCGCAAGTATTATTATGTATTCTGTGGCTTGAGGCTCGATTTCAGTCTTGATCCACTTGAATTCAATTCAGGTGAATCAAGATTTAAAGATATATTTTAGAGGTGAAGCGTATATACTCGAACAGATGCAGAGATCATGAATATTTTAATACTTGGCCGCACCTATCCCATTGACCTAGTCCACCTAGTATCACAAACCGCGCGATCTTGCGGTGAAGTACCTACAAAGTACGAAGTTTGTAGTGTACAAGAGAGCGAGATAGCCACTCGGCATAATCGGAAGTCTCACTCGCGGCCGCCGCATGCGGACTGTCGGTCGTGGATATTCGGCAACTATTGTCGTCTCGAAACTCATAAAAGAGAAGATATATTTCTTTAACACGTTAGTCATCATCATGTCAGCCTTAAGGAGTCCACTGATGAACATAGGCCTCCCCCAAAGAGTGCCATGATGAACGATCTTGTGCCATCTCCGTCTCCCGACTTCCTGCGATGGCTACAATGTCGTCGGTCCATCGTGTGGGGGGTCTCTCACATTTCGCTTGCTTGTTCGTGGTCGCCATTCGAAAACATTTATTCCCCAGCGGTTGTCGGTTCTGCAAACTATATGGCCTGCCCATTGCCACTTCAACTTGCAAACTCTGAGAGCTATGTCGGTAACCTTCGTTCTTTTACGGATTTCCTCATTTCGGATTCTATCACGTAGTGAAACACCGAGCGTAGCTATCTCCATTGTATACTGCGCAACTCTGAGCTTGTGTATGAGACCAATAGTTAGCGACCACGTCTCAGTGCCGTATGCCAACACTGGCAACACGCACTGATTATAAACTGTCGTCTTGAGGCTCTGCGGTATCTGCGACGAGAAGATATGGCGTAATTTCCCCAACGCTGCCCATCCGAGTTGGATTCGTCGGTTGACCTCTTTGTCGAAGTTGGATCTACGCAGTTGGATCGTCTGTAGACATAGTGATCAACAACTTCGATAATATCGTTCCTAAACTGACATTGGTACGACATGGGCATTACTGGCAATAACACGCTGATACTGGTAATCTATCTATCTAAACATTGGTCTGATACTTTTGTAAAACACTTTGTAGATTAGGTACGGTACGCGGTGGACTTCATGTACTTTGTAGATTAGGTACGATACAGTACGTGATGGTGCATTTAAATCCTGTCAAACAGCCGAGTACAAGTGAACGAGGCCGTTGCGTACGCTTTGCTTCGCTTGATACTTCGATATTCGATGCCGATACGTACCGTCAACTTAAACTGTGTGATGGAAACATGGCTTCAAAAGGGATTACTTAATTATTGAATTTTATATAACTAAAATAAATAAATAAAATCACACTAATATTATAAAGGCGAAACTTTTATGTGTGTATGTATATGTGTGTGTGTGTGTGCGTGCGTGCGTGCGTGCGTGCGTGCGTGTGTGCGTGTGCGTGTGCGTGTGCGTGTGCGTGTGCGTGTGCATGTGCTTGTGCGTGTGCGTGTGCGTGTGCGTGTGCGTGTGCGTGTGCGTGTGCGTGTTCGCGCGCGCGCGCGCGCGCGTGTGCGTGTGTGTGTGTGTGTGTGTGTGTGTGTGTGTGTGTGTGTGTGTGTGTGTGTGTGTGTGTGTGTGTGTGTGTGTGTGTGTGTAAGTTTGTTACTCCTTCACGCTTAAACGCTTGAACCGATTTGGATGTAATTTGGAATGGAGATAGCTTTCACCCTGGGACAACACATAGAATACATTTTATCATCATCATCATCATCATCCATGCCGGTGAAACTGCGGGGCGCAGCTAGTATAACAATAAACTTATAATTTAAATGAGAAGCAAAACACACAAAAAAAGAAAAAAAAGAAAATATTAGCACATATCCTAACTACCTATACATTAAATGAATAGTAGTAAATAAAATGAATTTTAATAATTTTTTAATAGAACCAAAAACACAATAAAAAGAAAACTAAGATTACAAACAATTTAAAAAAATATGTCTGTATAGTTATTTTCTTTTATAATTCTCTTCACTTCCACTTAAAAAGAAGAGCCACGGGCTAAGACATGAGAAAAAGTACAGTTACATAACACAGACGTGTGGCATACACTTACTTTGATTTACAGCTATAAAGCAATAAGTATTACAGTCTGTACAAAGAAGATAATTACAAAAAAAAATGGTCAAGGGTAGTTAAAATAAGCTATTGGTTTCATGGAGTAATTTAACCTTGATAAATGACCACGCAAGTGAAGCCGCGGGTACAGCCAGTACTCAATATAATTCCTTTGAACAAGGTACATAGTATTCCAATATGCCAACCGAGATCAGAATGCACCGAATGTCGTAAAGTATTCGGTTGGAAGGCACAAAGGAACGGTACCCCGATGTTGACGGTCAGCTTACTCTGGGACCAGCAATACCGTACCGACATATGAACGGTACCCCGATGTGGACGGTCAGCTTACTCTGGGACCAGCAATACCGTACCGATATATGAAAGGAACCCCGATGTGGACGGTCAGCTTACTCTGGGACCAGCAATACCGTACCGACATATAAACGGTACCCCGATGTGGACGGTCAGCTTACTCTGGGACCAGCAATACTGTACCAACATATGAACGGTACCCCGATGTGGACGATACCGTACCGATATATGAAAGGTACCCCGATGTGGACGGTCAGCTTACTCTGGGACCAGCAATACTGTACCAACATATGAACGGTACCCCGATGTGGACGATACCGTACCGATATATGAAAGGTACCCCGATGTGGACGGTCAGCTTACTCTGGGACCAGCAATACCGTACCGACATATGAACGGTACCCCGATGTGGACGGTCAGCTTTCTCTGGGACCAGCAATACCGTACCGACATATGAACGGTACCCCGATGTGGACGGTCAGCTTACTCTGGGACCAGCAATACCGTACCGACATATGAATGTTACGTATAGCTTGCAACTTTTGCATTTTGTGACACAATGGATAGGATACCACAAGACGCTAACTTCATTTGCTCACTTGCCACTGCATTTTCTTCAAATTGTTTTTCTTTTTAATATTTGCTCGCGTTTATGCCACATCTTTCTTGAAGCTGTTGCTATCATCAATTACCTATGTATTTCAACATATCTATTTACTGCTTTGAAGTATCCGAGATTCATAGAAAATCTTTCTGGTTTTCTGTGGGTTGTACAAAAATGGCATGAAGATGGCGTAAGATTGAGGGTCAAGAAGTCAGTATAACTGATGATCTCTCATGATATTCTTTCCCTTACGCACTTTTAACTTCGCAAAATTCAGTCTTCGAGCTATTTTCTGCTATAAATACTAGAAAATTCTTTGAGCCTTGGCATCTAAGGCATCAGGTGCCTTAAAATGGCCTATAATAATATCCATACCAAAATATAAAACTGAAACGTTGTCTCTTTGTTTGTTTGTTTGGGGGTGAGCCTTCACGCGATAAGGGCTGGACGGGTTTTAATGAATTTAGAATAGAGATAGCTTAAACCCTGGAATAAAACATAGAATACTTTTTATGCCGGAAAATTGTAAGTTACCACAGGAAAACTTTTTTTTACATGAACGCGCTGGGTGAAATGTAAAAAAAAAACCTTATTTCAATTATCCAAAATTCTATTTTAAACGCGATTTTGAAAAACTGCTCTCCTCTTTGAGCCGGTCTGTGTAAACAAACGGACACTTATAGGATAATATGCCGTATACATTTCATTTGTGTTAAATGTATAAATATAAAGTGGATCTTCGGTGAATCCTCCCTCTGAGAGTGAATCCTTGGCGCCTGCACTTAGTCCTATCTGTGCCGACAACCATGCGAATAATATTTTTTTATGTTGTTAAGCTCATGATGCTCAGACAACAATGTAAGCGAATTTTTAAGCTTTTAAAAGCCAAGGCAGAAAGCTTGTATAAAAAATAAATAAAATAACAAAAATAAACGATATCAGGAAGCAAAGTCAACGTTGGGAGTTATTTATTTATAAATTATCATGCCCAGAAACACTAAAAAACCTAGGGTTCGTAGCCTAAGCTACTAAACTATAAAAACCGCATAACAATCGGTCCAGTAGTTATACGTAAAATAGTTTAACTTAGTCAGATATCTCGGTGTATTCACACTGTCCCCATTGCCCGTTTCCCCATTAATGGGGACAGTGGGAATTTAATAAAATAATTTATAATAGTTCCCGTGGTCCCCATTACCCTTTCCCCATCAATGGGGACAGTGGAAATTGAATAATTTTTTAAAAATAGTTCCCGTTGTTCCCATTAACCGTCCCCCTTAATGAAGAAAGAGAAAAATCAGTAATTTTACTCCCGTTGTCCCGAGCAAATTTGCGCGGTAAGAGGAACGAAAAATAAACAGTTTATTTATAATCATTTATTTCTATATATTTCTAACATATAACACTGAAATTAAACATTTCAACTATGTTACATTAATTAAGGTGGGTTACACTCACAATTAACAAGGTAAATAAATATTTCACAACTAAAAGTCATGATATCAACAGTTATTTTATATATAATAATATACAAAAGCTAATGGATCAGATCAGTACTAAAGTTGTTTGGGTCATGGTCTTTATTACTTTTCTTAGGTTTAGCGTTAAGTTTTTAAAAACTTTAACTACTAGTATTATAAAATATCACAATTTGTTTTGTGTCAAATGCCCATGTCGTACCCATGCCGGCTTATGTTGGGAACGATATTATCGAAGCTGTTGATCACTATGTATACTTGGGTCAGACGATCCTACTGGGTAGATCCAAGTTCGACAAAGAGGTCAACCGACGAATCCAACTCGGATGGGCAGCGTTCGGGAAATTACGCCATATCTTCTCGTCGTAGATACCGCAGAGCCTCAAGACGAAAGTTTATAATCAGTGCGTGTTGCCAGTGATGACATACGGCACTGAGACGTGGTCTCTAACTTTTGGTCTCTTACAAAAGCTCAGAGTTGCGTAGCGTGCAATGGAGAGAGCTATGCTCGGTGTTTTATAGAATCAGAAATGAGGAAATCTGTAGAAGAACGAAGGTTACCAATATAGCTCTCAGAGTTTGCAAGTTGAAGTGGCAATGGGCAGGCCATATAGTTTGCAAGAACCGACAACCGCTGGGGAATAAAGGTTCTCAAATGGCGACCACGAACAAGCAAGCGAAGTGTGGTATCGCCCCACACGATGGACCGACGACATTGTAGCCATCGCAGGAAGTCGGTGGATGGAGGTGGCACAGGATTGCTCGTCATGGCGATCTTTGGGGGAGGCCTATGTTCAGCCGTGGACTTCTAAAGGCTGACATGATGATGATGATGAATGATTTATATTATTACATAATCAGATATTATTCATAATGGGGGAAAGTTGAACCAAAAAATAACCTATAAATTACTATTATTTCAACGAATTGTTCTTTTTCTAATCAAATACTTACTCTACAATGGTTCAAATGTTTGTTGGACAATAATCGTAAAAATATAATTGAAGGACGTGAAGTAAAAGTTGTCAAGTTTCATGTATTATATTACAAGTCTTAAGTTAAAGTAACCCACCTTAATGAATGTAACATAGTTGAAATGTTTATCAGTGTTATATTGTAGAAATATATAGAAATAAATGTTTATGAATAAACTGTTTATTTATTCGTTTCTCTCACCGCGCTAATTGGCTCACCAAAAGTGTACACGTCTGATATCGTCCGGATCTCCGGGCAATGAGGACAACGGGAATAAAATTACAGATTCTCTCTTTCCTCATTAATGGGGACGGTTAATGGGGACTGTTAATGGGGACAACGGGAACTATTTTAAGATTTTTATTCAATTTTCACTGTCCCCATTGATGGGGAAAGGGTAATGGGGACCATGGGAACTATTATAAATTATTTTATTAAATTCCCATTGTCCCCATTAATGGGGAAACGGGCAATGGAGACAGTGGGAATACATCGATATCGGTGTCTTGTAAATTCCAATATTACCGAAAATTATATATTTAGTATCATTATTTTAGTGTTTTCATTCAACTTCATTATAATTTTAAAACGTTTTTTCGCTGCCTACCTAAAATGAATTTATATGCAACAAGACCCCCGGATGGACGGACATGACGAAACTATTGTTTGACTACGGAACCCTAAAAAAATGGTTTTTATGGAGTGGTACTTCTCCAAGTCGACTTATCAACACCAATGTTTTTTTTTACATATCTCGTTTAAGACTTTTCATAATTTAGGAATTTTCTATTTGAATTTTGGGTACTTTCGGATATGTTTAAAATGCGTATGAAGTCCAACAAGTTGAGCATAAAGATCACTTCGCATGGAAATAAATATAAACCCTTTCATAAAACTATCTACAAAATGTTATTGATGCCATTCTCTTCTCGTCGGAATAGGTCAAGAGCTGACTGAGTTCTTAAAAAAACCTGACAGTAGCTAATAAAATACTCCATAAATCTCTTCAGAGGTCCACATGACGTGTGAATTACACCATTACTTCTACACATACATTTTTTGTTTGCTCTCTGACCGCAGAAAACATATAGGTCATGTTATTTTGCTGTAACATCTGTATTTTATGGCTGAAGTAGATATTTTTGCAGGCTCTCCGTAACATTTTCGACCTTGATATAGTATGAAATATTAGGAAAACAAGCTTTGTTCCGCACGGTTAGGTTTTTCTGTGCAATGAATAATGTCATATTAGACGGGTTGACTTTCCGTTTTGGTGTTTTTTACTATTTTGGTAACATTGTAGCTTTATTGAGTTGTCAGTACAGACAGTAATAATGTCTAGAAACAAATTGCATAAAAGAAGTCGTAAAGGTGAAGGTGACAACAAATGGAATGTTGGTGCGTGCCACACTAGATCCACCCCAATCCCCACTCTCTCGCACGTCACCGGCATTTATCGAAATAATTTCACCAACTATATTTTTCAAAAATATTTATTTCCTCTACCTTGCTGTTCTGTAGCTTTTTCCATTACTAAAAAAAGGCCAACCTCCTCAATGTCGATATAATGTCACCGTCATTTTTAGTTGCTTTAACCTTACTAGTTACTACCACTAACAGGGTTAAAAGGGTCTGTACTGTTTCCTGACTACTACGATTTCAGGAAAATTCCCTATTACTCTACACTGATATTAATATGGGTTCATGTCTTTTATTATGCCATTGATTTAATTGAAACTAAATTTAATGCCACACGCGTCGATAAACGTCGATAAAAAAAATTATGAATGAAAAATTATCTAGCGAGGGCTAATATAGCCTTTTTTACTTGAGAATCATCAATTTTTAGACAGTTTTTTTAGACGAAACCCCAGACTTATAAAAAAATTGGAACAAGTATTTGATTCCCCTCTCTCATTTCAAGCAAAATTCACTTCATCAAAATTCATCGAACGTTATACATGTATTATACATTATACATGTATTATATTATACATGTTCAGTTACTTATCAAAGAGCACTTATTTGAGCTTCATCTGAAGTAAGTTGAATTTCGCCGCAACACCATCTACTCTTAAGACATTGCTGTGCAAAATGTTTTTTTTCTTACAAATTAAGTTCGAATGATGCCTACATATTATGTCGATATAAGGACATATCCATAAACCAATTTTCTTGCCATACATGTGCGGTTGTATAAATTTGACAACCCTGTTTGGTACAGTGAGTAGGTTGTCAACGTCAATTTTTAAATTAGTTAAGGTCCCTGACCTAAATTTAGCTTAGGCTACGGAACCCTAGGCCTTTTCGTGTTTAATACGCACTTGGTCGGTTATTATTCCTACAACCCGTAGTATAGAAGGAACCAATCTTTATGGCGGCTGTGAAGCGCGCTGCGAGTGCGACTTCGCGCTGGTACTGTAAGGTTCGCAATTATAAGAGTAATTTTTTTACTACCTACTTGTAGAACATAATAATAATAAACTTATTACACCAGAATTATGGAACATATATACAAGAATTCATAACGGGTGGTCTTATCGCTAAAAGCGATCTCTTCCAGACAACCTTTGGATGCACAGAAATTACGAATTAAAAAAGGACGGTGCTACAAAACCATACAATAAATCATGCAAGATAAAAATGACTATAATACATAGATACAAAAAAAAAAAACTACATAAACCATACTTACTTACATGTCAAATGCAAATAATGTAATGATTGAATAAATATAGGGGTTTTTTGAAAAAATTCAAAATGTTGTGATGTAGAGTTAGATTTTATTCTCAATCTTGTGTATCTTCGAGTGTTAATGTGTAATATTGGTGGAATATTAACCATTAGGTGTTCGTTAACGTGCACGAGTGCGGGCAAAAGAATCAAACGCAGAAATAAATGGCATTTTGTGATTTTTCCTAATCTCCCTCGGAAGTTTCAGTAAATGTCCACCATTTTACTGATTCGTGACTTTGACAATAATTGACTGTGACGTGACATTACTTTAAACTATACACTTGACATTGGCGAAATTGCTAGTAGGCCAGTGCCTCCGCAGAAGCCATCCAATAAAAAAAGAAGAAGAATAAATATATGTGGTATGTAGTTACCTTGTCATACTTGTCACTTCTCATATATTTTTATTACTATGGTGAAATTTTCCAAATAAAAACAATAAAATAATAAAATTAATAAAGCAATTAATTAATTTACGATTATTTACTATTCACTAATTAAAATACAATAAAATCAATATCTGAATTAAACTAGGCTCACATAAATATAGATCGAACGCAGACCTATCACAAAAAAAAAACAAATAACTTCTGGTATTTTCCGAATGCGACGGAAATCATTGCATCAATCATTTTACGTTCACACCACCGTTGGGGATGACGTACAGTGTAGTCAGCGATACCAGTTACATTATTTTCCACAACAATGGTATTTTTTTAGGAGATTGCAACTATTTTGCTTATTTTTTTCTGTTGGGCTATTTGATATTAGTTATGGCTTCATAAAATTATTGTTTCAGCATATTCTTTTATTTCAATTAAATCATATACTTTTTATATTATTGGTTGGGAGGACTGGACAGTGTAACATTGCTCTGTTTCTTTATACACAGTTGCTAAAATATTATCGTTCCTCCCGTAGAAAATCTATGTTAGTAACAAAGATCTTGAATTACGCTTACGTAAACGTAAGCGTAATTCAAGATCTTTGTTATTCTCTTTGTATCAAACCTCCTTAAACTGTCAAATATTTCCGTTACTTTCAGTCAATGTTTTTTTAGTTGTTTGGCTCCACAATCTGGTGAATTCAGCTGTTAACATCGGAAGTAACACACGTCACATTTTCGCTTCTTGCCTTTTTGATACAAAAAATATATTGTGTAGCCTAATAATACAGTCCACTACTGTTATAACTTACGCTTTGCTATTGTAATAAAAAAACTTTATAGTCATTTAAATCTGTCAATATCACTACTGTTTATTGTTCTCTCTCACAATAAAGCGGCCAACGAATGGACGTAAAATAATGACATTTTAATTTAATTACTAAACACCTCCAAATAGCCCACTTACAGTTTACAACTCTAACTGACGTTTGTTATCAAATATATTGCCATTTTGTAGTGTTACTACAGGATATACCGTCGTGATTGTCGTGTCAAGTTTCATCGTAGATCTTGGATTACACGATTTTGCATGACCAACATGTCAACCTAGTTATGGTCAATCAAAAGAAAGTAATATAATATATTAAGCTACATAATTTAGGTTTAATTTATTTTGATAGTCTTTTTTTTATTATGGTCTTGACAATCGTTTGACCACGATCTCACCCGCACGTTCTTGTACGAGGTATTTCAACCATAAAAGGATGGCGTTTTGCCGATCGTCTAGTCATAAGGTAATGGAAAGGTGATGGGGGAATCAGATTGTGCTGTTCTTGTGCACACTCTCAATAGTGCAATCTGTAGAATACCGACAGGCTTGCGACCTCACGTCGATACTTTGTAGCTTACTTTTTACCAGGGTGTCATCTCCAATGAGCCTACACATCACATCACATATGTGTACATCTCTCAATTGAATCCAAAGACTCGAGCTGGTACTTGGCAGAACCGTCCCAGAGGTGGCAGCAGTACTCCATACATGATCGGACCTGTGCTTGATAAAGATTCGAAAGCTGTCCTGGCGTGAAGTACAGCCTAACCTTAGACAAAAACCAAGTTTAAGTTTCTTTGCAGCTACTTTGGCTTTGGATTCAATGTAAGACCCAAAATTCAGGTTTGATATGAATTTAACACCCAAAAGCTCCAGATGGTCACTAATGGTATTGTTATACTACTGAAAGACGGAGATCGGTCAAGAAGACTCTTTTTAGGAGAGAACAAATACGCCTGCGTTTTAGTGGCATTAAACTTAACCATGTAAGCATCACCCCAATCGAACACGGCTTCTAAGGCTAAATTCAAACGGTCCACCATACCTCTCTCTGAAACTGGACAGCATCACAGCTGGCTTGAGTATTGGAACTGTATCTCTCAACCACAGTACTGTTATCTGCATACCCAAAGGTACCGGGCTTCAAAAGTTCATTAATGTACAGTAAAAACAGTGCAGCCGAGAGAACCGATCCCTCAGGTACACTAGCATTGATGGCCATTTGATAAGACTCGGCCAGGGACCAAAAAGCTTTGCTACCCGCGGGTTATGAAGCCAGATTGGCTCCTATTTGACCTATGTAATCAAAATGTGCCTTCCTAAGAGTCTTCTTACAGGTTTTAACGGTAACATTGAATTTTTGTCGGAAGATTTGAGCTTTCGAGCATCTGCCCAGTCCAGATATGCCGCATTCTTTAAAGCCACAGCATGACCACAGCCAGATCCAAACCAAAGCTGAGTTTTGCTGAGAAGAGGCTTATTACTAAATGGAATGTACCTGACATATTACCTCTGTAACAGCAGACGCGCAAGTCGATGGGTCCTGGGAAGTGAAACATGTATGCCGCCAAGGGTACGATGAAAGGAATTATCGCATCTCGTCCCAATCTGCTGAGTTCTGTCATGATTTCCAATTTTTCAATTTGACTAATACTTCAGGAATATTTAAAAAGTGTGGCGACCGGAACGTCAGATGAAGGTGGCGCCACCTGGCAATCGTTTGCCTTACCATATCAGAAACATAGTCTCTCGACGATGGCGCCATTTTTTTCTTGCAGGGGAAAAGATTGTGAGGAGGTAGTTTATTCAATTCTTGTTGAGCATCGGAACGGAGAAGTCAACTGTAAAGTAGAATATAAGTGACCATTGAAAATACATATGTATTATGTCTGAAGAAGTTATTTACTACAAATGTAAAGTAGAATATAAGTGACCATTGAAAATACATATGTATTATGTCTGAAGAAGTTATTTACTACAAATGTAAAGTAGAATATAAGTGACCATTGAAAATACATATGTATTATGTCTGAAGAAGTTATTTACTACAAATGTAAAGTAGAATATAAGTGACCATTGAAAATACATATGTATTATGTCTGAAGAAGTTATTTACTACAAATGTAAAGTAGAATATAAGTGACCATTGAAAATACATATGTATTATGTCTGAAGAAGTTATTTACTACAAATGTAAAGTAGAATATAAGTGACCATTGAAAATACATATGTATTATGTCTGAAGAAGTTATTTACTACAAATGTAAAGTAGAATATAAGTGACCATTGAAAATACATATGTATTATGTCTGAAGAAGTTATTTACTACAAATGTAAAGTAGAATATAAGTGACCATTGAAAATACATATGTATTATGTCTGAAGAAGTTATTTACTACAAATGTAAAGTAGAATATAAGTGACCATTGAAAATACATATGTATTATGTCTGAAGAAGTTATTTACTACAAATGTAAAGTAGAATATAAGTGACCATTGAAAATACATATGTATTATGTCTGAAGAAGTTATTTACTACAAATGTAAAGTAGAATATAAGTGACCATTGAAAATACATATGTATTATGTCTGAAGAAGTTATTTACTACAAATGTAAAGTAGAATATAAGTGACCATTGAAAATACATATGTATTATGTCTGAAGAAGTTATTTACTACAAATGTAAAGTAGAATATAAGTGACCATTGAAAATACATATGTATTATGTCTGAAGAAGTTATTTACTACAAATGTAAAGTAGAATATAAGCGACCAGTGGAAAATACAAGCATTTTATACCTGACGGATGAATTTCATTATAGTTGTATCTCCACACGTGTCTATTAATTTAACGGCTGGGATCAGGTGGGGAATACAACACGGACTTAACCAGACAGTGATCAGAGCTACCAAGGGATGGGATACTGACACGGAGTATTGGTCTGGTTCAGTCGACATCAGGAGGTCGAGACAGTTGGCAGTGTCATCGTCACGGTCAGGTACTCGTGTCGGTCATCGTTACTTGACACCAAGGCTCTATATCATAATAAAACTACAAATGTCAGTCGAATACGCCAAACCTGCGTTTCATATAACAAAAAAGCACGTCATTTCGATAGATTGACAGACATTCCTGAAATAGGGCCCTGCTGAACAAATGGTAGGAGAATTATAGTATTTTTAGGGTTCCGTACCTCAAAAGGAAAAAAATAACCATTATAGCATCACTTTGTAATCCGTCCGTCCGTCTGTCTGTCAGTCAAGGCCTTTTTTCATGAACACGTGGAGCTATCTATTTGAAATTAATATCAAATACTCAAGTCTGCAATCACTTGGAGCTGTGAAAAAATCTAATAACTAATCTATCAATATTAAGAAGAGTGTCACCTGGCAGTTTAGTTTTAGATAGAAATAGAAATACAGCACGTAAGATGCATAGTTTTAAAAGAATTTCACCAGATGGGAGTAAATTATCACGAAATACAGGGAATACAAAAGCGGTATAAAACCGGTACTTACTAAAAAGTCAAGTCATTGCAAAAGCGTTTGCTGGTATGACTAGATGCGACCAACAAGCATAGTTCGACCGTATTAACTTTCGCAATGACTTGCTAACAAAATAAACTAAAAGAAAAGTAAAAAAAATATGAAAAAATCAGTAATATTTTCCGTTACTAAATTTAAAATATGCAATCCCGTTCTGCAATATGAAAAGCCTGGCACGTAAGATGCACAGTACAGTTATAGACAAGATTACAGATAAATGTAAAACAATCAGTTCGTGGATTCCAAGCGTTACATACAATTTTATTAACCAAAATGTTCTGGCCGGATAGCCAGTACTTTAGAGCAAGAAGCAATTTAGAGGTTACACGATATATGAAACACTTACCCAATATTGGGGTTTTTTTCACTATGTAAAACAGGTATTTAAAGACAAAGGTTTGTCCACAATTATTTATAAAATAAATTAGAAATATTTTCATCCAGCGTAAAAAATGACGAGGCTAAAAAAGAACCATTCGTAACCACAGGATAGTTATCTATCCTTTCTATTGGTGCGTTCTGTTAAGGTCGCGTTCGTAATGTTTGTGTAGCAACCAACCATTCTGTTTCAATCAGAACCTGTATTACGGTCATTCAATACGGTGCGTTGGAGTAGATATTGCGGTGAAAATTTGTTTGCAACAAGTCGTATTGGCTTAGTTAAACTTCTGTATACGATTGTAGATTACATAACGTGTAGAATGGTCATACTAATTCAAAGACAAGAAATACTTAAAATCTTGACAACACATAGACATTTTAAGGTAGGTAGGTTTTTTATTCGTATTTCTTTGTTTATTATCGACTGTTTATTTTATTGTAAAAGTGGACTTATTTTGTTGATACTAAGTGAAAACTCGACTAAATGGAATAAAAACAACGTGAGATGAAGTGAGACGTTACAAGAGGAAAGATTTGATTTATTGTATGTTTGTTTGCTTGTATGTGTGTTTGTTTGTAATGGATAAACTCAAAAAATACTGAATCAATTTTAAAAATTCTTTCATCTATAGAAAGCTAAATTAACAGGGAGTAACATGGGCTGTATTTAATTTTTCAAAAAATAAGAAATGCTGCAAAAATTACAATAATGAAACCCAAGGGTACATAATTGCAATATCGATTACTTGCTGTAAGTAACGGAATGACATGTTGTCGTAGAACGAATAAGCACGACAGGCGTTGCTGCCAAAGATTTTGAATTACGCTGACTGGCGTGTTACAGCTATATGTTTGCACTTAATTGGTGTTTAATATTTATAATGTGTTAAATCAATAAAATGAAACACTAAATGTTTATAGTACTCATCATTTCCCACAAGAAAGTCCCCGAAGCTATATGTTTAACTATTACAGTTAAGTCACAATAACCGTTTTTTTGTACAAATTAGTCAAATCACGTGTAGAATTGTGTACAAAGAAAGAAAAACCCGTAGCTACCCGTGCGAATTCAGAGCGAGTAACTAGTACCGTATATTTTGACACTTGCAAGGAAATCATAACCTATAGGGCACTTTCCGTTGACCTAGAATCATGAAATTTGGCAAAAGCTATGTCTTATAGCACAAGTAAAGGGAATATCCGAAAACCATAAATAAGTAGTTACATTAAAAAAATGTAGTTGCTAAACTGGCCGAGACCTATGTCGATGTATGATGTATGATGATGTACAAGTATGTACAGCAGTTTTCCAAAGGCCAAGTTTGTACGAAATCCTCGGTGCGCGAGCCTGACTCATCTTATCAATAAAAAACTTTAGGAATACCAGCTTTGAGGGTAAGCTGATAAGGAATCCAAAAGTAGAAAGGTGTTTGAAAACTTTTTAGTGAATTTATGTGTTTCCAAACCTAAATCGTTTCACCATCAAGTTGGAAAACGAAATCTTACAAGAAAAACGAACAGACGTTTTTTTCCATATCGAAAGTTTTGGTCAATTTTCTTATAATATAATTTAGTCGCTTTCTTGCAACTATACATGTACATATATTATTTGAAATTCTAATGTCCTTTGCAGCACTGTATGTACAGCCGATGATTTTCTCAAAATATCGGTAGCTCCCTGGGCAGTTGCACTGCATCATCGCAGTCTGGAGGATTGTCCGTAACAACTCATCTCAGGGCAAAATGGTTGAAACTTCGACACGAAATAACAAATTTTGCAGTTCGTAACAAAAACTTTGCAAAAGTTTCTAGTTTTTTTGTTCATTATGAAATTCATTTGGTTAGAGTTTTAAGTTCATAGAAGACGCATATATTTGTTTTAATGAGCGTTCCCTAATTTTCAACTAGTGGACACGATGGGGAAATTTTCGTTATTTCTACAACCACAAGTAACAATCCTTTTTTCGTCGCTTATGTACCCTTTAGACTCATTTTTCTCTGTAGGCTTTTGGATTAACGTTACAAAAGTAGCCACGCGTGAGGTTTAAACAGCTTTCTTTCGTCGCCACAAACAAAGAACCGGCAAACTCGTTCAAGCGTGCTCTTAGATCCGCTTTCCGTCCGGTACCATCTGCTATGTTAAATGGTAAATGCTCTGCTTTGGTAGGCGCTTGTGTAATATTAGAAAGGATTTGAAAGTTATTTCTGCCCTTTCGAGATGATAGAAGATAATTAGGTGTTTTACTGCTAATGGACAGGGACGGCATGACAACGATGGGACGGCAACTGGGGTCATAAATAGATGCATATCAAAAAAAGTTATGCCACGGGAAACCTGACAAACTCTGATACCAGAAGCCAGCACTACCTCATACGATCGTTACGATGATTTTCTACTGGGCCTGCAGTCTCGACATCGACAGCGATTGCTTTACAACCGAAATCGGTCGCTAAGTCCGATTATAAAGATATTTGGTAGTCTCTGCTAAATATCGATATCAATCTTGATCAATGTCAGTACAAATACCGATGAAAATCGATAGCTTTTGACAATAACTGCCACACCTAACAGTTGTCATCGGTATGTACCGATTTCGGTTGTAAAGCAATCACTATCGATACGACGAGACTGCAGGCCCTGGGCAGCTGAAGCGCTTGCGATTTTCATTCAAATAAATGGCCAGACGAAAAACACTCATTTTTAGGTTATAGAGTGACAGAGTACATACGGTCACTGACTGATATTAAGATTTATATCAGTCTATGATAATTTCAATGCTCCTACGTTGAACTGCCCTACGCTTGTTTCACTATCTTATCGATTTTTAAGTCTCATTTGTTCTTTGTCGGAACACTATAGGCAACACTTGGAAACTAGGTACATTTATCCTCGGCGCGATCTAATTAATATTCGGTTAAGCGGTTATACTGCCTTGCGGACTCACAAGAAGCGCAGAAGTGTTTTACTACTCACATACTAAACTCGCACTTCTTCATTTATAAAACATTACGTAAAATTTAAAATTTCATTTTCAATGCTGAAGAGAAACACAAAAAAATATTTAGCTGACAAACGCATAAACCAACTGCATGACGCAAACTAAAAAATATTTAGCTGACAAACGCATAAACCAACTGCATGACGTAAACTAAAAAATATTTAGCTGACAAACGCATAAACCAACTGCATGACGCAAACTAAAAAATATTTAGCTGACAAACGCATAAACCAACTGCATGATGCAAACTAAAAATAAAAATAGTAATACCCTCCCACGAGAAAAGTCAGTCAAAACAAGTACAACTTTCCATTACCTTTATACTCAACAGTTCAAAAGTTAATATATTTATGGGACACATCAATAATTTGGCTAGTTCTGATGAATCATAGCGGTGGAGCTGCGTCGGCGGTTCCCTTATAATACTAAATTAAACGCAATAACAGCGGGAGAATGAGTAATGATTTTTTAATTAAACTGTAGCGATTCAAGCATCGACAGACTTAAGCGACCAGTGTGACTGCGGGACGGGATCAAAAAGTAGATTGTATGTCATAAATGCGAAGGTGCAAAGTTTTACAGCGTTTAAACGTGAGGCCACTAAAGTTGATCGCTGCTGCTGCATTGCTATTAACAGAGTGGTGCAAATATCGAGGTATCACTCCACTCGCTGTGCAAGCATTTCTACCAAACGTACGCCTTGTGCGTTCTAGCAACTGAAGACGCATCAATGCACAATCTTCAGTTTTTACTTTACTTTATCAGGAACAAGGTATCCCATGATTTTCAGAGAGATTAAATATTGGCTATACAACTACGAACTCCATGTCAAACCAAATTTTTATTCAGAGTTAAGAAACACACGTCTATCCGCATAGTAGACACTGTTACCCATACATACTCGTACTTATAGCTGATGCGTAGGTGTGAAGCGTAGATAAAAACAACAGATCAATAATTACGTCTCAGACGCCAGTAAGTAAATTCCTTGGACGCCAGTAAGCGTAATATATATATTCGGGTCAATTCCACACCAATTACCTAGCCCCAAACTAGGATACCCTGTAATATGGGCACTAGACAACGGATAAACATACATAATACGAATATCAACATCCATGACTCGGGAACAAACATTTATGCTCATCACACAAATGACTGCACCTTGCAGGGTTCGAACCCGCGACCGTTTGATTTCGTTCCCAGGGTACTAGCCACTAGACCAACCGGCCGAAACCAGTTGATATTAAATCTTTAATTGCTTATTCTTCAGTTGCTCATATAAGGTTTGTTATTTGTGGGATTATAGTTATAAATTATTGAGGTTTCTTAGGTTCTTATTTATTAATAATTAAAATTGAATAAACTTTAATAATAAACTAGGATTAGATACCCTATTATTTAAAATTTGTAATTCAACCATCTTGCGTCTCAGTGTTCCAATAAACTTATTTTGGAGTTGTCCTTGTTGCTCAGATGCATTGAGGTAAACAAAAGTAATTTATACATCAATGCTCAGGTGTGTTTCGAGCTTCAGCAAAATCATGAATATTTTAACAAGAAATAATGAACAAATGGAGGAAATCCGCTCTTGCGGAAATAGCGTGAATACGGGATAATCTTCTGTTTGTACATATTTTATAATTCTATATAAATTTCTTTGTTTACGTTTGCAGTAAACATTTATAGATTGAAAGATAAATTTTGCTAGTACTGAGATATTTTTTGTGGTCAAAAGATTCTATGGCAAATCTTGCTAGTACATACGTTTTTTCGTGACCATTTCTCTAGGTTTAAATATTCTAAGTGCTATTCCAGGATCTAAACTACCAATATACCAACATTTAACAGTATGAACTCAAATCATACCAAGTTTCATATGAATAAATTCAATAGTTTTGGCATGATGCGCGGTCAGATACAGACAGACATACAGACAAAATGAAATAAAATGCAGTTTTGGCTTCAGTATTAAATATAGAGTACCTTACAAAAAATAAATTCAAAATATCTTCAATGTACAGAAATGGACTCGTTACACTTTTATTATATGTATAGATTAATTCTTTAGCACTCAAATATACAAGGAGGACTTAATGCTAAGTAACATTCTGCACCAGTCAACCTGGAAACTTTTCACTGCAAACTAAGGAGAATCTAAATTAAATTCAAAAGTAAATTTGATAACTTTATTCAGTAAGAAATAGACGAATTAAAAATATTGGCTAGTTTCTGTACAAATGAACAAAACAAGTGCAAAGAGTTTATCTATCGACTCCAATATATAAAAGGGAATAATTAACTGTTTGTTTGTTTGGAGAGCGTTCACGCGATAACGACTGGACAGATTTTGCCCTACCCAATAGATTTATTAATGAGTTTATTTAGATATGATTGTTGTTTTAAAAAGCGCAGCAGCAATCACTTACAAAACCAACCTGTCATAGTTAGCTAACTTAATCAAGCTCGAAAACTACCCAACCTACTGCGAACCATTTATAGCGCTGAATGGCTAATTAAATATCAATTTGTAGAAAACAATTAATCTTACTTACCGGGACCAGGTTGTTTTTATATTATACAGGGCTACTCAGCAGCCTTAACTCTTCAGTGTTCAGAACAAAAGGTAATTATTTCGGGCCAAAAGGTTATAAGGGAATATCGGACTCGTTCATCAGTTTCGTTCATCAGTTTTAATTTGTTTTCGACCCTGTTTCACTCTGGACAAGCTCAATCAATTAGGTATTTCTGTAAGGCTTGGTTTTGTTGTAAGTGAGCTTAAGTTCAAAGATTAGTAGAAAAAAAAACAAATTAAAATTTATAACGTCAAAATACTTATATTTTTGGGTTACTACTCGTATTTGTAAACATGCCCGCGGCTTCTCACACGCGTTGTCATTTATCTAGGTTAAAAGTATTCTATGTGCTACTCTAGGACCTAAAATACTAATGTACCAACATTTGATCAAAAATTCCTTCTGCAGTCAAAATTATTTTTATTGATTGCTCAGCTTCTACTCATCTGATTTAGATACCAGGTACCCAGGTCAAACCCTAAACTATCCAACAGTGAAAACCGCATCCTAATCAAACCAGTAGTTTTTACGTGATGCGCGAACAAATATACAGACAAACAAACAGACAGACACGGTTTTAAAAATATTTTATACATTGTTCAGTAGCTTATTTTAAGTACTCTAGACCATTATTTTTTAATTATCTACTTTGTACAGACTTTTTCGTTCTTATTGATTTATTATAAGTATAATTATAAGTATAATATAGTAAGTATAATTATAGCGATGGTGGCCTAACGGTTCTGTAGTGCAATTTAGAATCCAACGATACCGGGTTCAAAACCTAGGCTACGCACCAATGACTTTTCTAAGTTATGTGCGGTTTTCCATCGCTCCGTGCTTCGGAGGGCACGTTAAGCTGTCGGTCCCGGCTGTTATTGATTAATAGCAGTCGTTAAGCCATGTCAGAGGCCTTCGGGCGGCTTGATAAACTCTGACATCAGAGGCCAGGCTCATACGACAAACAAACAAACATTATAAGTATAGATAGATAGAAGATAGACAGAGAATTTAGTGTTGAAAATTGTTTTGATGAAATTATATTTAGCATTCATTCCAAGTTTTAGCTCGTCAGATCCTTTGATATGTTAAGAGCTTTTAAGGATGCTTTTATAGAGAACAAGCTATTAAAATGTTGATTAATTATACAATGTGATAACTGATATCAAACTTTTTTGGTATTATAGAGATATATAACTTTAAAGAGATATTTTTTGATTTTCTGATTGAATAAAATAAAAATAAGGAATAGTTTTTGTTTAAAAAAATACAATTCATTTCCGTTTTGATAAAAAAACATAATTAGGAAATACTAGACTCGCTGTGAATGTAGAAAAATTAACAAATGCATTACAAACAACCATAAAACAACTTAGAACTTATAAACTTAGTATTGTGATTGTTTTATTTATTTCTTCAAGAACCCTTTAAGAGGAGCGACAGTTACTCCATTGTACCTTTGTCTAGTATATGATGTGCAACCATCGCTTGGTGTTGTATTGTCATAGAATGAGACTGATGGCTACGTAAAACTGTTGCTGAGAATCGCTTTGTGAGGAAGCAATTTTAATAGTGAAGACGCGGAGGGTAATATAACCACTCTATACCTAAATTATTTAAGTTTGTGCTTATGTTATACCTTTCGGTGTCTGATGGAAGTAAACGATATATATAGTGAGTTTTTGTAACATTTAGATACACTGTAGTATGCAGGGGCCATTTTGGGCAGGGCAGGGGTAGGTTACTAGCCAGGAAGCCTGGTGATGGAGAGAAGCAAGCAAGCACGACCAAAGAAAAACTGTCAACGGAGGATACGTTGTCGAAGGTTTGACAGAAAAATGAAGTGGTTTTATTTTCGAATCCCGGTGACGTCCGGGTAAAAATATTTGACTATAGAGTCCAATCCTGATATACCTATATTACTAGGTTATATCGTTTGGCATAATCTATTAGCAAAGATTTTAAATTTCGCTTACTGGCGTTGTTGGTACTATCATCTTACTTGCACAGCCCGCTCTCTCTCTTATAATTATTATTATTATTCTTTCTCGAATTTTACGTGTTTACTTTATTCGTGGCACTCGTTGGTAGTTTTCGTTTCAAAACCACTCTGAGACCCCTGCCTCTCGGCCCCTGCACCGTGTGCGTCAATTTGGCCGTTTACACCTCAATACGCTACTATCCGTAAGGGCTATATATGTACTTTGCTTTCGGTTACATTGCTACAATTTTAGTAGCTAGTACCTTGCCGCGTGCGCACGCGCAGTATGAGCGCTAATGAGTTTTATAATAATATCTACTAACGTAAGTAATTCGAATAAAATTGGCAAAATTAATATTATTGGAAGGTACTCATCTATTATACCACGTTTTATTAAGTCACTTTCTTGTTAGTCTGTAGTTCCGGGTGGAATCTAGCAATTAAAATTATGAGCACTTTCCGTTGAGCTATCCGGCTGAAACTTATAGAGTGGCTTACAACTCGATGACAAAGCATAAAAAAACATAAAAAAGCTTTTTAAAAGCTTGTATTTAATGTGTAACGCAGTTTGTTTATACAATGCTTGTTGTTCTATTTCAAACGGCCGCCGCAGTGTTTCCGTGGAGTTTAGTTTAAATTATAAATGCGACGTCGATGTTTGTTATTGAATGTACTACGACATATAGAGTGGAGACCGCGAATCTGCAAATGTAGTATAGCCGCTCACGTGTGGCGGTTAAAAAAAAAAGGCGCGATTTGTGTGGCGGCCACATGGGCCCGGCGGCCCTTGTGTAAACAAACCGTTTGTATGGCCACTTGAGAACCCTCTCATATAAACAAATAACTGCGTTCTGAGAACATATAAATCAGAAATACGTATTTGAATTTATTTTACTCAATTCCGAATTAAAATATTTATTAAAACGAGTGCGAATTTGAAAAAAGGTCAAAATGTATGGATTTGATATTTTCAATATTTTTTTATTCGAAATCTTCAGCGACGACCTATGGTTTTTTATCTTTATTATTGACCGTTTTAGATGTACCTTTTCAACAAATAAGAAATAAAAACGACATAGTCAAGGGCTTTTTTTTAATAATCGACTATAATCGAAATAAATTCCCGCAAAAATCATGCGTGATCTTTAAAAATTATTTATGAAAAATCTAGAGCATAGAGGTGAAATATAAAGTTAATATTGTGTTGCTACATGTTATTGTTAATAGTAGTAACTTATATTAAATAAAGAGCCCTAAATTCTATAACTTTTAAATAAACCGATGGGCTCGGTGAAGCGTCTTGGGCCTCACACAATATGCAGTAGTGACTAATATAGGTTGTTGATGTACCGCAACTAGGGAAACTCTTTCGAATTTAATTCGGAAGGGACTTAAGTATAATAATTGCGACATTTGCGACTTTAATATTCTCAGCGTCATTAAGTTCCGTTTAAGTTTTCGAATCGCAAAAGTATAAATGTTATTTGCTAACCTTCACGTGAAATAATGGTTAAAAAAAAACACTTATAGTAACTTTTTATCATAGGTTTTTATAACATTAAAAAATCATTGCAACAACAAACTACGGATGGATATTATACTACAAATTACTGAAAAAATATTGAAGAAATTTGTATTGGTCTATCTGGGTACAGTTATTTTATTTTACACTTTTAACCGTGATAAAAAGTCGGGTAAGTCTTACTAGGCTACAGCACAGAGCAGAATGAGACAACTGTTGTATCTCATTATTTGGTCTTTATCTAAAAATGTTAAATGGTTGGTAATTCATGCTAGATTTCCCAGAAGGCACAGAACATAGGTGTTCTGTGCTACGTACAGTAGGCTAGCTTGTGGTGTTCTAGAAATCACTAGCTTGTAAAATTATATTGGGCGCCTTATAATTAATTATCAATAATTTTTGAACCGTTGTTTTGAGGCTGAGGGTCTCTACCCTCAACCCTCCTTGAACCTCAATTTTCTTCCTCAGGAGTCAGCTCCGAGGTTACTGACTACTTGCCTGCGACCAGAACGTTTATTTGATTTATTGTGACAATATAGTGGTGGTAATGATGTGGCGGTTAGTCTGCATTATGTTATCGCTCGTACTTAGAAGAATTCTTCTGTAACATTTATATGTTGGCTTTTGGGTTTTTTGAATTGCTCTTCAAGTACACGTTTTGTTGTTTTTAATTATATTTTTTCATCCTATAGACACGATAACATTGTAAAAGGCCTAGCTAGGTTTTTCCAAAAATGGATTCAAAATGATGTTACTCATAGTCTCCAACCCCACATATACAAGTATAACTACAAGTAATTCAAACTCCCGGAAATACTTCCAGACAATATTTTCAGTTAGTAATAATTCGAAAGTAGCCGTGCCACAGTCCAACTTTCATGAATGGAATGCTCCAGTACCGAAGCCAGTTAGCTAATAGCGTAGTATAAATAACTTTGAAACCAGCAACTTTTTTAGGATTTTGTCGTAAAATGAATGGCTGCCCACTGTTTTTTTTAAACGCTCTACTACGTTTAAAATTTATTCTGTAATCTCCATGAAAATAAAAACTATTTTACTTCTCATTTCATGAGGTTGATATTCTAATATGTTCAAATAAGTGTGTCTATTTTAATCTCAGAAGAAACATTAGGGCCTTTTCGTTTAGAGCAGTTGGTGCTACACTCAAATATACTAAAGTAAGTAAGAAGGCACTTAACTGGCACAGACCTCAACAAATTTGAATCATAAGAAAGGTTGTATTGATAAAAAAAACACGCACTGACTCAACAATAAAGGCATGAAATGTGTAATATTTGCACATCACTGATATTAACAAATAAACCCTTAGTATCTAATATTAACCCGTGATAATGTCACAAGCAAATGTAGATTGATAATAAAAATAACATCTACTTATCGTAAATAGTCATAAACATATAACAAACACTTGTACAACTCTGACCAAAGATGAAGAACTAAATAATTCATAAATCTAAATTAATACGCAATATGTATAGAGGGTAATGTACCTCAGTACTGAAACGGCATCATTAATATCTATATTATGATACCATTTAAAATACGCAAAGTTTATAATAAACTTCAACACCATACAGTGTTGCGAGAACTTTTCCGCATAATGATGTGAGTCAAAGCTCTCCTAAAACGTTAGACAGTTCTTCCTCTAACATTAATTTAGCTCATTCCAAAACGGCAACTATTCCAAATTGTACACAAAGTGTTTCCTAACAAGCACGTATTCAGGCACTACTACCGCGCTGTATAGACTAGAAACAGTATGGAAGATTCAGACTTGCGCCCGTTTGAATTTTATTAACGCCCACCGAGATGAATTAAACACGGTGTCTTATTTCAGCTATAGAGCATGCCTTATTTATTCACATATACAGACATTTTGTTTAATAATAAAATACTACAATATTTCAACAATAATAACTAAACTTAATAATAATTGACCTTGCTTTATGCTGTCCATAATGTTATTATTGGACAATAAAGTTGATGGTAATTCCTGTTTTCACATTTTGGAAGTAACGACCACATATATAAAACACCTCATGGATCGTAGCATACCATATATTTAAATAATTTATAGATAAAGCATCTCATTATTTTCACCATATATATTCTGATAAATAAGGAAGGTGTCAAAAATACTATAATGATCTAATGTAGAAATTTCTGTTTAAAGGTTGACCCCGATGGGTGACGGAAGTTATTTAAAATCTGAATGACTTGCAGTACTGCTATTATGTGCAGACTATATACTCTTTGCAACTCGGCGAATGTATGGTCATGCAAGATTAACTGCGACCAGGCAGACCGATAAAGGGGTGGAAGGGGTGTTGGCAGAATCTAGAAGAAGAACTGGAGAGCGAGCATATAGCAATGGTGGCCGTGCGATATACCCGTGCGGATTAGATTAGAATCCAGTATAGGTACCTACCTGATTCGATCTTTAGTCGAACTTTAGTGTACTTTCTACGTTAGCTCCGTGCTTCGTAGGGCATGTTAAGGTGGGGATATACGCCGTGGACCTTGCTCGATTGGGCGTTACCGATTAAAATGCCCCGCGCAGGCCCCGCGCCCCCTGACAAAAGTTACGCCAGCCGCGCGCTCTCTAACATAGCTTTTGTAGATAGCATACTCTATCGAATAGTACCTATCTAATTATTATGTTTACGATATATAGCGTTTTGTAGTATTTATTTTATACATATGAATCATGCTTTCGTACATACCTATGCCTAAACATATACTCGTGTAAAACACGCATTCTCTTACATTACTGGCATTGTAATTTACTCAATAAGTTTTTACTATATCTACTACTATTACATTCCACTATTCCTGAGACTTATGGACTTGGATATAAATTATTTTAGTCAACTTGGAGTCAGGGCTTGAAATACCGCTATTTTTTTACACCGGTTCCACTGACTTTGGGACGGTACCGGTACTGTGTTGTATTTTAACTAACATATAGGTATTACTTAATAAAGTGGTATCTTATATAGGTTCTAAAACCGGTTGATGAATGATGCCAGTAGAGAGGCACACAGCGAAAGTGTCTCGCCCCATGTAACACGCGAGCCTTTAAGTCCACGAAATTTTCTTTTTGCATTTCCAGTAAATATGAAAAAGTAAATTTTCAATAAAGTTGCTTGAAATGTGTACTGTTAAAGCCTTGTGGTCTTGAAAATTTATCTTACCTTGCTAGTGCGATTTATTTTCAGTTTTTTTTTTCTGCATGTCCAAACAACTTTACTTGCAAGGAGGTTTATATCTATACTTATAATAAAGCGGTGAATAGGTACTTCACGGGTTGAAATAAGTAGTGAATTCAAAATTAACATCGTCATTTAAAAAAAGGCGCAAATCGATTTTTTTTTCTCTCGCTACAGTACGATAATTTTAAATCGTGGAAGAAAGAAGACATTAAAAAACAAGTCGATCTTGAAGAATATTTTGAAGAATAATTTAATTAAATAATAATTACTATAATGTGAGTATAATTAACTATAATAATAAAAATAATATATAAGGAACCAGTACTATTTATTTAGATAATTTATAAACATTATTTGATACTTAATTAAATAATAATTACTATAATTTGACTGTAATTGACTATAATAATTACTATAATATTATCATCGTCATCATGACTATAATACGAAATAGGTAAATTAATAACTATAATAAAAGACTATACTATTATGTACAGCCTTATTACAAAAAACTAAAAAATTATCATTATTATTATATTTACGCACTCAAATAATCCCGCCTACAACTAAAAATCGACATAATATACGATTTCCAAATTGGTTATGCGCAAGACAAGCCACAGATTAATAATAGGTGCCTTTTGCGGAGAAAAGTGTCACAGGTCCGTTCAGCACAACGTCTCGTCCCGCACTGATTTATTGGGCGACAGAAGGGTTGCCCATGCGATTAGCGAGTATAGATTACGTAAAAAAATTGTTAAAAATAATTAGGAAAGATATTTGCAAAACTAATTCCAAGGTTCCCTCAGCGTTTTATTATTGAATATGCTAAAGGAAATTAAAAAAATATGTGATTGTTAGTTTAGAAGAACAACGGTAATAACTACAAAAACAGAGGGTACTTTGCTTATTTAATATTGATATTTAAAATTGTATTTTCAATTTTTTAAGCTGAAGAAGAGCTGCTCTGTATGATGTAAATTAACATATATTTTATTTGGAGTTTTTTCTATAAAGATTACGGAGAAAAAAGGTTTTAATGTCCCCAAATTGAGCCCAATTCACATATATCTCCGCCATAAGCTGTTTCACTCGGTTGTTACTGATTGATAGCAGTCGTTAAGCCGTTTCAAAGGTGGTCGGGTGATCTGACAAACTATTGCACCAGAGGCCGGCACTAATTCATACGACAAAAAAACTGAGCTCATGTTACAACCCTATCAAAATCTAAGCAATTCGACAAGCAAGTAAATATTTACAGCCTTACAATTATAATAATGAGACAAACCAATTCTTATTGTCATTTTTGAGAAAGATACTTTTTTATACCTAATTTGAATTAAACTGAAAACGGCACTTGGGAAACCAAAGACAACAAACCAATTCCCTCGTAAATCAAAGTGATTTAGCTATTGAAATCGTAGCCTTTTTTCAGCCCGCAAGACCAATTGGTCTTAAAAACGTTGTTTTACTAAAAGTCTTGGCCGAAAATATGAAAAAGTCCGCTTTGACAGACGTGACATCCATTACAAATACCCTTTCTCAAAGACAAAATTCTAGAATCTATGCCCTTTCTTACGAGTAATTACTATTCATCAGGTTTTTCGAGCATTGTTTCTCATCCGGAGGCTAATCGGCTAAAATCGGGCGTTGTCGGCGAAACTCGGACGGCTGGTGTTACACTCGACGCTTTGTCGGCTGATTGATTGATCTCAGCGAGAATCCTAGCAACAGATTAGTTTAAGGTTGCTGGTGTGGAAGTATAGCGGAGAGTGTCTTGCAGTTCGTGAACTGCCAATGGCATGGTACTAATATGTTTTATGGAATGTATTTCTAGAAGAAGATTGATTTAGATTTAACGTAGGAAAGTACATGTCGTGATGAGAGCAGTGACGACTGAATGGTTATCAGACGGCACCTTATCAAATCCTGTTTATTTACTCAGCAAGCGACGTGAGGTCTCCCAATGAATTTAGGCGAATCAGCGCGGCGGTGAAATATGAATAATGTTCAATGACAAATTTCCAACTGGTCAAAAGTCATTGTTATAAAAGAGCTTTATAATTAATAGTTAATTTCAACTACTCGTATTATAGTTAATTTTAGGCTCTGAGATGTGTGTGGGCAGAATTGAGTTAGCAAACAAAAATGCCAAAATATATCTTAATTCGGGGCGAACAACTTGTTAGGACGATGATGTATGTGCGGATGTTCTATCGCTCACAACTGAAAAAATAAAACCAGCACCCATGCCTAAAAACCACTTAATTCAAGGACGTGTGATATCTTTATGAACCGAATGTGAATAAGACTTGTGTCCGTGCAGTAGATACGTGATAAAGCTTATGATGATATAACCTTTATATAAAAGGAAAGTCTGATCGCTCTCAGTAGGGCGCGGCCCGACCACGTCTCAACCCAATATCGCTTCCCGAAGTAAACAAGTTGTGAAAGTGGCTTAAAAGGGGCGATAAACAAATTTTATTCATTCCTCCTTCGCTTTCACTTTGATGTATTACCGTTGACAGCTGTGACCTTGGTTGTGCTGTGGTTGTAAATACACGTCCAACTGGTCCGTTATTTTATCCTACAAATTTTGATTTATTTAAGACTAGCTGTACCCGCAGCTTTGGCCACGTGGTCATTTCATTTGAAATTAGCCCAGACGTGTTATTCCAGGGCCAAAAGTACTTATAAAGTACAATATACTACATTTCTTCAAAATTCGTTCAGCCGTCAAAAAGTTCTTGGCTTTTACTCATCGGATTTAGATACCAAGTTTGTACCCCAGTTTTTAAGTCAAAACCTAACTTAACCACCTGTAAAAACCGCATCGCATTCGGTTCAATAATTTTTACATGATGCGTGAACAAACATATAGACAAACAAAGAGACAAACACACAGACACGATTATAGATATTCTTGTTCAGTTGCTTATAAGTACATTTTTTATTTATTAAGTACCCTGTACCATTTTTCTTTTAAATTCTTTGTAAAGACTATTTTGTTCCTATTGCTTTATTATAAGTATAGACTAGCTGTGCCCGCGGTTTTGCCCGCGTGTTATCTGGGTGAGATTACTTTTAACCTGGGGTGCGATTTTTGAATATCACCGAGTGATTAAATATCAGCGAAATGATAAAAAGTCGCCGATTTCCCAAGTCGTATTTTTGAATTTCACTGTGTGATAAAAAATATCATACGTATGATTTCGTTTATGAGTGCCTCCCCCCACTCGTTTTGAAATCACCTGGTGATATTTTTGAAATTTCGTTCATAGTTTCTTTTATTCACCTACTTTTCGTGTGTTGTTTTTCGTAAAATACGAACAACGAATGAGATAATACTAGCAGCAAGCCTAGTAGCAATACTAAAGATGACTCGTCAGAAGAAGATACTGGGACTAAAGTTATGCTTTGCATGAAGAGGCATTCTCAATGTCAGATAAGAAAAATCCTCTCAAAGCCACATGCTGGCTTTCTAGGATGTGAGGCTTTTTTTCAGTGCTAATAGGACAAGCGGCTTCCCTTCTCTATAGAAACAGAGGTAAGTCAATGTTTTATTGTCTTCTCCTATTAGGTAGCACTAGCAGCAAACATCCAGTCGATTCTTACGCGTAGACACAAATTACCATAAATACCTACTTACCTAGGTAGGTACCTTCTTTTTTACTAGGTCAGGTGGTATCATTAGGTACCCACAATACAGGGGTAGCCTTTATGTCTGTTACCCTATTTTGTTAGTTTAGCGATTTAGACCACAGATTAGACCATATGTAGCATTAGAATTTGACAGATACGTTCCGTTTTACGTATTACTGTCAATTCGTATGAAAAATAAAAACCGGTACTTAGTACCGATAAAAATATTTGCTGCGTAGGAGGGTAACGTAATCATACGATTGTCTATTAGCAAAGATGAGCAGTATTTATATGTTGGTATGATATTCAAAAATACAATTTTTACGAAAAGCTGATTTCGAAATTACCGGTGATCTTTTTATCACCGGTGACACTCAAAAATCGCACCCCTGTGTTATTCCAGGACCAAAAGTACATAAAAGTACAAAATAACAAATTTAGTTTAGCTGTCGGATAGTTTTTTTTTTCGATTCCTCGGCCTCTATTCATCGTATTAAGATAACATTACACCAGTTTGTAAGTCAACCCCTATGCTATCTAAACTGCATCGCACTTGATGCGCGAATAGACAAATATGCGGAGACGATTTTAAAAAATGTTATATTCTTGTTCAGTAGCTTATTAAAGTATCCTACGGTTATTTTTTTATATCTTCTTTGTACAGACTTTTTGTACTAACTGCTTTATTATAAGTACAGATATATAGATAGAAGAAGATACGCCTACGTTTGACGAAGTCACCCTGATGTTATATGATAATGCTGTCAAGGACAAGTTCGCCTAAAATCCTCGACTAAAGAGGTAGTCTAATTATGTAACAATAAGCAATTTCATAATATAGAATAACTATTATTTCATATTTAAACTTCGACTTTTGGAATTCATATTGTGAATAAAATGATATTTTCTGAAATTAGGAAACCGCTACTAGGAGTTACCTTTACAGTGTTGATATTATTAAATGTCTGTCAATAATTACCAATATAATTCTAATTTAATAAAAATCATAGCCAAAATACGCAACCATGTTAGTATTAGTCTTTAACATTATATTATAATGTAATTATTTACTTATTTAAATATTTTACGTATGTAAAAATGCAATAGATTAAGAATTGCTGACAATAACACTAGCTTATTTGAACTTTTAGACGGGTTCCAAATAAGCTAGTGGAAAGATTTGGATGACGACGCATAGGTCTCGGTGGCCGAATTGGTAAAGGCATGTGCTGCGCTGAGGCACAGTGTGCGAGTTCGAATCTCGTCCGTGACCCAAATTTTTCCATTAGAAAATTATTATATATATTTAGGCTAAGCAGGCGTTAACTGATATATAAACATAAAAATATAGATTTGGGAGGCGTTATCTTTCAGACACGAAGTTAATCAATATTAGCCGTGTTTGGTTGGTGGTTCGTAATACGAACAACAGATAGCGTTACCGTCCCCATAAGACGGGTTCAAATAAGCTTGTGGAAAGATTTGGATGACGACGCATAGGTCTCGGTGGCCGAATTGGTAAAGGCATGTGCTGCGCTGAGGCACAGTGTGCGAGTTCGAATCTCGTCCGTGACCCAAATTTTTCCATTAGAAAACTATTATATATATTTACGCTAAGCAGGCGTTAACTGCTATAAAAACATAAAAACATTTTATAAGCTGATATTAAACAGCATAATATACTGGCCTTCAAAACTTCACACTTTTAATGTGCGCCCATCACGTTTAAACTTCTGGACCGATTGCGATGCAATTTTCACTGTTTGATAATTTAGATTTTGACTTAAAAATTGGTGTACTTGGTATTTCAATCCGATTAGTAGGAGCCAAGCAATTTAATAAAAAACAATATATATTAATTTAAAAGTGTGTATGTGGTTTTGAATAAAACTACAGGACCGATTGCGATGCGAAATTTCCTTGTAGGATAGCTTTGATTTTCATTTAAAAACTGTTGTACTTGGTATCTCCATCAGATGAGTAGGAGCCAAGCAATTTAATAAAAATATACAATTTATTTTATAAGTGTGGTACTAAGTTTTGAAGGCCAGTGTATTTTGTTAACAAGTAAACTTGTATCATTTATAATGTTAATAATATGACTGAACTAGTCATTCTCGAGGGTACTACGCCATAGGCGTGGCACTAGAGTTTAGTGGTGTTGTTCTTCAAGACAGGTGATCACACCCTGTTGAAGAATTATAGGCCCATTTGGCTGCTGAGCCACATCTATAAGCTGTTTTCGAGAGTAGTTACAAACCGTCTGGCTCGTAGGTTCAACGACTTTCAGCCTCCCGAACAAGCTGGATTCTGGAAGGGCTTTAGCACCGTAGACTACATCCATACGCTCCAGCAGATTATACAGAAGACCAATGAGTATAATCGGCCACTAAGTCTAGCGTTTGTGAACTACGAGAAAGACCTGGGCAGTGCTACAGTCATTACAGGGGTGCCAGATTGACTACCGGTACAATGAAGTGTTGAAGTGTTTGTACAGCAGGCCCATCATGACGGTCTTCAGGATCGGAGCATGAATTCTACCCAGTTCCAAAAAGGGGTGAGACAGGGAGACGTTATTTCTCCGAAACTGTTCACCTCTGCACTGGAAGATATATTCAAGCTTCTGAACTGGAACGGATATGGTATCAACATTCATAGCGCATGAATCACTCACCTTCAATTTGCCGATAATATAGTCATAGTAGCAGAAACCCTGGAAGACCTAAGCACAATGCTCAGTGACCTCAATATTGTTTGTCAACAAGTGGGTCTTAAAATTAACATGGGTAAGAGGAACATCATGTCAAATGCCCATGTCGCACCCATGCCGGTCTATGTTGGGAACGACATTATCGAAGCTGTTGATCACTATGTCTACTTGGGTCAAAATATCCAACTGGGTAGATCCAAATTCAACAAAGAGGTCAACCGACGAATCCAACTCGGATGGGCAGCTTTTGGAAAATTTCGCCAAATCATCTCGTCACAGATACCGCAGTGCCTCAAGAAGAAATATTATAATCAGTGCGAGTTGTCAGTGATGACAAATGGGACTGAGACGTAATCGCTAACTATTGGTCTCATACATAAGTACAAAGTCAAGCAGCGTGCAATGGAGAGAGCTATGCTTGGAGTTTCACTACGTGATAAGATACGTAACGAGCAAAGAAGTAGAAGAACCAAGGTTCCGACATAGCTCTCAGAATTTGCAAATTGAAGTGCCTATGGGCAGGCCACATAGTTTGCAGACCCGACAACTGATGGGGAATAAAGGTTCTGGAATGGCGATCACGATCAAGCAAGCGATGTGTAGGGAGACCCCCCACACGATGAACGGACGACATTGTAGTCATCGCAGGGAGTCGGTGGATGGAGGCGGCCCAAGACCGTTCGTCGTGGCGCTATTTGGGGGAGGCTTATGTTCAGCATTGGACTTCTACAGGCTGAAATGATGAACTGAACTAGTTTAAAACAACAATTATATTTCTCTATACAAAATTAATGACGACTTTAAAAAAAACACACCTACTAAAATGTTCAGTTTAAAGTAACAATGAACCGTTGCATTCCTTGCGAACTCTTTATCTACGGTTAGTGAGAATTCAAAGGGTTCAAATAATATATTTTGTGATCTCATTTTGATAATTATTAAGCTACACACAATTGATGAAAATCTTACTAATATCTAAGCAATGAGCATTCTTGACAAACATTCTTTGAATGCTCTCAAACTATTCTACATCAAGCGAATACAACGACCTAAAACAGCACAGAACTAGACAGGACCGTAAAACAGATATATAGCTACTGTAAATTGAAAATGGAGAATTGTGCCGCAACTGTTTGACTTTTGAAATATTATATTAAGAAAGTTTCACAGTTCTGGCGAAATGGTTTCTTTATATTAGCATAAAGGAAAGTTAACGGTCAAATGATTAGAGCCCGGGAGCTCTAAGTATGTATATAGATGACTGTGTCGTCGAGATATAACAAGATATTTTATTAATGTCGTTATAACATAGGCCTAATTATATTTGACGAGACTTGAAGACAAGAAGTGCCGGCGAACTCATAAAAATGACACTTTGCCAAGCCTGAGTAAGTAAGGGTACATGGTTAATATTAAGAGAACGAATAGTGACAATAGCTTTTAGTATTTATATAGCGAATCTAGTAATTGTTAACATTTTTCTGTCTTAAAAAAGCATATATTAGCTTTATGTTTCAAAAATAATTCAAGTCATAAAGTAAGAACTTCGCTTCTGAAAGGTACATATATAATTCAATTAAAAAAATAGTATTAGAATCAAAACTATCAGGTAGATAAAGAGCAAGATAACTATGTCTTTCAAAAAGTATACAAAAACATATTGACTATAACTAAACTTTTGAAATTTTGACAATTAATTAATACTACAAGACTTTTAGGTATATATACTTATAATCTATCTATCTATACTTATAATAAAGCAATAGAAACTAATAAGTCTGTATAAAGAAAATAATTAAAAAATAAATGATCTAGGGTACATAAAATAAGCTACTGCAGAAGAATAAGGAGAATAACATTTTGAAAAATCGTGTCTTTCTGTTTGTCTGTATGTTTGTTCGCGCAGCACGTAAAAGCTACTGATCCGATTGCGATGCAGTTTTCACTTTTGGATAGCTTAGAGTTTGACTTAAAAACTGGGGTACTTGGTATCTAAATCCGATTATTAGAACGTGACGAGATGCGTCACAGATACCGCAGTGCCTCAAAAAGAAAGATTATAATCAGTGCGAGTTGCCAGTGATGACAAACGGCACTGAGACGTAGTCGCTAACTATTGGTCTCATACATAAGTTCAAAGTCAAGCAGCGTGCAATGGAGAGAGCTATGCTTGGAGTTTCACTACGTGATAAGATCCGTAACGAGCAAATAAGTAGAAGAACCAAGTTTCCGACATAGCTCTCAGAATTTGCAAATTGAAGTGCCTATGGGCAGGCCACACAGTTTGCAGACCCGACAACTGATGGAGAATAAAGGTTCTGGAATGGCGATCACGATAAAGCAAGCGATGTGTAGGGAGACCTCCCACACGATGAAAGGACGACATTGTACTCATCGCAGGGAGTCGGTGGATGGAGGCGGCCCAAGACCGTTTGTCGTGGCGCTATTTGGGAGGTTTATGTTCACCATTGGACTTCTACCGGCTGAAATGATGACCTGAACTAGTTTAAAACAACAATTATATTTCTCTATACAAAAATAATGACGACTTTAAAAAAAACACACCTACTAAAATGTTCAGTTTAAAGTAACAATGAACCGTTGCATTACTTGCGAACTCTTTATCTACGGTTAGTGAGAATTCAAAGGGTTCGAATAATATATTTTGTGATCTCATTTTGATAATTATTAAGCTACACACAATTGATGAAAATCTTACTAATATCTAAGCAATGAGCATTCTTGACAAACATTCTTTGAATGCTCTCAAACTATTCTACATCAAACGAATACAATTACCTAAAACAGCACAGAACTAGACAGGACCGTAAAACAGATATATAGCTACTGTAAATTGAAAATGGAGATTCGTGCCGCAACTGTTTGACTTTTGAAATATTATATTAAGAAAGTTTCACAGTTCTGGCGAAATGGTTTCTTTATATTAGCATAAAGGAAAGTTAACGGTCAAATGATTAGAGCCCGGGAGCTCTATGTATGTATGTATATAGATGATTGTGTCGTCGAGATAAAACGAGATATTTTATTAATGTCGTTATAACATAGGCCTAATTACATTTGAGGAGACTTGAAGACAAGTAGAGCCGGCGAACTCATAAAAATGACACTTTGCCAAGCCCGAGAAAGTAAGGGTACATGGTTAATATTAAGAGAACGAATAGTGACAATAGCTTTTAGTATTTATATAGCGAATCTAGTAATTGTTAACATTTTTCTGTCTTAAAAAAGCATATACTCGTATTAGCTTTATGTTTCAAAAATAATTCAAGTCATAAAGTAAGAACTTCGCTTCTGAAAGGTACATATATAATTCAATTAAAAAAATAGTATTAGAATCAAAACTATCAGGTAGATAAAGAGCAAGATAACTGTATTTCAAAAAGTATACAAAAACATATTGACTATAACTAAACTTTTGAAATTTTGACAATAAATTAATACTACAAGACTTTAAGGTATAAATACTTATAATCTATGTATCTATACTTATAATAAAGCAATAGAAACTAATAAGTCTGTACAAAGAAGATAATTAAAAAATAAATGATCTAGGGTACATAAAATAAGCTACTGCAGAAGAATAAGGAGAATAACATTTTGAAAAATCGTGTCTTTCTGTTTGTCTGTATGTTTGTTCGCGCAGCACGTAAAAGCTACTGATCCGATTGCGATGCAGTTTTCACTTTTGGATAGCTTAGAGTTTGACTTAAAAACTGGGGTACTTGGTATCTAAATCCGATTATTAGAAGCCAAGTAATCCATAAAAATATTTAGACGGCTGAAGAAATTTTGTTCGTGTTGGTATAGTATTTTAGGTCCTCGAATAGAAGCCGCGGGCATCAGCTAGTGACTAAATATAATGATTATTTTGTGACTCAACTTAGATTGTGATACGCCTGAGTAAGCAACTTGGGCTGTGAGAGGCGGGGATAGTTTAGTGAAATTGGCTCCTACGTGAGTGTTTCTTGGCTCCGCACACTTCAGGAAAGAATTCCAGAGCTTACTCGTATATGAAAACTATCGAACCAAAACTTGCAAAACAAAAGATCCATCATCTTTTCACCCCACCAAGTGAACCTAATTACACGACCCACTGTTACTCCTCGTAAAACTTAAAAGGGCGACCGCTAATGGAAAGTGATGCGGTGATTCTGATTCAGGAAGGAATCCCCGCGTCACGGACACGCGCCGTGATAGATGGACGGTTCAGCTATTCATAACGTTATTAGTAGAAGTGAATTATTGTTACGTTATCGGTAACTTATTAATTCATATAGTGTGTATGTATTTATCCGTGTGTCTGTCTGTGGCATTGTAGCTCCCAAACTACTGGACCGATATTAATGTGTTTTTTTTCCGTTTGAAAGCTGATGTGATCGAAATGATTCTTAGCTATAATCCCCCAAATGAATGGACCGATTTTGATGCAGTTTTTTTATATATTTGAAAGCTGATGTGATCGAGATGCTTTTTATCAAATCTATAATGGGAATTGCACACATTAGAAATTTGTATATATTTTGATATATGGATAGATTTATCATGTTATTTTATGACCATTGACTTTATATAGGTTTTCCTGTGATTTATAAGTACTATTTTCCATGTTTTATTCTTTTAAGTACTGTACGCTCAGCAGTTTCGGAGTTAAGGGGGGAAGAGTCAGGGGAAAATAAAAAAAAACATAATTTTCTTAAAAAACTACGATAACTATTAAAACTATGTATTTTTTAATTATAAACATTTTAATATTTAAAACTCTCAATCTCAACAAGCCCTTTCATTTGATATGCCACACAATACATTTTGAAAACCTTTTTTTTAATTTTATATATCCCTCCATTGTTTATTTATTTACGTTTCACGTCCGTGTTTTGGTCACAGAAATTCATATGTGTATCATATTTATACTTAGTCGATCCTGTAGATTTGGAGAAAATCTGTGACAGATAGACAGACAGACTTACCAGTGATCCTGTAAGGGTTCCCATGTTTCATTCGAACGTAAGGAACCATAAAAAGAACTTAAAAAGTTTTTTTGGTAGGTTTTGTAATTTTAATACGAACCTATTGACACTGACAGAAGTGTTCGTGAACAGCGTTAATTACTGCAAAGTAGATTACTAAATATTGATTAAAAATTACCGATTCCCGTTCAAGTTGTTTTTACCGTTGTTTTTACCCTTTTCAGGAGGTATAATTGTTTTCTTTTATTATGGCCGTTTCAAACTGGGTGACTATAAAGCCAAACCGCTCGCAGTGTGTGTCGGACAAGCATTTACCTAAGGTTCAATATCCAGGACCCTAACCTACCTAACTGTGAAAACCGAAATGCAATCAGTCCAGTAGTTTTTAAGTTATACGCCAACAAAGTTGTTTTGTTGGATTATGTCTCTCACTATGGAATCAGAGTTGACGCGGACATAAAATGCGATTTATTAAACTGCGTACATTATGTGTACGAGGGACACGCAACAAAAAGATCACTTTAGAGCCAAATATATAATGGAAACAAACAGAAGAAACAAACTGTTAAAGAAAAATCATTATAATTTTATAATACCTATTCAGCGAGACCCCACTCAATGGTTAAATGTGTTTTCTTCTTCATTTTTCATTTGTGAGAGTTGTAGACGCCGCGTTATGATTTTAAACGTTATTTTGGATTATTTATTTGTAACATTAAGCTGTTATCGAAAAAACAAATTATCGACAGTTTAGAAGATAATTTAAAGGGTATATATAGTTGTATTGCTGCTCGCTGGTTCGCTGCATTTCTCGACCTACGTCGACCTGTGAAGCACGCAAACTGCTCTCAGGTTCCTCGCATCGACTTGATCTTGAAGGTCGCAGCCCCATCTGTATAGGGCTTCGTCGGAAGTGCTCCGCTATATCCAGAAATATTGAATTGGCACAACAGTTTTATGTGGGACGTTAATATTGTGATTTGGATATCACAATATTAACGTCCCAAGCTGGGTCTGTAAGTGGGCTTGCGACTTTATTAGTTCTTCACTAAGCTGTCGAATCTAATTTATTTGTTGATACATTGCATTGAGCAACTCCAAAAATACATAAGCACTCCTTCGACTCGTGGAGCAGCAAATAAGAGCCATAAAGAATACAGTTCAAAGAGTTATTTTTTATTTCCATTTTTTATGCGACTATGTAGTGATTATAGTTATATACATGTACCAAGTTTCTATTTTGTGTGTTAAAAGTTTCTTAATAAAATTGCTGTGACATACAAAAGGACAGACGGACGGACTGACAGACATGACGAAACTATGATTGTTCCTTGTTTGACTAAAAGGGCAATAATATATAGATGGATAGAAAAACGAATGGATATGACGACATTATGAGGCTCCTTTGTTCGACTTCGGAACCTCTAGCTAGACTAACATGTAGTAAGCAAATAAAATTAAAACCTCTTCTATGTTTCAAAAAACAGTAGGTCGCACAATTCTGTTGCAACAATTCAATACAAAATTGGAAAAGACAATGACAGTTTAATATGAAATGCCTTACAAATTGAGGTTCGAAAGAATTTAGGGGCGGTTCTAAGCAAAATTCATTAATGGACCATATACAAAATATTTTTACCTCAACGATGCCTTTGAATGGTTCTTATTAAAATTGAGAACTTTCGGTTAGGTATATGAAGTTTGATACTAGGTAGAGGACAAGATTTCATAGATTTCTGTGAAAAGTAATATTTAGAATAGAGCATTTTTTAATGAAATTATTGAATACGTCTGTTTCAATTTCATTAGATAGTTTGACGTATACGGGAGACTGTGGGATTTGGTAATGTTAGTAAAACTGTGGACACTATTGTTAAATCCAAGTGAGCACTACATATATATATATATATATATATATTAAATGTGGGAAAATTAGGTACCAGGTCCTCGGGCGCAGACGGCATTAGGTGTAACGCACACATTTAGCCTTCTTTGGCCTTATTCAGATTCGGAGTGCCGTTTGATAAGCACGTGTTAGCAGTGACTCACTTGCGCTAAGTCTGAGTATGTCTCTCTATCTTAGTTGTTGATACACAGGAAGCACGATGGTGGGAATGAAGCTGTGTGGGTGTGTGTAGCTGTAGTTGTATCTAGTCCAGTTTTTGTTTATGTGATATTAAAGCGTGCCGTATCTTCCCCCCATTTAACTAGATGTATGGAGCACTTACAACATATAAAACTATCGTACTCCAACAACCAGTAGTTATTTATAATTCCGACATCATTAAAAATAAGATTGATTCCTACTCATATATCTAGTTTTATTAGATCTATGTTTCTGCTATTATAATCTTAAAGAAAATACATTACACAGCGAAGGGTTAGTTTCGTGTACATGGACTAATATTTGTTCTGCCTTCGAATATTGTTTTGACAGGTGACGCAAGGCCACAGACCATTCTCAGATGATATATTTGGCAAGTTTCCTTGTTGATTTAAGCGTACCTACAATAAACAGAGAGTTGTAGCACAGAATAAATAATAGTGTTACAAACTTTTTTGCAAACAACCTAGCGGTACACAGTAGCACCATAAAGTTACCTTATCGTAAAACTAACATTAATAACCAAGGTGCTCCATCAATCCCTACCTAGTAGGTAAAGGGCTGATTCCACTGGTAGAAACCTAAATTTAAGCAATTTACTGCGATTTGAGGAGCTATTCTGCTCATCATGCCGAAGATCCTTACCAGATCTGCATCAAATGTTTATGAGACCAACTTAAAGTTAATAACTTTCAAATAAATAAAAAAATAATTGAAATAAGATATAAGAAGGCGGAGATATTCAGTAGCCCCCTTTTTGCCCCTTTTTGGGAGAAATCCAATCAAAAATCTGCGATGAATAAATAATTCTAAAAATTTGTTCAACCTGTACACCCTCCACCTCCACTCCTCCTCCTGTGTTCCTCTAGATCGGTTGAGAAATGCGACCTGTAGAGAAGTACAGAGATCTGGATATAAGAAAGCATTTTTTTTGACTCAAAACTTTACTCGTTCCCTCTGTCATACATATTTTCCTTTTTTCGATTGTACATTTTAGGGTTCCGTAGTCAAACATTCTTTAAATACATTTTAAATGTAAGAAATTTTAATAGTAGTACTTGTAAATGTCAAATACAAAAGATAAAAGGGCCAATTAGAATACTCACAAGCAGCACCTGTTCACGAGTATGACTTCTGTATCAACCATCACCCCCTCAACCATTTTAGAGAGAAGAGAGTGACACAGAGCCACCGCAAGTCAAGACAATTTAGTGACCAAGACCACAAAACCTAGATTCACAGAACCCTTACTTGAGGTTTATTTGATTGTTATTTGGGGCACTAGCGCAGAATGCTATCAAAATTATCCCGGCTGCCTAGGGTTCACTAGTTCACGAGATGTAGCCGACCAACATAACGCATGTTATGTCCGCGTCAACTCTGAACAATTTCCATAGTGAGAGACAATCCAACCGTAAAAACAACTTTGTTGGAGTATAACATAAAAACTACTGGACCAATTGCAATGCGGTTTTCATAGTTGGGTAGCTTTGGTTTTCGGCTGCATTGTTACTGAAAAAAATAAAAATTACATGTAGATTATGGAATGATTTAGAACTTTAACGACCCATTCCTATATAAACGAAACGAGTCGTTTTTCCAACGTCTCGTTACTTTTTGCATGATTGCCCAAAAAAAAAGGCTGTAATGTATTTAGGATTCATGTATGTATGGACGTATGTATGTATGTATGTATGTATGTATGTATGTATGTATGTATGTATGTATGTATGTATGTATGTATGTATGTATGTATGTATGTAAGTAAGTATGTGAGTTTCTTTATTTCACCATGACTTTTAAATGCCTAAACAGATTGAGACGAATGGGGTATCGTTAGAATTCTTACATCCGCCCAATGAGATTTTACCAATTTTTGTTTATTTGTTTGTTTGTTTGGGGAGATTTCACGCAATTATGGCTGGACGGATTTTGATGAAACTTGGAATAGAGATAACTTATACCCTGGAATTAAATATAGGATACTTTTTATCCCAGAAAATTTAAAGTTTCTACGTGAAAGCTGGAAAAAAAATGATTACTCGCTGTAAGAAGCGGTTGCCATGGAAACGAAATAACAAATATGTCAAGAATGGTGCTATAAGTACCAACTTTTGCATTTGTTTTTAACAGATATAACAAGTACATAGGATGCTTTTTTCGCGATAAACAGTAGTCCGCGCGGACGAAGTCGCGGGCGGAAATACTAGTAGTTCTATATATCCCAGAGAACACCCGTATATTCGCCGGACACTTGAGAAACGCGCGTAAAACTTTTTTATTTTTCGAATTGCTTATAAAATAAATTACATAATCTAACGAGTATATACCATTTTATAGCTAAAACAATGAAGAACATCGAAAAAGATACTATTAAACTATCAAAAATATACTTACGTTAACATTTTCCCGCCAAAAGTGACGAAAGGCACTTTGAAGCACTTTGTGGCAATCGCCACTCGCGGGACACTAAACACAAAATTATTTTGCAAAAAACAAATATGTCTAAATTAGACGGCCATTTGACGGCCGAAAAGAACGAAATGAAACGGTTGCGGGTTCGAGTCCTGCAAGGTGCAATCATATGTGTGATGAGGTTGATTCGTATTTATGTATGTTTATCCGTTATCTAGTGGCCAATTTACAGGGTATCCTAGTTTGCGGCTAGGTGTGGTGTGAAATTGTCATTATACAATTATTATTATACAATTTCGTCTTTTGCATTGCCACTGTATACTTTCCTTATGATTATTTTCTTTTAGTTTAGTTAAATGATACAAACTTATCTTGTAAATTTGCACTCGAGCCTCAAGATACAGACCTCGTGCTAGTTTGGGGTTCACCGACAATCTTGTTTGATGTTTCACCGTTTGTTTTTTTTCCTATTTGTTTTTACTCTTATTAATCTCCTTTTGGCAATAAAAAAACATTTATCATTATCATTTTAATATGTTCCTTACAGTATTATTAGACGTAATAACACAAAAGACAAGCTATAAATCACTAAAAACAACACAAATAAAAAATCACAATCACTCACCACGCGGTGGCTGAACCCGCTAGGACAACCTAAACTCACAAAAAAAAAACGATTGGGACCGAACCACTTTATAATCCAATAAAATCGCTCTTTTCAAGCTGTTTTCAAATAATTATGTAACACAAATACAATACTCTAGCCTAATCCAATACAAATAGGGTTGCAACTTCGCTAGACTCCCCGGCTGAAGATCGTCAGCCGAGGCCATTACGGGTCGGAGCGCAGACTGACGATTATCAGGCGTTGGTAAGCCCCAATTTCCCCTAGCATCATACGAACTATAAACGCTACTCGCCATTATCGCGTTCGGCCGCTCTTATACGTAACCCGCCGTAACTTGTCTCGTTCGTGTAGGTGGCGAAGCGGCAACATAGCAACAGTTGATTTAGGGTTAAATGAAATTTATTATTTTCCATTTTCAATACCAGGACAGTACTTAAAAATGAAAAGACACCCTGCCTTTAACAGTCATCTCAGAGTATGTGTCATCTCAGTGTATGTAGTGCGCTTTCTAAACACACAAGATGTCATTTTTTATTATTATTTCATGTTTCGGGAGTCGCTTGTATTTACGTGTTGCGTCGTTGCCACTCTGTTTGGGACTAAGTCGACACAGGCTGATTAGCTTGTGTTTACTTGGCCATGCAGAGCGGGGTACAACTTATCTACCTCAGTTTATATGTGATGTTAATCATTGCATCCGCCCGAATAAAAGAAGAAATAAAAAAAAATACAGTATGGCTCCATTTTCAAATGCAATAAATATATTTTCTCATCGTTGTTTACAATATGGGTATCAAATTGAAGGCCTTGTGATAAGCAAATTCCAATAATACATAATTTATTGGCATTTCCAGGCCGATTGCACTCCGCAATACGTACAACTATTATACCGACACTTCGAGGCCGCAATATTGGGGTTAATTCAGTAGGGTGTCAAGCGTGCGCTCGATGAGTCGCGCGCCGTGTGCTTAGCGATAAAGTAAAACTTAACTTACGTAAAGTTTTTGATAAATTTTGTTCGAATTTTAATTATGAGTACCAAGGAGAAACCTAAAAGGTACTGCATAGCATTCGACTGTTTAAATAGTAATATGAATATCAAATTGACATTCTTTACGCTTCCAAAAGATATCGAAAGGTAAAAATATTTATAATACTTTGAAATATCTACCTATTATCGGTAAATATGTAGTTATTAATACCTGTAATAAGTCCTAGCTATGCGTCGCGTCGCTACACGTCAAACGGTCGCAAACACCTCGCGCCAGATTCGGCAAGTCGTGGCAAGTCTGTTTAAGCAGCAGTGATGGATAATAGGTTTCGTAGAATATGTTGACCACGAACAAGCAAGCGAAGTGTAGGGAGACCCCCACACGATGGACCGACGACATTGTAGCCACGTAGGAAGTCGATGGATGGAGGTGGCACAAAATCGCTCGTCATGGCGCTCTTTGAGGGAGGCCTATGTTCAGCAGTGGACTTCTAAAGACTGACATGATGATGATGTTAGAATTGACTAAATCAAATACAATAGTATGAATATGTATGTATATGTTTTATTTTAGTTATATCTTAATACTTTCAACCCTACCCAGCAAAAAAAGTGACACAGCGATTCTGAAACGGTTAGAGATCGCAGCTCTGTGCGAGTTAAATTGCACTTTATTGCGTTGTAGCGAGAGTTGATATGTATCTAAATTACTTTACTCAGTTATCCTTCTGTACTAGAAATCTAGAACTATTACCTATTTATTATGTGGTACAAGTTCATTTTTGGCATGGCAGGCGTATTTTTTTAGCTTTTAAGCTAGTTATTGTCGTTTTTTTATGACGTTTATGTCAAAAGCTGACGGACAGTAAGCGAAAACAGTTCGTTTTAATTAAACATATTATTTTTTCGTTTTTTAAGATAAAGGAACTGGCCATAAAAGTCTGTGTCCTTGTCTAAGCATAAAAATAATTACTTTAATTTATTTATTCCGACGCTGACTCTGTGAAGTTTAAATTAGTTTTAAAACCCATTCACGTGATTCATTCAATTAGCGTCATACAGAAGTTTTCAATTAGATTCCTTGACAGACACACTAAAACAGACCAATTAACAATGTTGAGGTCTCTTTTGTTTTTAATTAATTATTAGTTTGCATTAGTTTCAGTTTGCAATAATTATTATATATTAGTTTATATGTATTTTTAAGGCTCTATTATCGATATTAATTTGATATTTAGAATTTTCAAAATGTTAAATCCATACCAATATATAAAAGTGAAACGTTGTCTGTTTGTTTGGGGAGCTTTCACGTGATAATGGCTTCACGGATTTTGATGAAATTTGGAGTAGAGATAGTTTATACCCTGGAATAAAACATTAGATACTTTTTATCCCGGAAAATTGAAAGTTTTCACGGGAAACCCGGAAAATGTTGAATACTCGCTGTAAGGAACGGTTGCACTGGAAACGAACTAACAAGTCTGTCAAAAAACTTTAAGAGCATTGGTGCTATACCTACTTTTGCATTGGTTTTTAATATCCTAGAAGAAAAAAGGATGCTTTTTTTCGCGATAAACAGTAGTCCGCGTGGACGAGGTCGCGGGCGGGAAAGCTAGTAGTAAATAAGCAACATAAATAAGCACTTTTACAAGTTAAAAGTTTATAGATTCAATACAGGACTTTATTTATTTTTTTAATACATTTAGGATTCTAAAAATATAATTATTAGTTTAGTTTATTTAATTATTAATCAGTATTAAATATCAGATTAGGGACAGTGGATAAAATATGAGTGCGAATAACTGGCGTAACCTTTTTTACTTCCTTTTTTTTTGGTAAATCTGGCCTGATATTTCCACAGCTTTATTAATTTCGTAGTCCTATGCTATTAGAATACCATTGTATTTGATTTATTCAGTTCTAACATCATCATCATGTCAGTCTTTAGAAGTCCACTGTTGAACATAGGCCTCCCCCACAGAGCGCCATGACGAGCGATCTTGTGCCACCTCCATCCATCGACTTGCGTGGCTACAATGTCGTCGGTCCATCGTGTGGGGGTCTCCCTACACTTCAACATTCGAGAACCTTTATTCCCCAGCGGTTGTCAGTTCTGTGAACTATATGGCCTGCCCATTGCCACTTGAACTTGCAAACTCTGAGAGCTATATCGATAACCTTGGTTCTTCTACGGATTTCTTCGTTACGGATCTTATCACAAAAAAAAAACTTTGAGCATAGCTCTCTCCGTTGCACGCTGCGCGACTTTGAGTTTATGTATGAGACCAATACTTAGCAACCAATTCTTAGGGCCGTATGTCATCACTGGCAACACGCTCTGATTATAAACTTTCATCTTGAGGCTCTGTGGAATCTGCGACGAGAAGATATGACGCAATTTTACGAGTCCGCTGCCCATCCGAGTTGGATTCGTTGGTTGACCTCTTTGTCAAAGTTGGATCTTCCCAGTTGGATCGTCTGACCCAAGTAGACATAGTGATCAACAGCTTCGATAATATCGTACCCAACATAAACTGGCTTGGCAACTTAAGACCCACCTGTTGGGAAACAATATTGAGGTCACTGAGCATTGTGCTTAGGTCTTTCAGGGTTTCTGCCATTATGACTATATCATCGACAAATCGAAGATGAGTGATGTTTTCGCCATTGATGATAATACCATATCTGTTCCAGTTCAGAAGCTTGAATATATCTTCCAGAACAGTTTCGGAGAAATAAAGTCTCCCTGTCTCACCCGTTTCTGCAAATTGATAGAATTCATGCTCTAATTTTGGAGACGGACAGTTATGATGGCCTTGCTGTATAAACAATTCAACATTTCGATGTACCGGTAGTCAATTTGGCACCGCTGTAATGACAGTAGCACTGCCCAGGTCTTGCCTGAATCAAAGGTTTTCTCGTAGTCCACAAACGCTAGACATAGTGGCCGGTTATACTCTTTGGTCTTCCGTACAATCTTTGTAACTACTCTCGAAAACAGCTTATAGACGTGACTCAGCAGCGAAATGGACTTATAATTCTTCAAGAGGGTGTTATCAACTTTCTTAAAGAACAACACTACTACGCTCCTGTGCCATGCCTCTGGCGTAGTACCCTCGAGGATGACGGTGTTAAACTGCTTTTGAAGGACTTTAAATACCGGTGTTCCACCCGCTTTCAGTAGCTATGTCGTTATTCCTTCCTCCCCTGGTGCCGTGTTGCTCTTAAGCTGTGTGAGAGCCATTATGATCTCGTACAGACTAACGTCCGGGATTTCTTCGGTATAATGTCGGGTCAAACGGGCTCTCGCATCGCTAGTCGTGCTAGGAGGACTACACGATGAGGTGTATAATTGTCCATAGAACTACTCGAGCTCATTCAAAATCTCTGGCTTCGACGAAACGATGCCACTGTTGGTTTTCAAATTCGTCAACAGGCTTTGCCCAATAGACCCAATCCCAATAGATCTCTTGCGAACACTTTGGAGCCCTTGTTTTGCTCTATTGTGTTCTTAATACAAGTAGGAACACAACAGTAGTTATTATAGGAACGCAAATCGTGTCGCATCGACTTGGAGATCTGTTTATTAAACAAACTGTAACTCGACATATCCACTGAAGACTGCAGCCTCATCTTGCCAAGTTCTGCCATAAGTTTGAGTAAATGCTCAGAGAGTTTCTGTGTTCTATTTTTGTGGTGGGTCTTAAAGAACTCCGACCCAACTGCGAGAACAATTTCCACCAGCTCATTGGTTAGTTTGTCCACTGTATCGCATTTGGTAAGTATTTGGAAGCGATGTTGGAGCTTCAACTGAAAACTCTCGGGGTTTTGGATTTGGGCAGGACTAGGGCAAAGAGTAGATCACATCAAACGAGACCTCTCCAGCTTTACGTTGACATTCAATAAGCCTCTTACCATGCGGTGATCACTGCTGGTCTTAACCCTGTTGATCACAGAGACATTATTAAATATATGCTTATTGGTCGTCAAAATGAAATCTATCTCGTGCTTTTTACCACTGGGGTGCAGCCACGTCCATTTCCTTTAGGGGCGCTTCTTGAAAAAGGAGTTCATCATAAAGAGTCCCTTTTTCTCCATGAAGTTGGCCAATCACTGACCCTTTTGGTTCCGCTGTTCAAATCCAAACTGTCCTGCTCATCGCAATTTCTGATGCCCAGCCGTGCGTTGAAGTTCCCCATCACCATTTTGCAGTGTGATTTTGGGGCATGTATGGCATTGAAAATGTCGTCATCCACCTCATCATCCAGGCGTTTCGTTGGGGCGTACACCTGTAAAAAATATGAAATATTAAAAAATAGATCAAACCAATAAAATTAGGAGTATGCTCTGAGATTGGAGGAATTTCCTTTTCTTGTGCTGACAGATTTAAATTTCATACTGGAAATGGAGATCTTCTGACTCTACCGGTGCTTCCAAAATACGCACATTAGAGAAGAGAGCACCAATAAACTTTTCGTGGATGTAATTTATTCCATATTTGTTCATTTTTTATAATAGTTTCAAATGCCAGAAATTATAATAAACCACATTAAAATTACAAATTTAATAGATTAAAGTGACAATGAGAAACTTTGTGATATTGTTACGAGCGTGGGGTTTGAATAAAATAAATTTATGCATAACATGCATTTTTATTCGAAAAAAAAAACAAAAATAAACTAAACCAATCAATATATTTTACCTAGTGACACTAAAATACTTTGACTTTGACTTTCAAAACGAATTGTAAGTTTTACGTGAAAATAAAACCCATACAATACAATTCTTAACTTGTAACTAGCGATCTTCATTCATAAATATAAAAATTACATTTTCATTGTAACTAAACAAAAACAGTCTATAACATTACATTTTAAAACTACAAAAAAAATGATCCAAAAACCTCAAAAGGAACAAGACATAAGTTCAAGCACTAAAACCAGAATCAATTGATACTTCGCTTGTCAAAATCGGACAAAGTTTTTAGTTTGAACACATAAGCCTTCCTTTGTCTTACCGTAGTAAGGCAAAGACACTATATATACGAAGACGAATCAATTGATAGCTTGCTTGTCAAAATAGAACCAAGTTTTGAGTTTGAATAAATAACATTTTCTTTGGTTCGCCGTAGTCGGGTAAAAAAAAAGCCAATAACATTTAATACCTGAATACGAATCGATTGACACTTCGCTTGTCAATATAGGATCAATAGGGGCCAAACTATGGTGGAACATCCACATAAATACATAGATAGATACATACATAGACTGTTAACTTTATGACCCTTCCCCAATGATGTTATATTTCCCTTGCTTCGCCATAGTCGGGTAAAAAGCTGTCACAACTCGATGCTTAGTCAAGATAAATTATACGACAAAGGTCATGGCCCAGCAAAAAGAATGAAAAGAAAATTCTTACTTAAACATTTTCGACAAAATGAATGCACAGAAAAGTTTCAGTACGGAAACAATGGAAGAGTTGAATTAATGATGGTAAAACGCACAATGTAAGTTTAAAAACAAAAAAAAAACGGTCCTTGACCGAAGCTAATAATAATGATTTATTCGAAAAGAATTAGGAAGGTTTAGGTCAATTAGTTCAATGGAAGTAGGTAATATTTAAAAAAAGCAAAGTAAAGGGTATTACAGTTTTAAAACAGTTATTGTGTTGTTAAGACCCTTGAGATCTGCATAAGATATTCCAAGGCTCCCTGAATAACGTACGATTCAATTAATAGTGATAATGACTTGTGACGATGTCAAAACCTCTTTCATAATAATACTCATTTGATCTCTTAATTCTTTTTTAATCCATTTAATTCCATTTGATAGTTTGTCATTATTAATTCTAAGTTCAAATAACCTGTCATTCCAATATTGTCTTTTGGATTAGCAAAAACTGCAATTTTACAAAATAATATTATATAAAATACCTAAATAAGTTTATTACAAATATATATGAGTCTCTTAAATATATAGGATAATACCTTTGCAATTGGTTATTTTAAACCGTATCGTTGAAGTTAAATTGAGTTGAGAGAAGACTGAATAGAATAGTCGAGTGCAAGATCTCTGTCTATCAACATCTCCATGTACTCCTATTGTTCCTATAATTTTGTGTCACTGAGGTTTGGTTCCTGGGCTAGTGGAACAAACCCAAACCCTGGACCGTATACCTGGACCCTGGACAGACTCTTAAAAAAACTGTTGCCAGAGGAGGTGTTGTTTAATTCTCGATTCTTAAGCAAATATTTTTTTATGTTTTTATAGGGCTCTATTTGTGTCAGGAGTGTTATTATTTTATATGTTGAATTTGAAACTATCAGTGGCAGTTAGTGGTATTTTTAAAGTAGATTGGGACTCACTTCCGCGAGTAGTTTTGACGGAGTTGTCATTCCTTTTAGTGACACTGTTAACAGTTCTCTACAGTATTTTGTTCAACCCCTCTTCTCCGCGCTATCTTCAGGATCGTTTCTATTTCTTCCACACTTCCAGCAATAGTAGACGTAGGTCATCAGATAACCTCATGTTAGAGACCCCTGTCCACAGAACGACTTTCTACGATTGTTCATATTCAGTCGAAGCTGTTCGATTGTGGAATGCCTTACTTGTTGATATTAGACGCACACCTTCGCTCAACGTTTTTAAACATCGTGTTATAATGCTCTATTTATCACTCTAGCTGAGCTGCTACATCTTAATCCTGTTATTATTATGTATGTAGGTATGTTTTTATGTATATGTATTATAGTTGTATGTATGTTTATTATTTTATATAATTCTATGTATCTACTAGGTTTATATCTTTTATTCCAGTTTCCTATTGTGTTTTCCCAATTAATTTCATTAGTATTTTGTAATTTTTAAGTGCTTATTTATGGTTTATGTATTTATTTATTGGTTGAAACCACCGTTCCTATTACCTCCGTTATTCCTTTCCATGCACGGTTGTCTGAAACAGATCACTCTGAGCGATATGACCGCCCATTGTGACACTTTATTATGAATTTTGTTTTTTATTTGTGTGTTTCAATAAAGAGTTATCTATCTATCTATCGTGTCAGTGAACAAAATATTAAAATATTTATAGGCTTTGTGTTTGAAAATCTATATAATGTTTGTAAATAAGGAAAAAGGTGCGGTATGGTGGGTGGCGCCTTTAAGAGGATTTTCACTTTACGAGATCATTGCAAATTAGGTATTTAGTAGATGTATTGCTATCTCCTTCCCTCCCAACGATCTCTCTTAAACGAGCGATAGAGAGAGTTGCTGGTCATGAGTTTTAGTTTTACTCGTAGTGGTACAGTTTTTGATACAAAGAAAGAAAGAAAGAAAATACATTTATTCAACACACACAAAAATTAAAAGATACAAATTATTACAATAATTAAGTAGGTACAATAGAAAAGGAAAACAAAGAAAAGGCAAAAGTAGATAGTTAAAGTGGTGATGAATGGGCCTCAACTCAGCATTAAGCTGCAGCGCTGGTTTTCAGCTAAAGCCCAGAGGGAGCGAAAAAAAAACATACAAGAACAAGTATAAAAAATGAAATAAAATATGAATACATTTATAAATACATATAAAATATATATATTTATATATATATATATATATTTTTATATAAAAATATATATTTTATATGTATTTATATATTATATTTATATATATATAGTATTTACTATTTATATTTATTTATATATTATATATATAAATATAAATAGTAAATACTATATATATAAATATATAATATATAAATACATATAAAATATATATATTTTTTATATGTATTTATAAATGTATTCATATTTTATTTCATTTTTTATACTTGTTCTTGTATGTTTTTTTATATATATGTATATATATACAATAATAATTACATATAAATATTAAAGATATAGCAACGACAAAGGAATCAAATAATGTAGCCTCTGAATGGTGTCAAATAACTAATAGAATAATGATAGAATTGGTGTTTAGGAGGAAAGCATTTAAATCCACCCCCTAAATTGTGGAGAATTCTTTTGTTATCATTGTCAATTGCTTGAATAGAATCTATGTATTTGAGTTTTATTTTTTAAGAAATCTTTTTCTGTGAAAGAGCATTTACAATTTGCCATAGTTTCAGCGCAAAAAACGCCAGTTACATGAAGTAAATGTTTTTTTTTATAAATGAAGACGTATAAACGTAGATAATTAGTGAAAAAAATTAAGCGCATAATATTTAGGGGTAAATCAGTATTTTTTTCTTTTTGTATGGACAAGGGCGCGATAGCCTTTTTTTTAAACCTTTAAGTCTTAAATGCTTCTATAGAATAGACGATTATGGGTAGGCCAATTTTAGATGGTATAGGAAATAGAATATGTTAGTTTATTGTTGTGTAGCTAAAGTACAGTTAGTCAAAAATACATACAATATATAATAATATTATAAAGAGGAAGGATTTGATTGTTTGTTTATTTGTAATGGATAAACTCAAAAAATACCGACCTCATTTTAAAAATTCTTTGACATAATAAAAGCTAAATTATCAGCGAGTAATACTAGAAGGATTTTATTTTCAAAGAGTTCCCTTCAAAAATTGCAATATTGAAATCTGAGGTATTAAATTTTGCAAAAAAACTCGATTACTTTGTATCACAAACCGAAGAGTATATAAATACAACGTACGAATTTTTAAAATCGGTTCTGTATTTTTTGAGTTTATCCATTCCAAAAAAAACAAACAAACAAAGATCACAAACTAAGAAGGAGATATGGGTATATGGAAAGTTGCCATAGAAACGAAATCACAGAACACTAATAATCATTGACGAAGGAAATGTCTAAAACACACACGAAATGTCTATGGTACACGAAATAGTAACTGTAATTCAACCTCATTGCGTTAAACAGAATAATACTATAGACGAAATGGTACGTGAGTATAAAACAAATTTATAATTTATTTTTATAAAAAACCAAAAACCAAAACCAAAGTTTATTTATTTTTCCTCAGAAATGGTTACACAGTAATTGCGATCAGACAGAAGTAAAAAACAAACCCAGCTTTGTGGGGAGCTGGTGCCTGATATAGGTTTAAGAAAACCTGTAGTACAGGTCACCAGGATCCCCTCCCGTGGGAAGAAAATTATCTTGGCATCCCCATCCTAAATAAACAATTATTTAATTTTGTGGGTAGAAGAAAAATAATAAACATAGCTATATATTTGTTCCGAGCGGCGAGAAGGCTGTGTGAGTGTTGTGTAGTGATATGTACGTGAGTGTAGCTGTGGTGCGAGTGGTGAACGTGTAAATACATAAACATAAACATTTTGTGTAAGAAATTGTTGTTGTTCTATTTGTCCAAATAAAATAAAGTACCTACTAATTTTATCTTTCTATATATGTACCCGTGCGAAGCTGGGGCGGGTCGCTAGTCAAAAATATAGTGATTGTGACCAAACTATATTTTTATGTTCCTCAATTATAAGTTTTCATATATTTTTGTGATCTGCCTGGAGGCCAGTTCGATTTTCGAATAAACTCTCTTTACAGTGCCCATATCTATTATTACTTATAATAAAACTGTAACGGGTCCAATTCTGTACATTGAAGATATTTGAAATTTTCTTTTGGAGGATACTCTATATTCGATACTGAAGTCAAAACTGTTTATTTTTTATTTTTGTCTGTCTGTCTGTCTGTCTGTCTTTTTGTAACTTGGCTAGGCATCACGCTGAAACTACTGAATGAATTTAAATGAAACTTGGTATGATTTGAGTTCATACTACGAGGTAGGTTATAGGATACTTTTAATCCCGAAAAATTAAAGGGTTCCTGCAGGATAGGCGTTGAAAGTTATTTAAAAGAACACGTATCACGCCGAAACTACTGGACGGATTTTGTTGCAACTTGGCACAGTCATAGTTTATATATAATGGGTAAAATTGAGAATACTTATTATCCTGAAAAAATAAAGAGTTCCTGCGGGATAATGTCCCAAATTTTGTAAATTGAAGATATTTTGTATTTTTTTTTAAAGGCTGTGCTGTATATAATACTAAAGCCAAAACTGTATCTTTGTAATTGTTGCCTGTCTGTCTGTCCGTTTGTCCGTCTGTCTGTCTGTACCTTGGCAGCGCATCACGCTGAAAATACTCACTGAATTCAAATGAAATTTGGTATTATTTGAGTTCATACTACGAGGTTGGACATAGAATACCTAACTTTTAAACTTTCGCGATTCGAACACATGTTAAACCACGGTTAACATGTTAATCACGGTGACCACGATCAATGCAACTTGATTGAAACGTCAAGGTAAATAAATATAAAGTTTTCAGCGCGATTAAGTCCCGTTTAAATATTTAACATAGAATACCTACTTTACATCCCGAAAAATTTAATAGGTTCTCGCAGGATAGGGGTTGAAACTTATTTAAAAGAACACGTACAACGCTAAAACTAATAGACGGGTTTTGATGCAACTTGGCACCGTCTTTATCTATATGATAGGTTAAAATTGAGGACATGTTTTATCCCGAAAAATTAAAGGGCTTCTGCGGGATATGGGTCTAAAGTTATGGTAATATTTTTTGGATGGTTCTCTATATTCGATACTGATGCCAAAACTGTTTTACTTTTTATTTTTGTTTGTCTGTCTGTCTGTTTGTCCGTATCTTGACCGCGCAGCACACAGGAACTACTGAATAAATTCAAATTAAACTTGGTATGATTTTAGTTCATACTACGAGGTAGGACATTGGAAACGTTTCACCCCGAAAAATTAAGGGGTTTACGCAATATATGGGTTGAAAGTTATTAAAAAGAACACGTATCACGCTGAAACTACTGGACGGATTTTTTGATGCAAACAGACACAGTCATATATCTATACTTATAATAAAGCAGTAGGTACGAAAAAGGCTGTAAAAAAACAAGATGAATAAAAAAATGCTCTTGGGTGCTTAAAATGGGTATTAACACTTTTTTTTAATCGTGTCGCTCTGTCTGTTTGTCTGTATGTTTGTTTGTTCACGCATCACGTAAAAAATATTGGACCGATTGCAATGCGGTTTTCATTGTAAGATAGCTTAGGGTTTGATTTAAAAACTGATGTAATTGGTATCTCAATCTGGTGAGTTAGAAGCCGAGCAGTGGATAAAAGTATTTTTCACGGCTAAAGAAATTTTGATCAAATGTTGGTATATTGGTCCTGGAATAGCACATTATGGCACCTTGAACCTAAAGAAAAGACCACGCGTGCGAAGCCGCGGGTACAGCTAGTCTATGATAAGACTCATACGAAATTTAATTTTCCAAATTCAAATCACATTATATCTTTTAGGAGTTTCATACAACTTTATATCCCTTGGGATATAATGAGTTGCTGTACGTTGATACTGCGTGTTCAAATAGTTTCTTATCAATTGCTCAGCTTCTAACGGACTAAGATATTAAGTGCCCATATTTTTAAGTCAAACCCTAAACTATCCAACAGTGAAAACTGCATTGCAATCGGTCCGGTAGTTTTTACGTGATGGGCGAACAAACAGACACCAGACATGATCAAAAAATATGTAATATTCTTATTCAATAGCTTATTTTAAGTAGCCTAGACCAATTTTTCATAAAAATTATCTTCATTGTACAGGTTTTTTCGTTCTTATTGCTTAATTATAAGTATAGATAGATATCTAGATTACAAATTCAGTGTTTCCAGTTGAATCAAACACCTGATGAACTAGTTAATACCCAAAACACACTTCAAAGATCCTAACTTTGAAGCACTATTGTCCGGACAAACGGTGACCAGATCTCTAGAACCCCTAGTTAACTAATTTTGTGAGCCTCGTGGTTTGAAGTGGGCACTTTAGGCAACTGACAGTACAATTCAGAGTCAAATTGCACTGCAGGCTTACTGAAACTTAATTGGAAAAGCTAGACACTTTCAGCTACCAATCGAGTAGGGATGATGAACATGTCAGGCATTGTACGTTGGCATGCAATCCGCCTGGATAGCGTGACTGGTAACGAAAATCGAAGTTTATCGATAAAAATAAAAGTTGGGGTACAACCCCAACCCCATAGCATCCCTATGCTAGAAATCAATGGCAATTTATTTATTCGTTTTATTATTTATTAATTTCTAGGAAACTTGAGAAATGTGAAATGTGGTTCTACCTCCACATGCTTAAATTTTGTTTTATACACAGGATTACAAATAGTCTATGACGTGTGCATAAATCTCGAGAAGTTGTTCTGACCCCTCAAGAGAAAAAAAAGAAGTTTTCTCGTACATGTCAGGCTCAGGCACGAACAACTACCGCCTTCATCAAATGATTACGATGGGAATTGAATAAAGTTACAGAGAGATACATGCGGAGCTGACGGATAATATTAAATGATGAATATATAAATGTTTGATGCATTCCAAACGTAATCAAATATTTTTTTAAAGAGTTTTTTTTTTTTTTTAACTAAAAATTATATTACATCTATGCATATAATAATTGTGTCAATATACTTCTTTTTTTCTTTTTTTTTTCTTTGTTCTCTAATGCAAGAACTGAACATCTAAGTATATTGTGCTTATTGATAGATTATGATCAGTTTAATTAAAAGTGACACGTACTCGAGCGTTGAAGCTATGAAATCAGGTATCCTATGCGTTCTGATAAAACGTCTTTTTTTAGCAATACATAACAAAAATTTAATAGGAAAAGAAATTAAACCGAATCATATTTGTGATAAATACGGTAAATTTGTTAAAATTATTTAATAATTGTTCGTGATGCTAGCGAAAGGGTGTATATATTTTTGCTCAGCCTTCATACGTAATCTACATAAAATGCTAATTTATTCGCCAATAAGTATCCGGAGTAAATATCACTAGCTACTCGTACATCCCTACAATCTATCTCAGGCTTTCAACCTATATTGAGTCATGGTAACGAACCGAACACTGTGGATCTTCATTCGGCCTTTGTAGCCTACTTTACTCAATTAATTGCTATTTAGACTGCTCCACATTCAAATGGCTTTTTACTTTTGTTAGTAGCAAAGCGTAAATTGTCTTCATTAATTAACTATAGCTATTGAGATCTTTCAGTTAAATTTGGTGCTGGCAAAATCATTCGGCTTTCATGCGGACGAGTGTATATAAATATGCCTATTGTTTTTTTTTTGTTCTAATAAAAGCTTTTCATAATGATTTGGACTAAGTAAACATGTTATTTTTGATAAGACAACGCTTTCAACTTACTTGGCTTTGAATTGTCTTTTGAGTTTTATATTTTGACGTACGAATAACTGATTTTGTTCCATTCCAATAACTACTTATAAGGCTCAAGATAAGTATGCTTACAGCAAGGTACTTAATTCATTTTGGTCGTTGAAAGTCGCAAGCATAAAAAATTAACATTACATTTTACTTACCACTCGAGAGCGAAATAACTTTCTAAAATAATCCGTGAAGTACATGTATACTGAGTAAATACCTACTTCAAAACGTACAAACTATAAACATTTAAAAGGATAAGCTTGAAACATTTCCTATCTTCCTGAACAAAATCGCATCGAATGGTTTTTTTTGTTCAAATTAGTCCATCAAACTATGGTAGAATCGAAATTTTGTAGAGAAACTCTCAGCTATCCATGCGAAACCGGGGTGAGTTGCTAGTTTATTCATATCTTAATACCGGTCATCACATTGGTTAATTGCGTCGCAAGCCTGTCGGTATTCTACAGATTGCACTATAGTGTGCACAAGAACTGCATAATCTGATTCCCCCATCACCTTTCCTTTACCGTATGACTAGACGATCGGCAAAGCGCCATCCTTTTATGGTTGAAATACCTCACACAAGAATGAAGCGTTACGCTTCTTCATTTATTATAAGAACTTTTAAGGAGTGGAATGCCCTGCCCTCGTCAGTGTTTCAGTGGGTAAATTATAACCCAGGGGTGTTCAAGTCAAGAGTGAATAGATATCTACTAGGCAAGCGTGCTACACCTTCGACCACATCATCGCTTTTCATCAGGTGTGATCGTGGTCAAACGATTGCCTAGACAGTAATAAAAAAATAAGTTTTTGTTCATATTGGCAAACAGCACGTAAGGCATTTTAACAGTGACAAGACGATCGCTTGCCGGTCAGCACCTAGCAATAACATAACAGTGTCGGTCAGTGCTCCATTAATATCGGAGCTTTGAATTCCAAACCCTGCACGGAATTGCATTATCCTCCTTGCCATGTATATACATTATTGCTAAGCGCGTTAATATCATGCAATCAGTGATGACTTTTTCTTGAAGTTTATTTCAGGTCTTGATAGACTTTTGGAGCATTGAACGTACTTTTACTCCTTTAAAATCATCTCATCTAGCAACAACCTACACAAACGCATCACCGAATAAAAATAACAACGTGTAAGGAGAAAAATAATATCGTAGATGAAAAATTGCGTTTGTTAGCGCGACGTCAAGTCGAGTAACGACTCTCGCGCGTTTTCATCATAATCTTTTGAAAGCCTTCTGTTTTTTGGCTTTGTAAATGGTGAGGTGAAAGTTGAGATTGTGCTTGCTTGTGATACATGCTTGCCGGGTGAAATCTTAATGGTTCCTCTAGGATTGGATGTTTTTTTTGTCGAAAAATAGCTTTACACAAATATAATCCATAAAATTAACCAACTAAGAAATTTTAAATAAATTATAACTTATGCTTTCTTTATACAACGATGAGATGTGCAGGTTGATCACGTGATAATTGGGGGTTAGTCCAAACTGTTCTACTATTTGTTCGAATATAGAACAGATTGAACAAAAAGAGTCCAAACAGTTCTACTAAGCAGTATGATACCACGCCTACCCATAGAAAGCTCCAGTGTTATCCATAACATATCATATTAAAATCATCGGTGGCTCTGCACTGCGCTTGTAACCCAGAGATATAATTCAAGTCTCACTGCCCAGTAATATCGCTGAAAATATTTCCTACCAAAACGATGTAATGGACCCAGCCCCTGATGATTGATTGATGGACCTGGGATTGTAATGTATTGAACTTGTGATAGCTAACTGTACTGATTATAACATTCAAAATGCATTAGTAATAGGTTAAGATCGACCTAATTTCAATGCATGTAAGCGAGGTTTGAAAGCTGAAATATTAATTTCAATTTGGGTGGATTCTGGTCGAAATAGGCGTGTCGCTCACAACCTTATGAGTTGTATTCCCGGTATTTTGCGGGGTAGCAATTGCTTACGTCTATCATATAGAACTCAACTTAATTGTCAACAGTAAACTTTAAAGTGGCGTATGTGTGTATCTCTTTGTATATTTTATATTTGTGTATCGTCTGCTTTAAAGCAGATGTCTTTTAAAGGTTCGCTACCGCTCCAGAACATGGTTTATTTAGCGTTACAAAGGCCTTTATAGTAATAATAATATTTGTGGAATTCCGTTGAGATAAAGTGATCATCTGATGATCACTTATCGCCAGCTATGTGCAAGTAAGCTGTCAAGCCCTTTTTAATTTTACTCAACTAAGATGACTTATTTATAGTGCATGGCACGAGATGTTAATTGCATAAATCAATCTAATCAGTTATTCCTTCTGTATCAAATGTCGAACCTCTCTTGTTCACTGGCGATAGAAGCAGAGTATGACATTGGATGCTAAACTCTCGTAACTGCTACCTAGCTTATATAGTTATCATGTAAGATTTTGTTAGGCAATAAGGAATTAATCAAACTAGTAAAGTAAATTTAAGTATTTTTTTTATTGACCACCCGCTAACCCAGAAGAAAGGGCAAAGAAACTGGAAAGCGTTTTTTTCTGAATTATTTCTAACTTTCTATAATACAATGAATATTAAAAGCTATGTAATCATAAATCGTAAAAAAGGAAGAATAGAGACGATAAACAAGATTATATTATGTACATAGGAAACCTCAGTGTTTATACGATATCAATCAAGTAAGGCACACATGCACAAAATAAGACAGAGTAAACATCCGATCTAGACTTTTAGATTTTATCTGTCAATGTAATATAGGAACCTTTTGTTTATCTATAAAAGAATCGAAAATGGTCTAGATCACAGCTAATATAGCTAAACAGCTGAGTTTATCTAATGTATTCGCATTAGATAAACTCAGCTGTTTAGCTATATTAGCTGTGATCGGTGACAAGCCCCTTTTCACCAACACGATATTGTCTATTTTTGTAGCACTAAATTTACACTGGTACTATTTACAACACTTTTACATCGAGAACGAGAGGTTAAAGAAACTAGGATTCCCTCGATCGTGGGTAGAAAGAAACATGACTCCATAAAAGCGCGGATAAAACACGACTGCCCTTCAAGATCCACAATCGACCTTTTTTCTCTCTCCTGTCTTGCCCAGTGTCTGGACACATGAACTTGGACCTGTGATTGGTCGTTGATCTCAATCAGCACGCAGGCCACGCCCCAACGCGCTCGCGCATGGTCCACCCTCCAGCGGCGCTTGCTCCAAGTTATGAAATCGTACAAAATAATTTGTGTACATAAAATTATGTGTATATGCTATTTTATAGAGTGGATACAATCAAAGACAGTCATATGAATTTGTTAAAAATTAGGTTTAATACAAGAACTGCATGAGTCAATATGGCGCCTATATTGACACAATTCGTCCCTTTTGTTATTTAAAACATAAGATCAATTTAATTTACATGATTGTAACCATTATAACTCATATACAAGTTTTAACAATGAGTAGCCAATTTCAGTTCATTCACAAATATAACTATAGGAAGTAAGGCATGCAGTCAGTACGTTGACAATTCACCATTATTGATTAAACCGTTAAAACATTACACTCCTTCGTTTCTGCGTAGTAGTGTTAAATGTGCAGCCTGTTAGTAATCCCAAGCCATTACGAAGAAACGCCTCAAAAGAATATTAAGCTTTTCGATAACACGTGCATGTCGTAAAACTGCAGATCTATTATTAAAATTTAAAAGAAATACCATCATTTAAATTGTTTATGACAGTGTAGATAGAAAAAGACATTTCAATAAATGTTCTTTTGAAATAACAAATTGCTGTTCGCACCTTTGTCTATTTTTAACTGTTTAACACGTGTGGGTTGTGGAAAGTTTCAATACAGATCAGACCTTTGCGTAATAAGTTAAATAAAAAAGGAATGAGGATTTTATATCCGTTACAACGGAATAATCGATACTAATAATAAAGCACTATGTACGAAAAAGTCTGCACAAAGAAGAAAATAAAAAAAACGGTCTAGGGTACATAAAATAAGCTACTGAACAAGAATATAACATATTAAAAAATCGTGTCTGTATGTTTGTCTGTGTTTGTTTGTTCATGCATCACGTAAATCTACTAGACCGATTTCGATGCATTGTTCATTGCTGGGCCCTATTTCATAAAGCGACAAATCATAATAAACCTACAAATGTCAGTCAAATACGCCAAACCTGCGTTTCATATAACAAAAATGTACGACATTTTGATAGTTTGTTATATAGTTTTATGAAATAGGACCCTGAATAGCATTAGGTTTGACTTAAAAACTGTTGTACTTGGCATCTTAATCCAATGATTATATGCCGAGCAATCAATAACAAACTATTTGACGGCTAAACAAATTTTGAAGAAATGTAGCTTAGTGTACTTTATAGGTACTTTTTGGTCCTAGAATTACAAGTATGGGCTACTTCTAAATCAAATGACCATGCGGCCAAAGCCGCGGGCACAGCTAGTAAAACAATCTAGTTGGTATTTGCAGTTACCACACAATAATAGTTATAAAAATAACTGCGAACTACATATTTTTTTCATAAACATTAATATCTTGTTCAGAATGCTAAGCTATTTAGTTTGCTGAAAATATTTGTAATAAGATAGTTAATTGGAGTAGTTGAATTGAGAATTTATGCCACTAAAGTTTTTTTTTGTTATTTATTTATCTTTCTTAGGATTATAATATCTCTTTTGTTAACTAGAGGGGTCTCTAACCAACCAGAAAGGAACAAGTACCTAACATGAAATAGTCTTATCTATACTTAGAAAGCAATATGTACGAAAAAGTCTGTACAAAGAAGATGATAAAAAATATGGTCTAAAATAAGCTACCGAACAAGAATATAACATTATAGAAATCGTGTCTGTCTGTTTGTCTGTATGTTTGTTTATTCGCTCATCACGTAAACACTACTTGACTGATTGCAATGCGGTTTTCAAGGTTAGATAGTTTTGGGTTTGATTTTAACTAGGGTACTTGTTATCTCAATCCGACAAGTAAAAACCGAGGAACCAATAAAAATATTTTTGACGACTAAAGAAATTTGATCAAATGTGGGTATATTGGTATTTTAAGTATTGGAATAGTACATATAGTACTTTAAACCTAGATAAATGACCATGCTTGCGAAGCCGCGGGTACACCTAGTGGTCTAATAAGACAACCAGCAATATATGCGTGAGTAAAACCATGGTATACGTGCTAACTAACGCGGTAACTATATACGTGCGCGTTGTCACAAGCTGTTTGCAGTGCCATTCAGTAGAACCAATGTGCTTCACCAAGCACCATTTACCCGGGCTCTCCGGCTATTGAATATAATTAATGCTGAACACAGCGATTTAGACATTTTCACTTGTACTTTGGTGAAATTCACTGATGCTGCCCTTAAATGTGTTAGTAATTAAGTACATTGTCGCATTAGATTTGTCTGTAATGATAATGTAAATTTAAATAAATATATAGTAAGTACTATATGTGGTAAAGTCTCAGATAGTGTCGAGAAATATCAAAAATGTTTGGAAATCGTTGCAAATGAAATCGTTCTTTATCACTTTCTCGTGGTTATCACCAAACGCGGTTGTCAAGCGCGCATAAGAAAGAACATTCTCATAATTCCATAATATTATTTACATAATCTCTCACAGTAGCTCGAGTACAAAAGTTACGTCAAACGTTCGTACAATAAGCATACAAAATGATATATCGTGAAACTTTCTGTGCACCTACTACGAGTATTTAAGTACACGAAAATATTCCGTTCTTGTTCCCATTTTTGCATTTAAGTTGTTTGGAACTTTGTTTTGTTTCCCTAAATGTATGTGATTATTTTTGAAAAGTGCTGTATGACTATAAAGGTAATAAAACGGTATAATTTGGTTGTTTCAGTACCATGTGTTTTGTTGATTTGTTAGGTCAGAGCCGGAACTGCTTTTAGGATTTATAACTGGCTTATTAAGTGTATGTAGATTCGTTCGTATTTTTAAATTTGGTGCAATTATAATATAAGCGAATGTTTAAAAAGTGTTTTTTTTATTTCCCTTCTTTCATAGCAAAGGTGAATTGAAAAGCAATGTTATTATCCTTGTGAAAGAATAACTATAATACTTTAATTATATATTCAGTGCGATGTTAGCCGAGCACTAGTGCGTTATAGAATGCAACGATACCGAGTTCGGTCCTCAGCTCCTCACCATTTACTTTTCTATGTTATTTGTAGACATACTTTGCTCCGTGCTTCGAAGGCCATGATGATGTCGATGTCAGTCTAGCTTTTATTGATATATAGTAGTCTACGTTTCCTTCCAATGCTGCATTTCACATTGAATATTTTTATCAGTTACAATCAGATTCAATATTCCTATATTACCGAAAGAAAAACTGATGTGAAGTCAAATATTGTAGAAGCTGACAGCGGTAATCTGCGAAACAGCGAAGCTCTGGTTATCAGAATATAAGTTTGTACAAACACCGAAGTAAGTCATCTCTGTCATTTGTCAAGGGAAATATCGCCTCGCTTGTTTTCATACATTTATGCCCCCAGTTGTGGTGTCGAGACACCGCCTAATAGACGTTTTCATCAGCTGTATTGCGCTGCGTGACCGCGTGACTGCCGTCCTGAATTCAAATGTTTCGAACAAGTACAGGAGTTTTCATAGAAAATAGTACATCTAGGAACCAGAAAGGTAACCGCTGATTTGCAGTGTCTTTCGAACCGACTAAGGCGAAGTAAGGAAAGGGTAATGTGTACTGAAAAATATTCCCACTAGTACCACCATAGAAATAAATTGGCCATACAGGTACTAATGAGAATCCAATTTCCCATATTATGACCATATCGGTGGTACTGAGCAGTGGTACAAATGGGAAAACCATGAGTTTAACAGTCTATGTAGTATTTATGTATGTATGTGGATGTTCCACCACAGCATTGTCCCTATTGGTCCGATTTTGATAAGCATGGTATCAATTGATTCGATTATTTATCTGACTACGGTGAAGTAAGGAAGGGTTATGTGTTCAAACTAAAAACTTGGTCCAATTTCGACAAACGATTCATCTTCATTGCAAGTTTTACCCAACCATCAAAAGATATAACTAATATCTTTTGAAGTAAATAAATAGATGCCCAAACTGAAAATGAAAAGGTCTATAGTAGAAACTCAAAGCCTTCTATTTAACTGAGTCTTGACTAAGTTTAAACGAAAAAAAAAAACGGGAAAACGAGTTAAGGAATGGAGCGCGCTTGATTTAAAGATAATGGTTTCTAGATAAAGTGCAACTATAACGAGGTAGGTCCAGGTAGCGATAGGGTGAAGTCGACGCTCTTCAGGAGAGATGTTCAAGAGTTGCAGGACCAAGTTGTGGAAGGAAATGTGGGATATATTCGCTGAGCAGAAGGATAGTTGAGGCATTATGAGTAGGTAATACGTATTGTTTAGGTGAGGAAAAATTGATTTCTTCTACTCGTCTCGTGCAAGTCTCTCTCTCTCTCTCTCTCTCTCTCTGTTTTCCTCTCTCTGTGGAAACAGTGAGGATTAACAACTCGGAATCAAACTGAACGCAAGTAACTATTCCGAAGTGCTCTCTTTTTCTTGTCACTTAAGCTGTCAGGAAATTTAATACACTACCGCTGCCTCCAACTATGATACAGAATAGCGGATGGCATTTCATATCAACAAATCTAGCATGTAGCGTACACAGCGTGCATGTGGCTCTTACCGCTTTCAACATAGGGATTGTATTTGAATAGCAACCCGTGTAAGAGGCTTAGTTTTCGAAGCGTGTTGCGAAGATTACCAAAATGATGTAAGTACTGGGTTACAATTTCCTGTAACAAGTATGATCCTCGATGACTTGTAAGGGCTTGTAGCTCTTTTGCATAAGTGTATTTGGCTCTAATGAGGACTAAATATTATGACCCTTTGAGGAGTACCACATTGTAGGTTATTTTATAAGTTGCGCCTTAGTGTTACTAAGCTTTATATAGGTTGATCCTAACCTTCTCAGCGATATGTGCTGAGCGATATGTAATTTAAAAATAAAATCCGATTGACTTAACTCCATTTTGTCCAAGATACTCTATTCAATTCCTTTGCTCATGAATCAATCCGTCGCAGTTGAGAAGCAACGTCAAGAAGTTTCAACTTAATACAATTAGAATCTTAGTTTAAAGATGGCCATGTTTGATGTTTGGTGAAGTGATGGACCTAATGATTTATTATGTAGTAATTAATCTATGTTGCATTTATTTGGTGAGTACGTCTACAAATTTTCTTCCATAGGGAGACAATTCAAAAAACTACTGATAACAAAATCGGGGTATACAGTTTGGTGTTGCAGTGCCATCTATCATCGACATCTAAAATTTAATTACACCACTCGAAAGCTAATGGATCAGATATTTATTTATGTGAGAACTGTGTCATTGCGGCGCGGAGTGGCGGGAAATCACTGCAATATTGAGGTAATTTCGCAGCGTCACATAATTTATGTTAAGTATTAACTTAGATAAGCTACGACTTTCTTATCGAGAGCTCTCGTCAAGATGTATCAATTTTGTGTAGAAAACATTAGTGTGGAATAGTTGTTGTGAATATAATATGGTGTTACAGTAAAAATGAAAATAATACAATTTCGGCCAATACTCGTTAAAAAGCTTAATCAAAATATAAAGATCGTATAATTTGCTTGAAAAGAACTTCTCAAGAGCAATTCAGTGATACTCATGAAACACCATTTGAGAGAACACCATAAGCAGTGCCAAGAACGTACACGTATTCACGGAAAATACACAGCCGTGTCCACGACACAGCGCAACCCGTATATGGCGTTGTTTTATGATGATACTATAAGGACCTATTTCAAATGTATTACTTATACGGACGTCAGACAAGTGCTTTTACTACAGAACTATTACAGAACACAAGTAACAAATATATTATAACATTTCAATAACGTAATGGCATTACAACCCTACAGGTAATGACATTAGACCACAACTAATTGCAGCGTAACCAATGCCCATGACGCTTGTATTATACGCCAGACTAATGACAAATGTGCTACGCGCAATCTTAGAACATGGCAAAATAAAACATAAGTAACACTACACACAAAACGCTTTTAAACCCCCTTTCTATTCTTCCTCTGTCTTTTAAGAATAAAATATCAGATATCTACAATAGCAAGTCACATTTTTCCGACTTTTTTGACTCACTTTAATTAAGCACTCGTTTTTATTTTGGCACTTTATGAGTCAGAGATTTTGCAAGGACTCACGAATCGAGAGATTGCCGGTGTAAGGACCCCAAAGGCTTTCAAACGATACGTTTGCGATAATTAAAATCGCACAAAGTGTTAAGTGGAATTCACTCAAAGAGCATCGACCACATTTATTCAGGGCGAGTTAAGCGCCTCTTTATCTTCTATGAAAAAGAGAATATTGAAAAACATAGAGAGCTGAAGTTTAGTTTAAATCTATATATCAATAATTATATTGCTATTTTAAAACTACCTAAGTCAGACACAAGCTGTTGTGTTGCATTGTAGCATTACTTATTTTAACCCCCGACGCAAAAAGATTACTAAGTGTCATAAGAAGTTTGGTATATGACGTCAGCATTAGCTCCCAAACGGATGGACCAATTTCAATGTTTTTTTTTTAAACAAGGGCTTGGTGGGTCACTCCATCAAACTGTAATCTTTTTCCACATTCGATTGCTCCTGCCCAAGTGAATCGATTTGCTCCAGCACGAAGTGTTCTATAGTACTTCTATTAGTATTACTCTCGTCTATGACACGTAATTTTGTTCATTATGAAACATAAGCGCAATATAAAGATTTTCCAACTACACCTGTGAGCCTGACGGCCGTGTTGTAGCAAGTGATATTAATTCCACGAATATCTTCATACAATTCGCACATCAGGGAGTGTAATTTGGCAGCTTTGAAGTGACTTGGTACGAAAGCTTTATATAAAACTAGTTTTCCCACCCATGACTTCGTATGCGCTGACTACTGTTTATCGCGAAAAAAAACATCCCATTATTGTGAAGCATTGATATTATCTGAGTTTTTTTTACCCGACTACTGCGAAGCAAGGGCAAGGTAATGAGTTAAACAATATACTCGTATGTATGTATGCATGTATGTATGTATGTATGTATGTATGTATGTATGTATGTATGTATGTATGTATGTATGTATGTATGTATGTATGTATGTATGTATGTATGCGCATGTTCCACCATAGCGTCTCCCCTATTGGTCCGATTTTGACAAGCGAGGTATCAATCGATTTGTCTTCAGGTATTGAGTGTCGTAGGCTATTTTTTACCAGATTACGGCGAAGCAAAAGAAAAGTTATGTGTTCAATCTAAAAACTTGGACTTCGGCGAAGAAAAGGAAGGTTTATATGTTCAAACTAAAAACTTGCTCCTATTTTGACAAGCAAGGTATCAATTGATTTGTCTTCATTGCAAGAGTGGCATTTTACCCGACGTAGTTAGGGTAGTTTTTGAACGTCTTGTTTTAAGTCCACCCTTTTTTTTAATATCTTCATTGTTAAAACTTTTTGTTACTTACTGTTTTATTATATGTATACAGTATCTTCTTCTCGGTCGTTTTGCTCTTGGCAGAGCGCTCGTGGTCGTCATGTAGTACTATTGTCGGGGGCAGATGTTGTTCGCCTCACGATGTCTCGCCACCTTTACCGATTTGCAGTCATCCTGGTACACTCATGCAAAGGGCCGCCCAAAGCTGATTTAATCTGGTTGGTCCATCGCATGGGCGACTTTCCACGTGGTCATACTCGTTTCACGATATTTTTGTGTTATGTTGAAAATGATAAAATACGAAACTGTTAAAATTACACCAAATATCGTCTTTGGTTTCACATTCTAAACTCGGATCAACATATTCCAAGCATTCTCCTGCAGCACCACATCTCTAAAGCATTTATCTTTTTCTTTTCAATTCCTCGCAGCGTCCACGTCTCTGCAGCGTAGAAATATGGGTAAACAAGCGTACGGGCGATCGGGTCTTAGTGGCTTTGGTTATGTTTCGGTACTTCCATATTTTCTTCAGCTTGTCCATTGCTGTTCTAGTGATCACCATTCGTTGTTTCACCTCATCAATGCAACCACTATTGTTCGATATTACTGTACCAAGGTATAATATGTGGAACAGGATGACTTTGCAATTCGCAGTTCGAGTATAGATAGAAAAATCGGATCGGATAGATTTAATCGGAACTACAAACACCACACTATTAACCACACACACACTGTTCGTGCATCACGTTATAACTACTGAAACGATTACGATGCGATTTTAGCTGTTGGATAGCTTAGATGTTGATTTAAAAACTGGTGTACTTGGTATCTGAATCCGATGAGTAAGAGCCAATCAATTTAATAAAAACTGTATTAATTTTAAAAGTGTGTTATTTACATACTAAGTTTTGAAGGCTAGTGTATTACAACCATTACAATCGTGAAACTGATTTCCATAATTTTGTCCAATTCATAAATGTCGGTACTACCAGCAAGAGAAAAAAATAATGAAAAAATATATTTAAAGGATTTAGTGTAATTGAGTGGAAATACATTTAGAACAGCTAATTGGAATTACTTAGTTTCAGTTTCATTGCTAAAAAATTAGGAGAGAAGAAAATACATATTGTGTTATTTTCTCAAAGAATGCCCCGGTACAACCAGCTGAACTATGCAGGTAGACACTGGTAGGGCGTAAAAATAAACAATCTAAGCCACAGTCCGCCAACTTTGTTCACAATACGAGTTCTGTGATAATATGAAAACTCCATACCAGTACTTTCCATGATGTCTATGCTCTTCTTACTAAACTAACTTGCCGTCTTGCACGAAATTACGGTTACGGTTTTTTAGTTTAAAAATAATCGTATCTACAAAAAACTCGATCGGCAACAAAATGCACCAAACCAAACTAATAGTACACTCATTCGTTGGATAATGAATGACATTGATTAATTAAGAAAGGAAACTGACATACATTACAAACAAAATGGATCCAATTATTTAAATAAGATTCCATTTCAATCGATTACTGTATTCTTACACCTTCAGCAGAAACTCGGCTCAATATCAAAATTGTGCTAATGAACTTCTAATTCCAACACAGCATTTAAGGACTACTACTTACTCATAAACACAATACTCAACCTTACTGGTATAAAAATAGAGTCGACAATTGACTAAAATCGTATAACCTCCTCCAAATTTTTCCATTGGTACTTTGTTACGTGTAAGTTGAAGCATCAATACCCTGTCGTATAATAATTTTACGATAACAAATTCGCATACACAACATCTTACTCTCGGACTGTTAGAACTTGGCTTATACATATCAACGGTTCCCGAGGGATCCCAAATCTAATTTAGCTATAATTAAATTTGATTGGTTTCTACCAATACACTTCTGTGTACCCGTTTGGGTACAGGCGACAGCAGTTACAATGTACCCATTTGAGGACTCAGGTGAACGATAATTATATTTGGGACGGCTCAAGAATGGCCCTGATTTTAGTTGTGGGTAATAAGGCTTTGAAAGTGGATACTGTTGGATATAAAATCGTGTTGTCGGCGCCTCGTAGTCTCATCTCGGTCTGTTTTTATTTCGATGTTTTTGTAGCAGTCGTTTTTTCCTCGGAGACAACTCTTTTTATTCTGAAATTATTGCAGCTAATTATTGGAGATAGCCATACTGATATGATATTATGAAAACTTGCCTTTAGGCAGATGGTTTAACTAACAAAAAATACTCTAAAAGTATTGAACTGTATGTTTGACCGAGTAAAGCAGGGTATTCTAGAAATCTTGGGAGAATCGTTCGTGTTTGTATGTATGTAAGTTTTTTCGAACCGTTATTTCTTCTTAGTTCGAGCTGAACCAGTTTAGGCATTGTTGTTGAGACCTTGGGGTTTAATAGCCTAAAGGAATTTTCAGGTAGACTCGGCAAAAATAAATAATGCTGAATTCACAATTCAAATCCCTTACCCCAGTTGAATAAAGTCTTTTTTCACTTTATTTTATAAATAATCAGCACGAAACAAAATAAAAGAAAGGCACCAAGTTAACTTGTGAACTTAAATTAAAACTCAAAGAAAGGAAATCTTTTCTTCGGTGCCCATTCTAGATACAAAAAAAAGAAGTGTACTCCGTATCTCGTGGCTCGCAATTTGCTCACTGAGCGTGGCTAATTGCCTAAAGGAATACGTCTCAGCGGATTTTTATAAGTCGCAGGCCGTTCCTTGGATTAAAAGCGTACTGTTCACGCATCGGTTGTTTCGATAATTTTTACAGGACTGTTTCGGGACTGATTGTTTATATTTTTATTTTTATATCTACTATGCCTCGAATAAAAAAGCATTTAGACGTTAAATTTCAATAAAACAAGACATTAGTTCAAAAACGTAAACACGACGTGGCTCAGAAGCTAGATGGGATTTTAGTTCTTAAGGAGCGTTGTAACTCCGTTTTTGAAAAACAAAACTACCATGCTTCTGTTTCACGCCTTCGGAATTCTCCCATCGTTCAGAGTAGAGTTAAACAACCTAATTGGCACCTCGGTTGTCAAAATTTAACCAATAGGGTCATCATCGCAAGAGTGTCATATGCTATTTTTTACCCTTACGGGCTTTAGTGTTTTTACTTATGTCTTGTTACATGTCACGACGGCTTAAATTTGCAATTAAAAGTTGTTATTAATATATCAAATTTTAATCAAAAATTTCACAATAAAAGTTATAGAGAAAGGTGAGTGAGCGCGAGGCGAGACATGATCGTGAGCGTTCCTTCCGCACTTCACTTGAGAAAGACCACCGGATGTGGATGAAACCATAGTTGGAAATTTTTAACTGTTATATGTGAATGATTCCCGTTTTTAAAACTTTTAGGTAACTTGCAATGTTTGTATGTATGTATGTTAATGTAAGTCAAATCTTGCAAACTGAAGTTGAACCACTTCCTCTTATCCTCCGAAGTTTAATTTTCACAAATTGGTTCAGTTCCGGTGACTATGGTTGCAAGCATGACCTGAATCGACATCCAGGATTTGCTATAGATAAAAGAACTCTTCAATAGTTAACAGCACAGACACGAAATTTAGTGTACGTATTTTATTATGATACCCGGTTTTAAATTTTACGATGACACGGCCTTTAGATAAAGGAACTTTTCAACGGTCAACAGCATAGACACAAAATTTTGTGTACGCATTTTATTATGATAGCTGGTTTTAAGTTTTACCATGACACGGTTCCTGCACTTATTGTTAGATCCTGACTAGGGAACTCTTCAAAGATTAGCAGCACAGACTCGAAATGTTTTATAAGCATTTAATTGTGATTGCCTGTTCTAAATTTCACCATCACATGGCTACTGCTTATAAACTTATGTTTAAAAATTTATTTATTAGTTTATTGTAATAATATGTATAAAAAATACGTTAGTTTTCATAACAATAATACTACATTTCATCAAAATATTTCAGTTTTCAAATCTATTTTTATCGATTGCTCTGCTTTTAGCTATCGGATTAAGATACTAGGTACACCAGGTTTAAAGTCAAACTCTAACTATCCAACAGTGAAAACTACATTTTAATCGGTTCTGTAGTTGATACGTGATGCGCGAATAAAATAGACAGATAGAAAAATGGACACTATTTTATTTTTTATTCTTGTTAAGTAGATTAGATTAAGTCGTCTAGACCATTCTTTATTCATATTCTTTGTACAGACTGTTTGTTACAACTGTTTTACTGTTTTGACTTATGTTTATTCTAGCATAATAATTTTCTACAGGAAAATGTAAGGACTTATCAAAACTCCAGTTCAAGCTATCTTCACCCTAGTTCAAGTCTTCCATTTACAACTGAAGTTCATAAAAGACGATGGCTTGATTTATAATAAAAACTTTGCTTTTAAGGAAGACAGTAGTACGAAATTATTTTTGAGCCTTGCAGCCTTAACATAAGACTCAAAATAATGAAGCAAAGTTTAACATAAATAATGTTAATTAACAAGGCTGAGCAAGGCAACATCAGTTCGTGAAAGTTGATAAAATTTTCAAGGTGAAAAGGAAATGGATAGCAATGAATTGTTTCTCTGTATAATGCAGACTCGCTTTAACTTTTCCGATAAACAAAGCTGAATTGTTCTTCAGTCTTATTAATATTAAAATCCTAATATAGATATTAAATACACAACCTATCGTCCTTTTTTTCTTTTTTAATTTGATCTTTAGTACAGCACTAACAAGAAAAATTGTTATCAAAATAGAAAAACCCGACTGCGAACAAAACTATTGAATACGAGCTGACCGCCCGCAAAAATAATCCCACTAATATTATAAATTGCAACATTAGACTATAATAGTATTAATTTGAAAATTGAACATATTAAAATTTTGTGAGAAGCTAAGAAAATTGCTACTGTTTAGTTATAAGATTATATATTTTTGAAATGTTCTTTTACAGACCTGTATTTTGATACCTCACTCGATACATTTTGGTAATTTCTTGTTCCAAAGGAAATACAATATGGCAGCTGTAAGCCGCCATTGGTTTTCTTGACACTGCTTATATCCTAATGTATTCTCGCGATCAAGACGAATGCAATGATACCTCATTTATCACAATTCATCATGCCGCTTAGGCTGTAGGACAAGCCTAAGAAACGTACAAACTTACAAACAAACAAACAAACATACATACAACCCAAACACATAACCTTCCTCAGTCGGTTAAAAATAGAGCTGTAAAAAAGGCAGGATAAAAAATATTTTTTGTATCCTGCCTTTTGCATATTGAGAAAAAAAAATATCAGAAATCACAATAAATTAGATTATTATTTGAAGGAAAAATCGACTTCCATATAATATGTTTTCACTGAAAATTTGCTGAGCAATAATGATTAAATGATTATGTGACTAAACTGAAGGTAAATAAAACCATCGAAATTGATTTAGGTGATAAACATTGAAAGTATACGTCACATTGAGACCACGCACGTACACTGGTCCGGAAACAATAAAACTCCGCTATGTTATCAGTTTTTAAAACAAATTCCATTGCATCGTTTAAATTAATCAGTTAATGTTAAATTACCTCCCTTGCGTTTCAACAAACATCCTATTCAAGTAAATCTCCTCAATGAAACGTAAGTCCTAATTAAGGTGGTAACATTTGCCAATAACCTTCACGGTTCGACCTCTAATACTAGTATTTGTGCTCCAGTGACATCAAACTGCAGATGGCAGCAGTGATGGCAGTTTAAAATCAAATAAAGAGTAACGAGTATACAGACTACAGACAGAGAGATTTGTTTTTTTTTGCCTATAAATTTTAGAGGGTATGACTGATCAAAAATAGATCTCAGTAAGAGTAGGTACTGGAAATATCTAGGAAGTTCTAATTTTCATTAGTTATTTTATTCTACACGGATTGTACTAAATGATGAACCATGAAGATTTGATGATGACCAAAAAAACTTACTTAATCTCAGCAATGGAAATAGCTAGGAAGTTCCAGTTTTCACCAATTGTTTTATTTTCCACGAGTGCTAGTAATGATGAATCATAAGAGTATGGTAACAAAAAAATGCTAACTGGGTACCTATTCAATCAACTCAGCCAGAATTTAGTTGGTAGTTTTCATCGAGTTGTCCTAAATCATACCAACGGTTCCATGATGACACTCTTTTATGATGACCAGAAGTGATTGGATCTTAATAACGGATTTAACTTTATCTGTAACTATGTGCGCCCCACGCATGATGATGATGATGATTATAATGATGAAAAGTATCTGATGTCTTATTCCAGGGTATATACTATCAAAATTCCAAATTTCATCAAAATCTGTCTAGCCGTTATCGCGTTAAAACAAACAGACAACGTTTCACTGTCATATATTGGTGTGGATTTTCATTTAACCGACATTACTTCCAAAAAAATAAACGTTAGTAAACGTAATTCAAAATCATTGGCAGCAGTGTTTTTTGACCATAAACAACTGCATTATTACTTATCTTCTTGACAGACTTGTTATTATTTCGTTTCCATGGTAACGTCATTCCGTTAATAATTTTTGATTCCTTGGATTACATTATTGCGATTTGCGAAATAATTGCAATAAAATAAAACCGCCCGTTTTACTCGCTGATAATGTAGCTTCCTACAAATGAAAGAGTTAAAATCGGTTCAGTATTTTTGGTTTTATCCATTACAAATAAACAAACATACAATTAATCAAATCTTTCTCCTTTATAATACTAGTGTAGACTATCCTCCACCCTCGGCTTCACCCACGCAGCCGCAGGCGGAGGCTAGTGTTATTGTTTTTACACGGCTGCCCAAAAAAAGGAGTGTTATTACACGGCTGCCCAAGAATAGGAGTGTTATGTTTTTAGCATTCATGTATGTTTGTATGTTTACACGACTGCCCAAAAAAAGGAGTGTTATGTTTTTAGCATTCATGTATGTTTGTAAGTTTGTATGTGAGTTTCTTTATTCCACCATAACTTTGAAATGCCTCAACAGATTTAGACGTATGGGGAATAGTTAGAATCTTAAATCTACTAGATTAACATAGACTATATTTATTTGAAAAAAAAAAAAAAAAAACAGTATAACGGCAGTATGGCTCCAATTTAAATTGCAACAAAAAAAAAAACTTTGAATTTTACAATATGGGTATCAAATTGAAGGCGTTGATAAGCACATTCCAATCCATACCAATATCTAAAAGTGAAACGTTGTCTGTTTGTTCGTTTGTTTGTTTGGGGAGCTATCACGCGATAACGGCTGGACGGATATTGATGAAACTCGGAACTGAGATTGCTTATAAGCAATAATAATATAAATATATTATTGCTTATAATTTTTCCGGGATAAAAAGAATCCTATGTTTTATTCCAGGGTATACCCTGGAATAAAACATAGGATTCTTTTTATCCCGGAAAATTGTAAGTTTCCACGTGAAAACTGGAAAAACTGGAAAAATTTGGATTACTCGCTGTAAGAAACAGTTGCCATGGACACGAAATAACAAGTATGTGAAAAAATTATCATGAGCGTTGGTGCTATACCTACTTTTGCATTTGTTTTTAATATCCTAGAAGAACATAGGATGCTTTTTTTGCGATAAACAGTAGTCCGCGCGGAAGAAGTCGCAGGCAGAAAAACTAGTAGTATATAATTTATTGGCATAAACTCATTTTTGGAAGGGTAGGCTTGTTTTTTTAGCTCTTAAGCCAGTTATTACGTTTGTGGAGAGGACATCTGAAGTTTGACGATTCCAAGTTAGACATTTAGTGAAAAAAGACAGCATTTAATATAAGGAAATTTATTAAAATCTTATTTTTCATATATAAAAAACAAAACCACGAAGACAAAGGCGGTTTGTTTAAATTTCATTTGCTGGCAATATTTATTTCTGATTGTATGGTTTCCATTTCCAGTTCTTCATGCCATCTGTGGAAAATTCAAGATTATTACCTTAATAATTACCTTAATAAACCTGTAGTAACTAAGCAATACATAATAAGCCTTTTATAGTTTTTTAAATCGCCTGTATCTAGCCTAATATAAGCGAAGCAAAACGCTTCGTGTAATGTGTATACCTAACTAAGACAAGTTTTGAAAATAAAACTTACTTTGCACTTTCAGCCACCGCGGATACAGTTCAGTGATGTAGTTTAGTCGTTTCATTTTAAACATTTCGTTGGCTTTCCTTCCTGAAAAATAATATAAGTAGCTTTCTTAATTATAAAATTTAGCAATGGTAAATACCATTACCAATAAATACTTCCTTCCTTTTCTAAGTGTTGTTCTCAGTGTCCCGTTAAAATAAACTGCTGTAGGACAATTTTTTGAGCTGAAGTTATCTAAAAAAACTCTAATAAAAAAACAGGTTCAAAAATACTTTGCGGACCGTACAATGAAAGTAGCGGGCCCTGGTTTATATAGCTAGGTTATACGGTTGTATCAAAAAATTGCCTATAAAAAAACGATCACATGTTGCCATGGAAACGAAATAATAACAAATCTATCAAAAAGCACAGCGGCTGCCAAAGATTTTGAATTACTTTTGCTTACTCCGTTTTTTGTTCAAATTAGTTTAAATACGGGTAGAATCTTGTACAAATAATGAGAAGTCCTTATCTACCCATGCGAAGCTGATGCGAGTCACTAGTTCACAATAATTCTGATCACGCGTGTAAGAGGTACTTACCTACCTACCTACTAAGTAAATAGTCTGTGAACTGAAAATAATGTCATTAATAAATTGTTTAAAGTAATAAAAATAAGTATTTCTCAGGTTTTTTTTCCACTTAGTGGTGTAAAAATAAAGTATATATATAATGTAAAGTAGGTAGGTACTTACCACAAAGACAATCGATGTCCGCGCTATTTGAATATTTTATTTCCTATATTTGGTAGGTAAATCACAACATTAGATTCTATGACCTCAAAATTAATAAAACTAATACAAAAATCAACAATATCTCTACATACAGGTCCAGAAATATATTAAAATTATTAATTATCAATATTTTTTATATTATTTATTCAAGAAATCGTCTAAAACCCAGAAAAGATCAAAATATTTTCATCCGAAACGTGAACGTGGTCCTTCCGTCTCAAACTGCCGAGGCAGACTGAATGTCATGGCGCTGGACCGGCCGGCGGCCGGTAGAAATTCCGCAGGCCTCGGGGGGGGGGGGGGGGGGGGTGATTATAGTGGGGAGCAAGTGAAAACGCTTTGCGTTGATGGTTTTTATTTTATTTTCCATTTATTTATTAGAAAATATACAAATTAAACAATACAAATTGTTGAAAATGTCATAACATACTTTGTGTAAAAAAATTGCGGATCTGACGAGCGGATCAATGGGAAAGTTTTAATGTATTTTAAAAATAAATATTTATACGAATTTTAAACAATACAAATTGTTTATGGTGAACTTAAGTTTACTGTATATTTTTGATATAGGAAATTAACAACAGGATTCATCTAAAGGTTCCTCTGAACATCGCGCATTTTTGTGATTCACCATTGTTGCGGCCCCAAATAATGACTCACCTCTTTCTCGCATTAAGTCTTCTCCAAGTTTCTACCGGATCCACCTGAAGAACCTACAAACAGATGAAAGAAAATTAATTACTCCCAAATGGATTCTCAGTGAAATCAACGGCATTATGATGAGACTTTCACAGAAAATCTGCCGTTTTATTATTCATATAAAATGTTCACCCCGCCTGACGCAATATAAAGTAACGCAGTAGGACAAGTCTTTTTGCAATCTAGTAGGCAAGGCTTTCTTTAGAAAATATTAGGCTATAAAATAAATAAACGTTTCTCGAAGTGGTAGCTCTGTCTGTCTGTCCGTCAGTCTGCCACGAGCTTGCAGGGCCTAATCGAAATAAGATACGGATTTTAAGTTTAGACAAAATAATTATGTTCCCTCAGAGCTCAAAGTCAAATATATTAAATCAGTGGGTCGGTAGGACCCAAAATGTAATGATGTAATGACTTATGGAGTAGAGACGTGAATACTTAGTGTACGGCTATTCCATAAGCTCGAGAGATAGATCTTGGGCTTGTGGAATAGGCTTTTAGTTTCTCTAACTAAAAGATCGAATCCGAGACAAGGTGATCTCTCGGAGAACCAAGATTACCGATATAGCTCTGAAAATTAGCAAGATGAAGTGGCTTTCTATCAGAGATAGATGATGACGATGATGATGATGATGATGAATTATGTTTCGTGACCCATACTTGAAAATTGTTTCTAAAATTATAATTATAGGAGAGTACTCAGCTCAGTCCATGCGTAAAGAGGGGTTTTTTCTTTTCTTTAGTTTGTATAGAGTACATTTACTCGTATATATAACAAGCTGTACCCGCGGCTTCGCACGCGTGGTCTTTGCTTTAGGTTCAAAGTACCATAATGTGCTATTCCAGGACCAATATACCAACATTTGAACAACATTTCTTCAGCCGTCAAAAATACTTTTATCAATTGCTCGGCTTCTGACTCACCGAATTCAGATACCAATTACACCAGATTTAAATCAAACCCTAAGCTATCTAACAATGACAACCGCATTGCAATTGGTCCAGTAGTTTTTACGTGATGCCTGAACAAACAAACAGACAGACAAACAGAAAGAAAGACACGATTAACTAAAAAATATTGTTCAATACCTTTCTTAAGCACCCAAGAGCATTTTTTTCATTTGAATTCATTTAGTAGTTTGGGTGCAATGCGCGGTCAAGATTTGGACAAACAGACAGACAAAATTAGAAGTAAAATAGTTTGGCTTCAGTATCGAATATGGAGAACCATTCAAAAATATTTTTATTACTTAAATATTAACATAACTTTGGACCCATATCCCACAGAAACCCTAGTAGTAGTAGTATGAACTCAAATCATACCAAGTTTCATTTGAATTCATCCAGTAGTTCCGGCGGCGTGATGCGCGGCTAAGATACAGACTGACAGACATATAGACAAAAATGAAGAAACATACAGTTTAGGCTTCATTATCGAAAATAGAGTCACTTCCAAAAAAAAACACTATCTTAAATGTACAGAATTTGGACCCATATCCCACAGGAACCTTTTATTTTTTCGGGACTAAATGTATCCATTATTTTCATCTTATAAACTATGTATGTGCCAAGTTGCATCAACAAACGTCCAATAGTTTCAGCGTACTACGTGTTCTTTTAAATAATTTTCCACCCCTATCCTGCAGGAACACTTAATTTTTTTCGGGATGAAAAGTATCCAATGTCCTACCTCGAAGTATGAACTCAAATCATACCAAATTTCATTTGAATTCACTGAGTATTTTCGGCCTGGTGCGCTGCCAAGGTACAGACAGACAGACAGAAAGACAAAAAAAAAACTGTGTTGGTTTTAGTATTGAATATAGAACGGTCTCAAAAAAAATTACATAATATCTTCAATATACAGAATTTTGGACATTATCCCGCAGGAACACTATATTTTTAGGGATAAAAAGTATCCTCAATTTTTACCCATTATATAAACTATGAAACTGCCAAGTTTCAAAAAAATCCGTCGAGTAGTTCATCTTGATACGTGTTCTTTTAAATAACTTTCAACGCCTATCCTGCAGGAACTCTTTAATTTTTCGGGATGAAAGGTATTCAATGTCCTACCTCGAAATATGAACTCTTATCATACCAAATTTCATTTGAATTCATTGAGTATTTTCAGCGTGATGCACTTCCAAGGTACAGACAGAAGACAGTTGAATCTTCAAAAAATTGGCAATTTTTTTTTTGATTCTTGATTTAGGATCATCATTATAGACTAGACACTTTTATTTTCCTCTCAGCAGCTAAATGTTGCGGTTCATGAAAGGAGTCTTTGAGAATAGTGTCTTTGGAATATGGTATCCAAATATAACATAGTAACAAAACAAGCTCACGGTCCGCCTGGTGTATGCGGTCACCGTCACTATGGATGCAACACTCGACGCGTTCAGATCACAGACCTTAATAGTTCAGATACTGGTTTTATATAATTATTCTCTGTAACAAGAGAGCAAAGATTTCTGTCCATAAGAAAACGATTATTTATTTATGACTGTATTAACAGTCATAAATAAATAATTACTGCTTTGTAACCATAATACTCTTATATTGTTACAGGAACAACACACCAGATGCCTAATTGATGTTTATAAAATGAATGTTACGATTGTTGTACTTTGTAATTAGTATTGCTCTATTTGGAAAACTGATTGACGTAAGGAGTGGGTCATGCAATTAATGGTAAATGCAAGATTTGTAGTTATCAAGTTCGCGGACAATCTCTATATTCCAAACCAAAATTAAATATAATAACACAATTTATAGTGGATGTCTACAGCAGCTGGTCAACCTACAAATACTAATAAGTATGCTATACTGACACTCATTTACCCTCAGGATCTTCCCCACTATAGAGGAAAACATATTTCTAGACTAGCTGCGCCCCACGGTTTTGCCCGCGTGCAGTTTCGCTATCCCCGATTCAAATTCCTTATCCAAGGGCCCCGCATTGCACCTATGAGATAATCAAGGGATATTTCCAAATTTCAAAACTCTAGGTCCACTGATTTGTGCGTTGTCTGTCAGTCAGTGTCACAGTACTGTTGTATAGTATCGAGAAGATAACTACTGTAACTGTTTGTAAGATATTTAAATTGTATAACACGTACATGATTTAGGATATGTGTAAGAATAGTTTTTTTAACAAAACTTAATTATTATTTGTCAACATTCGAATTATTAGGCTTTCGGTTATTACTAAGATGAGTATATCTGAGCTTGTTTTTGTCCCTTACAACCTTGCAAATAAGGACAAGACGAAATACATCAAATGAAGTGACGAGTCGCTGTGACCAGTAAGTAGCCTTGTCATTAGTAATACTAATTTGGAACTAATTCAACTAAAAACTTGGAAATCAAACCAAAGACTCAGCTAACTAAGCTGATTCAGATTTTACAAAATCTAACTTTAAAGGCTTAGAACTCCGATGACAAAGCGTAGTTTCACGGGAACTCAGCGCGAGGCTGGCGAGAAGTTCCGAAGCGATTTGATCATTCCATTGTGGTGTCATTGCCAAACTTGGATTTGTCTGTTGGAGGAGTTGCGGTTCACTGGTTTGATGCTTTATTCAAGGTACTTTGTAAATGCACTAATCAACGACTGAGAAATATGGCCTGCTCAGTTCCTTTTAAATTGCTCACCATTGAAATAAATGAGCCATTATTAATGAATATTTACTAACTTTCATATCCTTCACGGATGTTATTGATGGATACAATCCAATATGCTCCCAACATAAAGATATACAAAATAAGCAAACGACACCTTGAAGGGTCCTCGCATAAGTTTTGCAGATATTTCGCACAATGAGCTAATAAAAACTTCTCGTCTGAAACTTGCTGGTACTGTACTCGTATGTTGTAGACGAGGGGTCAGTGAATAACATTTGTAGATCTGCAACTGGTATTAAAAATAAAATTGCTTAGTGATTGGTTTCATTTACGTAATAAGTAAATAATATAGATAAAGTTTTCGACTTTAGTTCGCGGCAGTATTTATATACTCTTTGGTTTGCAGGGTAAAGCCTGTACAACTGCACAGTACTAACTTAAGTGTCCGCTTGTAACATAAAAAAATAGAATGCTTGTAATAGAAAACAACTGGCCAAGTGCGTGTTGGACCATGTATAGTGTACAGTCCCGTGATGAAAGTTGTTTTATTTAAATCTCCAATAGTTTTCATAACAAGAATACCTGATGGGAGTGAAAATTGTAGCTCCCAAACGGATGGTCCGATTTTGATGTGTTTTTTTTTTTAAACTGATGTGTTCGAGATGGTTCTTAGCTATATGCGGGGGAACAATTTTAATGTTTAAGCTATCATTATAGCTAAGAAGCATCTCGACCACATCAGTTGGGAAGTCAGGGGTTATACAAATTCTTAATTTGTGCTTGATTAATTGTCGTCATTGTACATGTACAGACGTTTTGTCAGTTACTGCTTTATTATAAGTATAGAAGTATAGATGGACATTTCATACATTTTCCGCGGCTTCTCGAACTATATTTTGTCCGAGATGAAAAGTAGGTACCGGATCAGCTTAACTCTTTGAATGCAAATTTGGAGCACCACTAGCAACTAGCTTGATCAAAACAATAGCCGGGTCTTTTCCCATATCTAACACAGAATGACACAGCAAAATTCTAATCTGAAATTCCGTAGCATATAACTTAATGGCACGAAACTTTCGGATGTATGAAGTAGTTTCATGCATCACAACCTTTCATGCAAGCGTCGACGTAAAAGCGTAATTTAAAAGTCGGCATTAAATTCTGCATATCTATGAGTGTTGCATATACAATTAATTCTGGCGAGGTGTAGGCATTCATTCGGGCTTAAGCCAGTATATAAGCTGGGAACGCCTGTCGGGAGTATTTTCAAAATTTTGTTAGCGCCAAATTCAGATGGAAGTACTTATTCTATCATTAAGGTGAAAGAATAAGTACTTCTGTACTGGGATACGATATGCTGTAGAGCAAGGTTGCTCAACACCAGACCCGTGGGCCAGAATGTGGCCCGCTAACGATTTATAGGTGGCCCACATAAACCAGAAGAATAAGTCCTGGTCCTGAAATAAGAATAAGCCACGTCAGAAGCCCTCAAGCGGCCTGACAAACTCTGAAACTCTCAACCTACCTAGGCTCATACGACAAGCAAGCAAGCAAGCAAGTACGAAGTTAAAATTAGATGCATATTAGCAGCACCGACTTTTAGAGGTCCGGGCGGCCGCCCAGGGCGCCGTACGTCCAGCTTAACTTCACCACTTATTTTAAATACTTATTTCTATCAATCTAAACATAATAATATTCAGCGTGATAACTTTTATGAGCTTTCTGGTTCAGAAAATCGTGAAAAAAAAAAAAACAGAAAAAGACAAAGTTTTTAAACAGCGCGGCTCGGGATCCCCTGGGCTTATTTCAACCGTTTTTAAATGTTTTTAAGTTCTATTTAATGTTTTCATATGTTTTGTAATCGTGTTTATTTGTTTCACTGTTAGATATATCTCAAATTCTCCGCGCTCGCTTCGCTCGCACCTTTTTGATAATGTTGTGATTTTATGCACACAGAAGGTCAATTATTTATATATTTTTTTTTCACATAATTACATGCTCAAAGCGAGCGCTCGTGCAGAAATCGGTTTTGTACCGTGTTTTGGTGTACCGCTTGTTGAGAAAAAAACTGCTCCAATTATTTACGCTCGCTACGCTCGCACTGTACTGCCTGTTAAATAAAAGAAAACGCAGATCTTGCTTTTTCTTCAGTTTTTTTACAATTAGGTACTTCAAGAAATAATTTGAAATTATCGTGCCTTGTTATTATTGGCTTCATAGTTATATATTTCATCATTTGTTTGTCGTTTTGCGCTCGCTTTGCTCGCGCCTCTTAATATTACCTATTTCCACACGCTGAAGAATTCCATGAATGTCTAATTTACCAAATTTTTCACGCCCATTACGCTCGCATCTTTAAAAATGTTATATCCTCCTTCTTATCATGTAACGGAAATAACTCAATTATGCGCTTGCTTCGCTCGCGCCTTGTTTATAAGTTTTCGGGTTTTACACATATAGAAGATCGATCATAAACGTTATTTTTTTTCCCACAAAACTACACTTATAGAAGTATAAGTAGATCAACATTTTCGCGCTCGCTACTCTCGCGCTTTCTTGGTAATATTGCAAATTTTGCAATCATGGAAGATCGATCATAAAAACAAACAAAATAAATAACTTTAATTATTATTATTGAAGTGTACGTGTTCAGCTTAAAATTTTCATATAAAAAAGGGGCGCTGAAATATTTCTCGCCCAGGGATCACAGATTTCTTAAGCCAACCCTCTCTGAATCTACTCTAAATCTCTAGTTGTTGGTGCCAGAGTAAGGTTTTCCTGCAATAACTGACTTTGCCCTTTCAATTTTTAAGTGGTATTTTATTAACTTTTTTTTTTTTTTTAATAAATACCGCACTTCTCTATCTGAGCAACATACTTATACATTATCTAATTTGTTGTTACTGTCAACATCCGCGCATAACATTGGAAAATTATTAAAACGAAAATAATGACAGAAACCAGATTGACTACACCAATTACTTGGATAAAGATATACATAACAAAGATAACATTGGCAATATACAATTTTGTTTCTTAATTTTGCAAAAGATGCTATTTATTTTATTATTATGATAAAATGATGATGAGAGTTAAATTTCAAAATGTTGTAATTACTTGTTGCACAAAACAAGACTTTAAATGCTTACGTAACAAAAACGACCGTAGTCAGTGGCCCGCTAGTGATTTTTAAATCGTCATTTTGGCCCAACTGTTAAAAAGGTTGCGCAGCCTTGCTGTACAGGGATATGTATCGAGCTCAACTCGTGTCGAGAAGTTAGTTTGTGATACATCTAAATAAGCGAGGCTTTGAACACATTTCCTGAGTGTCCCACGTTTCGTTACGCTAAATTCAGATGGACATGGCTTTATTAATGCATTGAAGAGGTGCGACTGGCGTTGGAAATTGGGATTGATTGAAGTTGTTGCAGTACATACATACACATACATACTCTGTGCCTCATAGTGGGAGTTTTCTTACTTCAACCGACAAATCGCTGTAAACATTTTATTACAGTTTCCAAAGCAAAGTCAATGAGTTCGTTTTTGTTAGTAATCATTTAATAAGACTTACGTAATAATATAAGATCTCATATTAAAATACAATTTTAAGATAAGTTCAGTTTAAATTGAAGTTCCGTGTTGTTTTATTTGATTACAAACTGTTAGTATTAACAACCGCAGTTAAACGTAGAATTTGCACATATGTTTTGAACCCGCTCGGGATTGTTTTCTATTCTTACTGCAGCGCAGGAAAATACTGAAGGCTAGAAATAATTTACTATGCGTTATATTTATTTATATACATAGGGAGGTCCAAATATATTAGATTATTGGGATGGAAGCCATGCGCTCAGCACATTTTTAATAAAAAAGAAAGAAAAGAAAAATCGTTTATTCAACACTTATATGAAAAAAGTAGTAAAATTAACATATAAATTAAACATATAAATCTAAGTGTTGAAAGGTTCATGCCTCAGCATAATGCCAAGCGTCTTCGACACTTGACGCTGATTTTCAGTCACGGCCCAGAGGGACCAATCACGAAAAATATAGCAGTAGTTAATAAAATTAATAATAATAAAAATACATAATAGATATACACATATATATATTATATACAATAAATATTCAAATAAAACATGTATATAAATATTGGAAGATACATATGAAATAAATGTATACATATACACACATATATATATATATATATGTAATAATATTTTTAATACGTGCAATAATGTTTTATTATATTACTAGCCGTGGCATTGCCCGCGTGGTCATTTCTCGCGGTTAAAAGTAACTTATGTGTTATTCCAGGAACAAAACTACCCATAACGTAACATAATATACTACGATTCATCAAAATTTGTTCAGCCGTCAATTTTTTTTAAATTTATTGCTCGGCTTCTTAGGTCAAACCCTAAGCTATCTGACAGTGAAGCTGCATTTCAATCGGTTAAGTAGTTATTACGTGATGCGCGAACAAAACATGCGAACAACAATTCAGACAGGCGTGATTTTTAAAAACGTTATATTATTGTACTGTACCTAGACCATTTTAATAATAGCCTAACTCGAGGGTTTTTTTATTATGTTCTTTGTACAGACATGTTGTTATTTACTACTTTATTATAAGAACCTGTAGAGACTTACTATTGAGTTATTTCTACACATTATTGACTTGAGTTATTTCAACATATCTACGATTACAGCGAGCTCTGCCGTTGGATGGAAAGAAACAGTAGGTACACAACTAACGCAACATGCATAAATATAGTAGACATTAAAATATTCTAGGAACAAGACATAAGTCTAAAGACTAAAACCCAACTACAGTCGGGTAAAATAATAGCGACACTCTATCCCTGAAGACGAATCGATTGACACCTCGCTTGTCAAAATCAAAGGGTCGACGCTATGGTGGAACATCCTCATACCCACATACATACCTACACATAAATACATTCATACAAAGACTGTTAAACTCATTACTCTTCCCATGCTTCGCCGTAGTTGGGTAAAAACACAACTAATGTATTATTATTGTGGTGGAATGAAAAATCTCAATTAGATAACTGTATAGATTCCATTGGCTTATTTGTACCAAATACAACCATAAAATGCGAAATACGATTCGATTATTTAACATCACACATTAAAACCCGTCCAAAAATCTCAGTGGCAATAAGTTTAATGAGATTTCTCGGCGTTATGTAGGTATGAATTAATTCATGGCGTCCGTTGCCCATCGAGCTCGTCGACGATAGGCCAAGAATAGGTTCTATCGGAAGTCGAATGGTATCGTCAGTAACAAAGTTACCGCCATCCATCGCCGCCACAAGCATCACCACATCACTGGCATCACAGCGTGAGGGCGGGACGCGGTGGTTAGGTACAAGATCAACTAATCTTATTATATAGAGAAATTCTTAGATATCCGTGCGAAGTCGGGGCGGGTTGCTGTTGCTAGTACATGTAATATAATGTCGCAAATTAATTCAATATTAGATATCTCACAAGTGAAAAAGTTTCGTGTGACTTTCAAACACAAATAAGGGTATGCGACTGTCGTGATCAAGATGTTCGCTGCAAGACTTAAGTACTTACAGAATGCAGGTAGGCAACGTAGTCAGAGCCAATGTCGTTAATGTTTATTTGTTTTTCCTATCAAATATTAAAAACCCAGTGGAAAAAAGAAAAAGTTAAAGCTTTCTCACGTTTAAGGTCAAGATAAATTTTATAACAACTTCTTAATAGGCAAATGGTTTTCTGAAAGCTTGAGCGTTGAAGTTAGAAAACTTTTGTTTGGGTCAATTAACGTCTGTTTATTTCGTAAGTCATTTATTCTCTTTATATGAAAAACATTATATGTTCTTCTAGGATATTGAAAACCGATGCAAAAGTAGGTGGAGTGTAACGTCTCACTTCATCTCACGTTGTTTTTATTCCGTTTAGTCGAGTTTTCACTTGATACTAAGTGAAAACTCGACTAAACGGAAGAAAGAACTAAACAAACAAATACGTAACCTTAAAATGTCTGGTGTTGTCAAGATTTTAAGTATTTCTTGTCTTTGAATTAGTATAACCATTCTACACGTTATGTAATCTACAATAGTATCTAACTAAGCCAATACGACTTGTTGCAAACAAAGTTTCACCGCAATATCTACTCCAACGCACCGTACTGGATGACCGTAATACAGGTTCTGATTGAAACAGAATGGGTGGTTGCTACGCTAAGATTACGAACGCGACCATAACAGAACGCACCAATAGAAAGAATAGATAACTATCCTATGGTTACGAATGGTTATTTTTTAGCCTCGTCATTTTTTACGCTGGATGAAAATATTTCTAATTTATTTTATAAATAATTGTGGACAAACCTTTGTCTTTAAATACCTGTTTTACATAGTGAAAAAAACCCCAATATTGGGTAAGTGTTTCATATATCGTGTAACCTCTAAATTGCTTCTTGCACTAAACTACTGGCTATCCGGCCGTAACATTTTGGTTAAAAATTATATCTTGTGAATCCACGAACTGATTGTTTTACATTTATCTGTAATCTTATGTATAACTTTACTGTGCATCTTACGTGCCAGACTTTTGATGTTGCAGACCTGGATTGCAATATCGTCCGGTACAAATTTTAAAGTTAGTAACGGAAAATTTTACTGATTTTGTTCATATTTTTTTTACTTTCCTTTTAGTTTATTGTGTTTGCAAGTCCTTGCGAAAGTTAATACAGAAAAACTATGCTTGTTGGTCACATTTAGTCATACCAGTAAACGCTTTTGCAATGACTTGACTTTTTAGTAAGTACCGGTTTTATACCGCTTTTGTATTCCCTGTATTTCGTGATAATTTACTCCCAACTGGTGAAATTCTTTTAAAACAATGCTTCTTACGTGCTGTATTTCTATAATTATAAACTTATGGCCGACCCTTCTGGTCTTTCACACTTGTACTTTACTTTTAACTTTTTATTTATTACTTTAATGTCAATCTTTTGTAACATACTGGCTGCCACATCTACTTCCATGGGGCTTAACTGGAAGAGGCCTCGTCCGGCATGGTGGACCCCAAGGAACGAAGACCTGGTGATGTACGGCAGCCAGACCTAATGAAACTGGACTAAGGCGTCTAATTCTGCCATTCCAGGGTTTTTTTTTCCTTCTTCCTGGTACCTAGAGGTACGTTCGCCGACCAGCACGCTGCCACGGGTCTTTGGATACCTGTCCCCCGGGACCTGCTCTGCGCACTACGGTGTTACTACTGGCTGCTGCACAACTCTGCACCAACTCTCCGCGGAACGTCTTCGCACGCGTTCCTTGAAGCTAAGTCCCAAGCCGAAGGACAATATCAAACCTACGCCACCTCCTGTAACTCACTCCCTGAGTATTTTTTTCTATCTCTGATTACACTGGTAGTTTACCATTTTAACTATATCTTATTTTTCTACACCTACCGCCACTGCTAGGTAGGTAGGCTTCTTAATCATTCTATAACTCTTTCTATAACTAAACTGCCAGGTGACAGGAGCACCAATGTTCTTGAAGTTTTTTGACACACTTGTTATTTCGTTTCCATAGCAATCGTTCCTTACAGCGAGTAATCAACCTTTTCCAGTTTTTCTGTGAAAATTTCCAATTTTCCGGGATAAAATGTATCCAATATTTTATTGTACCTATCTTCACTCCAAATTTAATTAAAATCCGTCCAGCCGTTATCACGTGAAAGCTCCACAAACAAACAAACAAACAAACAAACATACAAACAAACAAACAAACAGACAACGTTTCACTTTTATATATTGGTATGGATAAAGCAGTAAGTAACAAAAAGTCTGTGCAATGAACATAACTAAAAAAATGTGTAGGCTACATATAATAAATAACTGGAGTTCAAAAAAATATTAAATAAAAACTGTTTGTATCTGTCTGGCTGTCTGTATGTATTTTGGCAAATTACGTAACAACAAGACCGTTGAAAATGCGGTTTTCACTGTTGGATAGTTTATACTTATAATCTGGTGTACTTTGTATCTCGATCCGATTTGTAGAAGCCGAGCAATCGATATAAATTTATTTAACGGCTGAACGAATATTGCGGTTATGCAGGTATTCATGGTCCCGGAATAACACATAGGTTACTTTGATCTATAGAAAGGGGCACGCGGGCAAAGCTGCGGGCACCGCTAGTCAATGAATAAAAACGATTAAAATTACACAATTTAGTAGTAACATTATTGTAACAGAACTCTGAGCACGCGAAAACGAAAAAAATAACACCTTAAAAGCGCCCTTGTCACCCAATTTCAAGAGAAAACAGGCATGTTCCAGGGAAGCATGTTCCACCGTCGACCGCGTTATAATGTCTCACCATGTAATATTGCATTCAAATGCTTGACTATTCGGAATAACAAACTTGCAAGTAAAATTAATACTTGCTTCTGACCGCGACTTCATCCGCGCCGACTACATTAAATCATGGTACAAAATATCGGTTGTCTTTCCTAAGGGTTTAAACTTGAGCAAGCGTTCCACATGAGGTGACGAACGTTTTGCAGTGTCACCCACAACTTTGCGATCGAAAAATCTCAGTATCACTAAAACACATTTAACAAAGTGAAACTCCATAAAAACTTTAATTAACTTAACATAACAGCACTGGATGTTATGACAATATTATTTACAAAATAAACAAGTAGGAACAGTACCTATAAAGATTTATTATCATTAGAATTCTAATGAATACAGATAAAATCTGAATAGGCCATGCTCAGAAGCTTATATAAACTAATTCTGGCGCGAGCTTTGATCTAAAATCATAAATCTTGACCTATTCATACATTTCAAAGGAATCCTTATTCTAAGAATGGCTATGATTGATATTAATTTCAAATCATAAAACAGCATTTAAATATTTAAAATCTGGTAGCTTTTGTCATTGCCCCACTCATAATGTATGTATATCACATCACAGAGAACATTGTTAAGCTCCGGCCAGTCAGTAATCATACGAAAGTCGAATACCATTAAGGAAAATGCATTAACGTACCAAACTCGAGTATTTCCGGAATACGTCTGTGATAATTTGCAATTCTGATGTGACCATTTTCACTTTACAATCAACAGAATAAAATTAATTCAATAAACGGTAAAGAACGTTGCTCGAATTATCACAAAGGAAACGTTTTCGCAGAGTGATGAATTTTTAATGTTCCCCAATTTATTCCAAGTGAGGATTGGGACTGTTCGCTGTCACTCTTGAGGTTGGTAGAATATAAATGAATAGTTCAACGAGCAATATTTTTAAAATTATCTTGTCATGCGGCTTTGATTACATATTTATTATATTCATTTGAGTTTTTTTGAGAGATAAAATAAAAAACAATTTTGAGACATAAATATTGTGTAGGTGAAGTATCAGGGTGTGTGTTGGTTTATTGATCTTTGTGTTATATTCACATATATCAGAACATGTGTCTAATAACTTAAACATCATCATCATCAGCCTTTAATTGCTAGATGCTAGACGTAGGCCTTTTCTAAAGCACAGCGCCCACTGAGCTCGGTTTGCTGCCCTCTGCATCTCCACCTGGCCACTTGTTATCGGTTTTGCGGGAAATGTGAGATTTACAGCCCACTGCCACTTTAGCTTGCTTATATCCTGACCCTTCAGATTCCACTAATATTTGAAACAATAGAAAAACAATTAATGTATGTGACGGTCGTCACTCGTGGAATTGGACAGATTACAGACGTCGTTTATATTAAAAACATCAACGAAATGTGTGTCAAAAAGTTGCTCTACAAAAATAAATACGACTTGGGGCATGAAATATTACCAGACAAGTTTCAGATATAAAGGTCTCGCAACATGTTTCAAGAGTACCTAAATAAAAAAACTGTTACTCGCCCTAGTCTTGTCTGTGTAAAATTCGCAAAACATGTATCACTTAGCCCTAATTCGGACAATCCATTTTGTTAATTGGTTTAGAGACAGTACGCCTGCGGCAAAAATCAAAATAAACTAAATAGGGTTGCCGGGGGCTGTTCGATAAATTGGAAGAATTCATTTTTCCGCTCGATGGCACATGAAAGAGGACATAGCGCCGCCCCTGGGCTTTTACAAATACACGCAAGAATGTTTTGTGGAAACGCATTTATTTCAAGAGATATTTTTGTAGTGTACTTTAATTATGTCTACCTAACGTCTGTTTAAAGGTTTGCTTGTATAGCTAATACGCCTTTTTTTTCTTTTTTTTCTTTTTTATTACGGACTTGGCTATCGTTTGACCACGATCTCACCTGATGGAAAGCGATGATGTGGTCGAAGGTGTAGCACGCTTGCCTAGTAGATACCTATTCACTCTTGACTTGAACACACTGGGGCTATAATTTACCGGAAACACTGACGAGGGCAGGACATTCCACTCCTTTGCAGGTCTTATAATCAATGAAGAAGCGTAACGCTTCGTTCTTGTGCGTGGTATTTCAACCATGAAAGGGTGGCGCTTTGCTGATCGTCTAGTCGTAAGGTGATGGAAAGGTGATGGGGTAATCAGGTTGTGCAGTTCTTGTGCACACTCTCCATAGTGCAATCTGTAGAATACCGCCAGGCTTGCTACCTCACGTCGATGCGCCAGATTTCGAAGCTTACTCTTTACCAGAGTATCATCCCCAATGAGCCTGATAGTACGTATCTCAATTGAATCCAAAGACTCGAACTGATACTTGGCAGAACCGTCCCAGAGGTGGCAGCAGTACTCCATACAAGATCGGACCTGTGCCTGATTGATTTGTTGAATTAACATAACCATAGGGCACAGTTCATGTAAAGCCATGAATTACTTTTGAAAACGAGTGGATTGATTTCAAAGTTTGGTCTACAATGCAAGGCTAACTAACAAATAGGTTTCAGAGTGGTCGATCCAGCAAGTTTATTTGGTAACGAAGCAAAGGGAAATTGGTGTGCTGTATACATAACTAATGGCATTATTGGTCTTATGTTCTCTTGTTTCTTTGATCGTTTGCGTTTTAACCCTTCGAACACTTGATATCGCACATTAACGTATTGTGCGCCAGAATGCACGGTGCCAGAAGGGCTTCGCGAGGTATCCAAATCAAGGTAATTGGATCGGTATTTGTTTATGACGTTTTCTCTTTCAAGGTGATTGAGATAATGGGGTCTCAAAGACCAAAAATTAAGGGGGGGAAGTAAACAATTCTAAATATGTATCTTCATGAGGTTAAATAGGGTGTCGTAATAAAAAAAGTTTTCTTTGTACTTTTCAAATCTAGTAGATAAGCTTAATAATTAAACTTTGTAGTTTCTTAGTTAGTGGATAAAATAAAAAATAAAAACGGTTGGGTTGCGTCGAGGCGCACGGCCGTTTGCTTGTCGTGAAACATCTACGCCACGTACAAATAGTAAGTTATACCGAATTAAAGATCACAAGAACATCCATATACTGATTTTCATATGTGCGGCCTGCCCCTCTGTCTTTTTACAAAAATTCAATATAACATCATCAAACGAAATATATAAGCTAAAAAATTACACCAAAATTAAATCTCTGGAGCTTGTAGTAACAGAGTTATAAAAACAAGATTATCTAGACCTTTTCGTTAGTGTTTACTTCCTGAAATCCTGAATCCTGAATCCTGAATGAAGTATTGGTGTGATTTTATACACGTATCACGTCAAAAAATATATATTAATATCATTTCGGGGCGCACCGCATAGTTTATCCACGTAGAGAAAAAAAAGAAGATTTCTACGGAATTGTGCGCAATAAAGCACTGTATGTTTTTGAACTGTTGATTGTTCTTAAATCAAAACCAAACCACAATTCGTTATTGGTTTTTCATCGCATTTGAATAGAGCCGAAATTGTACCTCAACAAAAATATCTAATGGAGCGGTCACCCGTTTCGCGTGGTTTTTTACAAGGTTACAAGCAATTGTAATTGTCGGTTATTATAACAAACGTGCTACGTCTTTCAGATAGATTGTCTTTATGGCTGACGTCTTTCGATGATATAAAGGGGATGGGGGAATTATATAAAATAATTCTAACGCGTAACTTCGAAATGTCTCCTGTAAAATTCCGATAGGCTGGCAGTTTTGCATCGGAGCAAAAGACGTGTCATACTTCCTAGCAGGAACATGAATTCGTACCATCTACAAATTAACCTAAAAAAAGCGCCGGAATTAAGGACAATAGTCTAGCTCAAATTAACGCATCATTATAAGCCTTTTGTCTCTTTTCTCTTTTGTTTATAGAGTCTCAAGCAGATGTTGGTAGCACCGAAGTAATTGTTTAATGATGACAGATATTTTGGTAACCTCTAACCAAACCAATTCTTTAAGTACCTACATTAACGGGGTTTGTACCAACCGATCACGCGACCCGTTTGGAGTGTCAACGGATCGCAGTGAGTCGTGGCAGCTGATATCGTGATCCGATGCCACTCAGAATTTATTAAATATTTTTCCCATCGGATCGCGCTATCCGTTGAGACTCAAATAGAATAAAAATATTTTCCCATCGGATCACGATATGACATAATAATTGATATTGTGGTTTCATTTTTTCCAACAAGTAAGTATTTTTGGAAATGTACGTACTGATACCGTTCCTGATACCAAATTCTGCATTGTACATTCGTTATCAGATTGGGATCATTAAATATGTATCTAACTAAATTTTTAATTTAAAATATAGATTTTATTAGCACTATGTACTTAACCATAGTAATGATAATAATATACTCGGGACAATTCCACACCAAGCAGCATACCCTGCGCTATGGGCACTAGGTAACGGATACACATACATAGATACGAATATTACATCCATGACTCGGAAACAAATATTTCTGCTCATCACACAAATGATTGCACCTTGCAGGATTCGAACCTGCAACCGTTCGATTTCGTACCTGGGGTCTCTAGCCACTAGACCAACCGGTAGGTATATATCATAAAGCAACACTAAAAATCACGTGAAAATGGCAATATCTAACCTAACCCAAATCGTGATCCGATGGGAAAATATTTTTATTTTATTTGAGTCTCAACGGTAGCGCGATCCAATGGGAAATATCCATACCAATAAATACAAGTGAAATGTTGTCTGTTTGTTTGTTTGTTTGTTTGGGGAGCTTTCACGCTATAACGCTGGACGTATTTTAATGAAATTTGGAATGGAGGTAGCTTATACCCTGCAATAAAACAAAGAATACTTTTAACCCGGAAATTTGTATGTGTCTATGGGAAAACTGAAAAAAATGGAAAAAGTTGATTACTTGCTGTAAGAAACGGTACCATGGAAACGAAATAACAAGTATGTCAAAAAACAAACATCAAGAGTGGTGATATACCTACTTTTGCATTGGTTTCCTAGATCATAGAAGAACATATGGTGCTTTTTTTTTGCGATAAACAGTAGTCCGCGCGGACGAAGTCGCGGGTAGGAAAACTAGTACTTATAATAAATCAATAAGAACGAAAAAGTCTGTACAAACAAGATAATTAAAACAAATGTTCTTGGGTACATATAATAAGCTACTGAATTAGAAAACAACATTTAATAAAATCTTTTCTGTCTGTTTGTTTGTCTGTTTATTTGTATGTTTATAAGCGTATCACGTAAAAACTACTGGACCGATTGCAATACAATTTTCATTGTATTGCAATCAATCAATCTCATGAGTTGAAGCCGCACAATCAAAATACAAAATATTGGCGTTTTAAGTCTTGGAATAGTACATAGACTACTTTTAACCTAGAGAAATGTCCACGCGTGCGAAGACGGGTACTGCTAGTATTTAATAAATTTAGAGTGGCAACGGATCGTTTGGTTAAATTAAAGTGACCGATCACTAATTCAGGCGATGCCTTAAGTAATTAACGAAGATAATTCCAACTAATGTCAAATAAATTTAGGAACTAGGTTAAGTAAATATGGAAAAAATAAGGCAGGTAAGTAATAAAATATGTAAAAAAATAAGCTTTAACGGGTTCTTTTTTTTGTTGCATTGTAACTGTTACATTATAAGTTTTTTTTCTTTTTCTTCTGTTTTTATTTTCTTTTTGGCTTTATATTTTTAACTTGTATTTTTTATTGCATTGTCATCGGTTTGTGAACTGCCCTGAAAGTTTCAGCCAGATAGCTAATCAGAAAGTGATCGAAATTTGAATTGCAATATTCCAGGACAGACAAAATACATACATAGGAGGAGTTCCATTGTCAGGACCCAACCAGCAACCATGTCATGTTAATACTTAAAACTGGCTATCATTATAAAATGATCACTTTTTTTGTCTGTGCTGTTGACAGTTGAAGAGTTCGTTTATCTGGAGCTGGAAATTGATTCATATCATGCTTACTATAAACATGCATTGTCATCGGAACTGAACCAGCATGTTAAACTTCAACTCCGTAGGATAAGAGGAAGTGGTGCTTATTCAGCTTGAAAGATTTCACCTTGACAAACATACAAACAAATACACACAAATATAATACAACTTCATTATATTTGTATGTATGTAAATACATACAAATATTGCAAGTTTTTTTTTTTAAATCTGGAGAATACGCGATCTTTTGACTTTGTACCAGTGGTTTTTATTAAGTTTGGCATTCATAAAATTAAAAAAGACAAGCAGTGAGCCTTTATAAGTGAAGCTTTCGCTCATCCATAATTTGAAAAATGCCAAAATTATTTTGAAAGCCTTATAAAATCGAGCCCAAATTAAACAACTTTACTTACCCAATTCAAGTTTCTGCCATTACGAGTCGCGCGGCTCGTTCGACGACGGAGTGACGTTCGGACTCAATTTTTATTGAAGTCTTTAAACGAGTTCCTGGAAAGGCTCATAATCTCGACGTTAAAACCATTCAACTTAACAGATTAGTGGGTGGCAGTGTATCAGTCCTGAGATCCGTGACAATAATTCAGCAAGAAATATGGATCTTCCCTAGTTAAAATGAAACAAAGTGACGATGGCAGACCGGTTATAGTATACGCTTTGCAAACCTAAGACATCCGGCTCGCTCCTCGGTGTAGTACCAATGATCTTAATAAGTTATGTGCGTATATTTCCGCTCCAGAGGTACCTCATTCAACATTCACAACCTCAGAACTTATGCCGCTGTGGCAGACTGGAAAGGACAGACAGACATACAGGAATACTTCATGGGCTTATTTAAAACGGTTCTTTTTTGGACTACACTGCCCTAATAAACAACGCTTATAATCACTACGTCAACACTTTCATAAAGCTTCTTTCACACTATACATTATGTTAGTGCAAGTGTGAAGTGCGAGTGAGAATCATTTATATAACTTGCATAGCTTAGAAAAGTGTGAACCAAGCCTCATGTGCGTTTTGTTCAAACCTTTGGCCAATTCTGATTCGAAAAACATTAAATAAATACGAAACCCCGTACTCGTTACTACGGCCTAATAATATCCGCGATCAATTCTTTCAAAACAATAACCCCAGGGGCCTGTTTCATAAAAAGAAAGTCTAATATTATCAAATTATTAGCTTTATATGAATCCTTTATTTACACACAACTGATAATACAAAAAAAAAACGAAAACTTAAAATAACGATATAAAAACTTAAGCCTTATTAAGCCTCATAATTATAAATGTAATTATAAGAGTATCCGTACCTATATATAAAAGTGAAACGTTCTCTGTTTGTTTGTTTGTTTAGAGGAGCTTTCACGCGATAAAGGCTGGACTTATAATATACAGAGTACATTAATGTACTCTGTATATTATTATAAGTGTTATCGAAAAGTTTAAGAAACAGAAAAATGCATGTATTTTAATGCAATACATTAATGTATTCTGTACATTATTATAAGTGTTATCGAAAAGTTTAAGAAACAGAAAAATGCAGTCTAATACAATCCGGGTCACTTAAAGAAACATATAAATCTCAAAAACTAAGAATGCTAGCTTAATGAAATAAATTGTGTTTAATAGACAATTAAATACTCCATAAATTAAGGTATTAAAACTTCTTAGTTATTGTAAATTTGTGTCATAAAAAAAAACAAATTTGAAAAAGGGAGACTTTCGAAGATGGACTACGAAATTACTGCATTTGATTTTGCTTTTGTTTCTAATCTGTCATTTAAGTGGGTATATAAACCATATTGATAGTGCTTGATATTTATTATTAAAGCTGTAATCATGTCGCTTCCACCTGGAGAATGCACCAGAATTCTCACAATGCTCGAAACCGGCCGGAGTCAGCGCGATACAGCCAGGACTGTCGGTGTGTCGCTGTCAACAGTACAAAGAGTTCTCTGACGTTACGAGGAAACTGGCTCTAACTTCCGCAGACCAGGAACAGGCAGAACCAGGTGTGCCACAGCACGAGAAGATCGATACTTGGTGCACACCATGTTTCGTAATCGCTTTCTCGCAGGAACTGAAAACACAAATCAGTTTCGATGCCTCGGAGGAAGCAATCTAAGCGCATGGACAGTAAGAAGACAACTTACTAAAGGTAACTTGAAACCACTTAGACCTACAAATGGCCCTGAACTGGAGCGTGGGCATCGTTTTTCAAGACTAAGATATGCACAGAACCACTTAAATTGGACTATTGAAGATTGGTCAAAAGTTATGTTCTCCGACGAATCAAAGTTTATGCTCTACAAGCACGATGGAAGACACAAAGTGTATAGAAGACCAAGAGAAAGATTCAAGCAAGCATGCATCGAAGAAAAAGTAGCCTACGGGTTTGTACTTGTGTGGGCTGGAATTTCATTTGAGTGTCGCACAGAACTGGTATTTATAGAAAAACGGCTCTTTAACTAGCGAAAAATATGTGGAAGAAATCCTTAATGAACACGTTGGGCCATTTATCGTCAATATGGGTGAGGATGCTATTTTTATGCACGACAATGCCTGACCTCATACAAGTTGAATTGTGAATGACTACCTTCAAGAGATGAACATTACTCGTATGGAGTGGCCAGCACGCAGCCCGGATATCAACCCGATCGAGCATGCTTGGGACGAGCTAGGGAGATGCGTAAAATAACGAAAGCCTCCTCCAATCACGCTTCGTGAGCTCAAAATTGCTCTCATTGAGGAATGGGAGAATATTCCCTAAAATCGTATAAGGTACTTGGTGTTTAACATGCCAAACCGCGTCAACGCAGGAATGGAAGCACGAGGAGGCAATATAAAATATTAAAATTCAAGAATATCGTAATGTTGTTCAAAAATGTCCTGTTTCCTATTTTTGTTTTAAAGCAAGATCAGCAGTTTTTTTCTTTATGTAATTTATAGGAAATAAAATTTAGTGACACATAAATTTTATTACTTTCATTTAAGGTGTAAAATATTGTCTATTAAACACAATTTATTTCATTAAGCTAGCATTCTTAGTTTCCGCGATTTATAGGTTTCTTTAAGTGACCCGGATTCATTGCTCTCAAGTGTAAATAGTAGTATAAATAGTATATTTTTATTAGACTGCATTTTTCTGTTTCTTAAACTTTTCAATAACACTTATAATAATATACATATAGAGTACATTTAGTACATTTAAATGTACTCTGTGTATTAAATATTTTATTAGTCCAATAATATTAGTTAATGATATCAGTTGCTTTTAAGTAACAGGCCGCACTTTCAAAACATCAATCTCAATGAAATACCACTTGCTCTTTCTACGATTTTTCTCTTTTTATTTGTTACATAAAAATTCAAAGCAAATTCATCCTTAGTTTATTCTCATAATGTACACAAACTTATCTATATAAAATGTACGAATTAAATTTCACAGAAATTGTTATACTATCTGTGTTCGTTTGCGATGAGTAGTGCGACACGAAGAATCAAATTTAAGGTACCAATATACCAACAACGTATCAATATATGAATAGGTATATCTAGGCTATGTGGCCATCCCACGGATTTCTATATGGCTATCCCACGAATTTCTGTCTGGATATCCCTCGGATTTCTATGTGGCTGTCCCACGGATTACTATGTGACTATCCCACGGATTTCTATGTGACTATTCATTCAAAATTAACATTTCATTAACAAAATGCTTTTTCTTTTTACCGTTCCGTTCCCAACGGAATGTTATTGCTGTGGCCACGCTGTCTGTCGATCTGCCTGCCTGTCGGTCTGCCTGCTTATCTATCTACCTACCTGTCTGTCTACCCTCCGTCTGTCCATCCTACCATCCGACTCTCTGTTTGTCACAGGCTTGTTTAATATTGGTGTAATTAATTACATGGACCCAAAATGGAAAATGTGTACTCATAAAAAGGGGTCCGGTTCCAATAAGTAGAAAGGAGGAAATTTTTGTTTTCCTTGTTTTGTAGAATATCGTAGAGCTTGATGCTTCTGATGGAACATATTGTTTGTTACTTTTTATTAAAAACGCCTAACAAAGTCAGATATTTTCGACTAGTTTTGCCATGGCTCAATTAACAAATCTGCATATCAAATAATTGTTAATTATTATTATTATTATTATAAAACAACTACTAAAATGTACTACCTAATTTTTTTAACTAATTTTCTATTACCAATTCACAAAATTTATCGTAACTTTTAATGAGTCATGCCTAGATGAAAGGTATTTAAATGTACGGAACTACGAATATGTGATATAAGACCGCCAGTCTGGTCGAGTCTTGCATCGTTTATAAAGATATATGATGCAAGACTCGACCAGACTGGCAGTCGAGAGAAAGAGTTCTCAGTAGGTACCCTGACAGTATCATCCGCATCCATAAGATAGTTACTGAAGCCGGCGGCATTGATTGGGACAAATTAACGGGTAAAGTTGTCGAGATCATCACCAGACATAATTACAAAATTCTGAATCACCCCTTGTCTCACAACCCAATAAGCTTGAAGCGTAAAAATATTATAATATCAGTTAATTGTAAGCTCTACATAGTTAAAATAAAGTCGACTTTTGATTGTTCAGTTGACATCTGGCATTTGAATCTCAGCTCTTAGAAAGGAAATTATTTTTCCGAATCGTTTCACTCGTTCCAACATACAACACTGAACGTATATGTATAGATATTGAACAGTACTAAAACTCACATGATTTAGAAACAACCGTAGCACTTTCTAATATTTAAAGATTTCGCGGGTCTGTCCTCCAGTTTCCTTCATTAAAATTACCCTATGTGCTATTCCAGGACCTACACTTTCAAAATTACTTCAGCCGACATAAGTATTTTTGACGTCTCCGCTTCTACTCTTTGGTTTTAGAAACCAAGTACAGTAGTCGCAGCCAATCTATATGTTTGTGAAGTTCTTCACCCAATCTTATGACAAATTTAACAAACGTATTTTTTGGCCAACTTTTTTGGTCTTTTCACCTCTGTGTACAGGAACGATTTTAATGCAACTTGGCACAGTCATAGTACGAATCCAATCTTGCTATATGTTTGGCATAACAAATACATATAGGGCTAATTTTTAAGGAAACGGAGCCCAATTATAAGCCTTCAAAGAGATGAATCTGTTGACCCGTAATATGCAGCCAGGGGTGCAATTTTTGAATATCACCGAATGATTATATATCAGCGAAATGACCAAAAGTTACCAATTCCCCATAGTCGTATTTTTGAATGTCACGGCACTGTGAACGAACATAAAACAGCACAAAGTAAGAACGAGATAGAATATGCGAAACACGAAAGCAAGTGAGCAAGGCAGTTAAACAATAGTGTCATCTCCTTCAACATCGGGACAACACCTGAAAAATAGCAGGTTGCGCAGCGACTTTCGAGACAACTTCCGCTACGACTACTGTAGTCTAAACCTAATTTATTCAAGCTATCTAACTAGTTTGGCCATAAATAATGTAACATAAAAAGTTTTCTTATATTCAGCTTTTTAATTATTTTGAATTTGGGACGCGTTTATTTATTTTAAATACTTCGATTTCGCGTAATTTCACATATTTTTTCATGTTCATTGTCAAATTACAATGTGGAATGGGGTGTTAAAGTAAATAGAATTGCAGTGATCGCCTTGCATAAAGTGGTTATAGAGCCGTCGGTCATATTCCAGACACTTCAAAATCTTAGTATCAGCCGTATGTTCGTATATCGTACTATCAATAGATACAACAACACTTCCTCTGTCGAAGACCATAAAAGATCGGGGCAGTCGCGTGTTTTTAGGACTAAAAAGGCTTGTAATGCTATTAATGCCAGAATTAATCGAAACCCTATTAGGAAGCAAAAAATCTTATCGCGAGAAATGAAGATTCCCGCTAGGACTCTGTCGCGTATTTTAAAACAAGACCTGAAGCTCGGTCCTTATCGTTGATATACAGGACATGCCCTAAATCATCTTTACAATTAAAGAGAGTGGATTGATCATAACGACTTCTGTCACGATACGCAGGTGAAAGGCACCGAAATATCCACTTTACCGATGAAAAAAATTTCACGATTGAAGTGCACTACAATAAGCAAAATGATAATGTGTACGCTCACAGTTCTAAAGAAGCTGCTCAAGTGGTCGGAAAGGTACAACGTGGTCATCATCCTGCGTCAGTGGTGGTTTGGTGGGGCGTGTCTTATCAAGGCGTCACAAAGCTACATTTTTGTGAAAAAGGAGTGAAAACTTCAGCCAAAGTGTATCAAGAGACTGTCTTGGATCGTGTTGTGAATCCTCTCAGCAATACACTTTTCAAAAATGTACCGTGGACTTTCCAGCAAGACTCTGCACATGGTGAGAAAGCGCGAACTACTCAAGCCTGGCTTGAAACCAACGTTCTGGACTTTATGAGAGCTGAATTTTATATTCGGTACTGACGCCAAATAATTTTTTTAAATTTTTGTCTTTCTGTTTGTCTGTTCGTCTGTTTGTGTGTATCTTGGCAGCGCGTCATGCCGAAAACTTGACAAAGTCATCAATCTATCTTTATTATAAAGCAATAGGTAAGAAAAAGGATGTACAAAGAAGACAAATAAAAAAAAAGGTCTAGGTACTTAAAATAGGCTACAAAACAAGTATTTATTTTTCTTTAATTCGTTTTTTTCTGTCTGTTTGTCTGTATTTTAGTTCACATATCACGTAAAATCTACTGGTCCGATTGCTATGCAATTTTCATTGTTGGATAGTTTAAAGTTGGACTTAAAAATTGTTGTAATCGGTATCTCAATCTGGCGTGTAGAAGTCGAGCAATTGATAAAATTATTTTTGACGGCTGAAGAAATTTTGATCAAATTTTGGTATATTGATATTATTTCCTGGAATACATTATGGTACTTTTAACCTAAAGAAATGACCACGCGTGCGAAGCCGCGGGTACAGCTAGTTAAATTAAAAAAACCAGACATAAGTTCAAAAACTAAAAACCAATTACGGTCGGGTAAAAAATAGCCTATGTCACTCTGTAACTGAAGACGAATCGATTGACACCTCGCTGGTCAAAATCGAACCAATAGGGGCGATGCTATGGTGGAAAATCCACATAACCACATACATAGATACATACATAGATTGTTATACTCTTATGCTTCCCTTGCTTTGCTGTAGTCGGGTAATAAAAGTGGCGTGCGTCGGACCAAGATTTTCCTTATTGACCGAGCGAGCGAAAAGCGAGAGCGAAGAGCGTCTCTGTTTCAGCTTGAGCAACAAAAAAAACGTATGTGCGGATATCTCTCCGGATGCTGTCCGGCTGTTCTCCTCTACAGCTCACATTTCTCAACCGATCTAGACGAAACTTGGTATACAGGTTTATCGTTTTTTTTGTTGTCGGTGGTTTTTGATTGGGAGGGGTACTTTCCCCAAAAGAGGGTAAAAAGCGGGCTACTGAATATCTACGCCTTTTTAAATCCGATTTCCATGGTCTTTTTTTTTAATTTGAAAGGTAGTAATTTAAAGTTAACCTCAAATAAATTTGGAGAACATCTGATGAGGATCTTCGGCATGATGAGCAGAATAGCTCCTCAAAATGCAGTAAGTTTCTCACTTTTAGGTTTCTACCAGTGGAATCAGCCCTTTACCTACTAGGTAGGGATTGATGGAGCACCTTGGTTATTAATGTTGGCTTTACACTAAGGTAACTAGATGGCACTATTGTGCACCGCTAGATTGTTTGCAAAAAAGTTTGTTGAATTATTGACAACCGTAACAGACTTGTTATGTAACAAAATGTCAAAACGTAATAATGTTTATGTAACTTGTCAGCACTGGGCGCTTACTTGCTATGCCACATGAAATTCCTTGCAGAAACTTGTGACCTCATTGCAGCAGTTGACATAAGATTCCATGAAAATAATAATTGTGTGTGAATAATAATCGTGGGTCATAGCGAATAAGGGTCCTGAACTGATTTGAAAATAATCTGTGAGAAGGGTCAGCCCTTCTTGTCTTGATCAGTATATGTCAGAATCATTTGCAATAATGTTTTAAGTAAAAAAATATGTAAGATCTTTAATACTGATTTGCATTGTACACAGCGCTTTGCAGCAATAGTGTCTGGATTGAATAATGTTTATAGGATTTTTATGAGATTTTTATCCTGCAAGTGGAATTTATTACGAGTGTTATTTGCTACAAGATGCTTTGCGCGCTCTTGTATCTTTCAGTTTTTGTTGCATATAAGTTTTCACCAATTGACAAAGTACGTACTCACATATTGCTTATATTTTGATATTGATGAAATTTATTTCGTTTTATGAACATCAAGTTGAGCTATATTTAGTGTCTCTATGGCTCCGCTCGATGCTAACACCAATTAAATATTCATGTAAACAAGACATAAATTCAAAGACAAAAACCCACTACGGTCAGGTAAACAATAGCCTATGACACACTTGTGATGAAGTCGAATCTCTTGAACTTCACTTTTCAAAATCATGCCAAGTTTTTAGTTTGAACACATAACTAAATTCCTTTGCTTCACCGTAGTCGGGAAAACAAATAGCCTTTACCTAAAGACAAATCGATTGATACCTCGCTTGTCAAAATTGGACCAATAGGGGCGACGCTATGGTGGAACATCTACATATATACATACATACATAGACTGTTAAACTCATTACTCTTCCCTTGCTTCGCCGTAGTCGGGTAAAATGTCTTGCTTTTTCGATATATCTGCGATTGAATTGTCTATAGTCTGTTATTTATTCTGTGCTATAGTATTATTTGTTCTGTGTTTGGTAGTCTGCTAAATCAAGTACACTTCGGCAGTTATATAGCAAAAGTAACGCAGTAGTATGGAGGCTTCCAAAAATCTGTTATGAGTTGCCACTGAAATAATATTGATAATAGCTATCGATCAAGAATTAGCTTCAAAACATCATGATTGAGGTTTTCTAGTCAAAACCTATTGATAACATCTATCGGCCCGCAATCGAGCCTAAATAGCGAGCCAATAGCAAGCAGAATACTAAAACTAACAAAATCGGCAATTTTCATGCAATGGACTTGCGTTATCGCGGTTCAATGGTTAACAGACTTGGGGCTCGTGAGAGTTGCGGAGAACCATTGGATGAAATAGGCAAATATTTCTTATTCTGGCGAGCTATGGGCGTGGCCTATGTTTAGCAGTGCTCGTGTTCTGGCTGATGATGATGTATCGAAATATCGACGATGTCCGAAAGTATGTACACCAAAGACCTTCTAACCTTGTCGCGTTTGTTGTAGATATTGGACCACGAAGATAGCGTATTAGTCATTTCATATTCATCATCATCGGCCTATATATGTGCACTGGACGTAGGCCTCGCCTAACGCCCCCCACTGAGCTCTGTCGTCAGCTCCCCTCATCCATTCTCTTTATTCTATTCGTCATTATGGTAACTTTAAGTTCAAATACCACAGAAACGCGACAATCTTGGATACTAATTCAAATTCAAAATTCAAAATATGTTTATTTCAGACAACAAAATGCATGGGTTAGTAATGTACAGTATGAAAACTTATAGTGTGGTTAGTATACAAACAGAACTTAAAAACTAAATATCATTAAAATTAATATATCATGTACCTAGGAGGTATCCCATGCGAACGGCCACCGCAGGAGTTATCAATTTCTGTTTCGGTCATAGATCGCACGAAATGCCTCAGTACAGGTGCATGCGGATCATCTGCAACGGTTTTCAGGATGCTGTTGTTACTCCCCCGCACCCTCCTCAATAGTGACTTTCTTCCGAATGACGGCATGAAAGCCGTCAGTTCGTCTCTGAGCGAACATTCCGGAAGCACTGCAAAAATGGGGAAGTCTCAACATCATCCTGAAAATATTGTTGTATTGGACGCGTAGTGTGTATAGAGATTTTTTGGTGTAACTAAACCATAGACTGCCCATGTACAGACCCTGACAATACGCCTTGAAGAGCGTAATTTTAACCTGACCCGTACAACGAGCGGATCTACGGGCCAGCATGTTACCGCGGACTGCCAAAGCCCTACGCTCCCTCTCTATATAAACATCGTCTTTAAGTGCGTCTGTAAGGAAATGCCCAAGATATTTAAACCGATCCACCCTCCGAAGATTCAATCCATTTACTGTAATCGGAAGGATACATTCGGGCCTGTGGGCTTAAAGACCATGTACTCACTCTTTTTAACATTATATGCAAGACCATGCAACGCAGCGTAAGTCTCCCATACTCTCAGCATCTCTCCAATAGCACTGGCAGTCGGAGCCAGCAGCACCATGTCATCCACTTAGCTGATTTTATTAAAACTAACACCAACCACGCGGCATCCGACACAAATGCTGCTGAGTTCAACTATCAAATTATTAACATACAGGATGAAGAGACTCGGTGACGACAACCCTCCCTGCCTCACACCGCACTCCAACCCGTATGACTTGGAGAGACTGTTCGACTATTTGATACGGTTGACCTGGTTTGTATACCAGAACCGAAAGAGATTTAACACTTCCACCGTAATACTCCTGTCTGCCATCTTTCTCCAAAGCACATCATAGGAAACGAGATCGAAGGCTTTGGAGAGATCCAGAAAAGAGGCATAAACCGGCATTTTGCGTTCTGTGTAATATTGGAAGGTATGCTTGAGACTTAATATTACGCTTTAAGTAGATAGTTCGGGCCGAAAACCAAACTGCGCGTCATGTAGGTTTAAAGAGTTTTGCAAACAAGAATCAAGCAAACTGACAAATATTTTGGCTACTGTAGTAGCAAGAGAAATCGGGCGATAGTTTCCCTTATCTGAGATGTCACCAGTCCTATTCTTAATTATGGGCACTACAGTAGTTTTCATTAAGTCAGCTGGTAAATATGAGTGACTAATGCACATAGTGAAGAACATAGACAGGACCCTCGAAAGGTGCGCTCCACCATATTTCAAATGTTCGATACTGAGCACATCATGTTCGGGAGATTTGCCTCTACTTATCTATTTTATTACTGCTCTAACCTGGCTAGCAGTAATTCTTAGCAATGGCTCCTCTCCCAAAACTTTGGGCCCAGACTCAGGCATTTCAGCAGATGGCCCAAGAGGAGATCGCACCTTAAAATGTTCCATAAACACATTTTAAATCTTTTCTCCATCGCCACTGCCACCAACACTTGCCGGCAGGCCAGGCCCAACTTGTAACTTACCTGTTGACTTCCAAAATTTATCAAATTATTATCAGCTCTCAAGTTCGCGATTTGATCCATTTTGATTTGGTCTTGGTTATTTTGCCACGACTTAAGTCGCCTTTTAAAGATTTTACAAGATTAAAGCATTTGCTCGTATACTAAGTCTGCCGTTGGTCGATTATGTAAGACCCACACTTTGAATCTATGCCTGGCCTCCCGATGAGCCTCTTTCACGTGATTGTTTCAACCACACGAGACTCTTTTCTTATAATTGGGTTTATCCATAGCTTGTTCTTTGGTTTGAACGGCCGCGTTTATCAAAGTGTGCACAATTTGTTCATATAACTTATCCCAACTAATTTTATGACTATCCAAGCTACATGGCCCATGACTGCACTCAATGAGTTCAGGAGGAAAATCAATATCTCGCAAGCCATTGTTACATAAATCATGGTATCTATTTATATAACATTCGCTTCGCTTCCCCCAAACTACTGTACTACGCGGTGTCATGAGGTGGTCCTAGGGTTTGTTCCACTAGCCCAAGGACCAAACCTCAGTGGACAACATAAAAGAACAGGAAAAAATTCTAACGGCTTCACCTTCGTGGACTCGTTGTAGCAGAAGATGACCATGTAGAGAGATAGCTGGCCTATCAGCAATGCTTGCAGGACTCTCTTAGTCGAGTTAGTCCTTCTTTACTGAACACAAACACGCCCCAAGCTAGAAGTCAGCATTTTGGTGGGCATTCTATTGGCCGTTATTTTAGGTACGTGGTATTTAAGCAGTAATTTAAACTGCCAGATATAGATAGATAAAATAATAATTATATACCACTTTTTATCAGATATTTTGTAAACACATCGACATGAGCCAAAGCAATGATCATGTAAGAATGACAGGTTATTTCAACAACTTAGAATTAATAATAAAAACCTATCAAATGGAATGAAATGGATTATGAAAGAATTAAGAATTTATGAAAGAGGTTTTACATAGTCACAGCGGTACAACATGTGTCATTAGCTTAGATCTTACTGAATCTAAATTACACTCTAAATAAACAGGCAGATGATCCGACGAAAACATATCTTTCAAAATATCTACATTCATGGTCGTTTGCCAGGCAAACTGAGATACCACACAATGGTCTATCCAGCTCCTAGTACCGTGATACAAGTCCGTATACGTGCACGCATTCGAATCCACTCCCAATGTTTCTACGTCTGCACAGATCTGGTCACAAGACTGGTCAGAACAGAAATTACTTAATTATTTATAGAATAATTCATTGGGGTGAGCATTAAAATACGGTTTCGACTTCACTGCTCGTTTCAATCGCACTGATTTTGCCTAGTACTTCAGTGAAAATGGGTAAGTTATCATAAGATTTAACTGGCATGTAAACCGAAAATACTAAAATAGAACGACCACCCACTGTGGCTTTAAGTGCAGCTACTCGGGTGCTTCTACAGTCAATGACAGATACGGTATCAAAAATACCTTTCCTCCAAACAATGGCCACTCCCCCATAAGGGGGAGCCCTTAGTATGCCAGCAGATATCTGATCGATTTTGAATATACCGGCAAGTCTGCTGTAGATACATATCTACAGCAAACTTGCCGATATATTCAAAATCGCTACTGACAGTCAGTTAACAATGGAATATCATGAGCAAGAAGCCATGTCTCCTGCGGTGTGTTTACACCAAATTTGACATAGCACAAATACTTCTAATATGATCAATTGACCTGTTAAAAGACTAACAGGTAAAACTTGTAAGCCTACAATACTTATTTTTGTTACTATCCATCAAATAATACTAACTAACTATAACATATAACTATAACTATAACGACCCGTTTGTTTTGTTCCGTACATAAAATGCATAAAACGCCTAAAAGTAATGCCATCTGGCCAAAATTCATCACTTAAAAACAAATGCAACTTAGTTTTGGAAACAAACAATTTTTATGCGTTATATTTCTTAGCTGATTTCATTTTAATCATCTTCAATGATACGTTTTCGGTTGTCTTTTCTTTGATGTAACTAATGATATATTGTTCACTGGTCTCTTTACTGACGTTAGAAATAAACAAAGGAACCGTGACATCTGCAGATTTGAACTTGCCTTCTGGCGCAGTAGATGACCTTTTTGCCCAATGAGCTTGTACCTCTTGGCAGTTTTGGGCTGCACAATCTGCCTTTCACTGTTTTCTTTCAGTATATGCGTACAGTTCTTAGCTAAAATATTCCTACCTTCATTTAGATTACTTAACTCTGCGAAAACAATAGAAACAGCTGAGCGTTTATCAGCTCTAGAGATAAGGCTCGAGGCGTCGCTGACCGCTGCGTGCACGCCGAGTGCAATAACCGGAACGTTCGAAACCGCCAAACTTTCCGTGGCCTTCCTCGCACGCAATGTGATTCGCCGACTCGCTCTCGCTCTTTTCACCGCCTCTCAAACTGGTTTCAAGACTGGTATTCTTGCTCGCACCTTTTGAAACCGTAGTGATCTCGTTCACGTGGCTGTGATTGTCTGTTACGTGTGGTTGCCCACATTGAAATGAGACAGACTTTGTCTTATTGTGAGCACGGGCTGGCGACCGCATTGGAGTCGACTGCCCGTTTACCTCCTCATCAGAAACTTGCATAGATTTTATAGGCACATAATGGAGACCTATCGGACTACTAATTTGGTCATAATAACTATCTTGTATACATGCTCCTCTATTTTTATTCACATAGCCATGAGATGGAAAATGATCTATGAGAGAAGCTTGCTTTATATGTAGCATTTTTTTGTTAACATTGAAGTCCTCTATCGATTCAGTAAGTTTGATCAGTGGCCGCGACTTTTAGGTTTTTCTTTTGTTCTCTATCAGGCTTCAAAATGTAATCAAAATTTCTATACACGTCAAATAGGCAAATCTTACGTTGTACAACATTGAAAACAGCATTTCGGTCGAGTGATTCTTACGAGATGCTAAATCCTTCGGTCACCACGTATGCTAGCGAACATTACATTAGTGTGCGATATTGAGTGAGAGGTGCTCGAAGGGTTTATAAAAATACAGACAGACAGATACCAGATATCATTGAAATAAAAAACTTTTTTAGTAGGTAGGTACTCAGCTTATTTTAAGTATATTTTTAAATATCTTCATAGTACAGACATTGTTACTTCTGCATGATTAATCATTATTATTTTGGAAAGGAAAGCACATGAACCACAACAAAAACTTTCAAATTTCATACGATTTTATGAATCTGGGTAAATAATAATAATAATTTTATCACCCCATACTGCAAGGGTGATTGATGGCTAGGGGCGAGAACAGTGTCAATAGAAAAGGTTATTCAATAAGCAGTAACACCTAACAAATAATCTATGGAAGGGTCCTTTTATAAAAATAATTGGTTTACAACATGCTAGGTGTTTTATACGTCAAGAAAGAAATAAATAAACAACATAATTAATTAATAACACTCATAATTTATGTGAAAAAATCCGAAATTCTTAACGGATTTTGATTAAAATTGGTATATAGATTTCTTATATCCTGGGCCTACAGTCTCGACATCGACAGCGATTGCTTTACGACCGCAAAAGTCGGTCCTAAAAAAAATCGGTCGCAAAGTCCGATTAGAACGATATTTGGTAATATCTGCCAAATATCTATGTCAATTATGATCAATGTCGGTACAGATCAACGACAGTAAGAAATGTCTATTTACTGTAGACGCGAGTATGCTATTTATTGTTTGCTCGCGTCCATAGGATTTAGCCCTCGATGTCCTACACGTGACCCTCGGGTGGTGCGAAAAGAGCAACCGAATCACTTGGTGGTAGGCTTCGGCCGCCGGCCGGCCGCCGTTCAAAGCCTTGGTGCCAAACGACATGTCGTGTTCCATCATTATGTTCAGGGAAGCCGTCTTGATGAGTATAGGATACAGTAGTGCTGGAAGGGTGAACCGTGATCATGGTGTTTCTGCGTCGGAGGCCTTGCTTTGAAGGGTAGCGGGATCCAAAGCACGGTGTTCTCTGCTGGCCGACCGCAAGTTGTAGGGGGCCCAAGTAGTAGTATAGCCAGCTACGAAAGGCTGCCCCGCCGCTTATGAAAAATCCTAAAATGATTCATTGGGCCGGCTGGCGACAGGATGTGAGGAACTGGTGAATTATTTCAGGGGTGTTTGTACGTCCCCGCAGGTCTCCGCGCAAGTTCTTCAACGTCGTAGTTATGCCTTGACTTCCGTAGGTTAGCCATTCCGACATCTCTTATGCTACTACTTGTCCAACCTATTCACACTCATCATGAAAAAAGTCCAAAGAAGATATAAGTTTAAACGGTAGATGCATGTCCTCACACTCAAAGTGGATCTTGCTAATATTCGTGGGATTCATTCTAATCTCCAACCGGTCCACTATTATCTGGAGACCTCCAAACCCCACATTTTCTTCTTGTTTGAGGCTCAGATAGGATGTCCTGATACGGCATACTTGTATTACCCAGGCTATGTCTTGGAGCACCTTTTTTTCCCATACGCCGGCGTTTGTGTATACGCCCGTGATGATATATGCTGTCTGCGTCTCCGAAATCTTGAGCACCTTAACTTCTCAGTGATACGGGTGCTGTTGGACCCGTGCGCGTGCATAGAGAAAATTCTTTATGCCTGTGTGTACAGCTCTCACAGCGGAGATCGGGGGACGACTTTATTGGTGGACTATCTCTGTGAGGCGGCTGGTGTGGCCCAACAGCGTTACCCGTCTGCTCAATTGGTGTTTTTGGGGGATCTTAACGCCTACCACAAAGAGTGGCTTGTCCAACTTGTAGAGCTTGTAGTAAGCTGGTAGAGAGACGCAAAAACTTGCTCTAGCGTTAGATCTCACTCAGCTGGTGCATGAGCCGACACGAGTACCTAACCGTGACGATGACACAGCCAACTGTCTCGACCTGCTGATGTCGACTGAACCAGACCGATACTCCGTGTCAGTATCCCCACCTCTTGGTAGCTCTGATCACTGTCTGGTTAAGTCCGTGTCTGTGTATTCCCCACCTGATCCTAGCTGTATAGGTAAAAGATGCGTGTGAAAATACAACTCAGTAGATTGGGATGCATCGTATCCTTGGCGGCAAACATGTTTCACTTCCCAGGACCCGTCGACTTGCGCGTCTGCTGTTACAAAGGTAATATGCCAGGCAATGGAATATTACATTCCATTCAGTAATAAACCTGTTCTCAGCAATGCTCAGCCTTGGTTTGGATCCAGCTTTGGTCGTGCTATGGCTCTAAATCATGCGGCATATGTGGACTGGGCTGATGCTCGAAAGCGAAAATCCTCTGATATTCGGGTTAAGAAACAAAAATTCAATGTTGCTGCTAAAGCCAGCAGGAAGGCTCATTTTGATCACATAGGTCGAATAGGGGCCAAACTGGCTTCATACCCCGAGGGTAGCAAAGCTTTTTGGTCCCAGGCCAAGTCGTTTGAAGTGAACTTCTGGCGCCTCTCAATGCCACCAATGCTGAAACCAGATGGATCACTGCTGGAGAGAAAGCAAATTTATTTGCTTCTCTTTTTGCAGAATCTTTGCATCTATACGCTACCGGCAGGATACCTTCCTGCCTTCCTAATTGCGGGATTTTTATACCCGATATACGCATTCGCCAGAAGGAGGTTCTGAGAACGCTTCGTGCCCTAGATGTGAACAAGGCCAGTGGTCCTGATGGTATTTCAGCGATTGTGTTGAAAAAATGTACGCTCGAATTGTTTCCTATTTTACCGCGTTTGTAAAGCCTTTCTCTTCACTCAGGTAAAATTCCGAAGAGCTGGAATCTTGCCAATGTACAACCAGTACCTAAAAAGGGTAGTCGGGCTGATCCGGCTGATAACCTCTTTACTCTGTAAGCGTGTGGAGCGTGTCATAAACTTAAGGCTATTGGCATACCTTGAGGACAATGATATCCTCAGTGACAGTCAATACGGATTTTGCCGAAACCGGTCTACTGGGGATCTTCTTGTCTATGCCACTCACGTACTGAGCGAAGCCATCGAGATGCATGGTGAGACGCTTACCGTCTCCCTTGATATATCTAAGGCTTTTGATCGGGTCTGGCACGATGACCTTTTAAACAAGCTTCCCACATATTATGGATTACCTGTTGGCTTGTGCAATTGGATAGCTGTTTTTTTTGAGGGAACGATCTATTTGAGTAGTCCTAGAGGGCTGCTCGTCTGAAAGCTCCCAAAACAAACAAACAGACAACGTTTCACTTTTATATATTGGTATGTATGATTGTATTCTAGCTACGAAAATAAAATGACTAAAATGATAAAAAAAACCTGAGTTGATTCAGGGCCTGCAGTCTCGACACTTCGATAGTGATTGCTTTACAACCAAAATCGGTACATATCGATGACAATCGTTAGCTTTGACAGTTATTGACAAAAACTATCGATTGTCATGTCGTATAGACATTTCTTACAGTCGTTGATTGTTTTTTTTTTTATTGCTTTCTATGCAATCCTTTGACCACGATCTCACCAGATGAAAAGCGATAATGTCGTCGAAGGTGTAGCACGCTTGCCTAGTAAATACCTATTCACTCTTGACTTGAACACACCAGGGTTATATTTTATAGGAAACACTGACGAGGGCAGGGCGTTCCACTCCTTAGAAGTTTTTAAAATAAATGAAGAAGCGTAACGCTTCGTTCTTGTGCGAGGTATTTCAACCATAAAAGAATGGCGCTTTGCCGATCGTCTAGTCCTACGGTAATGGAAAGTTGATGGGGGAATGAGATTGTGCAGTTCTTATGCACACTCTCCATAGTGCAATCTGTAGAATACCGACAGGTTTGCGACCTCACGTCGATGCGCCAGACTTTGAAGCTTACTCTTTACAAGAGTGTCATCTCCAATGAGCCTCATAGCAATTCTCTCAATTGAATCCAAAGCCTCGAGCTGATACTTGGCAGAACCGTCCCAGGGGTCTAGAGGAGGCAGCAGTACTTTATAGAAGGTCGGACCTGTGCTTGATAAAGATTAAAAAGCTGTCCCGCCGTGAAGTACCGCCTAACCTTAGAAAAAATACCCAGTTTCTTTGCAGCTACATTGGCTTTGGATTCAATGTAAGACCCAAAATTCAGGTTCGATGTGAGTTCGATACCCAAAAGCTCTAGATGGTCGTCTTCTTTGGAAAGCTGTGTCAATCCATATCTCACATTTTAATTTATTGAACTCCCAGAGTAATTCATTAATCTGTCCTCCGCTGTATTCGTTTTTTAATAGTAGTCATTATATATCCTTGAGTAGTCTCAGTTCAAAGTTTTAAAATAAGTTCAACATCGCCTTATCAAGAGGGTACAAAGTCCAGAGGAAAAATAAAGCCCGGACCTTTCTAACTCATTAAACCCTATTAAGCTATATTGTACCATTATGTACCTATATTATCCTTAATTTTTATCCCTGTTTCATAAGTACGAGATAATATTAGGGTAGGTTTATTTATTCCAAGATATGTTCGCCTAGTGTAACGCTGGCTTAACCCGATGGCTTTATTTGGATAAACAAAATCCGAAGTGATATTATAGATGTGAAGGTTTGTATCTAGTAGGTTTAGTACAACTGGTTCTACTATTTTGTTCTACTATAAAACCGATTGGTAAAAAAAAAACAATCTGTTTTACTGGGCAGTATGACATATTGTTTCCAAACAAATTTGTATTGGCCGGCCGTCCATGCTGTTCTACGATAGAACAGATGGGCCAAAAAACATATTTGTTCTACTGAGTAAGACATTTTTAAGTGACATATAATGTATGTTGCTACTCAGTTCTAAAGGCTAAACTTTTTTGTATATACTGTAGGTTCTGCAATAATACATTGGAAACCCACTTTTCATTATTGTAAATGCGTGTGAAGCCGCAGGGCTTAGCTAGTAATAATATAAACAAGCATTTATTATGCAAAGCAGTGTAGTTAATACTAAACGCTCATAATAATTACGCTGTTTTCAAAGATACTGAAATATCGGATAAATTTTATTTAAAAACAAGCACAAATGAAAAATACATATAACCCCCGACACCCCCATTCGCATCAAAATTGGTCCATTCCTTTGGGAGCTACGATGTCAGATAAACAGACAGACATAATGATACACACTCTTAACTTATAACATTCCCTCTCTTATTGAATTCGGGGGTTAAAAAGAGAATTTTAATCACCAATATTATGTTAAAGGGGGAAAAATTGTAGGAGATTCTTAATTATAAACATTAATATTTTACTCTGAAAGACGAGTCTACAAAAGTCTTAGGTTTATTGAATAATTCCCATTCTTAAATTAATCCGAGCTGACTTCGATGAATTTACATGCAAATTGGGTTTTCGAACCGATCTAACCGTTCACTCAGAGTTAATACTAACACAGGCATAACAAAAACCCTTCATATCGAGGATTCCACATCATATGTGTGTATCAATAAGGTCCAAAATGGAACAACCACAGCTGTAATAATCTCAAAGATATCTTGGTATTGGAATTAGTCGCACCAGCTTACAATTGCGATCCAGTCACCAAGTTTGTCTCTAAATCAATAAAGTTAGAGTAGAAATTAGGATGGCAATGAATTACGATGGCAGTAATTTATTTGCTCAGAGAACAACTTTTCAAGTAATCTAATAAGTGACAAAGTGATTATGTGACGTGTTTGCTTGTTCTTGGTGTTAACAAGCTGAAGGCTTGAAATTACTGATGTTTCTATTTATAACTCCTGAAGCGAAAAGAGGGATGTTAAATGTCTATGTGTGTGTGTCTGTTCTGTGCCATCGAAGCTGCCAAACGGATGGTCCGATGGTGGAGTTGGCGAGATGGAGATAGCTTAGTTTCGTTTTAGCTATCAGTTATTCCAGGACCAAAAGTAGGTACCTATAAATTACATTCTAGAACATTTTTTCGTAGTTTTTGCAAATCTGTCGGGACTATATAGTCTAGTAAGCCGAACAATGCTTTGCAGTCGTGGCACCGAGTAATATAATCTATATTCGGTGGTACATTTTTGCCGCACACATCAATCAGAACAGGTATTGTTCTGATTCTCCTGTTTGGTTCCTGATCGAACGAGCTCGAGCTGTTTCTAATTGAACAGTTCGACTGATTTTTTACCGTAGGTATAGAGTTGCTTGTATGACGTGTGTGACGCCTTCTGTTCAGGTGCTTATCTTATCTCGTAATCAGATGCGGTTACCTGACACTGTGTCACTTAGGCGCTTGTGACACTGACACAAAAAGCTCCCAAGTTATTAGCCACAATCAAACTTCGAGAATTGAACTAACTCCCTGGATGCTCGAAGCACTCAAATCATCATTTACCGCAAAACATCAGAAACACATGTCATGTATTTGGTAGCGGGATCAAAGATCCGCAAACATTTATTTTACTTCACAAATATTTGTCCACGTGGCCTCGTGTTATTGTTTTCTGTTTAGGTTAATTCGATATTCTGTTTGATGCACGCCTATTGATCTAAACAACTGTTCATTTCAATAAGTGCCAACATGAAATAGGCCTTATTACTGAGCAATAAAACTTCCATAATTTGTATGTATCTAATTACATAGATCCACAGCAGTGACATACATTACGTACAACACATTATTTGTCTGCTCTTTTCAAGAAGTGACAAGACATAAGTTCAAAAACTAAAATCGACTAGGGTCGGTTAAAAAAAGCCACACAAACACACACACACACACACTTGCACTTGCACTTGTTGTTCACACTCTTGCGATTAAAACGAATCGATTGATAGTTCGCTCAAGTCAAAATTGGACCAAGCTTTTAGTTTGAACACATAACCCTAACTTTGCCTGCCGTTTCCGGGTAAAAAAAATAGCATATGCCACTCTATATATGAAGACGAATCGATTGATACACCGTTTGTCAAAATCGGACCAAGTTTTTAGTTTGAACACATAACCTCTACTTTGCCTTGCCGTAGTCGGGTAAAACATATACTCTATGACACTCTGAACCTGAAGACAAATCGATTGACACCTAGATGCTTAAAATCGAACCAATAGGGGCGACGCTATAGTGGAACATACACATAACCACACACATAAATACATACATACATAGACTGTTAAACTCATTACCCTTCCCTTGCTTTGCTGTAGTAGGGTAAAAAACAAAGATATCAATATACTTAATCTATTGTCAAAGTAACTAATTGTTCCAGATATATGGATTTGAAATATTTTCTGAACTATACATTTTAACCACTGAATAGCCAATATTACTATTGATTAATGTGCCTACTGCCAACTTAATATTAACGAGCCTGAATAATCATAGGATTAAACTCAAAATTGCGCAGAATCGAGTCTTGACTAAACATTGTATTTATCAGACTTTATGCTAATGAAAGATCTTCTTTGTTTAATAGGGCCTAATTATCATTTTTTACATGACCGGTAACTTTGCCAATGAAACGCCAGTTGGCAACCATGTAGCATTTATTTAATCAAACTCCTTTCAGTATTTCCCCAGTATGTAATGTTTAGATAGACACTTTATAGAACACCATCGGAAGAAATTAAAATTAAAAAAAAAGAAAACGAAAGAAATTAAAATTAAACTTAATACATTTAGTATAATGTGCAGTCTTATCGATTACTGACATTCAGAGGAGACAATACATTAAAGGTTGACTAGTGTGACTTAGAATAGGTACAAAGATACCTGACTTGGCTAGGCTTCACACCAATTACTTTTCTAAATAGTGTGCGGTTTTCCATCGCTCCGTGCTTTGGAGGGAATCTTAATTGATTAATAGCAGTCTTTAAGCCATGCCTCGCGTGACATCTGTCTTATTCTTATTCTAGAGGTACTTAACAGCTGAATGAAGTTAACAGAATCCCCCCCCTCTCCATTATAGCTAAGAATCATCTCGATCACATCAGATTTTAAACAGAATCAAAGGCATCAAAATCTGTCCATTCGTTTGGGACCTCCGGTTTTGTGGGTTGAACTACACAGTTCACGCTCAAAAGTAATATCGTGCGGCTGCCAATTTTAGTGTTAATCTATTTCGTATGACGAACATATATTAAACTCTTGCGAAAATACGAGAGGACTCTCTTTTGAAGATAATCTGATGAATTTCATTATATTTAAAACTTTGGTAAATTCCAAGACAAAAAGTTTAAAAAAGACACCGCCTCTAAATGGTGGCTGCGTATTTGTGTGTGATTGGATAATTTGTGGTGTTTTGAGGTTGATACAATTTCATCATAAAAAATTGCATTATTTTTATGTTCCATATGAACTTGATAGAATTAACATGACTAAAAGGTTGAGATCTTGCTAACATCCGATCGGCATAACATGGTGTAAGTGTGTTACTGAGGCTTGTGCGTACGAGCAGATCGGTATTATCTTGGGTGCTTCACTTTAGGTTTTGCGGAGTAGACTCCGTATTTTTTAAACCATCTTGTTCTTAGACATTAATCAAAGATTTCAAAGAATAACTGATAGAAGAAAAAATATAAAGTATGGCATACTCATTGTTGTAGCTATAGACTTCACAAATTTTTTTTGCAAACAATCTAGCGGTGCACAGTAGTGCCGTGCCATCTAGTTACCTCATTGTCAAACTATGCTTGGTTTGTCTAATGCAGATAGATTGCAGTAGGAACTACTGCAATCTATCTGCATCTACAATCTATCTTACATACGGCAGCAATTTGAAAAGGAATGACATCTTGCGGAGTTCTGACATGCCTTGCGAGCTTGGAAAAATGTATAAATCATCTAATTATGTGTCTCTTTTTTTTTAAAGTTGTTTGAAAATTAATGCACATACACACTGACATCTGAAAGTTGACCCGAAAGTTTGTTGAAACTTTTATTTCCATCTGATTAAACCCCACCAATATGACCCCATAAATTATATTGTTAGCGAAATGTCCTTGTTGGTCATAAGTAAAAGTTTTTATTACCTTTATTATCTTCAAATTATTTAATATTATTAAAAGTAGTATAATATTTTTAATTATTATTAAAAGCGTTTGAAAGGAAACATTAGATGCTTATTAGGGTAACACCCGATATGCACTACTTGGCCTACTTCAGCTTGTAGGTAATTTCACGTGGATTTACCGATTAAAAAAATACTAGCTTTCGCCCGCGAATTTATTGCGAAATAAAACATTCTATGTTCATCTAGGGTATTAAAAACCAATGCAAAAGTTTAGCACCATGCTCTTGATGCTTTTTGACAGACTTTTTATTATTTCGTTTCCACGGCAACGTCATTCTGTTCCTCACAGCGAATAATCGACACTTTCCAGTTTTCCCGCGGTAATTTACTGCGGACATAACGTGTCCTATGTTAGTCTCTATATTTCACAGTACCTTTTTACAAAGTTTCATCATAATAGGATCAGCAGTTTTGACGTGAAAGCTCCCCAAACAAACAAACAAATAGAGAACGTTTTACTTTTATATATTGGTGTAAACATATTGTTTCAAAATTAGGTGTGAATATAAATATTTTATTTTATTTACTCCATTCAGTTGCGATTTTAGACTACATAGTATTTTTTAAAATAATTATAAATTGTATGTATTATATCCAAAGCAGCGGAATATGCTCCTTGAACGGTATGTGTGTTTGATACGAGTATTAGGTATGGCAATTGCTCCCTGGACATCTGTCTCGCTACAGTTACTGAGGTCCTTATAAAGTCGGACGAATAGAGAAGAATCTACACTACTCGTCCAATGACCTTACATACAAATAATAAAGTTAACGTAAACGAGTTCAATGAACTCGTTCGACTTTCTACACAACACGCCTGAATTTACCAGGATCTCAGTCAAAGTGATGTCAACTGACACGTTGACAACGTTACTCGCCTCACCAAATTTTTCCAATTATTAATTGACTCATGGACGCAGTTGTTATGATTAGGCTTAGTTCTTACCACAAGGCATATTTATTAATAACTGTGCCTGCGGCTTTGCCCGCGTGGTCCTTCATTTAAAAGTAGTCCACTTATTCCAGGACCAACATACATTCCAGGGTACTACATACATTACAAATTGTTTATTATCGTTTTATCTCGGCATCTCATCATCGGATTAAGATACTAAGTACCCCAGTTTTTAAATCAAACTCGAACCTATCCAACAATAGAAACCGCATTGCAATCAACCTAGTAGTTTTTAAGTGATGCTTGAACTTACAGACAAACATATTTTAGGTAACCTAGAACATTTTTTTTTTTAATTATTTTCTCTGTACTGACTTAATGTTCGTACATATTGCTTTTTATCCCCGTAATCAATGGCAACTGTCCAAGTCGAGGTTCGTACTCCTTGGGTGCCCTTGAGCAAGTGGTCAAATCTTAACTTTGGCGTGCGCCTTCTGCGTCACGCATTGCGGTGGAGTGCTTTAGACCAACAGCAAATATTCTTTAAAAAAAAAAAAAAAATTGCTTTATTATAAGTTTAGATATATAGATACTCTGCTCGTTTTGTCACTATACTAATATGACTTACTTCAAGTTCCAAGTTTGCTCCCAACCAACCCTCAGCTTTATCAGATCTTTCCTCCGAAACAGATGACTTGAGTCACGGCTTTCATTTACCTAAATCGAGTTAGGGGTCCAAGAAAACAAGGCGAGTAAGAGCTTCGGAATGCCGACATCCATCAACGTGCACCCGCTTCTGGAAAACAATCTTAAATTTCCCTTTATTCAGGGGAAAATCACCCCTATGTCATCAGTTGTAAAGTTCTCGACAACTTATCTGATTACTTGTAGACAGCCTTAGTTATATATGTAGTTCATAGATTGTAATTTGACACTAATATTGATGAGTATAAGGTTCAAGATGTTTGCCTCAAAAGTTGGTGAATTCAAGCTTGAAGACGCTCCTGAAGGAGGAAGATAAGATAGGACGACAAACGGCAGAAAGATTTGGAAAAAGCCACAGAGTCAATAGAGATTTTGAAGATAATTAAGTTGTTTCAGTAACCAAAAGAAATTACCTCTTGCTAGGAAATAATTTGAAATTCATTTAATATTAAAATATGTCATCGTTTATTTTTTAGATTTCATGTACCTAATACTTACATACTTTGATACATAATCCAGATTAAATGTGTGAAGTGCGCATGTCTGTTTAATTTTTAGTCCGCTTAATTTTAATGTTGTAATTTTTTAGGCTGTCCACAATCTATACTTATAATAAAACTGTAACATGTCCAATTCTGTATATTGAAGATATTTCGTTTTTTTTTTTATTGGAGGATACTCTGTATTCGATACTGAAGCAAAAACTGTTTTTTTTTCTGACTGTCTGTCTGTCTGCCTGTCTATCTGTCTGTATGTCTGTCTGTCTGTCTGTCTGTATCTTGGCTAGGCATCACGCCGAATCTACTGAATGAATTTAAATGAAACTTGGTATGATTTGAGTTCATACTACGAGGTAGGACATAGGATACTATTCATCCCGAAAAATTTAAGGGTTCCCGTGGATAGGCGTTGATAGTTATTTAAAAAAACACTTACCACTCTGAAACTACTGGACGAATTTTAATGCAACTTGGCACAGTCATAGTTTATATGATGGGTTAAAATTAAAGATACTTATTATTCCGAAAAAATAAACGGTTCCTGCGGGATACGGGTTAAAATTTAAGTGTGAAGTAATGTTTTTTTTCGATTCTGAAGACAATATATAAATATATTAATTTTTGTCTGTCTGTCTGTATCTTGACCGCGCATCACGCCAAAACTACTAAATGAATTCAAATGAAAACTTAGTTTGATTTGAGATCATACTACGAAATATGACATTGGATACTTTTCATCCCGATATTAAGCATGGTTCTCTTGGGAGAGGGGATGAAAGTCAAAATTTGTACTTAGTTGTAAATCATAAACGCATCCGATTTCATTCAATATTTTTTTATTAGAGAGGAGGTACCTACTTTAAATATTGCCATGTAAATATTTCAAGGTTATCTTCAGTACAGTTCAGAAATTACAAACAGGGCCATTATTCGTTATGACCACTCACGCACGTAACGCGCCGCGTTAAGATATCTGCGTGGAATCGTTCGGCAAATGTCGTAATGACGTCACGCGTTTTCGGCAGGGAATTTGATGTGCTATAGCGAATAAGCGCCCAGCTTGACTCTTAGTATTATGTCCAAGTAACTTGAAACCCGAAATGTACAGGAACGTTTATCAAAATGTTTATCGACTTCTGAAAGGAGGTACTCAATTCGTCGGTTTGTTTTTTTTTTTGTTTCTTCTTACACGTATCTCTAAGACTACTAAACGGATTTGGATTATTATTTTTAAGCGACTTCACAAAAGGAGATGGTTATATGTTCGATGTTTTTTTATGTTTTTCGGTCGATTTCTCCGTCAAGTTTAGACCGATTTTGAATATGTTTTTTGTTTGTAATCGTGTACTCTCCATATAAATTGTATCAAGTTGTTCAGCAGTTTTTCAAGAATAAATAGTTTTTTGAATAAATCCATTCGATTTTTGTGTTTACAATGCCTTGGTTTTGTGTATATCTCTAAGATTTCTAAACCGATGTCGACAGTTATTTTTTTTATTCAAAAGAGTAATCTTTCTGTGTAGTCGAATATAAATTTCATCAAAATTGGTTCAGTAGTTTTATTAAAAAACTAATCGTTTTATGAACCGAATTAGATGTTTTTTTTACTTAAGTAAGAAGACCTCTAGTGTGGTACTGTATAAATTTCATCACAATTAGTTTAGTAGCTTTAAACAAGCTTTAATTTAATTCACTGTGTTAATATGATTGGGACTGGATTGCAAGTCAATTTTGAACAATTTAAGGACGTCCAAAGATATTGAAGTTTTGCACATGGGTGTAGTTCTGATGACAATTAAAAAAATACAGTAGTAGTAGTAGTAGAAGTAGTCTAAAGATCTACACAATTGGATGATGGAATCCCTTCGAGTTTGGGCTCATATGGCTTGTCTTGATGGGATCTCCGGTTCTATGTAATATCCAGGGTCTGATGATGTAGCCGGAAGGTAATCACAGGAACTCAACAACAGAATGATGGAACCCCTTCGAGTTTGGGCTCATTTGTTTGTCTTGGTGAGTTCTCCAGTATTATGTTGTATCCAGGGTCTGATGATGGAACTGGAAGGTAGTCACAGGAACTTAACAAGCAAGTGATGGAACCGCTTTGAGTTTGGATTCATTTGGTTTGTCTTGATGAGTTCTCTGGTCTTATGTAGTATCCAGGGTCTGATGATGGAGCCGTAAGGTAGTCACAGGAACTCAATAATCAAGTTATCAAACCCCTTCGAGTTTGGAATCTTTTGGTTTATCTTGATGACTTCTCTGGTCATATATGGTGAAAAGGGTCTGAGATGGAGCCGGAAAATAGACAAAGAACTCAACAATAAAATGATGGAAATACTTCGACTTTGGGCTCATTTGGTTTGTCTTGAAGAGGTCTCTGGTCATATATGTTATCCATGGTCTGATTATGGAGTAGGAAAGTAGTCACAAGAACTCAACAATCTAGTGATGGAACCAATTTAATTTGGGCTCATTTGGTTTGACTTGATGAGTTATCTGGTCTTATATGGTATCCAAGGTCTGATGATGGATTCGAAAGGTACTCGTAGTCACAGAAAATCAATAATCATATGATGGAACCCGTTTGAGTTTAAGCTTATTTGAATGGTCTCAATGAGTTATATATAAAGTAAAAAATATATAAATATTAGGAAATCCATTTGTTTTTGTTTGTATGTTTCCTTTTTTCATATGAAACTGACGTCTCAGTTTAGTGAATTTCGTCATTACTGATCAGTAGTTTTTATAAATCCTAATTCATCATAGATTTTTGTCTTCCTAAAATGAGTTAATCTATTTAAGTTGGCGTGGCGTATTTGGCTATGGTTGCTTAGGCCACACAAAATGTAAAATTAATTATAAAAATATATATTTTTTTAAATCTTCTCCATGTTTTGTAATCAAACACTAAAAAAAGTAGAATAATTACAATTGAACCAAATAAATATCACTTTCTCAAAATAAAAAATATAATGAATTCCATCATAACATAAGATAAAGAAAGAGTTTTTTTTGAAGTCGGTGCCAAACCATCTATCCTGGTCAGACCTCATTTGAATATAATATCTTTACATCATATAATACTTTCCTACAATTTCTAAAATACCTACCTATCTTTGCATCCTCATTCTCACACAAAACGCAGAAAAGACTGAACAAGAAACTGCAGTCACACGAACGGATTTTGAACTTCACACTTCATCAAGCTGATTGAAACGAATACAGCAATCCAGCAAATAATAAAGTATTACTTTAAAATCTTATTTAACTTAAAACTATCAAGTTAAGCTATCTATAAGATTTTTCTTTAAATGAGCTAAACTTAATTAAGGTATTAGGTATAGCTCGGTTTGGCACCGACTTCAAGAAGACTTTTTATCTTGTATTGGAATTTATCACAATTTTAATTTTGAAAATGTTATGTGTCAATTGTAATTATTTTATTCTTTTCAGTGTTCGTTTACAAAATAAGGAGGTTTTTTTTAATTTGCTTTGAGAAACCAATATCTTGGCCGCAGGGCAACTTGCGTGCATATGGCCATGAAACTTATTTTACGCCTGTCATATATCGGCCCAGCGGACGAGTCAGATGTCCTTGTTACAATAGGACTTCGTGAAAAAAAAAACGATATTTTTTGACATAAGTGATAAATATACATCCACACTACAGCGTTTTGTTTTAAACTACAGTTTTATAAAAAGTGTATAAGTATGTGCTGTGATCCTTGGTACTTTTAATTTGTACCTGTACAATTGTCAGCACCATTTTATCTGCAATGCACCACCGTGCCGTTTCCTTTAGCCTGCATGTCAAAGCTTTTAAATTCCAAAGTCATTTACAACTTAGAACATTCAAATTGAATAGGAAATGCTCCATAAATATTGACATAGAGTTAAGGACCCACAGTTAAGACCCTCGTCATGTCTACGTGACGTTTACTCTAAATCTAGGACACGTTCGATTTGGTCTCGGATGAATTGCTCTCGGGTCATAACAATTTTCTGAAATAATGATGTCAACATTTGTAGACGATTTGGATCCTACGTTTAGGCTTGAGAAGACCACGACATACAATTTTGGCAAATTTTCCTATTATGGCGAATTAGCTGCGCCCCACAGCTTTGCTCGTGAGTACAGTTATTCGGGATAATAAGTATTATATGTTGGTCTATATATCATCTATATACAAAATTTCATTCAATTCGGTTCAGCCGTTATCGAGTGCTAGCGCTCTCAAACAAACAGACGTTTCACTATTATATGTTAGTGGGGATGGGGATGTGTAACAAGAGGCACTCTGTAATCGTAATCAGTTTAGCCAGTTTGATATGAAAGCGAGTGCAACCAATCTTCCAAAATTTTCCCATTTTCCGGTGTGAACTTCATCAGTTGTTTTTACCCGACCACAGCTAGGGAAGGGTAGGGAGTTTAACAGTCTATGTATGTATGTATCTATGTATGTGGTTATGTAGATGTTCCACCATAGCGTCGCCACTATGGTTCGATTTTGACAAGCAAGGTGTCAATCGATTTCAGGTATAGAGTATCATAGGCTATTTTTTTACCCCACTACGGCAAGGCAACGTTAAGATTATGTGTTCAGTTTTTAGTTTAAACACATAACGCATACTTTGCTTTGATCGGATAAAAAAACAATGCTCGTTAAAAGATCACTAGACCACAGAATAACTAATAATACTTTTTGCTGAAGCGCCTTTTGACACGTGTTTCACACAACGCCACAGAAAAAATAATAGCGTGTCAAGCACGAGAAAGGTGAAGGTACGATGCACAACCACCGACACAATTTGAGTTCTCGACCAATTCTTTCGTTTCTTGAGCTTCAAGAAACCGGCCGCAGCGTTGCGCGGACGTCTCGCACTACTCTGTAGGTAGTCCGTATATCCGCGCGGACGCAGAGTTTCACAAATATAAACGAAGCGCCCGCCGTTGTTCAGGTTCAGTCAAAAAATAAGTAATAGTAACAGTTCAGTGCGCTGCAACGTCTCTCGTCTCCACCACAGTACCTACATAATTATATAGTCATATTTATGTACTGTCTCTACTGTGCAAGACTGCACTGCAGGCACATTACATATACTATATATTATGTACTATGTGATGCAGGGATGGACAATGCCGTGTGACCTATATTTTTAATGTATATATTTTTTTTTTCTATAAGTACTGGGTATTCTAGACAACTTGCCTTTATTTATAACCATATTCAGTATTTATTAATATGTGTACTTTGCTATTACTGATCAACTGCAAGTTGTATAGGTGAACCACGATAACATGACATGCGATTCTATTTCTTATTTTCAATAATTCAGGTATGTTTTATAAATATACTAATAAGTTATGAGTTGGTTAAATTGTCTGCCTGACGGTAAGCTCCATACCTGCCCATCACCATTGCCGTGCCACCCAACATGTTGGTGACAACACCTCGCGCGGCACTGCCCGCGCTCCTTACCTGACACGTTGGTTTTGAAGCCAAGCCCAATTATTTCATTGGATAAGCACTATTCAAACCTGAACAAATAATTTTGTTTGTCGTATGAGTGGTGCTGCCTCTGGTGTCAGTTTGTCGCCGCCCGAGAGCCTCTGACGTGGCTAAACGACTGCTATTAATCAATACTAGGCGGGACCAACAGCTTAACATGCCCTCCAACACACATTCAACCAGAATATCTGGCAAATGCTTCTTCCCCAGGCCAAATCTTATAGAAAATCTACCTATACACAAGATTTTAACTAAGGGCATTGATATGAATGAATTCCGCTGAGATAACATCAAACTACACAAACATACACAGAAACGTCCGACGATAGATGAGGTCAATTCGTTTTCTCGATTAGACATCCAGTCAACTCAGACTGAGTTGGCTGGTCTTCTCGTGCAGTGAAGATAAATTACTAGATCATACATCATAGGGTTGGTATAGATGAATGTGTAATTCATTGACAAATAAAAATCTTAAACATCTTGAATTTTAAGTTCAGTTACTTTAAAATATTCTATCTCAGTATATTTTATATAAGAAGCTCCTACTGCGAGTGGAGTGTGTACAATACGGACTTAAGATTGAAAACACGTGACAGGTAAAATATTCATAGAAGTGAATACACCGAGACAAAAAAAGAAGTGAATATCAGTGGAGTTAGTGGTGGTCCACTCAGGCCACCTGTGCCCTACTTCTTAACCGTTTGCTGTTAAAAGCAGGATATATAATAAAGCATCCTAAAATGTGTTTATTGATTGTGAGCAACTTAAAACTGTAACTTACAAATTAACACTTGTCACAAATGACGACGATTTCTTCCAAGCTCAATCATAAAACCTCTTTATCTCATATTTCTTGGCAAGACAAACTTCAGTCCTGAATCTTTATTCAAGCAAACGCAAGCAATGTTTTATGCAAATCTATCCATACCAAATTCCAATATATAAAAGTGAAACATTGTCTGTTTATTTGTTTGTTTAATTCTTTGTTTGGGGAGCTTTTACGCAATAACGGCTACACGGATTTTGATGAAATTTGGAATGGAGATAGCTTATATCCTAGAATAAAACATAGGATACTTTTTATCCCTGAAAATTGTAAGCTTCCACGGAAAGTTGGAAAATGTTGATTACTCGCTGTAAGGAACGGTTGCCACGGATACTAAATAACATTTCTGTCAAAAAACTTCAAGAACATTGGTGCTATACCTACTTTTGCATTGGTTTTTAATATCTTAGAAGAACATAGGATGCTTTTTTCGCGATAAACAGTAGTCCGCGCGGACGAAGTCGCGGGCAGGAAAGCATTTTCTCAATGAAACGAAAATATTCTGAGATTTAACGAATCTGTCCCCAATTTGTGCGGAAGATGTCACGGTGGATAGTGTTGAAATCAGACTTGCAAATGTTCCAGTAAATACAAAGAATACACGAAAATTATGCAAGACCCACGGTTACGAGGAGGGTTTTATTTCTGTGACATACGGATCTCTGTTAGGGTCGGAATGTAAAATTGAAAACGTAATTTATTGGTGATTTTGATTAGAGAGAGGTTTTTGCCACTTTGTCAGGAAATGGCTTTGCGTTTGATGACATTGACTAAGTTGCTCAATACGCGCCGATACCGGCGCGTGATCAAAAATCAAAACCGGTTTATGTCACGCGCGCATGTACTAAGCCTCAGGTGCGATTTGCGGTTTGCATGCTTGTCGTGTGAGATAGTGCTGGCCACTGGTGTCAGAGCGTCTAATGGGCTGGCATACTGCCAGCCCATTAGATACTTATTAACTCTTGAATGGAAACTGGAAGAACATTCCACCACAGCTTACTGAAGATCATTCATTGACGACCTCTGGATGAACTACCGCCAAAAAGTTTTATGCTGAAGGTTAGACAGACGTTTGAAACGTGTGTATGTAACATGGAGCTAGTGCTCAGATGGAATTGGAGGAAGGAATTAGACATAAAAATAACTTTATTTGTGGCAAAAACAGAATGTATAAATAAGTAATTACTACCTGCACAATCATGTTTTTTGCCTCAAGCCGGCCCACACTAAGCCTAATGCTGGTTGCATACAACTAGCGCTGGTCTTCCGTTAGGAACGGCAGGTGACGTCGCACACGTAAATACACTGCACAGTGTCTAACAATAAATAAAATAAAACACACACATAAAATAAGCAAAGTGAAATAAAATTAGAAACTACGTACAAAAACGCAAAGTAAAGTACAGTGACTTTGTACAACTTTGTTAGGTATTTCATACTGGCAACACTAATCCAATACAAAAATAGAAATGAAGTGAGCATATATTAAAAATTATATGAAATGAGCACCTCCTGTAAGGTCTGCGGAAGTGAGGAAAATTATTGCAGACGAAAATGAAAGTACCACGAGAAATTGAAAGGCAAAAAAAAACTGAAATGGAGTAGGGGGATTCTTTCTTCTTCCGCTACAGAAGCCGCCGCTCCATTACTGAAGGTTGGCAGTCAGCTCCTTAAACTTTTGTTTGTCCAGAGCTAGTAGTTCCACCGTCTTAATACCTGTCCGCTACCGGCAGTTACAGAACCACCACATCTTACGCCTACCTCCTTTTCGAAGAATCGAAAAGGAGGTAGGCGTAAGATGTGGTGGTAAGTAAGGGGAATTAATTCATAATTAACCCAGGCGCACTCTCCGTAGTAGATACATGTGTACTCGTATATACACTTAAAGACTGTTAGATTGAAGCCCGAGCTCAAGCAAAGGCTCTAAAAACACGAGTGCAGCAAGAAGTCACTTGAGCGGGTGTCAGTAATCTGCTTTTCTTTCCACTACAAATTAATCTGACAATTGGCCACCTAAAATCGCGGTAATGTGGTAAATGGAATCGGTAAAATATTCAGCCACATTGAATTTTAAAATAGCGCCAATTTCGTCGTCGCATGATAAAATTCAGTGCGATTCGTTTTACGCGTTCAATTTCAAAATATCGGTTTACTCGTTGTCGTCAGGTGACTTCTAGCCGTCAACCTGCCGTCACGTAGCAGTAAGCGTGGCGTCGTCCCGCCCTAGCCGGGCTGATGCGTAGCCGTCAACCAGCCACCGCCTAGCCGTAAGCGTGGTGTCGCTTTGCCCTGCCGTATCCGGGTGGACGCCTAGCCGTCAACCAGTTGGCACCCAGCCGTAAGCGAGGCGTCACCCCGGTATAGCCGGGTTTACAACTCGACGATCCGGTGCCTATCCATTTCCGAGGCGTTAAGTGTGCGGTGACCCTTATTGCACACCAAAGAAAACAAACACAAAAATGTACAGCTAACTTAAATCAAGTACAATAGGCGGTCTTATCGCTTAAAGGGTCCAGACAACCGAGAAATGGAGAGGATCACATTATAGCACTTTAACAAGTAAAAAGCCCTACATAAGTAGGCCTTTGTCTCTGCCACAGTCACAATAAATAATAGTACCCACAGTCCATAGTGGCACAGTACACATCATTATATCCTAAAACGGTATATTTACAGTGTATTGTGATAGGCGAAGGCTAGGCCGAGGCAAGGCTTTGCCATTCCAGTACGCGGTACCGCCGCCAGGGCGTTTAGTGTGCGGTGACTTTAAAGCGTTTATTTCTCTATCTTATTATGTCGGCTTACAATAAATACTGAGAACTTGTAATAGCACCTTTCACTATTAGTAATTATGTGGTAATATCTGCTATAATCTTCTATCAATAACTATCTATCTATACTTATATATCTATCAATTCTTATGTACTTATCATAAAGCAATAAGATCGAAGAAGTCTGTACAAAGAAGATAATTTAAAAAAAATGGTCTGGGGTACTTAAAATAAACTAATGAACATGAACAGATCATTTTTTTAAATCGTGTTTTTTTTTATATTTTTTTTTTATTATTATTGACTAGGCAATCGTTTGACCACGATCTCATCTGATGGAAAGCGATGATGTGAACGAAGGTGTAGCACGCTTGCCTAGCAGATACCTATTCACTCTTGACTTGAACACACCGGGGTTATAATTTACCGCAAACACTGACGAGGGCAGGGCATTCCACTCCTTTGCAGTTTTTATAATAAATGGAGAAGCTACGCTTCGTTTTTGTGCGAGGTATTTCAACCATGAAAGGGTGGCGCTTTGCTGATCGTCTAGTCGTACGGTGATGGAAAGGTGATGGGAATCAGGTTGTGCAGTTCTTGTGCACACTCTCCATAGTGCAATCTGTAGAATACCGCCAGGCTTGCTACCTCACGTAGATGCGCCAGACTTTGAAGCTTACTCTTTACCAGAGTGTCATCCCCAATGAGCCTGATAGCACGTCTCTCAATTGAATCCAGACTCGAGCTGATACTCGGCAGAACCGTCCCAGAAGTGGCAGCAGTACTCCATACAAGATCGGTCCTGTGCTTGATAAAGATTCAAAAGCTGTCCCGGTGTGAAGTACCGCCTAACCTTAGACAAAATACCAAGTTTTTTTGCAGCTACCTTGGCTTTAGATTCAATATAAGACCCAAAATTCAGGTTTGATGTGAGTTCGACACCCAAAAGCTCCAAATGGTGCCTATTGGCATTGTTACACTTTGGAAAGACGGAGATCGGTTTAGAGGACTCTTTTTAGCAGAAAACAAACACGCTTGCGATTTAGTAGCATTAAACTTAACCAGGTTCGCATTGCCCCAATCAGACACGGCTTCTAAGGCTAAATTTAAACGGTCTACCATAGCCTCTCTCTGAAACTGGACAGCGTCACAGCTGGCTTGAGCATTGGAAGTGTATCTCTCAACTACAGTACTGTCATCAGCATACCCAAAGGTACCGGGCTTCAGAAGGTCATTAATGTGCATTAAAAACAGTGTAGCCGAGAGAACCGATCCCTGAGGTACACCGGCATTGATAGCCATTTGATCAGACGAGCAGCCCTCTAAGACTACTCGAATAGATCGTTCCCTCAAGAAATCAACTATCCAATTGCATAAGCCAACAGGTAAACCATATGAGGGAAGCTTGTTTAAAAGGCCATCGTGCCAGACCCGATCATATGCCTTCGATATGTCAAGGGAGACGGCAAGTGCCTCACCATGCATCTCTATGGCTTCGCTCAGTACGTGAGTGGCATACGCGAGAAGATCTCCAGTAGACCGGTTTTGGCAAAATCCGTATTGCCAGTCACTGAGAAGATCATTGTCTTCAAGGTATGCCAAGAGCCTTATGTTTACGACACGCTCCATACACTTACAGAGGAAGGAGGTAATCGAGATGGGACGATAATTGACCGGATCAGCACGACTACCCTTTTTTGGTACTGGTTGTACATTGGCAAGCTTCCAGCTCTTCGGAACTTTACCTGAGTGAAGAGAGAGGCGGTACAAACGCGTTAAGATGGGAGACAATTTGGGCGCACAGTTTTTCAACACTATCGCTGGAATACCATCAGGACCACTGGCCTTGTTCACATCTAGAGCTCGAAGCGTTCTAAGAACCTCCTTCTGGCGAATGCGAATTTCGGGCATAAAAACCTCGCAATGAGGAAGGCAGGAAGGTGTCTTGCCAGATGCATCTAGATGCGAGGCTTCTGCAAAAAGAGAAGCAAATAAATTCGCTTTGTCTCCAGCAGTGTGAGCTAGTGATCCATCAGGTTTCAGCAATGGTGGCAGTGAGGGGCGGCAGAAGTTTACTTCGGCTGACTTGGCCAGGGACCAAAAAGCTTTGCTACCCGCGGGGTATGAAGCCAGTTTGGCCCCAATTCGACTTACGGGATCAAAATGGGCCTTCCTTAGTATCTTCTTGCAGGTCTTAGCGGCAACGTTAAATTTTCTCTTCTTAGCCCGAATATCAGAAGACTTGCGCTTTCGGGCATCAGCCCAGTCTAGATATGCCGCACGCTTTAGAGTCACAGCATGACCACAGCTGGATCCAAACCAAGGCTGAGCTTTGCTGGATAGAGTCTTGTCACTGAATGGAATGAAATATTCCATTGCCTGACATATTACCTCTGTAACAGCAGACGCGCAAGTCAACGGGTCCTGGGAGATGAAACATGATTGCCACCAAGGGTACGATGCAAGGAATTGCCACATCTCATCCCAATCTGCTGAGTTGTATCTCCACACGCGCCTATTTCCCTTAAGGCTAGGATCAGGTGGGGAATACACTGAGACGGACTTAACCAGGCAGTGCTCAGAGCTACCACGAGGTGGGGATACTGATACGGAGTATCGGTCTGGTTCAGTCGTCATCAACAGGTCGAGACAGTTGGCAGTGTCACCATCACGGTCAGGTACGCGTGTCGGCTCCTGCACAAGCTGAGAGAGATCTAACGTTAGAGCAAGCTTCCGCGTCTCTCTACTAGCGTGGTCGGTTTTTTGGTATGGGACAAGCCACTGCTTGTGATGGGCGTTAAAATCCCCCAAAAACACCAATTGAGCAGACGGGTAACGCTGTTGGGCCACACTTGCCGCCTCACCTCACTTGACCCCGATCTCCGCTGTGTGAGCGGTATACACAAGCATACATAATTTTCTCTATGCCCGTGTCCACCAGCACCCAAATCACCGAGAAGTTAGGGTGCTCAAGATTTCGGAGACGCAGACAGCAAATGTCATCACGGGCGTATACACAAACGCCGGCATTTGGGATAAATAGATGCTCCAAGATATAGCCTGGGTAATCCAAGTACGCCGTATCAGCTGGACATCCTATCTGCGTCTCCGACAATAAGAACAAGTGGTTTCACGATACGACGTTGTGCCGACCGTCGTGGCACGTTGTGACGTCGTATCGCGAATTTTATAAGATTTCTACGACACGACATCGATTGGATCGATGTCGATGTCGTATCGCATGTATGTGTTTTGGTCCTAACGCTTTGAATATTGTCGATCGGATATGCCGATTCCTTAGGGTATTTTCTTTTCAGAGATCGAGAGACAAATGCAAGTCTGTAAATGTTTTTGACATTCTTAAAAACGATGATTGACGTATCATTGTATGGACTTCATACAGCAGTAAGTGCGCAACTTTCTTTACTGTTAGAAAGATGACGTGAACAGAATACCATCACATCACAAGCACAATCTTTAATGGAATCTTTAACATCTTTCAACGGATTATCATAAACTTTGTCAACTTAAAACATTCTAATGACACATTGCTACTCCTGATTTCAATATTAATTTCTTAATCCACGTTTTAATTACGCTCATCACTGAAAAGTAAGAGCTGGTTCAGTTAAGATTTTCGACTGCTGCTTGAGTGAACATCCGGCTTAACAAGGACTCAACTTTGGGCGTATGTTTGTTAGAACATTTATTATGCACAATTGCGTTGTAAGCTAGTGTGCGTTTATATTGTCTTGTGATGTTTTTTTTGTGTGTTACCTACCATCCAGTAAGCGTAATTAAAACTCTTTGCTACCATCATTACCATGTTTTAGCAATCACTGGTCAAATAAATAGTTCAGTAAAACAAGACTTGAGTTCAAAAACTACAAATGAAACAATAAATGCCTTGCTTGTCAAAATTGGACCAAACTATTAGTTTGGACACATAACTCTTCCCTAGCTTTGCTGTAATCGAGCAAAATAAAAGTCTGTGAGACGTCTTTATAAATGAATAACGATACGGGTTCGATCCTAGGCTCCGTACCAATGGCTTTTCTAATATATGAGCTGTTTTACAACGCTCCGTGCTTCGGCAGGCACGTTATGCTGTCGGTCCCGGCTGTTATTACCTATGACTTTTCTAAGATATGAGCTGTTTTACAACGCTCCGTGCTTCGGCAGGTACGTTATGCTGTCGGTCCCGGCTGTTATTGATTAATAGCAGTTGTAGTCGTTAAGCCATGAAAGAGGCCCTCGGGCAGCCTTAAAAATTCTGACACCAGAGGCCAGCACTATCTCATACGACAAACAAACAAACAAAAAAAGTACACGACACTTGAAATATCTTCCTCACATATTAAACACACATAAGAAAACAATAAAAAATCACAAGCAGAACATATCTCAATGGAGCCATTATAAACGACAAACAACCGCGGCCCATCGACCGGTTCCCGCTAAACATCCCGCGAGGAGGCGACGACTCGACACAAAAACTTACCCCTTTGTCTTATAGGACAAACGTGGAAGTACGGAAACTTCGTAAATCAGTAAGAGAAATGTCTTTGTTAATAAAAAAGTCAAATCAAATTTAGTTCAGGAATTCGAGAGATATGAGTGCAAATAGACAAAAATATAACCAAGTTAATTGAGAACCCTTTAGTTTAGCTACACGTTTGAGTTTAACCGGTTTAATTCCTTCACCGTACATTATTGGCGCTTAAGTGCCAATAATGTACGGCGAAAACGAGAGTTTTATGAAAAATATATGATAGGTACTTTTATATTAGCGCAATGAACACTTATTTTTTGGAGTAGGGAAAAGGTAGTAGAAGGAAAACTTTATTATTTTACAAATATTATGGTCACTGTAGCACAAATATGAAACTTACACGAAAGAGCTGTTATTTCATGTTGTGGGCACTCGTCTTAATTTTAAGACCGTGAAAAAGTGACTAGTAGAATATGCTACTCCTTACATTCTATGGTAGCCGAGTGTTTTAATAGTGCGAGTGTTTTAATACCCGGTATTGCTGGATTCGATCCAGCAATACCGGGTTCAGTCATCGGCTCCGCCAAAAGACTCCAAAGACTTCAAAGGCTCGGTCAAAAACTTTTGCGTGTGCCATACTCAGTACCTACTTACTAAAGGGACTAAAGTAATACGTATATCAGATGACAAAACTCTTGACAGAAGTGTTGTATTGGGAGGAAAATATGTTACAGTAGCAGCAAGTTTCTGACTTACGTATTGATATAGTTACATAAAAATGTGGGCGTGGTAGTCAAAACTTGAGACCCATAATTAAGGAAAACTGTATTTTTTGGTGACCTGTTCATGGGTGTTAGGGGTTTCTCTTAGCACCTAAAAGTATATGAGTTAATTGACATATAAGTTTTGAATAATTTGATTATGATAATAATTTGCATTAGGTCCCGGATTTTCAGAAGTCTGATAGACTTGCAGATTGTAAGATTAAGCAAATTTCAACATTTGAATGGAGTTGAGACATAGTTTAGCGAGTAGGGGACTTACTAAACTGTGTCTCAACTCCATTCAAAGCTAAGATCTTGATAAAAAACAAACGGAGGTCTCTCTTGATACTGGAAATCTCAAGAGAGGAACAGATATACCTATTCTGTTGAGCATTAACATTTAAGAGCTTTTGTTTCCACTTTTGTGTAATAGAGCGCAAAGGTTCGCTTGGGGTTACAAGCCCCAAGAGTCCATCGTTTAAAAAGGCCGAATGACTAGTTTTTTTTGGATAGGTTGAATTGAAAACTCAATAGGCGCTTAAATTTGACTGGTGTATCCTATTTCTTGTATAAGGGGCTGCTATTTGGGTTTCGCAAGCTCCAAGTGACGGTGAAAACGTACATGGTAGTAGATATTAACCTAAGGAACATAAATACCAATTAGCGAATAAAGCGAAAGAGCTCAAGCGAAAAGTGTCGTAATGTAAGTTAAATAATCGCAAAACTCAAGTAAAAATGGGCAGGAGGAAACTGTTGTTAAAGTGGCGATCAAAATAGCCATAAAAAGAAAGCGAAAAGACAGTGGGAGGCTAAAAATAAGATGAGAGGAAGATTGCAAAAATGGCGGCATAGCAAAACAGGGAAAAATTGAGGAGTTTAATTGAAGCCTAGAGCAATCACTAGTCTAGAAAAGCAAAAGGTGCGAAAATTAAATACATTGCAATCCAAGTTAAAAACATGTACATCAAACATCGAGTTGGTTGCAGTCCTCGAAGTCTTTGTCTGGTAAGTAGGTATTTGCTTGGCAAATATATTAAGACAAGTGGACTGCTAGCATCACTTATTTGCAAACCTAAAGCAAGAAAGTTATTTTTGTCGCATGGTTGCAAAAAATACAAACTATAGATATCGTCCATTGTTCTAGGAAATACTCCAAAAATGTATCACTTTAACCCATAACACAAAAAAAGTTAACGCTAAAATGATAAAACGACCCCGTCATTTAATACGAGACCATAATTCGCAACTAACTTATTAGAATTACTAGCGAATCTTATCGGAAAATGCTTACTTTGTCTTTGTTGACTCTTATGATAACCCTAACCCATTTAGATTCAAAACGCGTGTTTGGTGTAAATTCCGGAGAAGTAATTCAATACCAGTGACTGTGTCCCCTCTAAGTTAGTGCATAATGCTGGGGTGACACTGGGAAGGGAGGGAAGATTCAGGTTAAACAATGTTTATTAACATGGTTTATTTAGTTGAATGACATAACTGGTAGGTAACCTAGGTAAAATCAAATAATTATTTTATTGGCTTCTGAACACAGATTATAGCCATTACACAAAGATGGATAATTGTAATTACAAAGTGCAAAATCATATTTTTTAGATGACATACACTGAATACATGTATGAAAATAAAAACGCACTCATGCATCACACACTGACTTAGAACAGTAATTAGTAGAACAAAGTGAAATTCTACGTCTTCCGGTGTTGCTATGATAACAGTTTGGTTACCCCATAGAAGGGGGTAAATTCTTAAAATTGAGACTTATGTACAATTTTAAGAATATCTTATGACAAACGCTCAGTTTACTACTGAGGGAGGAATTTAGAAAAACCTTCCTGAGTCGATTTGAAGTAGGTATTATGTCTCTCTTCAAAATATTTTTATACTTGATCGCGCCTTTTAAATAAAGCTCTGCGAAAAAACACTGCGACGTTAGCAGCAGTGTGCCCTACCCCTTCGGATAAGTTACTTAATAGCATATGGAATTTACGGGTAATACCTTATGTTCGGGAAAGGTCTGCATAGTAAGGGTTGAAATTCTTTTCAGAAAACTGACATTTCTCTGGCCAATTGCACACGAATCGATATTTAGTGTGATTGCTTATGTATTATGGAAAGGTTGGTAATCGAATCGAGTTTTTTTCAGGAATATTTATTTATATGGTGTCCTTGTAGAACTGAAAGTTTAGTTTGATGACAAGTTAAATAGAAAAGAACATAAAAAGTGTACCATATTGGCGCAATGCACATTTCCCAATTAGAGCACCGATACCTAGCATATACCATGTTCTAGGTATTTTTTTATGAATTATTCTTATGTTCCCTCTAGGATCACTACATTCGGAGCTCCAGAGGGGCCATAACAATATATCAATGGAGTATAAATGTTATATATAGGTAATAGGTAGGTTTTTCGTTCCCCAAAGTAATGATATTATGTCAATTTTCCACCAAAATATAGCGGGACTACTAAATAAACTCGAAACGTTGGAATTGTGTATCGACAATTTCTTGGGTAATAATACATTTATCGATATGATTTGCCTATCTGAAACCTTTGTCAAAGGCGGAAATGAAACTAATATTTCTCTAAAAGGATTTATGTTAGCATCATTTTATTCGCGTAAAAACGAAAAGCGCGGAGGTGTATGCATTCTTTTGCGAAATAATTTTGAATATATAGAATTACCAGTATGTAAACAGATATCTATAGAGTAAACCCTTTGATTTTGTTAACCATACAATGCTCATTCATAAATGTGAACAGTATGGAATAAGAGAACCAATACTAAACTGGCTTTTAAGTTACATCACAAATCGCAAGCAATGTGTAGAAATAGCCTCACTAAACGAAAGAAATGTATAGACACCATATAGATCCTCTTACCAAGTTAATAACTGTGGAGTGCCGCAAGGCAGTATTTTAGGTCCTTTGCTGTTCTTACTTTATATTAATGACGGAAGTTAGCTGTTGATCATAAATGTATTCTTTTTGCAGATGATGTATCGGTCGTAGTAACTGACAAGAATAACGTGGCATTGACACATAACCACGGATATACAATTAATTTAGCAGTTGACTCAGTAATCAACTGGTTAGACTTAAATCATTTACAGGCCAACATTACAAAGACCAAATATATAAATTTCCGAAATTATAATTCAATACAAACTAATTATGACATTATGGGGCAAGGCCAATAAATAGAAATGACGAAAGATTATAAATTTTTAGGAATTATTGATTAATAGCAGTCGTTAAGCCATGTCAGAGGCCCTCGGGCGGCTTGACAAACTCTGACACCAGAGGCCAGCACTACCTCATACGACAAACAAACAAAATATATGTTGACCAACACTGCAACTGGAAGGCTCATATTGAGTCCGTTTGTTCCAAACTTAACCGTTTTGTTTTCGCACTAAAACGGTTAAGGCGCACAGTAAATGAGCGTGCTGCGCTCACAGCCTATCATGGCTACGTGGCATCAGTTCTGCGATATGGACTTTTACTTTGGGGAAATTCAACAGACATAATTAAGATATTTTTGGTACAAAAAAAAATTATAAGAGCAATATGTAGTGTTCATCCACTTGATTCGTGTAGACCACTTTTAAAAAAACTGAAAATTTTGACTTTGACAGGTTTGTATATCATGCAAGTTGGAATGTTCGTAAAGGAACACCCTGATATGTTTGAAAAGTTGGAAACTTGTAAACATTTTCATTCCACTAGTAGGGATTGTGACGAGGTCCAAACCTCTTTCATATTAATACTCTTTTGATATCTTAATTCTTTCATTATCCATTTCTTTTCATTTTGATAGTTCATTATTCATGCTAAATGCAAATAACCTGTCATTCTTAAATTGTCATTGATTTGCTCAGGTCTGTGTTCTTGGACCTAACTTTTAAAGAAACAGAATACACACGTTATATATACTAAACTAAATATATTTCATTTCAAAACCTAAGTTTGCTGAATATAGCTAGCTGAAGGAAACGTGTACGTATGAAGACTAGCAGCTACGAAGCCTCCGCTGCCCGTTGAAAAATGAAGGCTCGCACTACTAAGTACAATTAAATTATTGTGAGCAAGGAGTCCGTTTGAGCTGGTAGACACCCTCGGAGGGGGCTCCGGCCACAATTGGCGCCCAAACCCCACTAAGTTAAAAATGGTCAGTTGTAGAACAGCTCTACATCGACGGAATTGCAATGTAATGGCCATAAAAGTCTTTAATAAAATTCCAAAAGCTATTAGAGTGCTCCCGCTCAATTACTTTAAAGTCAAACTTCATAATTGGTTAAATGAAAATAGCTTTTATGAAATGAAAGTATTTTGGAATTTAAAAAGTGTATGATGGTTAAATTTAATATGACAGTTGCATTAAGTTATTCTTATTCTTTGTATTGACATGTGTATTTAATTCATTATTTTTTCTTAACATTTTGGTACTATTATGATCTATCTATTGTTATTATTATTATTTTATAAATTTTAATCTGTCCATAAACTGAAAGAATAATTTAATTTAATCATGATTATTTGATAGTATAAGTGTTTGTTATTTTAATTCTATTAGCGGTATTTGTTTTGAATTTGTAATTGTATGTTTGACATTTTTGTATGCCCGTTTCTGGTGGAACATGTAGGACTTGTAAAAAAATCTATCAATATTTTACCGTGTTTCCAGCAAATAAATAATTTTCATTTCATTTCATTAAAAGATTTGTGAAAGTGAAATAACAGTAACATTTGTATGAAAATTGCTAGCCAACGGAAAACCATGTGATGTGTAATTCCAATAATACGCTACTGCTGCAAGCAAAACACGTCAATCTCAACACAAAATAAACCAAAGTTGTGATTTTAATACAGCTACGTCACTAAAACCTTACAACTTTAGTAAGAACTGTAGTTAAATAACTGTAAAATAATAGAGAATCCACCAAAATCAGAGCACTCCTAACCAAAGTATCAGCCACAACCTAGTTCCAATAACCCGCTACTCGGAACAAACACTTCCTGGTATTAATTACATACTCAGTCCCCTATTTATGTTCGTTCAATCATTACTAACAGACCGAAACGTCTATTTTAGTACGATATCCCTCTAAGGGGTAGCCTAATAAATGTAAGGGCTTGTTGGAAGGACTGGTCTTAATTAGTTAGGCGTTAAAAATACGTCACAAATCAGAGCAGTCGCAATAACACGAGATTTTGGTACAGCGACTGAACGCAGAGAGTTGAAGATAGAAGGGGACGAAAACAACTCTGTGAAATTTTAGTACAAAATCAAGGCCAAAAGTGCTTTCCTGAGCTTTACGTCCCAAAGGTTACGCCCACAATGATGATGCCCTACTACTCCTCACTCAATCTCCGCTAGGATATAAACCTTTTCTGTTATGTAAGATATTCCTATTTTCTTTATTTAATCCTGACTGACTTCGAAACTTCCCATGAATTCCAATCATGGCTTTGTACTTTGATAACATGTTTTTAAATCAAATATTATGAGTGAACCTTTGTGGAAACATACGTCATTCAACCAAGAAATAGATTTCATATGATAAATTAAAAGTACTAAACGAATTTATGACCACCTTAATGTAAGCAGAACAATTTTCAGTCACATTGACTTTTGAATTCGCGCCACATCCGTCGCGCTCATACGAGTACCTATTTAAAACATTTTATTTTTAAATCTCTATTGGACGAATGCATTCATTCAATACTAGCTGCGCCCCGTGGTTTCACCTGCGTGATGGATGATGATGGTAATGATGATGATGAAAAGTACCCCTTGTGCTATTCCAGAGTATATGCTATCTCCATTCCAAATCTCATCAAAATCCGTTCAGCCGTTTGAGCGTGAATGAGTAACATAAATACACAAACACATACATACAAACCTTCGCCTATTATAATATTACTGTAATGAAACTAAAAAAACATTACTGTAATGGATTTCAATTCTTACTTTCCGCACTGTAAAACTGTGCAGTAATAGATTTCCATACCACTTTTCTGTACTGTTTTTATTGAGCAGGAATGAAGGACTTTCTGCTTACGTTTAAGGTGAACAATGGTGATATTTCTGATAAGTGGGAAGAAAAATAATTTATTCCAATACAAGAGACAAAATATCCCAATAGGAGAACTAAATGACGTCCCATTTTGGTCCCTTTCAAGTACACGCAATGTCAATTAGCAAAGGTTCTACGCCAATAGGATCCTGCCGACTTGGACTCTGAGAAAACACATTGTCATAGTAATGCCCGAGGACGTAGCCGTAATTACTTTCTGCGTCCCATTAAATCCATACCAATATATAAAAGTGAAACGTTGTCTGTTTGTTTGTTTATTTGTGTAGCTTTCACGCGATAATGGCTAGACGGATTTTGATGAAATTTAGAATGGAAATAGTTCATACCCTAGGATAAAACAAAGGATACTTTTTATCCCGGAAAATTGTAAATTTTCACGGGAAAACTGGAAAATGTTGATTACTCGCTGTAAGGAACGGTTGCCATGGAAACGAAATAACAAGTCTGTCAAAAAACTTGAAGAGCATTGGTGCTATACCTACTACTACCTATTTTTAATATCCTAAAAGAACATAAAATGTTTTTTTCGCGATAAACAGTAGTCCGCGCGGACGAAGTCACGGACGTGAAAGCTAGTTATTTATGAGGGAAAGATTGCCGCGCCAAATTGAGACCAGCCATTTCAGTGTGAAATTATTTATATATTAAACTTAGAACTTTCAAAATGAACGAAATAAAAATATGCTTACTTCCGCCAAACTATCAAGTATTGTCCATTGCTGTCTCTCAGTCCAGCAGTTGACGAGACAACATCTCCCGAGGATGCCTCGTACAGAGGTGAAACACGTGTCGTATTGCTGTCAGACGTTGGTATTTGTGTAGAGGTATATGTTTTTATTGTGTTTTTATATATGTATTTGTGATATATATATATATATATATTATTGATATATATTGTTATGTATATATATTTTTTCGCCTTGTGATCTTGTCTGTTTATTTTACGTTAGTTTCATTTTGGTAAGGGTTAGTTAGTAGAGGTTTTTTATATAATATATTTTAATTTTTCCATTCATCATCTGTCTAACAAACAGTCGTAAGTAAGAAACATATTTTTACTTCGTTCTTTTTATATATTATGAATTTCCGCAAAGTAACGCCTGAATCTATCAACTTAGAATTTTCATTTAAAATATTTTAATTTTGAACTGCATATTAACATTAGTATTGCTGTGATTTTATTTTTTCCGACCAGGTAAGGTCTACAAATCAACTTGGACAAATCGACATTTGTATGCATGGACGATTGTTTGTATGTATGTTTGTTCGATCGAAAATTTCACCGCGTCGATCACATCTTCAGGTTTGATGGTGGCCGTCCCCAAAGTGGGTAGTTAGAAACTGAAAGAAGACGCGTGCGTGTGCGTGTGGAGTGCGATGCATGTGTGTGCGAGGAACGGATGGTGCGGGTTCGAGTCCCATCCAAAATAAATTTTTTTTCTGTATTTTTTTTTAGTTAAGTGTTGTATAACTATTGTAATAAAAAATGGGGGTTTAATGCGGAGTTAAGAATAATTTTCAACAGAATTTTATGCCTTCTTTCAAAGTGAGATACTCGGCCATAATCTGCCATGCTGACTCTGTGTGAGTTGACAGATGCCTTGTTTCAAAGTGAGATACTCGGCCATAATCTGCCACGCTGGCTCTGTGTGAGTTGACAGATGCCTTGTTTCAAAATGAGATACTCGGCCATAATCTGCCACGCGGTTCTGTATGGGTTGACAGATGCCTTTTTCAAAGGTAGTGAGTATTTAGGTCATAATCTACCACCTTGGTTTATTGTCGGTCGATAAATGTCAACATGTTTTTAAATCCTGTTTGTCCTTAAATTTTGAAGTTCATTTACATGATGGTTTCTTTACGATGTTTTCGATCATTGTTTTCATATATTTTTTCATATATTTGGTAACGCTAAGACAAACGAATAATATTAAAAACAATGGCTTTAGTTTTTCAAGTAGTTGTGGTCACATTATTCCATCTCTAAGATAGAAAAGTGTAAAACATATAACTATTATGTCCAAATTAATGCCCCAAGATAACAAGATGATCCTGGCACCGTGAAACTTGGCATAGGCCCAAATAAGTTTTTGGGACTGTTAATCAATCAGATTATTGTATTGTTGATTTTTTGTAATCAGGGTTCAGACGTCGTGCAGGATATACGGTTTTGTTGTTGTGCGGTTTTGTTTTGCCCCATAAATGTTGTGTTTATTCATTAGCAGGCAGGGTGGACCTACATTTTTTACATTTTCTGGGATAGATAGATAGATTAACTCTTTATTGGACAACTCTTTTTTAAGTACAACGATAAATTATACCTAATCATAAGGTATAACAATGAGTGTCACAAGGGGCGGTCTTATCGCTCAGAGCAATCTCTTCCAGACAACCGTGCACGGAGAGGAATAACGTAAGGGACGGTGTTTATCAATAAATAAATGAATAACCAATAAAATATATAAATGTAATGCAATATACAAAAAATAATAAACATACTTGCTAATATCAATAAATACACACATATCAACAAAATCACATCGAAACAGACTGGTACCAGGGCAGAAAAGTGAACTGTAACGAAAAGGTTCTATATCGTCTCGCTTTTATAACTCTGTAACTATAAGCTCCAGAGATATGAACTTGATGTTTTTTTTATGGAACCTGAAAGTGTCCTCTCCTCCGTACAGGATAAAATAGTAGATCATACCTGATACTCCAGCTCTGACATAGTTTTTGAAACCCCATTTATTGGGTTTGTCTTTCATGTATTGGCGTCTCTTGCCGGCTTTAGTCCCTTTGTAAGGAATCATCATTTCGGCGATGCTGAACTTGGTCTCGACTTCTTGAGCTAAACAATTTGCTCTTATTTTTTTCAACTATGGGCCTAATCTTGTGATATCTGTCACTATTATCAGTGCTATTGTTGTCGAAATGAAGGTATCTTCGAATTTTTTGGTACCTTTTTATGGGCATTAGATCTGCAACTAAACCGAATCTATATTGCAGACTCCAATAGTCCGTATATGAAGGCATGGACACGAACAATCTCGAAGTTCGTCTTTAACTAATTCAATCGATCGTCCGGTTTTTTCCACTGAATACGCATTTGTTTGTTCTACAATGTCAGTTATAACGTCTGGGGAAAAAACTTGTAAAAATAGTCCAAGGGAATAGTAGGTGTCTGAGAATCGATTTCTGGTTCATCTTCCACAGTTGCTTTGTGTCGAAAAACAGCAGCCCTTTTTCATTTATAGCACAGAACGAACTTTTTGATTCTGTGTGAGCGTTTAGCAACAGGAACCGTTGGTCTTTTCGATCGTGTTTTTCTAGTTAGACGATTTGGCAATGTAGAGGATGTAGTGGGGTTGCTAGGTATGGACAATGAAGGTTGTGCAGGCGAAGCTTGTGATGCAGAAGCGACATGAGGTAAAGGATTTAGAATAGCAGGAGTGGCAGGAGTTGCAGGCGTGGCAGGTGTTGCAGGCAGTGTTGGAATGTCGCTTATTATCGGAATAGTACTGTAATCGGGCTCAAACGATGGATTCGGGTATACGTCTTGGAATACAGGCATAAGCCGAAAATTATCATCGGTTGAGGTTTCATCATCGGAATCTAATATATTCAGTCTTTCTAAGGAACTCGCAATATATGGGGCTGGGTAAGATGAGTTTGAATGCGAAACTTGAGCACCCAATAATTCATCATTGACGTCAGATGCATTACCATCATCAGAGAGTGCATTTTCAGTAGGGATCAAAGCTAAAATTCTACCACCACGTGTTAGTAGCGCGTTCTGTAAAGAAAAAAAAGCTTGCATACACCAAAACTCAAGCCCAAGCAAACAAAAACCCATAAATCACAAAAAAATAATATCAAAAAAGAAATCAAATAAATTGGCAATGTATGCTGTGACATACAGCTTCGTTATGCAGTGATTCATTACTAAGTTGGCAATGTATGTCACGGCATACAAAGTTTATTATCAAATAAAACAAAAAATATCTACAAATATTGCCAAAATTATAACAGTGAACACTTCACTATAATGTCACTATCAAATTATTAGTGTTTTATTAGAATTTTACGAGGAAAAAGTAATAAAAAAACAAATAAATACCTTAATGAGCACAGCCGGCTTCTTTCGGGCAGACATTTTGAACAAAAGTGACAGCACCAGTGTTGCTAAGACTCAAAAAACTTCTTTTTTTTTCATAAAGTTTGACTAGTTTATGAGAATAAATATTAATAATTATATTGAAATCATAATATTTCTTTAACACTTTATTTTTTTTTTAAAGTTTGTATGGCACAGCATATAATACCAAATTAAGGGTATAGCCAATAATATTCCGCACACCTCTGAATACTTTCCGGTGCAATCTCGCGAACCTTGTCAATGTTAATTTCAGTGTCGACATCACTGTACATCAGCGATAACGGTTTAGCGACCTTACCGATTAAGAGCTCGAGAGGTGAAGCTTTCGTCACGTGGTTCATTTTACAATTTATCGCGAGTTTATGCCACAACTCTCTCACACGGTTACGTTACGTTCATCCGCAGGCATTCTATAGGGTCACCGTTGTACTGTCACCAGTTCGTATCGATCACTCTGATTTTAAACTTACCCGTGTTTATTCGACATTTAGGCATGCCAGTATTGAAAACCTCTGAAAATTAGTTCATAGTTCTGTTATAACCCTTAATTGTAAATAATTTTAAAATAGTAAGGCCAAAAAGTGCCTCCTTGCACTTTTCAGCCAGTCGGAGACCTGCACTGCGACGGATAGTTCGTTTCGATACTTTACTAAAGCCACACGTCTTCTACTTCCTTTTTTGACTTTATTTTTTTACATTTGATTTTAATACCAAGTAAAATACTAATTTCCATTTATAGTTAAAAAAAGGCTTTCCCACAATACCGTTTAACAGTTCGCAAAAGCTCAGATTTATCAGAACCCGAAACATCCGTATCGATAAAGCTCAAATCAAGTTGCCGTTCGTTAACGTTTCTTACTAAATTCACTACAGGAATTTAGTTCAGTGTAAACTGCGTCGCCGTCATTTTAATAGAAAAGCCTTGGATTAAGATTTCGCGTCTGATAATGATTTCATTTTGCAAGTAACTGCCAGTTAAAACATGCAATAAAACTTTGAGAGGATGATCGTCAACACACCATAAAATCTGTTCCGTACTGAATACACGTGTTTGACCAATACCGGTCATCGCAATAACATTGGTAACACGTTTGCCACTTAATTTGACTGCATAAATTTCTTCCAGCTCGAGCGTTCAGCACCAACGAGCGTTTAGCACCAGAATCATAAGAAAAACAAAACGGCTCACCTTAACGATCTAATGAAGGCGCGTGTACAGTTCGAATACGCGCTGCTCGCTCCACACCGCACCCACACTGCCCTCGGCTTGGCTGCCACCACTCGTGCACCGGATCACGATGGCTTCCCATATTTGAAGCACACGAGGAGCATAGCTGCTGGCTACCAGGTTGCTTCACTTGATGCTGTAGACCTCGTAGGTCGTCCTCTAATATCCACGGGATTGTTTTTACACTTCGATTGCTTTTTACCCATTTTTCCGCAGTTAAAACATTTTTGTGAGGTTATCGTTGCTCGATTGGCATCGGATGCATTTGATGATTTATCGGGAGTATTGATTTTGCGTTTCAAGTACGAGAAATCTTGAAATTTTTGCTGCAATCTGTCCCTTAAATTCACTGCACGTCATTCCTTGGTATGCTATCTGTGATATCCACGTCGATGCCGCTCTTTTACGCCTTACTAATTACCAGAACAATTTGACTGCCATGAGGTGGATTTTCAGGAAACACAAATCAGTTTTTTTAAACGACCAAAAGAGGCATCGATTATGCACATGTCCATCCACTTCTCCGCTTCAGCCCTGGAGCTCCAAAACCCTGGAGCCCTGAAGCTCCTGGTGCCAACCTCTGATACTGGCTTGTCTGATCGCAGCGTGCTCCTCGACGCGTAGTTCAATCGTAATCGTAGTTTAATCTGCAAACATAGCAAACGCAGTAGCTACGCACGTACTCACATAACAAGTTTCAATAAAAAGAACGGAATTGTAGTTACAACTTAAACTACTCAAGCAAATTTTAACAAGGGCCAAATAATATTAGCTAAGAATGTACAACCAAAAACGAAGGTAGGTAAATATTTTTGACTCAATATTCTTCCGCGGCGTTGTTTACGTGTTTCATTGGTTATAACAATTAAATGATTCAATTTTGAGCTAGTGCTTTGCCAAGGAATTAATCATGGTACCAAAGACAACGGTTTGGAAAAATATTTTCTATTGAATTTTGACATGTAGGTAGGGACTAAACTTTCATTGTTAATCACGTCACGTGCAAGAATTTTTGGTACCAAAGTACACTTAGAACGACTCACCTGATTCATAGGGACAGTTTCACGTGACCACTCATCAAATCATAACGTAGTAGGCTCAATTAGCCTGTGCTTTGTACTATCTAGTCAAAGTCTCTTTCTTGCCGTACATTCACGAAATTAGCGGCACAACTCAAATCGACCATTATTTCGCCTATCTAATCGCCATCACATGATTTTCCATCTTCATTTGCTCAGGGATTTTCTGTATTGTGGACGTTTTCTTTGCACTTTATCCAACCTTCTGATGTCGTATGCGATAGGTTACCTTAATTATCGTCCATCATAGTAAACTAGTCTAATGTGGGCGTACGATGGAAGATGTTGGTTCAAATAATAGAAGACCGCCTAGCTCTTCAAATTAAACTGTAATTTTTGATTGGATATTGGTCGACCGCCACAGGCAAAGTAAAAGTTATACATACACACCATATACTCCGTCGAGTGCCGATAAATGACACTGGCGTTCCGATTAATCGACTTATCAACTTGGGAGATGACTCGATTCCGATAAATAAATATTACGATATTCATATTAACAAGAAATTATATTAACATTGCGCAAGAATTCCACTTGTTCATATTTCCTGTATATATTTAACCATGTAGATACAGCGTACTGTTATTTATTCTGTGGTACTGCGAAGATCTTTGACATCTCTGATACCTACAAAATAGCACTGTAACATACTGACCGACTGACTGACAGACAACGCCACCGGAGTACCTAGAGAAATAACAATTGGAGGATAATATACTCCTTGAGTACCCCCGGGGTGCACTTAGGTGAGTTATTATTTTATTCCAACTCTAAGAGGGTGAAAAGGGGTGGCATATTTTCATGCGGGCAAAGCTACGGGAAGCAGCTATAATTAACGTACTTCTTACAGGAAACTCACCCAGCGTATTTTATAAAGAGAAATGAAGTTATTCAGAGACATAAGCGCGCAAAGTTTAGAAATCTGTTATATCAACCCCCTTATCATAAAGATATCTATAAGAGAAACGTTTTTAATATGTGCATAGAAGCATACAACAAGTTACCTGAAGACATCAAAATCTTGAAGGGTAATTTGTTTAGGGCTCGATTGAACGTATGGCTAGCGGATAATTGTTTTTATAGCACTAACGATTATTTTAAGAAGTAGAATCTAATTAATTCCTAGTTTTAACTTTGTAATTTTGACATTTGTTTTATTATTATTATTATTATTTAATGTTAGAATATGATTTTGTTTTAATATGGACATAATTAACAATAATATTTGCACGCCTGCTTGCAGGCTGAATACTGTGACCTTACAATACTCTAAGAACTGACATGTAATTTAATAATGTATTCTAGCAAAAAAAAAAAAAAAAAAAAAACAAAACAAAATTTGCCCACAGCATAAATTATGTACGTTCCTTTTCATTGACTACGGTTGTGTAGATTCGTGACACACTAGCGTACAAAACATGGAAATGGATAAGAAAACTTGGCAACATCTAAAGGTGCCATCACTTATATCACTGTCAATTTTGAAAATATCAGCCTCAATTTGATGCAGCTGACGTTGTGGTTGGGCTACACAAGATTTTCAAAGACTGACTGTGGGTGCCAAGCAGTAAGCAAAATGAAATCGGTTTGGTGGATAAAAACGTGACGGTGAGGAACAGTTTTAAAATGGAACTGCGTATTTATTGTTTGAATTTTTATAGGTATGCATTTGAATTGTGAAAATACGTTGAAAAGATCACGCAATTGACGTGAAAAGTGACGCCTAATCTTAGAGATGGGATGATACAATATGGGACGATGAAGTTATGAATTGTAGAAGATGAAGGTTAAAGGAACCTACTTAACGAAAGGTAACTATTTACAATATCTATAAAGTATCTAAAATTATTGTTTTTAATTTATAGTTAGTTATACATATTAAAAATTTAGTTTCCACTAATTTGAAAACTAATCTTTAATAGCCTAGAAAAATAAGATTTTAGAACACCAAATGTACCTACCATGTATGATACCTACTTGATTTCAAACCCTACATCCTATTTTCCGCAAGAAATGCGCCACGTCCGCAGGCGGTAACAATAATCCCCATATATACCCACTAAATCATACGTGTCACAAATTCAATCAGACACCCGAGGTGCTGATCTCATGGAATTCGATGTTTTTACGATTATCGATACTCGGTATCGAGTTACGAGGGGTTATGTGGGATTTGGAGGCCCTAATGAGCTTACGAGGAATATATCTTCGAGGTGTTTTTGTTTTGCGATATCTTTGACAATAGTACAAGTGGCTGAACGTGAAGTTGTTGCTACAACCACCAATAAATAAACCATTGGTATAACTGTAAGATAAACTTTGTGACAAAATTATTATGTTTACGGAATCGTGCAGAAAATGCATTGAAATCTACAGACAATAACATGGCACAGGCATTTGGCTATTAAAATTCATAAATAAAAGGATGATCATAAGCGGAGCCAGTTATTGGGTGCCTGGCTTGGGGTACTCAACAACCCTTTCTCATCCATCGGGCGCTGTGTGAATCAGCATAGGGAAGTCAGAAGATTATCATCAAGGCAGCTGCCAAGCCTGGTGATTACGGCAAACTCCCTATTATTAAGGAGGAGGCCTATCAATGATAGGTGGCTGATATGTGATGTGACATGTATTACTCTTCATTATTTGCATGCTGCCTTTGTACGTTTTGTGATACAGTTACAACTAAGATCCTTGAACGGTGGACCCGTGCGGGAAAAAATGTGTTCACCAGTCTCTGGTTTGTAATTATTGGAAAAAGTATAATAAAACCATAGATAACATAAGTAATTAGAATTAACGACAGTGGCGTGTCAATATTATATTTTTAACCGACTTCAAAATGCAACAATTTCATATCTGAATTTTATAATTTTAGGATTGTCCTTCTTTTCTGAACCGTTTTTTTATTTGATGTTTCCGGCCGTGTTCATTCTACATATATGAATTTCATGGCGTTACAGTAAATTCATTTAAAGACAGTTTTTTTGGTTCAAAGAATTGATGTTTCTGCTATGACAATTAAATACCTACCATCTCGAATTCCACAAAATCGGATATATGATATTAAACTCAATGCTTAACGTCGTGACCTCCGACTTTTCCAAGTATCGATAAAAAGCACTGTTATCGACAACCATATCCTTATTCACGCGAACGCTTTTGTTGAATGTTCTCCAAGAATTTGTTTGTGCCGAATTTCTTCTGTGTTCTTTATTGAATTCAGTTTCGTTATCGCATATTGAAGAGGTTGTGATATTATGATTTGTGGGCCTTGTTCTTATACTATGCACAGTGCTCTAAATTTGTGTGCTATTTACAGGCATTTAAAACTCGTGTGCGTGTAATGTATTTGGAAGTAAGAAAACACCACGCAATGTACCTAACTGTTATGATAAAAGTAAATGCTGATTAGGTAAAGATTACCTATCTATTGTTGTGAATGTTTGAATAGTAAAAGAGGTAATGAGGAACAAAATCTAACATTTCCACTTCGGAAAACTTTTCAAAATCAAGTAAAAACTGAACTGCCTATTTTTTGTAAACATAATTAAAAAGGAACAAAATAAAAATATGTAGCTTACTTCCGCCAAAACTGCAAGTCAGACAAATGATAAATGGTAAAATTAACAAAAGTAAAACCCCACGCTAAACAAATAATGTGTTAATTTTACCATTTATCATTTGTCTGACTTACAGTTTTGGCGGAAGTAGGCTACTTATTTTTATTTTGTTCATTTTAAATATGGATTTCCGCAAAGTAACGCCTGAATCTATCAATTATATGTAAACATAATATAAACATACATTATCTGGATAAGAGAGCAGAGTGTAGCCAACCTCATTGGTTTGAATTGTCTTGAATATAACAATGATTATTACTTTTACCGCTCACTCCCCCCGCTTCAAAAACACCAACCTTGTGAAAACACTCCGAACACGTGACCATGCGGCAATGTAGCCACTGACAAATCGAACCAAAATGTTATGAAATTATTGTGTAAGGAGAGGGCAACGCGGAAAAATTATGACGCCAAAAATGGGAGTAGTTTCAGAAAAACAATGTATTTTGGAAATAACAGCAATGACATACTGTTTTTTTGTTTTGATTAAATACAAAATAAACCTACCTATCCATTAAAATTAACCAATTTTGATGCGGTTTTTTATGTTTGAAAACTTATGTGATCGAGATGCTTCTTAGCTATAATGGAGGTGGGAAGTTAGGGGTTATATTTTCTTTTAATTTCTTTTTTTTTTTTTTTTGAGCTTGTTTAGTAATGTTGTTGATTAGTTAGTGACCATGTTTCAAAAACTTTAATTGCATATAAGGTTCAGCATGATAAATTCGGCACTTCCTAAAAATAACCATCTTTCTGTTATTTTGTTTTCAATGTTTTGAACCTCAATGAACTAAGGAACCCGGCAGTTGATGCAAAGAAATGTGCTGTAATTAGGTTTATTGATATATTAAACCACATTCTAGATACTAACCTAAAAAATGAACAAAATAAAAATAAGTAGCTTACTTCCGCCAAAACTGTAAGTCAGACAAATGATAAATGGTTAAATTAACATAAGTAAAACCCCACGCTAAACAAACCCTACCCAAATTGAACTATTGTAAAATATAAATAAAATGAAAGCTAAGGCCTGGAGGACAGAAAAAAACCATTTATATATATATCATTATAATTAAAACTATGGTAGTACATTGGGCGGTCTCATCGCTTAACACGTTCTCTTCCAGACAACTTTTGGATGGACAATACCCGAAATAGAAGAAGGAGATGGCGGTGTACTCGTATAAAACGAGATATAATATTAGATGGTGGTACCTAGGAGGATACATTACTATGGAGCGCGTTTACTCGGATACGAACAGTAGGCACTGGTCAGAACATCGTCGCTACTCACCGGCAAGCGCGAACAATCCTCGATCGGCGTTCGAGCGGAGTGCGACTGTCAGAAATATTTTAGTTTTTTGCAGAAAAGATGGGGAAATGTGCGGTGAAAACTTTCTTAACTACACTAGAAAACACACAAATCTAAAATGTAACATTACACTGCACAGATAAGTCAGTTTTAGATACTTTTAGACCGATTTAATATTAATTATATAATTGCCGTGGTGGTCTCGGCTTAGAATAAGACTCCTTCCTTCCAATCCTCCCGTGGATGTCGTAAGAGGCGACTAAGAAAATACACAACGGAAAATGGGCAGCAGCGTCCTCCGAGCTCATGTTTGTAACACTGCGGTCACCAATCCGCCTGCCAAGCGTGGTGACTATGGCAAACCCCCTCAATATGATAGACACACCCCAGTCCTCGGCGGCTCCGTTACTCCTGGCTACGGTAGCAGCCACTGTAACAGTAGAGCAGCGGATGCTAAGAATCCCTGGCAGAGACCCAGCTACCAACCCCCACGATCTCTGGACCTGGCAACTTATAACGCACGCAAATTGAGTACCGATGAGAAGTTGACAGAGCTGGAAGAAGTAGTAAGTAAGTTGCGCTGGGGTATTATAGAATTATCAGAGGTCCGAAGAGAGGGGGAGAATATGATGAACCTCAATTCCGGCAACTTACTCTATTACCAGGAGGGCGACCAGCAGTCCCAATACGGTGTCAGGTGTCTTGTCCACAAGTCCCTCGTCAACAATATTGTGAACATCGAAAGCGTTTTGAGCAGGGTGGTATACCTTATACTCAGAATTACCGAACGGTATTCGTTGAAGGTCGTAAAGGTGTACGCCCCGCACTCGAAGTGCCCGGACGAGTAAGTGGAGGCTATGTATGTGGTGATGGGGGACTTGAACATACGGCTGGGCATGAGGAATGGCGATGAACTGAGAGTGGGGCAGTTTCGATTTGGACAGCGGAACCAAAGGGGTCAGCGATTGGTCGACTTCGTGGAGAAGGTGGGGCTCTTTATGATGAACTCCTTTTTCAAGAAACGCCCGTCCAGGATATGGACGTGGATGCACTCCTGTGGTCATAAGCACGAGAAAGATTTCATTTTGACCACCAATAAGCATATATTCAATGATGTCTCTGTGATCAACAGGGTTAAGACCGGCAGTAATCACCGCATGGTAAGATGTTCATTAAATATCAACGTAAAGCTGGAGAGGTCTCGTTTGATAAGATCGACTCTTCGCCCAAGTCCTGCCCAAATCCAAAACCCCAAGAGCTTTCAGTTGGAGCTCCAAAATCGCTTCCAAATCCTCACCGAATGCGATACAGTGGATGAACTAAACAACGGGCTGGTGGAAATTGTTCACGCAGTCGAATCGGAGTTCTTTAAGAACCACCGCAAAAATAGAACAGAGAAACTCTCTGAGCACACACTGAAACTTATGGCAGAACGAGGCGAGATGAGGCTGCAGTCTTCAGTGGCAGTGTGTAATATTACTTGTATTAAAAACGCAATAGAGCGGAATAAGGATTCCAAAGTGTTTGCAAGAGATCTGTCTATTGGGCAAAGCCTGCTGAAAACCGACAGTGGCAGCATCGTTTCGTCGAAGCCAGAGATATTGACTGAGCTCGAGAAGTTCTATGGACAATTATACTCCTCATTGCGTAGTCCTCCTAGGATGACTAGCGATGCAAGAGCCCGTTTAACCCGACATTATACCGAAGATATCCCGGACGTCAGCCTATACGAGATCAGAAAGGCTCTGAAACAGCTTAAGAGCAAGAAGGCACCAGGAGAGGACGGAATAACGACAGAACTATTTAAAGCGGGTGATACACCGATACTTAAAGTCCTTCAGAAGCTGTTTAACTCTGTCATCGTCAAGGGTACTACGCCAGAGGCGTGGCACAGCAGCGTAGTGGTTTTGTTCTTTAAGAAATGTGATAAAACCCTCTTGAAGAATTATAGGCCCATTTTGCTGCTGAGCCACGTCTATAAGCTGTTTTCGAGAGTAGTTACAAACCGTCTCCCTCATAGGTTAGACGACTTTCAGATATAGTCATTATGGCAGAAATACTGGAAGACCTAAGCACAATGCTTTTTAGCGATAAGACCGCCCATTGTCCCATTTATTTTGTATAAATGTTTTAGTTATTATTGTATTTTTTGTTCTATGTGGTGTACAATAACGAGTTATCTATCTATCTATCTATCTATCTAATGCTCAGTGACCTCAATATTGTTTCCCAACAGGTGGGTCATAAAATGAACATGGGTAAAGCAAACATGTCAAATGCCCATGTCGTACCCATGCCGGTTTATGTTGGGAACGATAGTATCGAAGCTGTTGATCACTATGTCTACTTAGGTCAGACGATCCAACTGGGAAGATCCAACTTCGACAAAGAGGTCAACTGACGAAATTTAACTCGGATGGGCAGCTTTCGGGAAATTACGCCATATCTTCTCGTCGCAAATACCGCAGAGCCTCAAGACGAAAGTTTATTATTAGTGCGTGTTGCCAGTGATGAGATACGGCACTGAACCGTGGTCGCTAACTATTGGTCTCATACACAAGCTCTGAATTGCGCAGCGTGCAATTAAGAGAGCTATGCTTGGTGTTTCAATACATGATAGAACCCGAAATGAGGTAATCCGTAGAAGAACCAATTTTACCGACATAGCTCACAGAGTTTGCAAGTTGAAGTGGCAATGGGCAGGCCATATAGTTTGCAGAACTGACAACCGCTGGGGAATAAAGGTTCTCGAATAGTGGCCACGAACAAGCAAGCGAAGTGTGCGGAGAACCCCCACACGATGGACCGACGACATTGTAGCCATCGCAGGATGTCGACGGATGGAGGTGGCACAAGATCGCTCGTCATGGCGCTCTTTGGCATGACATGATGATGATGATGATGAATATTAATTTATAGCGGGGGTGAGAAACGCGCGAGACGTGCGGTTTCGTGTCGTGTCTCACTGCGCAGCTCGCCGCTTTGCCTGTGGCGCATCGAGTAGTGATGTGCGCGCTGTCTAAATTGTGGCATGGCAATTTACGTTCAAGCGAGGACAAAGTTAGAAAATATTCTAATGATCTAAAATGTTTATGTTGAAATTTTTGTGTGGGTAGCTTAATGTTAGTTATGTTATACAACTGGAGAAAAAAACGGAATGATATGTAAATAGACATTTACTTTTTTGGATTACATTTGAAATGGTTTAATTTGATCTTGATATAATTACATATCACACAAATATTATAACATCAGACCAATAATATTCCTATAAGTGGGAATAGTAACTTGAAACTATCTCGCTCGCGCATTCAAGATATTTAGTGACTGATTATTCGGAGGGCGGTAGGGCTATTATAACGAACCTATCGTATCTAGAGATTAATATTTTAAACATCCTCACACATCTGCACTCTATACCCATCTTTTTAAACAAGAACCGTGCGATAATCACCTATTACATCTGTTGAGGGCAGTCATAGTAAAATATTATAAGAATTTATAATATTATTACTACACGAAACTCTGAGGTTTTTGTAATTCTCTAAGTCACTAATAGGCAGGCGCCGTGCCCGTCGAATCCGCGTCGTGACGTGTCGCTCTCTTTACTGACTAACGCAGGCATCCCTACTCGTAATCTATACATCGATGTACGTAGCTATAGCACAACTGCCTATGATTCGCACCGAGGCGGCGGGGCTGTCGCCGCGGTCTATACTTCATTAATATTTGGTCTGAGGTCGGTAATTTAATGCATTTTCATAAATAATTATATATCTTGTTTTGTTTGTCATGTTTATACAAAACCAACTATATACAATACAGTTAGAAACATTTACGTTGCAAGCTCTACGTTCCAAAACTCTCCAAAAACTATTTTTTACTCAATCGAGTCAAAAGAAATCATCTACAAATTTGCGGGTATATATCGAAACAGATGCCCAACATAACGAACAAGTTTAAAAAAAAAACTGATTGAATAAACCTTCTTTTCCATTCACATCTTAAAAAGCAAGAGTGTTCGCATCAATCGATAAGTAGACCAATCAAAAAACAGAAAATGGGAACCTCATTCATGGCGGCCGTATTTTATTTTTTTGCTACTTCACAGATAAGTTTGTTGCACTGTACCTTCGCCCTATATATAAGTTAACATAACATATTATCTCTACCGTCTATTAGATATTTCCTTTGCCATTGGCTCTACCAAACTTTGTTCTGTGTGGGTTTTAGGTACCTACATAAAACCCACACAGAACATAAGACAAACAAAACAATCGAATTGAACAACTCCTTATTTTTGAACTTCTTCATTCTTTGTAAAAATGATACCAAAATAGAAAAATAAACGGCACCTATGACTCAGAGCGGCTCAAATACAAACAGTAACATTCCTCCGCTGAAAAGGAATACTCGTAGAAAATTCAAAAAAAGATTTTCAAAGAAAGTGGAGCATCTTTAAAATTCCACGGAATCGGTTATATAACAGTGCATAAATCCGATTCTCACGTTCTGCAAGGAGGGAATGGAAATCGACGTGAAAACAACGCTCGCTGAACCAGAAGGGACTTTATGCGTTCTTTCCTAAAGTTTTGGTATTAGGGTTGCTGGATTATGAAACTCCCGAATTAAATAATGTTTCATAGGCTTTCGACTGAAATATTTCGTTCCACGAAAACATTTACCTAATTATTATTTTGCTGTGAATGTTAATTAACTAGCTTTCGCCCGCGGTTACGTCGGTGCGGAAAACAGTTTATCGCGAAAAAAAGCATCATATGTTCTTGTAGGATATTAAAAATTAACGCAAAAGTAGGTATTATAGGACCAACGCTCTTGATGTTTTTTGACAGATTTGTTATTTTGTTTCCATGACAAACGTACCTTACAGAAACTTATCAACATTTTCCAGAAACTAACCATTTTCCGGGATAAAAAATATCATTCTTTTATTCCAGGGTATAAGCTATCTCCTTTCCAAATTTCATGAAAATCCGCCCAGCCGTTATCGCGTTAAAACTCCTCAAACATACAAACGTTTTCACTTTTATAATATTGGTGTATATATCGGTGATTTTTGGATTTTGTGTTTGCGTTAAATCATCTGGAGAGAACTTGCTTTATGATCGGATCAAACAGTTCAATTTTCACCTAGGCTCTGGATCAGAGGTTACATAATTATTTATATATTTATAATAAAGCAATGACCCAAATACTATGAAGACAATAAAAAATAATGACAAAGCGGACTTTTTTATTATTTATTTTTAGTTGCTTTGTCGCTTATCGACCACATCGCCCTGTAGGGAAATACACAAAATCAATAAATCATTTAACTTAAACCTAATTCTGCTAACCTATACTCGTACTATTTAAATGCGTGGTCAGACATCGAACACGCAAGGATACAATTAAACAATCCCACATCTAAAATTTCGCTTCAATTGAACTGATGTTTTGCCTTTATTCGGCACACATTCCATCAAAACAATCCAGGGGACATAAAATAAGCTATGCAGAATAGCTATGCTAGCGCTATTTAAAAAAATTATACATGAATATTTAATTTACCATGTCTGTCTGTTTTCCTGTCTGTATGTTTATTCACGCATCACATAAAAACTGCTGGACCGATTACGATGCAGTTTTCATTGTTTGATAGTTTTAAACCTAACGTTTGTTTAGACATAGACATAGCCAGCGGTACTTAGATATAAATAATAGTAATAGTAATAGTAATATTATATGTGCACAATTTTCTTTTATTGGGTTTTTCAATCGGAGAACCGAATGATATATCATTCAGACAGGTCAAAGATTTTGAATTACGGTTACAAACCTCTCTGTCTTTTTTTTTGAAAGATCCAGAGATCCAGAAGAAGTACAGAACAAAGTAGTTTGATGAATTAAAAGTTCATGTGTGAATCATTCTGAAGTCGCCGGAGAAATGGTTCCTTTCTTTCATTTTTCGACAACCCTATACAACTGAGGGGAAATCCTCATTCGATTAGACCATCCACAATGTGACTCTGAATTCTTTCTTCAGGCTGAGAAATTGTATTAATTACCACATCCGCGGTGCGGTGTCGTGGCGAAATTGGCTCGCCGAGTGTTTGTTTATTCCATTACTAGCTGTGCCCACGGCTGCCAACACGTGTTAATTTCTCTAGGTTAAAAGTACTCTCGGTGCTATTCCAAGACCTAATATAACAATATACCAACATTTGATTAAAATTCATTCAGCCGTCAAAAAGTTTTTATCAAATTATTGGCTTCTACTGATCGGATTAAGATACCAAGTTTTTAAGTCAAACTCTAAGTTATCCAAAAGTGAAAACCGCATCGCAATCGGTCTAGTAGTTTTTACGTGATGCGCGAACAAACATACAGACAAATTAACAAACTCACAAACAAACAAACACAGACACAAATTTTAAAAATGTTCTATTCTTATTCAGTGGGTTATTTTAAGTACCTACCCAAGCCCTTTTTTTAATTATCTTCATTGTACAATTTTTTTGGTTCTTACCTCTTTAATATAATACTAGCTGTACCCGCGGCTTCGGACAAACTATCATTTCCCTAGTTTAAAAGTACTCTATGTGCTATTCCAGGACCTATAATACCAATATATCTGGTGGGAAATCAGGCCTGGAGGGCCGTCAAAAAATAGAAAATTAAAGGTTCCCACCGGAGAGAGCGTGGGGATGGTGCCGACAAAATTGGGTGTCTCGTATGCGGGTTTGAAAATATGGATGCGGTTAACCGGGAAGGCCGGCAAAATTGACTCTTTCGTATATGTTAATGTAAAAGGCTGTACGTACCAATTCAACACCAGTTGCTTAAACTGCACAGGATCTCTCTTCCAAAGGTAGGACGAAGATTTCTCCCGTAGCAGGACACGTTGCACAACACAGGTTAGTTCTAAGTAAAATCACTGGATTTTTACGGCACGGTATAGAATTATTTATTCATGCGAATAGTCTTATATTATTATGGCTGAACCAGCCATCGCGGAAGTATAACCAAAAAATATATATTTTTGATTCACAATACGAGTACATGTGATGCGGCACGGAGGAGCGGACGTTTGACCATCTCTTTAATGACAGAATGAATGCGTGACCGTGGTATGGTTCCTTGCTTCATTCCTGTGGTGACCGGCGTGAATTAGCGCATTTTTGCCTCTTCACAGATAACACATAAGAAAAAGAACCATGTCAACATTTGATCAAAATTCCTTCAGCCGTCAAAAATATTTTTATCGATTGCTCGGCTTCTACTCGTTGGATTGAGATACTAAGTACTTTAGTTTTTAAGTCAAACCTTATGCTATCCAATAGTGAAAACCGCATCGCAATCGGTCCTGTAGTTTTACGTGATGCGCGAACAAACATACATACATACAGACAAACAAACTAACAGACAAACAGCCAGACACGATTAAAAAAAAATGTTCTTTTGTTGTTCAGTAGCTTCGTTCGTTTCAGCTTGGGCAAAAATTATTTCGTATTTTTTCAGAATAGCTTTCGGACGAAAGCGTCCGGATGTCTGTCCGGCTGTTATCCTTTACAGTTTGTATTTCTCAACCGATCTAGATGAAAGTTGGTATACAAAATAAGCGAATTTTTAGAATTTTTTAATCGTAGGATATTTTTGATTGTTTTTTTTACTTCCTCCAAAATAAGGGTGAAATGGGGGCTACTGAATATAATAATAATAATATTTATTATTCGCAGAAAGTTACATATTAAACTAAGTAAATTACATTGAGATATGTTCAAAATACTATAAATATTACCCCAAACTAGCTCCGCCTTATTAAATCATATTTCAATGGTTTTTTTTTACTTGAAAGTTAGTAACTTTAAGTTAGTCTCATAAAAATTTGGTAAAGATCTGATGAGGATCTTCGGCGTGATGAGCAGAATAGCTCCTCAAAATGCAGTAAATTTCGCACGTTTAGGTTTCTACCACTGGAAACCGGTATTAGAAAAGTATGCAATCTACAAAGACCATTGTAAAGAGCGCACGGCTGGCGTTACTCTTGTCAGGGAGTACGGAGCCTGCGCGGGGCATTTTCATCGGTAACGGCTAACGCCCAATAGAGCCAGGTCAACGGCGTATATCTCCCCCTTAATATGCGCAGGTCATCGCTCCATCTGGCCGGAGGGCGTCCTGTTACCACTGCTACGGCGCGGACTACTGTTTATCGCGAGAAAAATGTGTTCTTTTAGGATATTAAAAACCCATGCAAAAGTAGGTATAGCACCATTCTTGATGTTTTTTGATATATTTGTTATTTCGTTTCCATGGCAACCGTTACTTACAGAGAGTAATCATAATTTTTCAATTTTTTCCAGTTTTCCCGTGGAAACTTAAAATTTTCCGGGATAAAAAGTATCCTATCTTTCATTCCAGTGTATAAGCTATCTCCATTCCCAATTTCATCTATTAGTGTCTTTAAATTTAAAGCATTTGTTTAACTACTAAGGATTGATAATATTGAAAACTAGCTGTGCCCGTGGCGTTGCCCGCGTGAAGTTTTCTGGGACATAGGGATCCTATGAGTTATTCCAGAACCAAAAGTACCAACATACCAAATTTCATCAAACTTCGTTTAGATGCGAATATTAAATTGTTTTTTATTGCTTGATCGACTTCTACTCATTGTATTGAGATACCGAGTAGGTACACCAGTTTTAAGTCAAACACCAAGCTATCCAACAGAAAAAAAGCATCCAGTCGTAATCGGTCCAGTAGCTTTTATGTGATGCGCGAACAAATACAATTTTAAAAATGTTATATTTTTGATTAGTACTAATTTAAATTGCCCTAAAATTATAGATTTTTGTAATTTTCTTCTTTGTACAGACTTTTTGGTACCTGTTTTACAAAGATATTTAAATATTTTAGATAGATACGTTCCCCGTTCGCGTTCAATGGAAAGAGGAAGCGTATCTATTTAAAATATTTTCTTCCGGCTCACAAGTTAAGTTTTTTTGAATATAACACAAGAAAAACCTCTCACAATCCACATACATCTTTACGCCTACTTCTGTTTAAATAGAATATTCGTGTATATAAAAAACATCGGATATTAACACCGAAGCAAATAATCGTAAGTGCAGACCTACTTACACGTTTCCAAAAAAGGTGTAAAAAAGAAGGAGGCAACACCACCAAATTGAAAGTGAAGCACTCAATACATGACGATACGTTCGTACGCACAATCCTAACGCACACACTTACACCGTGTTATGCCGATTGCGCATTTGCATAGAGCCCAAATACGTATTCTGAAAGTCATGTTCTCGAAGCAATTCAGATTTTCATCGGAACAACTTTATAGCGAATGTCAACTTTTAACTATAAGACAGACTTACACATTGGTTTTTTGAAAAAAAAACAAAATGTTGTGATGTAGAGTAAGATTTTAATCTCAATCTTGTGTATCTTCGAGTGTTAATATGTAATATTGGTGGAATATTAACCATTAGGTGTTTGTTAACGTGCACGAGTGCGGGCAAAAGAATCAAACGCAGAAATAAATGGCATTTTGTGATTTTTCCAAATCTCCCTCGGAAGTTTCAGTAAATGTCCACCATTTTACTGATTCGTGACTTTGACAATAATTTACTGTGACGTGACATTACTTTAAAATATAATACACTTGACATTGGCGAAATTGCTAGTAGGCCAGTGCCTCCGCAGAAGCCATCCAAAAAAAAAGAAGAAGAAGACTTACACATTACATACAGTACTTAGGAAACATAAAATAACACCCTATCAGAAATTACCATCAACTAAAAGGAAAAAGGAAAAAGTTTGTGCTATTGCTCGATCTCGTACAGCTTATTTTCAACACCAGACCTCATATATGTCTAACTTTATGTTTAATAAAATTAATAATATTTATGAACTCTCTCGGAAACACATACGGATACACACACACACATTACATATATATTCCCTTACTTTTTCGTGTTTCAATTGGAAGCATCGCTTCATTTATGTAATTTAAGGTTCCAAAAAGAATTGTGTCATTTAGGAAGGAGGTCCTCAAGATACAGGTTAACCTAGTTTGGGGACCAACGATTGTTATGTTTTTGTAACCGGAGCTTATTTCAATAAAACTTCTTATTATTATTATTGCAGCAAGATCTAAATCTTGTTAGTCGGTTTAATTCTTTCAAATTCTTACAGAAAATCGAAAACAATTCAGTCTTTTGTGATTAAATTATGTATCAACCACAAATTATCCACTCACGCACACAAAATCAGCCGCCATTTGATAAGCTTCACTCGCTTATTTGGCGGTGTAGATACTGTCACGTCTATCTGTGCACGTTTCTTGCATTTCCGAGTACCTTAACATTTTTATGGGACAAGGTGAGTTATAAAAACCACGCATGTATCTATATGTCAGCCTATCTATATGTTTGTGAAGTTAGGCTCTGTGAACGATTGCAAAGGTACTCCTTTGTGGATAAAACAGCATCAAGTAAGAGCGAGGTAAAATATGCGAAAAACGGAAGTGAGTGAGCGAGGCAGTTATACAATGCTGTTTTCACCTTCAACATTGAGATTGCGCCTGAAAAATAGCAGCTTACGCAGCGACTAGCAGACAAATGCCGAGACACATACATTCGCTGCAACTACTGTAGTTTTTTGTGATTACTGGCTTTATTTCTTACTAGCTGTGCTCGCGGCTTTGCCCGGTCATTTTTGCTGGGAGAGGACCAAAAGTATTCATCATCATCATCATCCGGTATGCGGCAATGTGGTATTTTAAACATTCTGCCATTTATGTTAATGGGCTGCAGCATTTAGCTTAGGATACCATAACCTCAAACCTAAATAAGAAAGATGATTCAAAGTTGTTTTTAGTAATACTTATATGGGTTTACTTCGATACTATCCTTTTCTGTATTATTTTAACCAACTTCAAAATGGAATTGGTTCTCAAATTGACTGTATTTTTAGGGTTCCTTACGTCCAAATGAAAAAGGAAGTAGGATCACTCGTGTGTCTGTTTGTGAGTCCGTCTGTCACAGACAATTTGCTCTGAATCTACTAGACCGATTACGAGTATGTTAAAATTGGGTACAAACATGGACGTGTAATGTAAATAAATGAATATGGAATATAGAACTTTTGAATTAATTTGATGTATTATATTATGAAGAAACATAGAAAACTACATATTACTCCGTACTCTAGACCATAGGCTCTTAAACTTTTAAGGGAACGGAACACTAATTAAATCCCTTATATTTTGTGGAACCCCACACCAAATGGGATACGTACGAAATGTGTTGTCCTCGAAGCCTCGAAGTCTTTTCATCAAATGGTCACATCCTCGACAGGTCGTTTCTGCGAATTGTCGTTTGCTCGAACATTCAAACAAATAATTTAAAATGTCTGCATATTTTAATCCTATATTTTTTTATATAGGAAAGGATATTAATATGTAAGATTATATTTTTAGCTGTTCTTACATGCTAGATTTTAGATTATATTTACAAAAATAACAAAAAGGCCAGTCCAGCATATATTGCTAGCAAGAGTCGACGTTTTTTTTATGTCAGAACTCATTTGGTGGCAACTTGGACTCGAGGATAATAAAAGCGTTATTTCATTATTATTTCATAGAAACTTTTTTGAGTGGAGACTGCGACTTGACACACTCGTATACTTACCTGATTTGCAGTAGTGCCGACTTTAACGTTTTAGAGATGTAACGGAGTCGTCGCTCAACCACTTCCAGAGTCGAAACCGTACTGCGTGGGCATCTCTTTGTCACCTCAGTTCACTGGGAACTTTTTATCTTGCTTACAGGTAGATTGATAGCTGGCTCATTATCTACAAGAACTGCTTGCTGCAATAAGCTGGGCTTAATTCGAGAGGATGTCCTGTTGATAATACTCAGATTAAGCAAAAATTGCATAATAAGCGATCTAGTTTGTTGGTTTCACTTTACCTGCTCTTCCTTAAATGATTCGCGGCGCCCTCCGGCTAAGTGGAGCAAAAATATATATTATAGTCATGCAAAATGTCTGGCTGCTAATGGCAGCAATTAACTTTCGCAGTATTGACCATTCGATAAAACGTACCTTCGCAATTTTGATCATTTGCAGAAACGACCCTTCGATTGTGTAAGCATTCGATGAATAGACTTCATAGACCTTCGAAATATCGGCATTAGAAGTTGACTACGTACGTATCTCACATCAGAATGATTACATAATAAAAGACTGCAATTTAAATACGGACAGAATTTCTTTCTCACTATAGCTTTTAATGTGAAGAATTAAATTGTTTCACTGTTTTATTAATAATTGCTTTCTATTATGGTATTTTGTCCGACAGTTCACACTCACGTCCGAGTTAGCATTCAATCTTGACCTGAACTAGTTATTTGTATAAGTGTACCTAAGCACAATACTCAGTGACCTTAATATTGTTACCCAACAGGTGGGTCTTAAAATTAACAAATAATGGGTAAGACGAACATCGTGTCCAATGCCCATGTCGTACCTTTCCATTCTTTGTTGGGAACGATATTATCGGAGCTGTTGATCACTAAATCTATTGTCTACTTCGGTCAGATGATCCAACTGGGTCGATCCAACTTCGACAAAGAGGTCAACCGACGAATAAAACGCGGATGCGCAGTATTCGGGAAATGACGCCATATCTTCTCACAGATACCGCAGTGCCTCAAGACGAAAGTTTATAATCAGTGCGTGTTGCCAGTGATGAAATACGGCACTGAGACGTGGTCGCTAACTATTGGTCTCATACACAAGTTCAGAGTTGATGATGAGATCATACGATGCAATTGTTTTATTTGCTACAATAAAAAAAAACGCTTCACGTCATCAACAGCAACGTTTCGTAACATCTGATAAGATAACAGACAAACGTGAGCTTAGATGCAGTACAACTAGTGGCTCTGTGAGCTGTAGACCTCACGCATACAAACTTTTTTGCAAACAATCTAGCAGTACATGCTAGCGCCATCTAGTTACCTTATTATACAACCTAGTAGGTAAATGGCTGATTTCACTGCTAGAAACCTGAAAAAAAAATGCGGTGAGAAATTTACCGTATTTTGAGGATTTATTCTGCTCATCACGCCAAAAATCCTCATCAGATCTTCACCAAATTTTTATGAGTCTAAACTTAATGTGTTAACCTTTCAAATAAAGAAAAAAACATTGAAATCGGATTAAATAAAGTGGAAATATTCAGCACCCCTTTTACCCTTTTTTGGGGGAAGTACACTGCCTATCAAAAATCCCCGACGACTGAAAAATTCTGAAAATTTACTTATCCTGTATACCAAGGTCTGTCTAGATCGGTTGAGAAATGCGATCTGCACAAGAGAACAGGCATCCGGACATACGAAACAATTTTTGCCTAAGCTGAAACAGAGACGCTTCGCAAGCGCTTAGAAAACGCTCAGTTAAAAAAAAATTGCTTCATTCTATCGTATTTCTTTCAACAATTTGCACGTAAACGCAAACATCTGACAGATCCGTTACAGAATACCACAGGTACTTTGAACAACGCCTACTGAAGCAAGTTTGAATTGCAAATACACACAAAGAAAACAAGTCAATTACTTCTGGAAAAGTGGCATGGCATGATGGCTGTTTAATTAGCTAAGTAGGTACGATGAGTTAAGAGATGTAGGAGTGTGTTTGGCCGGATTTCCAAAAATATAGTATTATAAATACACACTCAACAGAACTTTATAATAATTAGGGTACCAAAGACCCAGAAAAAAACCCATATCTTCCGGGATAGGTACTGACGCAATCAAACCGAATTAGATCGTGTTTCTAACCTCAACGCCAGCCAGTGTAAAATAAGTTAATTACAAAAAAGCTTTTATGCAGCAGCCATGATGAAACTTAGAACGGGCTATCACTATTGAATGTGTATCCAACATTTCTTGTCTGTCTGTCAGCCGTTGAGGAGTTCTCTAGTCAGGAACCAACCCGGAGGGCAGCAGCCATGTCATAGTAAAACTTCAAACCGGCTTCTTAATAGAATGTGTACACAAAATTTCGTGATTGTGCTGTACTGTTGACCGTTGAAGAGTTCCTTTGGGGGGTGTGTAGAAAGGATAAACCCCATATTGCTTAAGATATAGGCAACGTGTAAATTTGTTTTGAATTTTGTCCACCATTGATCTATATTTAGTGTTTGTAAATAATAATTTCACGTACCTAGATAAACTCTTTGTTTGTACACTAGTGACTCGTCCTGCATTTTTCTTTTGACACCGCGGCATTTTTCTTACTTTTTAGCATTCTTATTCACGTCGTAAATTCTACTTTAAACGCCAGTAAGTGTAATTCAAAATCTTTGTCAGCAAGGATCGTGGTGTTTTTTGAACATAGACAACTGCATTACCACATAAGTAATGCAGTTAGATATGACTTGTTATTATTTCTGTTATAGACTTGTTATTATTTCGTATCCATGGCAACGTCATTCCGTTCTGTATTATGCATCCCATCTATTCGAAAAACACTGATTGGTTCTTCGAAAAGTGAGATCAAAGTAGGTCTTTTCTATTCAAGACTTTCAGAGATGGCAGTAATGAGTTTTGAATTTGGAACACGAATTTTGTTCATTGGCTCGCGTATCGCGCTTTTGTAACACATATTTAAAAAACCCTGACCCCCTACTCTCCATTATAGCTAAGAAGCTTCTTGATCACATCAACTTTCAAATATAAAAAACCTCATCAAAATTGGTCTATTCGTTTGGGAGATACGATGCCACAGACAAACGCACACACACACATACACAGTGATACACACCCTAAACTTATAACACCCATCTCTTTGTTCGGGGCTAAATCGGTCCATTCTTTTGGAAGCTACGATTCTCACCCCCCCTTTTTTAAACTCACCCCTTTTTCAACAACCCCCTTTCCCAACTTCTCCCCTTCCTCAACTCCCCTCATATAGCTAAGAACCATCTCGATGACATCAGATTTCAAACATATAAAACCGCATCAAAATCAGTCCATTCGTTTGGAAGCTACAATTCTCACCCCTCCTCTTCTCCATCATGTCTTCACCATCATGTTTACCTCAGCTTTCAAACATAAAAAACCGCAGTTAAATAAATCCAATTGTTTGCAAGCTACCCACCCATATAGCTAAGGACCATCTCGATCACATCAGGTTTCAAACATATAAAACCGCATCAAAATCGGTCCATTCGTTTGGAAGCTACTATTATTTAGAAATTCAATCAGTATCCAGCAAGCAACCAGAGGAATAACTTCTAAGAAAGGAACAAGCAGAACCACCTAGTAGAACTGAATCCCCTCAGAAGTCTCGATAGTTAACAGTAGTGAAGGCTCCGAAAGCCAAAATTTGTAATCGTGCCAAATAATAGGGCAAAAGTATCTACGCCTAAGTAATAAGTTAACAAACAGTTTATTTTCGTGTAATCAAACATCCGTGTTTCATCTTCACTCTGCCATCACCTCTCTTCTCTCAACTAGAACCCCGTACCTACGAGAGAGTTATAAACAACGTTCTCAGTTTTTCGACCTTACAAGGCTCAAAAATTTAAAGCCACTGTCAATGCAATGTACGGGCCTTTTGAGACTCCGCTGATTCAGCCGCTGCACCGGCCTTTACTTTGATTTTTACAGATTTCACAAATGTAATTCCTATAAAACTACCGAGTCGAGTCCACGCCCGCATCGAAGCGTATTCGTAACACTTTGACACCACAGAATAACCAATAGTTGCTACAGCGGTATTTTAACATCGTACCTCAGTTCAAAAAGTCATCGCTTTTAAAATACTCGTGGAAAAAAGTTTGTAGATGTAAAGAGAAATTGATATAGGTACAAACATAAACTGTCGAAGTCTACTAATTACTACATAATTGTATTTTAGGGATAAATACAAAGAACAATAGAAAAATCGAAAAGACATGTTAATCACCATGGTACTGTGCTGGCAACGGTATCAAATTTCAAAAATAAAGAAGCATTGCGGAAGGAGTTACCTTGGACATGGACACGATAACCTAGAAAACAATACGGCGCGTGTTTCATGAGTAGTTGGGCTCATTAATAGGTAAGTAAGTACTTACTCAGTTAGGTTAGGCTGTATTGAAAGTACACTACATAAACTAGCTCTAGAGACATAGGCGAGGAGAACACTGACGTTACAGACCAACTATGTACCGGCACCATCTGTTCAGCCACCACGAGACGATCACTCTGACAAGAGTATACGATTGAATAGAATCAAAGACCTTGTAGGTCTATCAACACAAATAAAAAACCGGACAAGTGCGAGTTCAGGTTTCTGTACGATCAATTGAATATCTCACAATATTGAGAGATTAATCATGTTATTTTAAGACCATAGACTTCTTAGAGGTTTTCTTGTAATCTATAAGTGAAGATCTGTATTTTTTCAAATTTTTTGCATCTGTAGTTTCGGAGATTAGCTGGGAATGGTCAATTCTCATCTAAATTTCATGGCTTTATAACTATTTATACTAAAATAATAATAATAAAACAATAGGAACGAAAAAGTCTGTACAAAGAAGATAATTAAAAAAGAAATGGTCTAGGGTCCATTAAATAAGCTACTGAACAAGAACATAACATTTTCAAAATTTGTGTCTGTCTGTTTGTCTGTTTATCTGTATGTTTGTTCGCGCATCATGTAAAAACTACTAGACCGATTGCGATGCGGTTTTCACTGTTGGATAGCTTATATTTTGGACTTAAAAACTGGTACTGGTAAATTACTTCATAACTCAATCCGATGAGTAAAAGCCGAGCAATCGATAAAAATATTTTTGACGGCTGAAGGAGTTTTGATCAAATGTTGGTATATTGGTATTTTAATTAATTATGCTTCGTTGGCGTAGACTTGGAATGAATAAATGGTTAATTAATTAATTTATACAGGCATTCCTTTAAAATGCCGTGGTGTTCAAACAAATTCTACAGAAAGAAAAGGACCTTGATAATGTTAACGGTGTCTTTTTTCATCGCGCGGACTTGTGATGATTATGATGTGGACCGCGTCGTGGCCTACGATGGTGACCCCAGTTATTCTCTTCTCTACCTACATTTAATTGACTTCTTTACTTGTAGTTTTAGTAGTGATATCTGAGTCCTTACATAAAATCAGCCTTTTAGTGATTAGTTTGGAAGTAGACTTATATAGCTTATCGGAAAAAACTCAAAACATCATAATCACCAGCCTGTACTTGTCTACTGCTGGACCTAGGCCTCCTAATGCACGCCTCCAAGCTCAGTCCTCCTCAAACATTTTCTGCCAAACACTTTTAGCAGGTCGTCACTCCACCTGGCCAAAAGGCGTTAAATATTATAATAAACTCTGCTTACATTTAATACTTACTTACCTAGGGTACTCCTTAATTTAAGATTAATTTAAAAGCGGGGACGATGTCTACCCTACCTATGTATGACTTGCTCATTCTTGAAAGATTTCAAAATAATAATCATTTGTCACAAAAACAGTTTCTGGTTACTAAGTCTTTCAATTCAGAACCCTTCCTTCCATTTAAAAGAGCTAATTTGTTCGTACTAGCAAAAAGTTGAGAAAAGCTATTATTCTGAGAAAATCTTCGTGAAAACAAATATTTTTCAATTATATTTGGACACTAGCTGCGCCCCACGGCTTTGCCCGCGTTCTTATTTCATGGGATAAAGGTATCTTATATGTAATTCCGGGACCTAAAGTTAAGACAGACAGTTGTGCAGACATTATGCGCCGAAGAGTGAGACAAGTGGACAAATACACACCTCCGCAATAAAAATAGGCATTCGTATAAAAACATACAATAATCATTATAAAAATGAATAGTAATTATACAAATCAAATCTCTGAAAAAGCAATGCACATACAATTATAGTACTATATGCATTATATAACTACTTCGTTTTTAAAGTCGGTTAATAATTATTCATGTCGGTACCTATTTGACAAACATGACAAATGTTTAATTGTACATGAGATGGATTGACAGTGATGCTCGAGAAATAGCTGAAAGTTTCACCGCTCACATAACACAGCAAACGGCGCAGAATATAAAACTTAAAACTCTTCGAGCAGAAATGTGTTGTTCCCGCGGTTGAATCTTAATTAGAAAGCTCAGCCAGTTCGTCGTTTAAATTCTCGCAGTTTATTTTAATGTTACGCCAAGTTAAAGTACTACATTTGAGATTAGAATTTAACTACCTCGTGTGAAGCTTATATCGTTTGTAAGAGCTTAGAATTTCCATATTATTTTAGCAAAAATATTGACTGCACATGAAATGAAACAAAATTTTAACTTCGTGACTTTAGATAGGAATTGTTATTTTTATATGCAATGATAACCTGATAAGGCGAGGATATACTATAAGATGATAAAAACTATAAAATCGCCGGCTGTTTTATGCCTAAACGAGCTATTGAAGGACTTTTAAATTACATAATTTTATATTATTGTAGGTCATAACCTAAAATGGAAAATCTAATTTACACATGAAAATATATTTCAAAGGATACGTGAATAGGGGCACTAAATATTTTCCACCATACCTAGGCTTGCGCCAAGTTAAAATAAATTGAGCAGAGCACAAATAGTTTATTCATTTATTTTTCCACTAGCTGCACCCTGCGGCCTTGCCCGCTTGAATATTATTTGGGCAAAAGTAACCTAAGAGCTATAGCACGACCTTAAGGTTCTAACACTTTTAGCAATTTTTGATCATTTTTGAACGTCTGTATCTTGTTTTATAATTGACCCAGAACTATGAAATTGGTTTCACATCAAAATTTTACATATTATCTCGTACTTTGTAAACACAGAAACATTATGAGTATGAATTCAATCGATACAAAATAAAATCAATGGTAACACTATTTTATGCCTAAAACATTGATTGAAAAGATTTAAATGATATCAAAGATATACCTTGAGAAAGAACTTAGTATGACTGAGAAAATGACTAGACACTTTTTAATTCAAAGCTTTAGTTTTCCTACAAATAAATAAAAACCTTAAATTTTACTCCTGAGATGCATCATCTTTCCTGCTCTATTTGATCACGGATGAGAGGGACATACAACTCACTGACATACGGCCTTATTAATATCATAAAACCTAGGAATACCAAATCCCGTCAACCACCTATTTGTCTACTCTATTATTTTAAATACAGTGTATAGAAGCACTAAAATTATTTTTTTAAAGAATTGCTTTTAAATTATGAAAGAAAAGGAACATGATCGTAATCCGCATCGCACGCACCATACGCTGACAACATTCACGCCAACTCTCCGAGAAAAATGCAAAAAAACAAGCATTACATACCTGGAACTTCATTTACTAGTGGCTCTGTGAGCTGTAGACCTCGCGCGCACAAACTTTTTTACAAACAATCTAGCGGTGCACAGTAGGGCCATCTAGTAATTTTAATGTAAAACAAACATTAATAACCAAGGTATTCCATCAATCCCTACCTAGTGGGCAAATGGCTGATTCCACGGGTAGAATCCTAAAAGTGAGAAATTTACTGCATTTTGAGGAGCTATTCTGCTCATCACGCCGAAGCTCCTCATCAGATCTACACAAAAATTTTATGAGACCAATTTTAAGTTATTGCTTTTCAAATAAAAAAATAACCATCGAAATTGGGTCTAATTAGGTGGAAATATTCAGTAGCCCCCTTTTTGCTCATTTTTGGGGGAAGTACTGCCCCAATCAAAAATCCGCGAAGATTAAAAAATTCCAAAAAATTGTTTAACCTGTGTACCAAATTTCGTCCAGATCGGTAGGGAAATGCGACTTGTAGAGGAGAACAGATATCCGGACCGACATCCGGCCGGACTGACAGCCGGAAGGACGAACGAAACCATTTTTGCCTAAGCTGAAGCGGAGACGCTTCGCTCGCTCTTCACGCTCGCTCGCTCTTCACGACAAAATCTTCTTTCTTATTTGAAAACATCTAAAACTGCGGCGAGCCAACTCGGAAAGAACCAGCAAAAAAGTTAATTTACGCAATTAATTTAATATTGTCATTCTTGTGTCTGCGCGGAAAAATCGTTTTCAGTGAAGAAGAAATTAAAAACCATAAATCTCGGGCAGAGCATCGCGTCTTGTTAGTTTGCATAAATAATAATGCTGGCAGCTTGGTGACGTCACGGGATGACATATTAGGCTTAATAAGCTCATTATTTTTAACCGACATTATACAACGCTGCGAAGACTGTACCTATATTAGATGAACGGGTGAAATGAATGCAAGTTTAGGACAAATCTGCAAGCTAAACATACCCCATCTTCTTGCCCCATTATGTTGAAAGTCTGATATTGCAGTCAGAAGTATCAGTATACATGGGCATGCTTTTTTCACGATAAACTGTAGTCGGCGTGGACAAAGTCGCGGGCGGGTAAGCTAGTACAAATTTTTTTTATGCACTAAATGAAAATTACAAATAACCATAATTTAGTCGGGTAAATAAATCCAGCGGTCACAGAACTAGCACCGGGGGAAAGAATAAAATAAAAAAGTGTAACAAGATAAATAATAAGATGTTGAAAGTTTTCATCGATTGACGTTTTCAAATCCAAAGTCTATATCCACTACCTCGCACTACAAAATAGGGTAAGAACGGAACAACCCAATAAAATAATGAACTGAGCAAATTATTGAATATCTTATTTATTACCTGTTTTACTCTGCATTTAGTTATACATTTAAGGATATGTATCCTAATTAGGTATACTATGTATACATGTAATTATATTATTATGTAAGTATAGTAATAGTATTGATCGGTTGCTCGCTGCTATTATTGTTAGGAATCTATTAGTTTTCCAAATTAAAATATTCAAATTATTCTATTCCGCATTAAAAACACAAACACCAGATTAACTGGAAGATAATGCTTGCTAGCATTAATCGCCTATGTACCTATCTTTTGTGTGCAATAAAGAACTTTCTATCTAGCTCTGCCCTCGTCAGTGTTTCCGGTAAAATATAACCCAGGTGTGTTCAAGTCAAGAGATAATAGGTATCTGCTAGGCAAGCGTGCTATACCTTCGACCACATCATCGCTTTACATCAGGGGCCCAAGTCTGCTAATTTAATAACGCTTCCATGGAATCTCGCTGGCATGTCGATAGCCTAGTTTTACACATTTGGTATTCCGCTAGCTAAATAAGATACATGATCGTTCAGTGATTTTCCATCGAATTGCAATGGTCCCTAGTTGGCATTCGGCTATTCCATGGATAATCAGTGACCTCTCGATAGTTTTTTAAACGGTAGTCTGCTAGTTATTTAACGTTACTTTGACATTTGTTTCAATGTTTTTTTTTCATCGAACTACAATTGAGAAGTCATGGAACAAAAGTTACTTTTTAATGGATTTCACAAAAGAAGATGGTTATTATTTTCGAATGTATGCATGTTTTGTATTTTATTTGTTTATTCTGATACGAACGGACCGTTTCGGAATTTTGACTGTTCTAAGGATGAGAAAAAATAATCGATTATTAAAATATGTAATCGATTATTATTTTTAAAATGACCATATTTTGGACCTATTATTGTTTTAATTTTATCGATTATTTTGTAATCGTTTTTTTTTTCAATAATGTGCATTTTATTCAGAATAATCGATTATTTCTGAAAACTTAATCTACTTTTGCATAATCGATTTTGTAAGGGATCACAATATATTTTTTCAGAAAAATCGATTATTTCTGGAAAATTTACCGATTTTTGCATAATCGATTTTTGAAGGGATCCCAATAAATCGATTATATGAAAAATTGATTTTAGTACCAATTTTATCACATCCCTAGCTGTTTCATAGATCATAGAGATATAGACTATAACGCCTTGCGCCTTGTCGCGGTTGTCAAATTTGACCGTGTTTTGTACTATTATTTATTCTGTGCTGTGGCTTAGAGTAGAGAATTGTATTTTAAGTTACACGACAATTCCCCGAAGATATCTTGACGCGGCGCGTAACGTGTCTTAGTGGCAATAGAGAATAATTGTCCTCATATAACACTTTCTTGGATACACCATAGGGCAGCAGATTAATAGTAGGTAGGTAGGTGAGGGAAAATTCAAATCTCAGGAGCTCTCAAAGAATCTCTCTAGAGACAAAGGTAAGTTAGTTGTTAAGTATAGGTAAGTGTATATATACCTATGTACCTATTTTGTTATCTTATTTTGAACTTATTTTTGTAGCACTTCTGTACAACAATACTTCCAAAAAAACACATGATTAGTGTAGTGCGAAACACTACCAATCTATCTACTTTACAATTACAACGTCGTGATTTAGGTAGGTAGGTACATCACATCGATTTTTTATTTTGCCAAATGCAACTCAATCGATAAAACAAACACAAAGTCCAGCGTTTCCGGCTAGTAATTATCAAAAAAAACAAGTATTACCTACATCAAAGCTAGGTACTGAGGCATAAAACCGATATAAAATACCCAGGTGTTGTTATACCCGTATCAGTTTATGGTGTTGTCGTCGGATTACTTTGGTCCGTAACTTCGTTAGCACTGAACGAAATTAATGAACAAAGGTAGCTGCATAATCAAAAAAATACGTTCTTTCCATTTTTCACATCAATTCAACGTAAATCGATAATCATATTTTCCCAATAAAACCACAGATAAAAACGACATACGAAAGTTAAAACGTTAAACACGGTGGAATATATACCCCTCATTTTTTTGTCCGTGAGAAAGAGAGATCGAAACATGTAGCGTGAACTTCGTTCAAACCATTGAATCGACAGGCAAGTATACAGCCATGGAAGCAACCTAAACTTTTAGCAGAATACCAAATTTGTCATACATGATCATGGACAGTCGCTGGAATGACATTTTGATGTAATTTTATTAAAGAGGTATCTTTAACTTTTCCATTAACATTTTTGACGTAAAATTAACCGTTGGGAATTATTATGATTAAACCAATTTTTTACACCTTTAATCCAAGATGGCAGCTTACGCTCCCCTACCCAAGATCGAAAACTTGGATATTTCATCAGAGTCTAGACATAAACAACATAATGTGTGAAAATAATTACTAAAGGCCTTTTTATTTCTCTACTTACTGGCGTATTACTAGGCATTCAAATAATATACTATGTGACTTGTCCTGGCTAAGATAGTTTGCATACCTTGGTCGCAGTAAAATATAATAAGTCCAGTATTCAATAAACTAGATTATTACCACTTTTCATTTAAAAAAATATGTAAATATTCATAAAAACGTTAATAGAATCCCTCTACCTAATAAAAGTAACAAGTAATTAGCATTTAAGGGTGAAATTTCTCGCACCAACTTTAAAATGCTCATAGGGTAAAATTTTAGTTCTCTTCACCTCTCAGCTATAGATTAATTAGGTTTATTATAATTAAAATACTGCATTACTAAAATTCTATCCTAAGTATGCGTACATTCGGCCTGAAGTTAGCTACCAAATTCACGTATATTTAAGGAGATTACAATAATTGAAACACAGGACATCTTCTGCTGCGTCTGCATATCCCACCTGGTGCGATGGTCGCGAGGCGCGGAGTGAAATGCTACGTCATCGGCGAGCGCCCGATAGCTCAGTAGTTAAGTTAAGCTTGACAAAGATTCAAAAGCTGTCCCGGTGTGAAGTACCGCCTAACCGTAGACAAAATACCAAGTTTTTTTGCAGCTTGGCTTTGGATTTAATATAAGACCCAAAATTCAGGTTTGATGTGAGTTCGACACCCAAAAGCTTCAAATGGTCGCCTATTGGTACCTGGATATTTAGGCAGTTTAAATTAGTAATTGAGTATAGTGAAATTACTTTAAAACACTTGTCAATATTTGTTCAGCAATTATAAAATAGAAGGTAGATAACGTAAAACGTAACGTTAATTTATTTTTGGATAAATATTTTATAAATGTTTGTAGTTTGTAGAAAAACAACGTTTTGAAGTAGGTACCTACTCAGTATTATAGTCATGTATTTCAAGGATTACTTTAGAAAGTTATTTCGCTCCCGAGTGGTAAGTGAAATGTATTGTTTATTTTTTATGCTTGCGACTTTCAACGATCAGAATGAATTAGTACCTTGCTGTAAGCATACTTATCTTGAGCCTTATAAGTATTTATCTAAATGTATTTTTTTCACAAAATCAGTTATTCGTACGTCAACATATAAAACTCAATTGATGATTCAAAGCCACGTAAGTTGAATGCGTTGTCAAAGCAAAAATAACATGTTTACTTAGTCTAAATCATCATGAAAAGCTTTTATTAGAAAAAAACAATAAACACATTTATATACACCCGTCCGCATGAAAACCGAATGATTTTACCAGCACCAAATTTAACTGAAATATCTCAATAGCCATCGTTCATTAATGAAGACAATTTACGCTGTGCTACTAACAAAAGTAAAAACCCATTTAAATCTGGAGCAGTCTAAATAGCAATTAATTGAGTAAAGTAGGCTACAAAGGCCGGGTGAAGATCCACAGTGTTCAGTTCGTTACCATGACTCAATACAGGTTGAAAGCCTGAGAGAGATTGTAGGGATGTAGCTAGTGGTGTTTACTCCGGATACTTATTGGCGAATAAATTAGCATTCTATGTAGATAACGTATGAAGGATGAGCAAAAATATATACACCCTTTCGCTAGAATCTTGAACAATTATTAATTGACGACCGGTTGGTCTCGTGGCTAGAGATCCTAGGTACGAAATCGAACGGTCGCGGGTTCGAACCTTGCAAGGTGCAATGATTTGTGTGATGAGCAGAAATATTTGTTTCCGAGTCATGGATGTAATATTCTTATCTATGTGTGTTTATCCGTTATCTAGTGCCCATAGCACAGGGTATCCTAGTTTGGGGCTAGATAATTGGTGTGGAAATGTCCCGAATATATTATATTATTATTATTATATATTATATTAATTTTAACAAATTAACCGTAACTATCACAAATATGATCCCGTTTTATTGCCTTTCCCTCTAAAAATATGTTATGTATTGCTTAAAGATGACGTTTGATCAGAACGCATAGGATACCTGATTTTGTAGCTTTAACGCTCGATTACGGGTCACTTTTATTAAAATTGATCATAATCTATCCATAAGCACAGAACACTTAGATTTTCAGTTCTTGCAATAGATAAGAAAAACTTAAAAAAATTAAAAAATTGACACAATTATTATTTTCATACATGTATGTTATCTTTCTTTCAAAAAACATTATTTTCACTGTTAAAAATTATTTGATTACGTTTGGAATGCATCAAACATTTACATATTTATCATATTTTAATGTTTTCCGTCAGCTCCGCATGTCTCTCTGTTTCTCGCCAGTTGACACAGCTCTTCTACGCTGGCAATTCCGGTCCACTCTCGGACGTTATTGAGCCACGATTTTATTCTTCTCCTCTATATTTCCCATCATAATCATTTGATGAAGTCGGTAGTGTTCGTGCCTGAGCACATGTACGAGAAAAATTATTTTTCTTCTCTTGATGGTCAGAACAAGTTCTTTTGATTTGTGCACACGTCATAGACCTCTCCATTTGTGATCCTGTGTATGAAATAAAATTAAAGCATGTGGCGGTAGAACCACATTTCACATCTCTTAAGAGTCTTAGAAATTATTAATTGAAGACAATAAATAAAACGAATAAAAAAATTGCCATTAATACCTAGCATTGGGGTGCTATGGGGTTTGAACTTGACCCCAACTTTTATTTTTATCGATACTGTAACTGCACACTCTTAAGATACCCGATTTTTGTTACCAGACACGCTATCCAGGCGGATTGTATGCCAACCTGCAATGCCGGGCACGTTCATCATCCCTACTTGACTGGTAGCTGAAAGTGTCTAGCTGTTTCAATTAAGATTCAGTAAGCCTGCGGTGCAATTTGACACTGAATTGTCCTGTCAGTTGCCTGAAGTGTCCACTTCGAACCAAGAGGCTCACAAGATTAGCTAACTAGGGGTTCTAGAGAACCGTTTGTCCGAACAATAGTGCTTCAAAGTTAGGATGTTTGAAGTGCGTTTTGGGTGTTAACTAGTTCATCAGGTGCTTGATTCAACTGTAAGCAAAGAATTTGTTATCTATATATCTATCTATATTATATATCTATCTATGCTTATAATAATTTAGCAATAAAAATGAAAAAAACCTGTACAATTATGATATTTTTTATTAAAAAATGGTCTAGGCTACTTAAAATAAGCTATTGAATAAGAATATAACATATTTTTTTTACCATGTCTAGTGTCTGTTTGTTATTACGTGATGCGCAATCACGTAATAACTACCAGACCGATTGCAATGCAGTTTTCACTGTTGGAATTGGGTACTTGGTATCTTAATCCGTTAGAAGCCGAGCAATTGATAATACACTATTTGAACACGCAAACTCAACGTAAAGCGAAAATTTTGTTTCACTAATTAACTACGCATATATGACTTCTTTTATCAATTTTTTTTCAATTACTTCATGTAACTGGCGTTTTTTGCTCTGAAACTATGGCAAATTGCAAATGAAAAAAAAAATGAAAAAAAGTTACATAGATTCTTTTCAAGTTATTGACAACGATAACAAAAGCTTTCTCCTCAATTAAGGGGTGGAAAGTGCTTTCTTCCTAAACACCAATTCTATTAAAAACTGTACCACAAAAACTCATGACCGGCAACTCTCTCTATCGCTCGTATGAGATCGATGGGAGGGAAGGAGATAAGTGAATATCCTCATAAAGAGCCACCCACCGTACCGCACCTTTTCCATTATTTACAAACATATATAGATTTTCAAACGCAAAGCCTTCCGTTGCGTCACCGTAGGGTAATGCGGGTAAATAAATCTTTTGTTTACAATACACATAGTTTCAAATTCAACATATAAAATTATAAGACTCCTGACACAAATAGAGTCCCTGTATATACAAAAAAAAATTGCTTAAGAATCGAGAATAAAACAACACCTCCTTTGGCAACAGTTTTTTTAAGAGTCATTGTCACAATTAATTGAATCGTACTTTATTAGAGAGCCTCGGATTATGTTATGCACATCTCAAGGGTCTTAAAAACATAATAACTGTTTCAAAACTGTAATACCTACTCCCTACTTTGTTTTTTCTAAATATTATCTTCTCTTAACTTCCATTGAACTAATTACCACCTTCCTAATTCATTTCAAATAGATCATTATTATTCGCTTCGGTCAAGGACCGTCTTTTTTTTGGTTTTAAACTTACATTGTGCGTTTTACCATCCGTAATTCAACTTTTCCATTGTTTCCGTACTGAAACTTTTCTGTGGATTCATTTTGACGACAATATCTAAGTAAGAATTTTCTTTTCATTCTTTTTCCTGGGCCATGACCTTCAGCATCGAGTTATGACAGCTTTTTACCCGATTAAGGCGAAGCAAGGAAAGGATAATAAAGTTTACAGTCTAAATATGTATGTATTTATGTATTTATGTGGATGTTCCACCATAGCTTAGCCCCTATTGGTCCAATATTGACAAGCGAGGTGTCAATCAATTCTTATTCGTATAAAATGTCATTGGCTATTTTTCTTACCCGACTACGGCGAACCAAAGGAAGGGTTATTTGTTCAAACTCAAAATTTGGTTCGATTTTTGACGACCAGTTGGTCTAGTGGCTAGTGTTGCTAGGAACGAAATCAAACGGTCGCAAGTTCGAATCCTGCAAGGTGCAATCATTTGTGTGATGAGCAAAAATGTTTGTTATCGAGTCATGGATGTAATATTCGTACATAAGTATGTTTATCCGTTATCTAGTGCCTATATTACAGGGTAGCCTAGTTTGGGGCTAAGTAATTGGTGTGGAATTGTCCCGAATATATTATTATTATTATTATTTTGACAAGCGAGCTATCAATCGATTCGTCTTCGTGTATAGAGTGTCATAGGCTATTTTGTACCCGTCTACGTCAAGACGTTGGAAGGCTTATGTGTTCAAACTAAAAACTTGGTCCGATTTTGACAAGCGAGGTCAATCAATGAGGTGAATTGATGAGGTATCAATCGATTCATCTTCATCGCAAGAGTGTCATATGCTATTTTTTACCAGACAGTAGTTGGGTTTTAGTTCTTGAACTTATGTCTTCTTCCTTTTGGGGTTTTTGAATAATATGTTATTTTTATTGTTTTAAAATGTCAATGATTTTGTTTTATAGACTGTTTTTGTTTAGTTACAATGAAAATTTAATTTTTATATTTATGAATGAAGATCGCTAGTTACTAGTTAAGAATTATGTTTTATGGGCTGTAGAAGGAACTTAGAGTACATTGTTAAATGTGGCGCTTACCATCATGTGAGCGTCACGCTTTGGTTTGTTAATAATGTCTCAATACTTAGGAAAACATAATAATTATAATGCTATAACATGTCTTTAGTTACTAGTAAAACCCATAGATGGCGCTAGTGGCTCAAGGCAATGTTCTGCATCGCGCAAGCGTTTCGTTCGCGTGAGTGCGGGAGCCTTGCCGAGATTTGAAATTGTATGAGAACTGTTGGCACCGCAAATCATTGTTTTGCAAATAAACATATTTGCTTAATGACCAGTGTTTGATTTGTACCCGGGTTGTACAAATTTTGGTCATCCGAGCCGGAATTTTTGAGCCATTTTTTGGCTCAGTATCAGTGGTCCGTGGTGGACTACGCTTCGCACCTATGGGCAGTGGATCGCTGTCAAGGGCGATTATTCAGTGGGGCTGACTGATCCCATTGTGGTGGGGATATCAGCTCTTCATCTGGCGCTGGGTAGTACCTAGCAGCCTGAGGAAGCCCAGGGTGAGAAGAGGAACATCATCAGCACAGCCGTACCGAGAAGGGGTACTGCTTGCCGAAGGAGCCGGGTGCCAGCTAGGTGTCCGGAATTGCGGTTCAGCAGCGAAACGAAGCAAGGTGTCTCCTAGTGACGTCAGGATAACGGTGAAGTGTGAGTCGAGGACAAACGTGAGTACTCTTGTAATATTATTCAAGCAACTTTGAAAGTTAAATTAATGAAGAAATGAACTTAGACATTTAATTTAATTATTGACTCAGTAAATTCAGTGGTATTTGAAACTTAGAATAAGTTCAAAAATTTGGTTGAGACGGGGAATCCACGCCCAAATTATTTTCAAGTGGAAAGTTTTCAAACACTTGTAAAATTTTCATGATTGTGTTTATAACTCTGCTGTAATATCAGTTATATATTTAAGGACTTAAAATAATTTCAAAAAGTCGGTTGACACGGGGAATCCACGCCCGATTTTAATTTTATGTGGCGGATTCTCAAACACTTGTAAAAATTTATATATAATATTTTGGACTTGTAAAAATATTCGATCATATACGGTGGACTTAAAAAAATCTGTAAAAATATTTTTACTATCGTAAGTATTTTCTTTATTTTTGTTTGGAGTAATTGTCAACATGCAGAAAAACATTAACTTGCAAAATGATGTCAATGACAAAATACTCAAGGCTCATGTTAATTTTAAGAAGTCTCCGAGAGAACGCATCTCAGAGCCGTATATACAAACGCGACTTACAAACCTAGAACAGTTATGGGATAGATTTACGAATGTTCACCAAGATATAGTTAGTGAGTCAGGCGACTGGGCGCAATATCAAAATACTGCATATTGTAAGGATAACATGTATGAGAACACTGAAGAGGCTTACATGGATTATAAGACTGCCCTTATGAACCTTCAGTCTCAGTACAATTCTGGTCAAACAGGTCAAAGTGTTAGTAACGGTGGTGGTAATACGTCTTGTACATCTTTAAAATTACCGAAAATAAGTATACCACATTTTTCAGGGAAATACTCCGAATGGGTAACATTTAGAGATTTGTTCCGATCTTTGGTACACTCAAACCCTTCGTTAGATGACGTTCAACGTCTGCATTATTTAAAGGCTTATTTAACGGGCGAAGCAGAACAGCTTATTCGACAACTGCCTATTACGGCCGCGAACTATTTAGAATGCTGGAACCAACTAGAGGCCAGATATAACAATAAAAAATATTTGGCCAATAGTATTTTGAAACGGCTACTGGGTCAAAAAAGCGCTAGTTCTGAGTCAGCTGCAACGTTAAAGGATCTTGCTGACACAACAGCAGATTGCTTGCACGGCTTAAAAAATATTGGGGTTAAGGTCGAAACGTGGGATGTAATTGTTATACACATAATTAGTAACAAATTGGATATGGAAACGCGCAAGCAGTGGGAGTTGAGGGTCTCGCTAGATAATTCAGATGTACTGCCTACATTTGAACAGTTTCGTGAGTTTTTACAATCGAGATTTAGAGCTCTTGAATCAATCGAGTCAACTACTAGATTCAGACCTTCAAACCCCACTCAAAACTATCCTGTTAAGCATAAGGTTTTACACGTCCCAAACATTGTATGCGAATATTGTACAGAAGATCACAAACTTTTTACTTGTAAAAATTTTACTAAAGATGATGTAATCAAGCGACGTGATTTTGTATTCAGCAAGCGATTGTGCTTCAACTGCTTGGGTAGCAACCACTCGGCTAGGTTCTGTCCAAGTAAAATGACTTGTCGGGTATGTAGGGGTAAACATCATTCATTGCTTCATCCTACCAGTTCAGGTGGAGTTGGTAATCATCATAATTTCAACACTGGCGTTTCAACGCCTGGAGAAGGTACAAGCGGTTCATCGGCTGGAAAATCACCAGCATACTCCAGTGCGGAAGATTCGGCGGCAGTGGTCGCGTGTTTCGGCCAACTGCCGGTACAGCGTCAGGTGTTTTTGGCGACAGCCATTGTGCAGGCTGAGTCGTCAAAGGGCAGGAGGCAATATATCAGGGCACTGTTAGATCAAGGCTCACAAGCCTCCTTCATTTCAGAGGCAATGGTTCAAAACCTGGGTTTAAAAAAGTATCCAGCAAAAGGGATTGTATCGGGCTTGGAAGGCAAGCATACAACAGTCTCAAGGTTCATGGCAGAAATTAAAATTCATTCAAGGTTTAACGACAATAAGGTTATCAAGATTCAAGCATATGTGTTAAATTCGATCACGACTTTGCTTCCAAATTGGAAGATTGAATTGGAGGAGATGAGCTGGCTAGATGAGAGTTTTCCTTTAGCCGATCCCCAATATCACACTCCAAACAAGATTAACATGTTAATAGGTGCCGAAGTTTATAGTCAGATAATCGAAAACGGAGTCAGAAAGGGTCCACGCGGTAATATTTTAGCACAAGCGACATCACTTGGATGGATTGTTTCTGGAACATCCCAAATATCACAATCAGCATCAGTAAATGTTATTGCTATGCATTCATGCATCGAAGACAATGACTTAATGAAAAAGTTCGGGGAGATGGAAGCTGATCCTATGCCACACAAAAGGATAATGACTAAAGAAAAAGTCTCCTGCGATACATTTCTCGCTAAAACAATACAAAGAGATACCGATGGAAGATACGTAGTTAAGCTTCCCTTTAAAGAGGATAGACCGGAATGTGCGGATGGTGACTCTAGGCTGACAGCGGAAAAGAAACTAAATGGGTTATACTCACGGTTCAAGAGAGATGAAGACCAGAAAGAAAAATATAAAAATGTAATAGGAGAATACTTACATCTGGGTTTTATGGTAAAGATACCTGAAACAGAAAAGAATAATAAGGAAGTGGTACCTCACCATCCTGTCGTGAGATGTGATAACGATACCACAATGGTTCAGCTAATTTACGACAAATCCTGTAAATTCCATCCAATATCCCTACCAACAGATTTTGTAAAAATGTATTGTGAAGTGAATGTAGCAGAAGAAGATACAAACTATCAGCGGCTGTTCTGGAAAAATGATGCCCAAGCAAAGACAGAAGACTACAGATTACTAAGAGTAACTTTCGGTACAGCGGCTGCACCTTATCTCGCCTTGAAGAGTCTGCAACAATTAGCTCAAGACGAAGAAGACGAGTACCCTAAAGCTGCTAAAAAGGTATTGACCGAATTCAAAATAGATTATCTGCGCACGGGATGTCAATCTGTAAAAGAAGAAATTATTGTACATCAAGAGATGAACGATTTGTTGAAAAAGGGAGGTTTTGAATTACAAAAGTGGATGAGCAATAGCGAAGAGTTATTGAAAGCAATTAAGCAAACATGGAAAGGACAGGAGGATGTGGGAGAGGAATTAAAACTAAAAATAGACAAAGTACAAAAAGGACTTACATGGAATCGAAGAACCGATGATATCCATTACTCGGTGACACCGTCGGTGGAAACTCCACCTGTAATAAGAAGAAAAAACATTTCTCACATCGCGCGGTTGTATGATCAATTAGGGTGGGCAGCACCCTGTGTAATAGTAGCAAAAATATTAATTAGAAGGCTATGGATTGCTGCATTGGCATGGGCTGACGAAATGACGGGAAAATTATTGGATGATTGGAACAATTACAGAGATTACTTACCCATGTTAACCCAAATACAAATACCTCGATGGCTTGGCACAACCTCAAATTATTCACTCGTAGAGCTGCACGAGTTCTCCGATGCGTCAAAGTTGGCGTTTTCGGCAGCGGTTTATCTTCGTAGGTTTGATGCAGCAGGAAAGATTCATGTCACGTTAGCGACAGCCAAGACCAAGGTTGCACCGATCAAGCAGGTGTCTATTCCTAGATTGGAATTGTGTAGGGCAGTGCTAGTCACTAGGCTGTTAGTTGAAGTAGCCGATACTTTGAAAATACCGAAGACAAATATCAGGGCATGGATAGATTCAACGGTTGTCCTGGCTTGGATTTACAGTCACCCTAGCCGCTGGCAAACTTTTGTTGCGAATCGGGTATCCGAGATATTAACTACCCTGGATTCGAGTAAGTGGGCACACGTAAGTTCTGGACAAAATTCTGCGGATTGCGCTTCCAGAGCTTTACCCCGGCTGAGTTACTCAATAATACGCAGTTGATCTATAGTCCACATTTCTTGCAGAGAGAGGTTCTCCAATACAGCAAACCACTGAACCTAGAAACACAGCTAGGAGAAAGTTCATGCTGCAGTAGCACCCATCTGGAACAGATTTTCATTACTGTTAGCTAATAAGAGTAGTAGCAAATTGTAGACGTTTTCTAGTATGAAGAACTATCCACAGTTTCAACGCTAATATAAGCTTGTCTTAACTCAAGACCTATATCGCGACTTGAGTCTGAAACTGATTCATTCGATGGTTTGATGCTGGGACATTTCCTGGTTGGTGAGCCGCTTGTCGCTGCTCCAGATTTTAACTTTGAATTTTCAAGCGAAACTAGTTTGTGCCGATAGCAGTTAACGCAAAAAATGATGCAGAACTTTTAAACGTTGGTCTCAGGAGTATTTAACAAAATTTCTGCATCGTTATAGATAGATGGTCGTACCAAACCCCTGAACCTACCATAGGGGACATAGTCTTGGTAAAAGAAGATGGTTTACCTCCTTGTAGATGGCTGCTTGGTCGGGTGGTTACAAAGCATCCAGGGTTAGATAATGTAACACGTGTAGTTACATTACGAACAAAGCATTCTATCATCAAACGGCCTACATCAAAATTGTGTGTTCTCCCTGTAGCCGTTTGAGAAATTTTAAGTTAATGTAGTTTAGTTTGTTAGTTTATACAGTCCACTTAAGTTTTGTTAATTTTATTGTTAATTTCATGTAAGAGAATTTTGTTTTGAAAGGTTTGCTTTCAACCCACTAAGGACAGATCTTAAAGGATCCAAATATAAATTTGTAAATTTAGTCATGGTGGGCGGAGTGAGTAAAAGGACAAAAAGAGTTTGTCCTTGGTGGGCGGAATGTAGAAGGAACTTAGAGTACATTGTTAAATGTGGCGCTTACCATCATGTGAGCGTCACGCTTTGGTTTGTTAATAATGTCTCAATACTTAGGAAAACATAATAATTATAATGCTATAACATGTCTTTAGTTACTAGTAAAACCCATAGATGGCGCTAGTGGCTCAAGGCAATGTTCTGCATCGCGCAAGCGTTTCGTTCGCGTGAGTGCGGGAGCCTTGCCGAGATTTGAAATTGTATGAGAACTGTTGGCACCGCAAATCATTGTTTTGCAAATAAACATATTTGCTTAATGACCAGTGTTTGATTTGTACCCGGGTTGTACATGGGCTTTATTTTCACGTAAAACTCACAATTAGTTTTGAAAGTCAAAGTCAAAGTATTTTAGTGTCAGTAGTCAAAATGTATTGATTGGTTTAGTTTATTTTTATGAATTTTTCGAATAAAAATGTTAAATGTCAAATGTGGTTTGGCATAAATTAATTTTATCCAAATCCCACGCTCGTTACAATATCACAAAGTTTCTCATTGTCACTTTTTTCTATAATATTTGTAATTTAAATATGTTTTATTATAATTTCTGGCATTCGAAAATATTATAAATAAAATATTTTTCCAAAAAAAAACGACATAAAAAAAAACTTGAAAATGTTATTTTGTAAACAACCATTAAAAATAATAAAATAATTACAATTGAGCCAGAACAGCATCACTTTTTCGAAATTTCCAACGTAATAATAATGCAAAAATACAACATAAGATTAGAAAGAGTTTTTTGAAGGCGGCGCCAAACCGAGCCATAGTTATTTATATGGCTGAGCATATTCAAAAAGATAATGTCTTAAACGGCTTGACGTGCTTTATAAAATAATAAGCTTTTAAAGTAATTATCTACAAAAACTTTATCATTTACTAGATTGCTGTATTCGTTTCAATCGGTTTGTGAACGTGAGAATGTCAAATCTGCTCGTTTGAGTCTTTTGTTTTGTCTCTTTTGCGCTTCGTGTTTTATATGAGGGTGCGTCATAGACAACTACATATTACTTCGTACGTAGAAAGGTATGTATTAATTTTGTAAAGATATAAGACCCTGGATACCACATAACACCAGATAACTCATCAAGACAAACAAATGAGCCCAAACTCGAAGGGATTTCATCATCGGATTGTGTGGTTGCTTTGACTACTACTACTACTACTACTACTTCTACTACTACTACTTCTACTACTACTACTTCTACTACTACTACTGTAGTTTTTAATTGTCATCAGAACTCCACCCATGTGCAAAATTTCAGCATCTTTGGTCGTCCTTAAATTGTTCAAAATTGACTTGCAATCCAGACGTTATAACACATTGAATTACATTAAAGCTTGTTTAAAAATACTATACGGATTTTGATGAAATTTATACAGTACCACACTAGAGGTCTTCTTACTCAAGTAAACACAATCATCTTATTCGGTTCAGAAATCCCAAGATAAAAGAGAACATAATATATAAAACAAATAGATTTTCTTATAAAACAACTGAACCAATTTTGATTAAGTTTATATGGGACTACACAGAAAGTTTACCTTTTTAAATAAACAAACAACTATCTAAATATGTTTTGAAATCTTAGAGATGAATACAAAATCAAGGCAATATAAACACAAAATCGAATGGATTTACTCAAAAAACTATTTATTCTCGAAAAACGGCTTAACCAATTTTGATACAATTTATATAGGACCACATGGAGAGTATGCCCTCTTAAACACAAATTTAATTTAATATTTAAAATCGGTCTGCAATTGACTGAGATATTGACCGGAATTAATAATTAAAAAAAACCTTCATATTATAGTCGAACATATAGCCGTCTCCTTTTCTGAAGTCAATTAAAAATGAACAAATATAGAAAAAATGACATCCACGAAGAGTTTATTGGTGCTATTTTCTCTAACGTGCGTATTTTGGAAGCATTGGTAGAGTCAGAAGATTTCCTTATCCAGTATGAGATTTTACTCTGTCGGTACAAGAAAGGGAAATTTCCTTTTCAACCTCAAAGCATACTCCTAATTTTATTGGTGTGATCTATTTATAATATTTCATATTTTTTTCAGGTTTACGCCCCAACAAAACGCCCGGGCGATGAAGTGGAGGCTATGTATGACGACATGCCATACATGCCCCGAAATCACACTGCACAGTGGTGATGGGGTGCTTCAACGCACGGCTGAGCATGAGAAATGGCGATGACGCCAGAGACGTTGCACAGGAGCGTAGTAGTGTTGTTCTTCAAGAAAGGTGATAACAACCTATTGAAGAATTACAGGCCCATTTTGCTCCTGAGTCACGTCTATAAGCTGTTTTCGAGAGTAGTTACAAACCGTCTTGCTCATAGATTTGACGACTTTCAGCCTCTCGAACAAGCTGGATTCCGGAAAGACTTTAGCACCGTAGACCACATCCATACGCTCTGGCAGATTATACAGAAGACCAAAGAGTATAATCGGCCACTATGTCTAGTGTTTGTGGACTACGAGAAAGCCTTTGATTCAGTCGAGACCTTGGCAGTGCTACAGTCATTACAGCGGTGCCAAATTGACTACCGGTACATCGAAGTGTTGGAGTGTTTGTACAGCAAGACCACCAAAACTGACCGTCTCCAAGATCAGAGCATGAATTCTATCGATTTGCAGAGTTGAGACAGGGAGACGTTATTTCTCCGGAACTGTTCACATCTGTACTGGAAGATACTTTCAAGTTTCTTAACTAGAACGGATATGGTATTAACATCAATGGCGAATGCATCACTCACCTTCGATTTGACGATGATATAGTTATCATGGCAGAAACCCTGGAAGACCTAAGCACAATGCTCAGTGACCTCAATATTGATTCCCAACAGATAAGTCTTAAAATAAACATGGGTAAGACTAATATCATGTCAAATGCCTCATGCACTCATGCCGGTCTATGTTGGGAACGATATTTTCAAAGCTGTTGATCACTATGTCTACTTGGGTGAGACCAGGCAACCGACGAATCCAACTCGGGCAGCGTTTGGGAAATTGCGCCATTTCTTCTCGTCGCATATACCGCAGAGCCTCAATACGAAAGTTTTTATCAGAGCGTGTTGCCATGCGGCACTGAGACATGGTCGCTAACTATTGGTCTCATACATACACTCAAAGTTGCGCAGCGTGCAACGGAGAGAGCTTTGCTCGTTGTTTTACTACGTGACAAGATCCGTAAAGAAGAAATCCGTAGAAGAACCAAGGTTATCGAAATAGCTCTCAGAATTTGCAAGTTGAAGTGGCAATGGGTAGGCCATATAGTTCACAGAACTGACAACCACTGGGAAATAAAGGTTCTCGATTGGCGACCAAAAACAAGCAAGCGAAGTGTAGGGAGACCCCACCACACGATGGACCAAGATCGCTCGTCATGGCGCTCTTTGGGGGAGGCCTATGTTCAGCAGTGGACTTCTAAAGACTGACATGATGATGATGTTAGAACTGAATAAATCAAATACATTGGTATTCTTAAAGAATAGGACTACGAAATTAATAAAGCTGTGGGAATATCAGGCCAGATTTACCAAAAAAAAAGTGAAAAAAGGTGACGCATGTTAGTCGCACACACCTTTTATCTAATGTCCCTCATCTGATTTTAAATACTGATTAATAATTAAACAAACTAGATTATATTTATAGAATCCTACATGTATTTAAAAAAAAACTGTATTGAGTTAATAAACTTTTAACTTGTAAAAGTACTTATAAATGTGGCTTATTTACAACTAGCTTTCCCACCCGCGATCTCGTCCGCGCGGACTACTGTTTATCGTGAAAAAAAGCATACTATGTTCTTCTAAGATATTAAAAACCAATGCAAAAGTAGGTATAGCACCAATGCTTTTAAAGTTTTGACAGACATGTTAGTTCGTTTCCATGGCAACCGTTACGCAACCTTACAGCGAGTTATCAACATTTTCCAGTTTTCCCGTAAAAAACTTACAGTTTTCCGGGATAAAACTTACAGTTTTACGGGATTTAAAGTATCCCATGTTTTATTCCAGGGTATAAACTATCTCAATTCCAAATTTCATCAAAATCCGTGCAGCCATTATCACGTGAAAGCTTCCCAAACAAACAAACAGACAACGTTACACTTTTGTATATTGGTATGAATTAAACATTTTGAAACTTCTAAATATCAAATTGATATTGATAATAGATCCTTATAAAATACAATAAAACTAAAATTTAATAATTATTGCAAACAGAAACTAATTCAAACTAATAATTAATTAAAAACAAAATAGACCTAAATATAATTAATTGATCTGTTTTAGTGTATTTATCAAGGAATCTAATTGAAAACTAAAGTATGATGATAATTGAATGAATCACGTGAACGGGTTTTAAAACTAATTTAAACTTCTCAGTCAGCCTCGGAATAAATAAATTAAATTAATTATTTTTATGCTTAGACAAGGACACAGACATATATGGCCAATTCCTATATCTCCAAACAAACCGTTTTCGATGACTGCCGGTCAGCTTTAGACATTGACACGCTTGACACCCCCAATATTGCGGCCTCGAAGTGAAGGTATAATAGTTGTACGTGTTGCGGAGTGCAACCAGCCTGCTTATGGCAATAAATTATACACTGTTGGAATGTGCTTATCAAGGCTTTCAATTTGATACCCATATTGTAAACATCTAAGAAAAAAAAAATATATATATATATATATATATATATATATATATATATTGCATTTGAAAATGGAGCCATACTGGTGCCATATGATGTTTTTTAAATTTCTTCTTTTATTCAGGCGGATGTAAGAATTCTAACGATACCCCATTCGACTAATTCAATTCAGGCAATTTAAAGTTATGGTGAAATAAAGAAACTCACATACATACATATATACATACATACATACATACATACATACATACATACATACATACATACAAACATTCATGAATTCTAAATACATTGCACTCCTTTTTTTGAGCAGTCATGCAAAAAGTAACGTGACGTTGGAAAAACGACTTGTTTCATTTTATAGGAATGGGTGGTTAAAGTCCTAAATCATTCCATAATCTACATGTTAATATCTATTATTTCAGTAACAATCCAGCCGAAAACCAAAGCTACCCAACTGTGAAAACCGCATTGGAATTGGTCCAGTAGTTTTTATGTTATACTCCAACAAAGTTGTTTTTACGGTTGGATTGTCTCTCACTATGGAATTTGTTCAGAATTGACGCGGACCTATCATGCGTTATCTTGGTCGGCTGTATCTCGTACACTAGTGAACCCTAGACAGCCGGGATCATTTTGTTAGTATTCTGCGCTAGCATCCCAAATGACTGTCAAATAAACCTCAACTAAGAGTACTATTAATCTAGTTTTTATGTTCATGCTCACTAAATTGTCTTGTCTTGTGGCGGCTCAGTGTCAGTCCCTTCCCTCTAAATTGGTTGAGGGGAGTACACAAGTCATACTCGTGACCTGGTGCTGCTTGTGGGGGCTGGTTCAGAAATTGTATTTTTTTTATCAGATTGATGATGGCGAGTCGTCTCATTGGCCCTTTTATCTTTTGTATTTGACATTTACAAGTGTTCTATTATAATTTCTTACATTTAAAGTGTATTCAAAGAATGTTTGAAGACGGAACCCTAATAATTACAATCGAAAAAAGGAAAATATGTATGATAATGACAGAGGGTACGAGTAAAATTTTGAGTCAAAAAAAATGCTTTCGTATGTCCAGATCTCTGTCCTATTCTACAGGTTGCATTTCTCAACCGATCTAGAGGAAATTTGGTAGACAGGTTGAACTTTTAGAATTTTTAATTCATCGGGCATTTTTGATTGGATTTCTACCAAAAAGGGGCATAAAGGGGGCTACTGAATATCTCCGCCTTCTTAGATCTTATTTCAATTATTTTATTTTCTATTTGAAAGATATTAACTTTAAGCTTGTCTCGTAAACATTTGATGAAGATATAGTAAGAATCTTCGGCATAATGAGCAGAATAGCTCCTCAAATCGCAGTAAATTGCTCACTTTTAGGTTTCCACCAGTGAAATCAGCCCTTTACTTACTAGATAGGGATTGATGGAGCAACTTTGTTATTAATGTTAGTTATACAATAAGATAACTAGATGACGCTACTGTGTACCGCTAGGTTGTTCGCAAAATAGTTTGTAACTCGCGAGGTCTACAGCTCACAAAGCCATCTACTAGTTCTAACTACAACACTATTATTTATTCTGTGCTACTTATTTCTGTTTATTGTAGGTACGTTTAAATCAACAAGGAAACTTGCCAAATATCTCATCTGAGAATGGTCTATTGCCCTGCGTCACCTGTCAAAACAATATTCGAAGGCAGAACAAATATTTGTCCTTGTACACGAAACTAACCCTTCGCTGTGTAATGTATTAGCAGGAACGCAGGAACATAGGTCTCATAAAACGAGAAGGAAACAATCTTATTTTAGATGATGTTGGAATTATAAGTAACTACTGGTTGTTGGAGTAAAATAGTATTAAAAGTTGTTAGTGCTCCATACATATAATTAAATGGGGGGAAGATACGGCACGCTTTAATATCACGTAAACAAAAACTGGACTAGATACAAATACAGTTAAACACACCCACACAGCTTCATTCCCACCATCGTGCTTCATGTGTTTCAACAACTAAGATAGAGAGACATACTCAGACTTAACGCAATTGAGTCACTGCAAACACGTGCTAATCAAACGCCACTCCGATTCCGAATAAGGCCAAAGAAGGCCAATTGTGTGCGTTGCACCTAATACAGTCCGCGCCCGAGGAGCAGGTACCTAATCTTTCCATTTTTAATATAAATATGTAGTGCACACTTGGTTTTAACAATGGTGTCCACAGTTCTACTAACATTTCCAAATCCCACAGTCTCCGGATACGTCAAACTCCTAACGAATGAAATTGAAACAGGCGTATACAATAATTTTATTAAAAAATGCTCTATTCTAAATATTACTTACAAAAACAAAAATTTATGAAATCTTCTCCTCTACCAAGTATCAAACTTTATATACCCAACTGAAAGTCCTCCATTTTAATAAGAACCATTTAATAGCATCGTTGAGGTAAAAGGATTTTGTCTGTGAACCATTAATTAATTTTGTTCAGAACCCCCCCAAAATACTTTCGAACCTCAATTTGTAAGGCATTTGTTTTCTTTGTTACAATTTTGGGGACACGATAATACACGACCAAAATAATGTACGACCAGTATTGTACAGCCAATATAACACGGCCAGATATTACGTGTACATGGATTCGTAAAATTTGGACGGCTAATACTGGCCGTGTATTATTGCCCGTACAGAATCGGTCCAGGTTGATAATAAACGGCCAGTATTACGCGACCAATATTACGTTTACAACTGGATACGTAATATCAGCCCGTGCCGATTTTGTACGACCAATATTACACGGTCAATAATACGAAGCCAACCACAGACAAAGCTAGAATCACTCCTTGATGCCTCGTTTGTGTAGGCGAGTGTAAAGATAAAAAAAACTGTCACAGAACCGTGTGTGAGGGTGTGTGAGGGTGTGTGTGTGTGTGTGATTGTGTGTGTGTGTGTGTGTGTGTGTGTGTGTGTGTGTGTGTGTGTGTGTGTATTTTGATGCGGTTTTTTATGTTTTAAAACTGAATGTAAATGAGTTAAGTAAAGGGGGGTGAGAATCGTAACTTTCAAACGAAAGGACCAATTTACCTGCAGTTTTTTATGTTTCCAAGCTCCGATAAAACTATAATGGGGGGGAGGGGGGGAAAGGGGCAAGGGATCTTAGCTCCTAAATTAATGGACCGATTTTGATGAGGTTTTTTATGTTTGAAAACTGATGTGATCGAGATGGTTCTTAGCTATATGGGAGGGGGGCGTGGGGGGAGAAGTTGAGAAAGGGGGTGGGGGTGATAATCGTATTTTTCAAACGAATGGACCAATTTAACTGTGGTTTTTCATGTTTCAAAGCTGAAGTAAACGAGATGGTTCTTAGTTATAATGGGGGGGGGGGGGGGGGGGATGGGATTGAGCTCCCAAACGTATGGAACAACTTTTGTGTTTGAAAACTGACGTGATCGAGATGCTCCTTAGCTATAATTGGGGGTCCGAAGTCGGGGGTTAATTTGGGTTATTTTTTTAATTTGTGCTTGTATATGCTTGTTAAATGTTAGTCTAGCTAGAAGGTACCGAAGTCGAACAAAGGAGCCTCATTATGTCGTCATATCCATTCGTTTTTCTATCCATCTATATATTATTGCCCTTTTAGTCAAACAAGGAACAATCATAGTTTCGTCATGTAACAGTATTATTTATGGCTCCTGTTTGCTGCTCCACGAGTCGAAGGAGCGCGAAGGAGCGCGTATGTATTTTGGGAGATGCAATGTACCAACAAATAAATTAGATTCAATAGCTCAGTGAGGAAGTAATACAGTCGCAAGAACATTCATAGATCCAGCTTGGGTGTGCAAATTCAATTGTTTTGCGCCACCCTTTCATGCTTGAAATACCTCGCACAAGAACGAAGCGTTACGCTTCTTCATTTATTACAAGAACTGCAAAGGAGTGGAATGCCCTGCCCTCGTCAGTGTTTCCGGTAAATTATAACCCCGGTGTGTTCAAGTTAAGAGTGAATAGGTATCTACAAGCCAACGTGCTACACCTTCAACCACATCATCGCTTTCCATCAGGTGAGATCGTGGTCAAACGATTGCCTAGTCAGTAATAAAAAAAAGGCACTAATGAATTTGACGGCTTGAAACCGATATGATCAACACTGCGTAATAGCACTGCAGGTCTATGCAGGTATCCTGAGAGCAGTTTGCGTGCTTCACAGGTCGACGTAAGCTCTAAAGTCGCCCTATCCGTCGTAAAGAGCCACTATTGTAAAACCACAGGTTTTCAGGGGGAGGTTTTTTCTAATTTTCTCTTAAATTTCTTAGAGAATGTATGTTTTATAGTATCTTAAACGATTAAATTATGTAACGAGCATACAGTCATATATTTTTTTGTTTAATATCATCAGTTTTTATATATATTTTGTCCCTTAAGACTGTATTCCGCAAAATTTTAGCGAATTTACATGAACTTAATCGCCATTAGGGCTTTATTCTATGGAAAATGACTAGCACGCGAAAATTAACAGACGTTAGGACTTTTTTCAACGGAAATAGCAAAGTGGTGGCTTTTTACGAGCATAATGTTAAGTTAAAAGGCATATTTCCTAAAACTATTTCGATCACATCAGCTTTCATACAGAAAAAAAACATTCAAATCGGTCCATTTGTTTGGGAGCTAAGATGTCACAGAGAGACACAGATACACACATCATCATCATCATCATCATGTCAGCCTTTAGAAGTACACTGCTGAATATAGGCCTCCCCCAAAGAGTGCCATGACGAGCGATCTTGTGCCACCTCCATCCACCCACTTCCTGCGCTGGCTACAATGTCGTCGGTCCATCGTGTGGGGGTCTCCCCACACTTCGCTTGCTTGTTCGTGGTCGCCATTCGAGAACTTTTAATCCCCAGCGGTTGTCGGTTCTTCGAACTATATGGCCTGCCCATTGCCACTTCAACTTGCAAACTCTGAGAGCTATGTCGGTAACCTTCGTTCTTCTACGGATTTCCTCATTTCTGATTCTATCACGTAGTGAAACACCTAGCATAGCTCTCTCCATTGCACGCTGCGCAACTCTGAGCTTTTGTATGGGACCAATAGTAAGCGACCACGTATGTGCCGTATGTCATCACTAGCAACACGCACTGATTATATACTTTCGTCTTGAGGCTCTGCGGTATCTGCGACGACAAGATATGGCGTAATTTCCCGAACGCTGCCCATCCGAGTTGGATTCGTCGGTTGACCTCTTTGTCGAAGTTGGATCTACCCAATTGGATCGTCTGATCCAAGTAGACATAGTGATCAACAGCTTCGATAATATCGTTCCCAACATAAACCGGCATGAGTACGACATGAGCATTTGACATTATGTTCGTCTTGACCATGTTCATTTTAAGACCCACCTGTTGGGAAACAATATTGAGGTCACTGAGCATTGTGCTTAGGCCTTCCAGGGTTTCTGCCATGATGACTATATCATCAGCAAATCGAAGGTGAGTGATGTATTCGACATTGATGATAAATCGTTTTGTCAACAATTCTTAATCTATTGAGTTCATACATTTTTCCAATACTTAAGAAGAAAATAATTACATTACAATATAATGTTAAAGTCTATTACTAACCATAGTTCTGGTTGCATATTTTGGCTATAAATTTTATCAAATTAGAATTATATTGGTAATTATTGTCAGAATTTAATAATATTGAGTATGTAACGGTAACTAGCAGTTTCTTAATTTCAGTAAATTTCATTTTATTTACAATATGAATTCAAACAGTCGAAATATAAATAAATATTATGAAATTACTTATTGTTACATTATTAGACTATCTTTTTAGTCGAGGATTTAAGGCGAACTTGTTCTTGACAGCATTATCATATAACATTAGAGTGACTTCGTCAAACGTAGGCGTATCTTCTTCAATCTATCTAAAGCAGTTAGTACAAAAAGTCAGTACAAAGAAGACATAAAAAATAGTCGTAGGATACTTCAGTAAGCTACTGAACAGGTTTTTTTTTTTTAAATCATATCCGTCTATTTGTCTGTTCGTAAATCACGTGAAAACTACTCAACTAATTGCACAGCCGTTTAGATAGCTTATGAGTTAACTTACAAACTGGTGTACTTGTTATCTTAATACGATGAATAGAGGCCGAGCAATCGAAAAAAAACTATCCGATGACTGAACAAAATTTGGTATTTTGTACATAAAGGGACCATAAGTACAAAATACCACATACATTGTACTCTTGGTCATAGTCAAAGTATTTTATTGTAAATAGGCAAAAATAATAGCACATTTTCAAGTTAAAATTAACATCTCATGAACCCTTGTTAAAATTTGATTATTTGATCTTTTTATAATATCTCCTTAGATATCTCCTTAGATATACATAAAATATTATAAAAATATCAAATAATCAAATTTAAGATAAACTAGGTATTCTTTGTGTTTGAAAAGGAAATTTCCCTTTCAGGAGCCAACAGCCAACAGCCATGAGTTAAATCTCACACTGGAAAAGGAAATACCCTCTGACTCTACCGGTTCTTCAGACATTTCCCGTTAGAGAAGACAGCACCAAGAAACTCTACGGGGATGTATTTTTTTCCATATTTGTTGATTCTTTATATCTTTCCAATTATAACAAATTAAACAAACTACAGTAGTAGTAGTAGTAGTAGTAGTAGTAGTAGCAGTAGCAGTAGCAGTAGCGGTAGCGGTAGCGGTAGCGGTAGCGGTAGCGGTAGCGGTAGCGGTAGCGGTAGCGGTGGCGGTGGTTGTGGCGGTGGCGGTGGCGGTGGCGGTGGCGGTGGCGGTGGCGGTGGCGGTGGCGGTGGCGGTGGCGGTGGCGGTGGCGGTGGTGGTGGTGGTGGTGGTAGTAGTAGTAGTAGTAGTAGTAGTAGTCAAAGGAACTACACAATCGGATGATGGAATCCCTTCAAGTTTGGGCTCATTTGGTTTGTCTTGATGAGATCCCTGGTTTATGTAGTATCCAGGGTCTGATGATAGAGCCGGAAGGTAGTCACAGGAACTCAACAACAAACTGATGGAACCCCTTTCGAGTTTGGGCTCATTTGGTTTGTCTTGATGAGTTCTCTAGTTTTATGTGGTATCCAGGGTCTGATGATGGAGACGGAAGGTAGTCACAGGAACTCAACAACAAAATGACGGAACCCCTTCTAGATTGGGCTCATTTGGTTTGTCTTGGTGAGTTATCTGGTGTTACGTGGTATCCAGGGTCTTACGAGGGAGCCGAAAGGTTTTCACAGGAACTCAATAACAAAATGATGGAACCCTTTCTGTTTTGATTAGTTTTCTGGTGTTATGTAGTATCCAGGGACTGATCATGGAGCCGGAAGTTAGTCACAGGAACTCAACAACAAAATGAAAGAACCCTGTCGAGTTTTGGCTAATTTGGTTTGTCATGATGAGTTCTCTGGTTTTATGTGGTACCCAGGGTCTGATGATGAAGCCAGAAGGTAGTCATAGGAACTCAACAATCAAATAATGGAACCCTTTCTAGTTTGGTTTCATTGGGTTTTTCTTCATAAGTTCTCTGGTCTAATGAGGTATCGAGGGTCTGATGATTGAGATTAGGAACCCATTACCCAACCATCAAATGATGAAATCCCTTCGGGTTTAAGCTTAATTGATTGGTTTGATGAGTTCTCAGGTCTTAAGTGGTACTGGTGGTGTCTCGTAAAAGATTGCTTTAAAAAAGGATACATACATCATTACAGCATTTACAACTTAAAAATCCATTTGTTTTTGGTGTTTCCTCATATCTACGAGATGTGTAACCATTTTTTTTAAAGAGTTCCATTTCTTTACTAGCTAAAATCTGTATGTAACGTCTGAAAGGTTTTCGTTAAATTTGCTATAATATATATGAATTTGACCTGTTCAACATATCTCCAAATAAAGTTCACAATATAATATCCAAAGATTGGTTTAATGTGGCTTCCTAACTGTCGAGTTTCGTTGATGAATATTTCTGTTCATTTTTTCTTTTGGAGCGTCTTGCTAATTATAAGCAATATGCGAAAACTGTTAAATAGTGATTAGTAATATTTTTAATTTCAAGCTAGGTTTATAAAACACTGTAAGTTATGAGAATAAATAAAAATAAAATAAAATAAAAAATTGCTCAAATCACATCAATCTCGATTTCTAGTTGACTTTACAGCGTTCACAGACTACTTCAGCATAAAAACTTCTAAAGCATTCTGGACCTCAATTATGTTGATATTCAGTAAACACTGTCAGAGATCATGAACTTGCCCATTTTAATATTACCAACGTCTTACGTGATTAGACGAAATCATTTTCGTGTTTATTAGTTTACATCCATATAAATGTAAATTTCTGCTCAAGTATTAGATATCCCAATTTAATGTTAATATATTATAATTACATACAGAAGATAGGAGGATGTAATATCAGGTATTAGTTAAACGTATTTCTGTGTCAGCCTTACTCCGTGAGTATATGAGGTAGACATGATACACATTTTAATGATTTGCAGTTATAATCATTGTCATTAAACTTTTTCCTAGATTTAATATTTATTACACGACTGCCCAAAAATTTTTGGGCAGTTTAAAGTATGTATGTTTGTATGTGAGTTTCTTTATTTCAACATAACTTTTAAATGCCTGAACAGATTTTAATGTATGGGGTATCATTAGAATCCATACTTTATTCTGGGTATTATAGGAAATATTTTATTTTTACTTTAATATGGCACCATAATGAGAGACAACAATTATTTTTTTCTTGGAATTTTACAATGGATATCAAAATTGAAGGGTCTTGATGAGCATATTCAAAATATATAAAATTGATTGCCATAACATGTCACAAAAAAAACCTACTAGACCGATTGCGATGCGGTTATCACTGTTGGATATCTTCAGGTTTGACATAAAAGCTTGTGTACTTGGTATCTCAATCCGATGAGTAGAATCCGAGCAATCGATAAAAAATTTTTTGGTCAATTGATATTGTAAATCATGGAATAAGCACAACCTTGAGAAATGACCACGCGCGCGAAGCCGCGGGTACAGCTAGTAATAAATAAACTTGTCATTGTAGTCAGCCTTAGATTAAAAGTGTTCCACTGAACGGTTTTTGAACTTTAGTTTTTGACTTTTTAGTTTATGGCGGGTAGGCATTATTTTTAGCTATATCTATCTAGAATTATGTAGCTTTCCATCAGTGCCAGTTTAATCAAAAATAAACTTAGCCAGATAAAGTACACTGTGTAATTTCCGTATCATTATTAACATGATTTAAGTTTAAAAACTAAAACCCGACTACGGTCAGGTAAAAAATAGCCTTAAAATAATATGACACCCATGCGATGAAGTCGAAGCGAGTTTGAATACCTCGTTTGTCAAAATCAGACAAAGTTTTAGTTTCAACACATAACCCTGCATTTGCCTTGCTGTAGTAGGGTAAAAAATAGCCTATGACACACTCTATCGATCTATACCTCGCTTGTCAAAATCGGACCAAGTTTTTAGTTTAAATACATAACCCTTCCTTTGTTACGCAGTAGTCGGGTAAAAAAAAGTCTATGACACTATTATACCTGAAGACGAATCGATTGACACCTTGCTTGTCAAAATCGGACCACTAAGGGCGACGCTTAGGTGGAACATCCACATAACTACATACATAGATACATACAACAGACATATATACATACATAGACTTTTAAACTCATTACCCTTCGCTTGCTTCACTGCAGTCGGGTAAAACCGTATCTATTATAAGACATAATTTCAAACACTAAAACCCGACTACAAATTGGGAAAAAATATCTCATGACATTCTTGCAATGAAGCCGAATCGATTAGTACATCGCTGATCAAAATTGGACCAAGTTTTTAGTTTGAACACATAACCCTTCCTTTGCTTCGCTATAGTCGGATAAGAAAAATAGCCTTTGACACTCTATACGTGAAACTAAGCGATGAACACCTTTCTTTTCAAAATCGGACCAATAGGGGCAACGCTATGGTGGAACATCTACATACACACATACAAAGACTCTTAAACTCATTACCCTTCCCTTGCCAATACCAAAGCAAGGGAAGGGTAATGAGTCGGGTAGTACCGTAGTCGGGCAAAAAAGTCCTGAAACATAAACACGAAGTTGTCTAATGATACACTACGCCAAGATGAAAATTTTACCTCTGGCCGACGATGGTACGCCGAAATGTTCCACAGTACTGTGAATAACAGTAACGAAAGTCATCTCTTCGGAACTTTTAGTATTTATTCAGGTAAGCGTAAAACTGAAAGTGATGACTTATAAATTTAATGTAAGAAGTGAAGACTCATTTTGGAACAATTGGATTTCGAAGACAGAATTAATGTTCGCCTTCCACTTAGAAACTACACTACGTGTTGGACTTATACGTGCGACCCAAACAGAGTCGTGTGTGAAAATTTTGTTGATCGATGCGACAAGCGACATACTCTTGCCCAGTTCGTTCTCCATTTTAATTTTATTTTATTTTCTGGAGGAACATGTTCCTTGTTCACTCACTTGTTACAGGAGGCTACGTTATGTAGGAAAATATGTAGCCCTTGTAGATTCAGTGTTCTGTGGGCAAATTTCAATGTTCTGTAGGCAAATTTTACGACAGTGTTTCTACATTTTTGAGCTATTCGAACAAGTTTGTCAGCTCCTCTAACTATGATTATATTGTTGCTAATAGTAATGTTTTTCGTTGCTAAACGCTGATTCCAAAATAATTTGCTGAAATTCGTTCACTACAAAAGTTTAATATTAACCTTTAACTAAGTTTGTTACAGTAATAAACCATTCATGTATTGATTAAGTAGATTAATAAAATGTTGTAACAGTTTTTGCCAAGGCAATGTGTATCTAGTTTGAGCAGTCAGAGTCTGTCAACATCATCATCAGTCTATATTTGTCCACTGCTGGACCTAACTTATGTCGATATTCAGTAAACATGTACGCCTCTTGCCGGCTTCACCTAATGCACACCACTGAGCTCGTTTGATTTTTTACAAGACATTTAAAGTCTGAGTCTGTTACAAACTCTTTCCAAACCGATATAATAACTCTGAACTACCCTGAAATTGGCTTTCCATAACGATACATGCTTCACGCCATATCAGCATAATGTAGTCCATTTACGACAAAACCACCGCCAAAACAACATATAAACTACGTCAACATTTTCCTTATATCGCCTTATGACAAAACTGTGTGCCCATGTTTTTGCCGAAAGCACCCAACCGAAAGAGATATATACACTATTTGTGCTTCTTCACTTGAAATGACCACGGAACTTGGGAAAAACCTTATCTATTTGGAATTAGGTTATGAATTCCAACCAAGTTTTAGGGGCTGGTAGCTTATTAAAATATTTGAACACTTGGATGTATGACGGAGCTGTCACATATTATACGATGTTATTTAATAAGTTCAGAAAGTTTCCAATTCGGCCGTTATAGCTCCGGGGGAATCTTCCCGCTTTCGTTCTCCCATCTTAACTTGGTAATTGGGCGATGGTGGCCTAATGGTTCTATAGTGCAATTTAGAATCCAACGATACCGGGTTCAAAACCTAGGCTCCCGCACCAATGACTTTTCGAAGTTATGTGCGGTTTTCCATCGCTCCGTGCTTTGGAGGGCACGTTTAGCTGTCGGTCCCGGCTGTTATTGGTTAATAGCAGTCGTTAAGCCATGTCAGAGGCCCTCGGGCGGCCTGACAAACTCTGACATCAGAGGCCTCATACCACAAACTCGGTAATTTTGTTCGTGGCAATCGGTAATACTCACAAAATGTTTTAAGTGTAACCCTGAAAATTTTATCAAAAAGAAATAAAAAAAAACTTGTCCTAGTCAAAGTAAAAAGGCACGCTGGTGGCTACAATAGACAATAGACAACCCCGGTGAAGAATCTTTTTTGAGAATTGAAACCTTTTTACTTTTCTTTGCACCTACACATATTTTAACTATTCAAACAAAATTAAAAGCGGTCAGATCCACGATCCACCTTTACCATCGATCCCTCTAAAGTCAATCAGGCTTTCGGTCGTCGCATAACCTTTATTTTTCTGGTTCCATGCCTTTAGAATTCCGGTTGATATATTGTACTTCTAATTCTACCTGTTGGCTTCTAGCCAAGCGTCCGGTCGACAGCCACCTTCCTAGCGCAGGGTTAAGTTGTGTTAGAATGCCTGCAGTTCGCATTTTAATTAAGTTATGGATTGAATAGTTGTTCAATACTAAGTAAGTATGTTTGATTTAAATAATGTTATTGTTTTCGGGCATTTTGTATAGTCACAATGTTAATAAACTGAGTTGAACCGGCAAAGCGATTATAATCCAATGAAGGTGAGAGTTTCAAATTATTTAAACACCTTTTTTAAAGGAGTATGACAATGACATGATATTATGTGCGAGGTGGACCCAGCGTTCTTGTCATCTGCTGGTGACAGCAGTGACAGTAGTGGCAGCGTTGACTTTTTCTTCTCTTTCTCATCCTTTGTCATCCCTCTGTTGGGCATAATCATCCTCTCCTTGACACCACCCCTTTTGATCTTGTGCTGTTCTGAGAAATAGCGTTGACTACAATTATGTTATACATAAACTGAGGTAGATACTTTGTACCCCGCTCTGCGTGGCGAAATAAACACAAGCTAATCAGCCTGTGTCGACGTAGTCCCAAACAGCAACAGTACGTGTTGCATCATTACAGCAGGGATGCAACGACGGAACACGTAAATACATGCGACTTCCGAAACATGAAAAATTGATCAAAAATGCCAACTTGTGTGTTTAGAAAGCGCACAACTGGGACTGCTGTGAAAGGTAGGAAGGATGTGTTTTTTCATTTTTAGGTAGTATTTACGACATTGAAAATGGAAAATAATAAATTTCATTTTACTCTAAATTAACTGTTGCGATGTTGCCGCTTCGCCACCTACACGAACGAGACAAGTAGCGGGTTACGTTTAAGAGCGACGGATAGAACTCGATAATGGCGCGCAGCGTTGTTAGTTCGTATCCACAGATTACCCCCTATAGATACCGCTTACAAGGCATCAGACGCACGCAACACATACTTGCTTTATCTAGTATAAACAGGCTTGCTGTGAGACACGACTTCAGTCTCGACCAAACTCTCGACCCGTGCGAGAGTGCTTGTTTACTGCGAATTTAATCGAAAAAAAAACATTTTTAATGGCTTGCTGTGCAGTAAAATGGTGTGAAAAGTCAGCCAAAACGTCAAATTATCAAAAAGTTGGCATAACGTTTCACCGGTAAGTAATTTAGTACTTTTTTCTGATATACTACGAGCCAAGCGGATTTCAGTTTATACTGTTCCACAGGTCTTGAGCGTCATGGAAAAATAAGCACGCGTTGATGTCTTTTTGAAAAGTCTCTTTCACTCATTACGTTAAGTACAATAGTTATCCCTGTCTAACAAGAGCACGTGTAAGCTAGTGTTGGGATATCACAAAATATTCTCATGTTGGTATATACGAGATTTCGACCTAATTATTTAGAATACCGTATCACAATTTTTTTGTTTTTATACGAATAACAAACTATCACGGAATACGGTTAAAGCTTGAAGTGTGGTTAATAGGTACTTGATTGCTTTTAGATGTAAATGAAGATAGAATTAAAATACAATTTTACTTTACAGCTTTTACGAAAGAAGCTTTTGAAGCTTTGAAGTTCAAGACAGCATAGGCAAACAAGCCTATTTATTGCTGTATTGTTTTCGACGAAATGAAAATTGAGAAAAGTAGAAAAGACATACGGTTATGTAGATTTTGGCGAGGTGCCTTTTTTCTCATAAATAAATACATTAAATAATATCCTTATTTATACATTTTGTTTTCTTAGTACCTACTTACTGCCATTCTGCCACCATCGTGCAGGTGGTCTGACTCTTAAACTAAGTCCTCTTGGCCACGATTCCGACACTTCCACATCCGCTTGGCGCAGGAATGGAAATAGAGGCGTGCACATGAGGAGGCCCAACTGTAGCTTGATGTAGGCTACTTTATATAGATAGAAAGATAGTATATCTACCCATTTTAGGTGATCAATCAATACTCAAAGCTAGTAAAAGTGGGGAAGAATATTTTTTATCTGCTATGTAAACCAAAAACTGATATGAATATATTTTTTATGTACAATCCTCTAGGCTTCTAAGTATCGTTAATCTATTTAAAGAAATTCAACTTTTATTAAGTTTGATTGTTTTCTCGAGTTTATCTCAAAAAGCATAATATTGCTTGTTGAGATTAAACAAAATCAAAACTATTTTGATCGGCCCTGCAGTCCCATCACTATGGTCAGTACATTTCTAGTGCGACCCGTATCTTCTTTGTAGTTTGTGAGTGCGACCTTGAATAAGCTAATCACGGCGCAGTCGTTGCGTTCCCCGCGACCCGTGCTTTCCTCCATAATTTGTGAACTCTAATCCGTACAATATTTCAATGATGCGGAATCTATAGGCGGTAATCTGTGTTCGTATCATACGAACTAATGATGCTAGGAGATGTTGGGGCTTACCAACGGCTGGCGATCGTCAATCTGCGTTCCGATCCGTAAAGGACACGGCTGACGATCTTCAGTCGGGAAGTCCAGCGGAGTTGCAACCTTATTTGTATTGGATTAGGATAGAGTATTGTATTTGTGTTACATATATTTGAAAACAGCTTGAAACAAGCGATTTTATTGGATAACTAGCGAACCACCCCGGCTTCGCACGGGTAGATATATAGAAAGATAACATAAGTATGTACTTTATTTGGACAAATAGAACAACAACAATTTCTTACACGTATAGGTTTTATAATAACGTACCATTTTGACTATAGTATTATTCTGTTTAACAGGAGGTTGAATTAAGCTTACTGTTAAAAGTTTTAATGCCAGTAAGTGTAATTCAACCTCCTTGGGTTTAAAAAACTGGATAGAGCTGTGTCGAGGCGCACGGCCGTTTGTTTGTCGTGAAACGTCTACGCTACGTCTAGAATTTTTAAAATCGGTTAATATTTTTTGAGTTTATCGGTAGCGCTGACCCCACTGCAATATTTTTAGCGTATTTATGCCCGTCGTAACTTCTAAAAAAACGCCAGTTAGCGTAATTGAAAATCATTGAACCACTCACTCATATCTCTATCGTAATTGCAGTACTTTTGACCATAGACAACTGAATTATTACTCACGTATTTGGCAGACTTGTTATTATTTCGTGTTATTATTTTTTGTAGCATAGATCATTTCCTACTTCAATGATTATTAGATGTTCTGTGATTTTGTTTCCATGGCAACGTTTCATATACAAAGACCCGTATCTTCTTAGTTTGTGATAAGAAGTAATCCAGTTTTTATTCAAAATTTGCTACCACGGGTTACATTATTTTAATTTTGAACTCAAATTTTTTGAAAAATGAAATACTGCTAGTGTTATTCGCTGAGAATTTAGCTTTCTTTATGTGAAAGAATTTTTAAAATCAGGTCTGTATTTTTTGAGTTTATCTATTACAAACAAACAAACAATCAAATGTTTCCTCTTTATAATATTAGTGTAGATAAAGTGGTTCGTTACCAGTCGTTTTTTTTTGTGAGTTCAGGTTGTCCTAGCGAGTTCATCGACCGTGTAGTGAGTGATTGTGATTTTTTATTTGTGTTTTTGTTAGTGATTTATAGCTTCTATTTAGTGTTATTACGGATGAACCGATTTTGATGCATTTTTAATGTTTTAAAACTGATGTGATCGAAATGCTTCTTAGCTATAATGGGGGTGAGGGGTCGGGGGTTATATAAATTAGGCCGAGTACTTTTCAATCCACCCTCGTCTATGAGGTATAATAGCTACAAAGTCATTCTTAGGTTTGGATGAATGGTTCATAAATATTCATTATAATTAGTAGATTAAGGTAAGTAATTAGTAGAAATATATTAATTCATCTATTACTATTATGAAATTTTAGATCGCAGTCACGTCGCATTGTGCTGGCCAAGACTATACTTTAATTTTGGTCTGCTATGTTATTCCACAAGACGATTTTAACGTATGGATTTTTCTAGATGCGTTGGTAGGTAGTACTCGAGTGGAGGGGGGTATGAAAATCTGAAATCTCCCCACCACACGCATAATGCCCCCTCCCCCCCCCTACTCCCCCCGCACCCTCTTCCCTCTCGCCCCCCGACAACCTCCCCCGCAACCCACCATCCCTTACGTACTACAACCCCTCTACCCCTGGCACCGCTTCTTCACCCCCGGCCGTACACAACACGAGCCACTGAGTGCCGTCGCTCTGATGTTTACATTTAGAACTTAAATTTTGTGGAAAAGGTAAATTTAATCTTTTTTAGTCTAGTTTATAACAAAATAATCTGATTGACAAGACTATAATTAAATAAGGCGTAGTTTATGGTAATTGGGAATAACAGAATCGTCACCGCTTACTATACCTTCTGATTAAATTTTTCCTAAAACCACTATTTAGTACAACACCGCTAACTTTAATATTTGTCGCTATGAGTTACATTAAAGGTTAAAGTAATTTTACTAAAGGTCGACTGCAAATTGAAACTAATGTTTGCTTCTTGATATACGTCCGAAAACTCCACCGAAGCGAACGATTTGGGTACAATACTTTAGTAATACCTACGAGTACTCTGAGGTACAAGAGCAAAAGGTTTTTTGGTATACTGCGTTCTATTATATCTCCTTGCTCACCATGTCGTCGGCTGGCTTTACGGACAGCCTGGAGGATCAAAATTTGCTTAGAGTAGAGCTAAGGAATTTAACCTGTAAACGAATGTGTTTTTGAAATTTTTGGGCTAGTTTTTAAATATAGAATGATTAAAGGTTTGTCATAAACAAAATCTGTATTTGAGGTAGGTTATTGAACCAGAACATCGAAAAATAAACATTTTTTTAAATATAATTTTGATGTTACATGTTTTTTCGCAAAATATGCAAAAAAATACGCGTTTAACCCGTACCCCCCCGTACGTATACTTTAGCCGAGGAGTTAGAGGAGTACATTTTGAACAGAAAATAGATGCTTACTTACAATTTCTGTTGCTCTCCTTGTATGTGTTCAAGTTACGAAGCAACACTTTGGAACATTTGTAAACTATTTACCACAGAAAGAACAATTTAGTTGTAATCGAAGAAAAGCATCGTTAGTATTTTTTGTTGGTGTTACCAAAATGTTAGGTAACTAGTAGGAGATGACGCGAATCAAACGTTTTTTATTTACATAATATATAGATTAAGACCAGGCTCTGCTTTTTAAGGGCTTTTTGCATAAATATGCTGGGTCAACTACAAACCTGATACATGTGAAATTTAACATATATGTTTTTGAGATCTTTATCTCTCTAAGACTTAGACAAAAAGATACATTTTCTTATCAAAAATTACGTTACTTTCGGTAATGTTTACATTTTTCTACTCAACGGCTTAAGTTTTATCTCTAAAATAAATTTCTCTGCAAGAAAAAGTAGTTTATTATCTAAGGCTTAGACAAAATTTACCTAACTAAATTATTAGCCTGCCAATAAAATAAATAAGTTTTGAGACAACAGTCATTTAGTTCCGAGCTAAATTGTGTGCTCAAACAGCGCTCGCGATATTCAACCTTGTTGCGCAGGCACTTCAGTGCTTATTGCGGGTAGCGGGTGGCAGAGTGTAGGGTAGGTGGCAGGGAAGTGGGGAGTGCAACCTTAGAGCCTGGCCTTAAGTACCTACTTATGTAGCTAATACATATTCTTAAAAATAAACTGCCATTGTAACTCTAAACGAAATTCACTATAGAAATGACAACGAGTGACCGCTGACCAAAGAAAAAAAAAACCACAAAATTAGTAAAAGTACAAATCATCTTTATTGTCTAAATCTTCATACGTACAAACCAGTACATGAATTTTCATTTATACTAGATTATTATTTACAATGTTTTAAACAATCTTAGGGCGCTATTTACGATACTAAAGACGACCTTGTTTCTTCATCATGTTGTCATCAATACATTTGTGAGCATTTAATAGCGTTGTTACACAACAGTGTCACAGTCAGTCTGCGAACTACAGACACGGTTGTTGAATTTTTGTGTCAAGATTATGAATAGTGTCGAATATTTCATGTTTTTGGCATCCCATACAACGGAATAAGAAAACGAAATAATACTTGCGATTTATCACAGACATAACAATGGCTACTCGTTTTGCCCCGGTTGATGAATTGCAGGAATAACTGTACAATCTATCTATCTATCTACTATAATAAAACTGTTACTGGGCTAAATCTGTACTTTAAATATTTTTTGAAAATTATAATTGAGATAAACTTCGAAATCGATATGGAGTGCAAATAGTTTTATATTTTATTTTTTGTCTGTCTGTCTGTCTGTCTCTTTGAACACGCATCACGCTGAAACTACCAGACGGATTTTGATGCAACTTGGCACAATCATAGTTTATGTTATGGATTAACATTTAAAATACTTAAACATTTAATATATCCCGAAAAAACAACGGTTCCCGCAGGATAGGGTTGAAAATTATTTAAAAGAACACATATCACGCTGAAACTACGAGACGAATTTTGATGCAACTTGGCACAGTCAAAGTTTATATTATGTGTTAAAATCAATGATACTTATTATCACGAAAAAATAAGGGATTCCTGCGGGATAAGAGTCTAAAGTTATGTTAATTTAAAAGGAATAAAAATAGTACATCTTTTTATAAACCGGTACCGTAAATTCGGCATGCATGTCACGAGGCAAAGTGGCACAGCGGGAGCGTGACTGGTCTGCAACCCGGAAGCACATGGATCAAATCCACGCGCTGATAAAAATGTTATGCCTCAATATTTATAAACATTTACATATAACGCATTATTTTTACATTTTCTTTGATTTTTTTTAAGACTTCTGTAATTTCTGAAGTAAACCGTCAAGTTTTGTTTGAAAACAATATATCATGGGATATTGATAATTTATAACCCTTTCGACGCAATATACCAAAAACGTAAAATCCCATAGACGTAGAATGGTACGATTAATGTCAAATTCTCATTTCTTGCCGTTATGCGCGAAAATCGCGAAATACTCAACGATGCCAATTTTTAAAATCATCACTGTCACAATAATTTCACTTCGGATTATTTAGAAAACAAGCTCAAAAACAGAAAACAATTCTGTCAATTTACTTTGTAATATTTTTTGACTAAATTTGTTAGTGCATGTTTTATTTACAATCCTTCATAAAAAGCGCCCTCTTGCGGCTGTTTGTATTAGTAACCAAACTGTTTACTGTTTTAATGTTGTACTAACAGAACTGTCAAACAGCTGTCTGAACAGCTATGCAGTTGTACGCGCTTTTTTGAAATCCCATCCCTTAAAGCGTGAACGGGGGTGGCAAAGTTTGTATGTGGGCAAAGCTGCAGGGCGCAGTTAGTAATGGAAATGGGCATTGCCTATTAATGACCTCAGAATCGGTTAAAGATATCAGACTTAATGCTAAGTAGCATTTTCTACCATTCAACCTGGAAGTGCAAGAAAAATGGTAGTGGTGCAGTAATCAAAATAACGTAAAGTGATTAGAAATAAGTAGGCTTAAACTAAAATTTTAAGAATAAATATATCTTAAACTTTAGAATACATAAGAATATTAAAAGTTATACACTAATATATAATAATATTATCATTATCAAGTATGATAGGTGAAAAAAATGATATATAAAAATAATTTAAAAAAACAGTTTGTAAAAAATCCATAGTATAAACAAATAAAAAAAATAAAAGTGTGAAATTATGAACGATGAACCTTTTCGACATAAAAGTTGCGAACTTGGCGCTTGAACATACCCTTAGTAGTTGCCTTTTTTACGTCTACCGGCAACGCATTCCACAGTCTTACTGCTACAGCGGAGAAGGAGTTGGCATCTATACGTTGGCATAGTCACTTGGTCACTGAAAATTAAGACAATTAAGCTATATTTTAGTAGATTAAAGCGTTGACAATGAAAGTAAATAAATAATTCAACCCATTTCTTACAGGCCTCCTCACACCTAAGAAAAATCAGCCAACAGTCCTTCTCATCGCCACTTGAGGTTTATGTACTTATGTCTTCCACCTTGGTTTTTCTTTGGATCTCCGTCTTTCACACTCAATCGCTCAATGTGAGCTTAGAAACAGTACCTACTTAAATAAAATAAGAAATCACATGGTGCAGTATTGGACCTACTTACCTAGAGCAAAATAGAGTTCTGTTCAAAATTGAAACAGTGATATCACTTTCAGATATCGTTACAAAAAAGAACAGCGGGAAAAATGTTTTAACCAGTTCTACAAAATAACAGTTCCAACGTGTCCTTTTAAAATACCTCCATAACTGTTATTTTGGACAGTTTCTATAAATATTCCTCAATCCTACATTGCAGTAGTACCACATCACTGCTTAGCAAGGTGGTGCAGGATGAATTTTAAAGAGCTAATGTAAGGCCGGCTTAAAGCTACTATATATATGGCTTCAAAGTTTTAATTAATAATCTTTGTTATGTGACGATGCCAATATTTGACTATTACGACAAGACTTTGTTATTTACCATCAGGTGTTCAACCTGAACCAAACCTTCAAAAATAGCAGCCTGCAGTGTAAGTACAACCTACTGCCAGAAGATATTCGAAACACTATAATAGTAAATTCATATCAGATAATATAGCAAAATATTCATCGTGACGGGTACCACATTTTAAAGTGCCTCAAATGAACCTCCCCCTCTTTTCCTCCAACATTAATCGGCCAAAACGTGCCCCAGAACTTTCTTGCACTAAATAACTTCCCCTAACTCGTCCGCTCGGGTGTAAAATAGCCTTAACGGATTCGAACACATCTGGCGTTAAGGACGATGAATTAAGAAGAGTGAGTTCTTTTAATTTTTTTTTAAATTGACTCTGAAGATCTTATTATTATATTAGATACTTTCTGTTCCATTGATAAGGAGATAAAAGAATAAATAAAGATTCAGGGAATTCGATATTCATTTACTGGGAAGCCAATATTGATATATATTTTTTTACTTACATTCTCAAGGTTGTGTTGGATGGGGTGTGTGCGAGTAGGTAGTAGCCAAAGTTTTTTTGGGCATAACGTACTTTCATCGTTTTATTTAATAGGGATATAGTGTTTGTAGTGTCTTTGGCATAGGTTTCCTTTTCCTCTTTCCAAGCTTAGCAACCTGTTGCTTGAGTGGATCAGTCAAAGGCGTTAAGTTTGTCTCTCCATCTCCGTCAATTCCCGTTGATGGAAATTACAAAAATATCATTTATGCCGTATATTTTGACATTCTGAAGGGCATCAAAACCTACAGGGTACTTCTTGTTGACCTAGAATCATGAAATTTGGCGAGAAGCAATGTCTTACAGCACAAGTAAAGGGAAAAATCAGAAAACCATAAATTGAAATCCAATAAACACAAAAAAACATTGCAGGTGGTAAACTGACCGCAACCTTTGTCGATGTATGGGAACAACCAGTTTTCCAACGGCATACTTCAGTTTGTACGGAACCCTCGGTGCACGAGTCTAACCGGTTTTTATATGTTAAATTTATTTATTGAATAAAAAAGGCATGTACAACAATAATAGAGTGGATTCAAGCACCTGGTTGCTAAACTAGGCTCAAGAGATAGGAACCCGTGAGGTAGTTCATTTTGAAGTTTCGCCATGCGTCTCATTGAGTAAAAGAAAGGTCCAAACGGACCAACTTGGTAGGCTCGGTAACTCACACCATACCATCGGTAATTCACATCAGCCCGATGACGTCTACAGCTGAACATTGGCCTCCCCCACAACATTCGGCTGTTAATCCCCGGACTAGGCGGGCGGCTCGGTGTTGCGGCAGATGTTCCCGCGCTGGGCTGGCAGCTCGGTGTCGCGGAATATGTTCATACATTCACAGGACATGCTGCTGTCCAGTTCCTGGATTCTCTGCTGGTTCTTTAGCACCCGTGGGATGAGAACAGGAAACTAATGGTTTACATTCATTACTAAGTAACTCGTTTTTTACTATCGTTAAATATGGCTAAATGGACAGATGTACAGATGTAAGACGGAAACCTTTAGTTAACACCATATGAAAATAAACGCTGGATGAATAGTGTGAATTCCAATTTGAGTTTGTAACCAATAGCTATACAAAAGTAGGAATACATTTAATGAGAGTGCTGACTCCTACCTCAGTTGATAGTATGTCAGGCCTCCCAAGGGTCTCGACGTAGCTTAGCGACTGCTATCAACTGTAAGCAACCGGGACCAACTTTACTTTCCCTCCAAAGCACGGAGCAATGGCAAATCCACACATAGCTTAAGTCATTGTAAAATAAGTAAAGTAAGTTAAGCTTGTGAGCCTGTACGCTCACAGCACCCGCGGGGAGAGGAGGGTGAAGGAACTTAAGACATGCACCCAATGCCTGGCACCGCTTATGATCATTCTTTTATTTATGAATTTGAATACCAAAATGTCTGTGATATGTACGATTCTGTAATATTAACATAATAAAGCTTCTCATAAAGTTATACCAATGGTAAAGCTACTGATGGCTGTAGCAACAACTTCACAATTGCTATAACTATTGCCAAACCTTATCCCAAAAGCACAACACCTCGAAGATAATATTCCTCGTAAACTCATTTGCACCTCCAAATCCCACATAACCCCTCGTAACTCGATATCCGAGTATCGATAATCGTATAAACGTCGGATTATTTGAGATCATCACCTCGGGTGTCAGATTGTTTTTTTTCTACGTACGATTTAGTGGGTATAAATAGGGGTTTTTGTTACCACCCGCAGACGTGGTGCATTTCTTACGGGAAAGGGGATGTAGGCTTGATAGTATTGGTGTTGGTACATTTCGTATTCTAAAACCAATAATTTTATGATTCCACCCGATTAAAGATTAGTTTAAAAAGAAGTAAAACCTAAATTTTTAACCCTAGATAGATAACCTACGTCGAATCGACGTAATACATTTTGAAAAATCGATATATCTCGTTTGTTTTTCGCTTTACTAAGCTGGCCGTTCCAGCCAGCTCAGTCGGCCCAAAAAGCTTGAAAGACACTTCTGTATCGTTCAGGCTGCGGTTCAGGTAAGTGCAATACTTTCGTCAATATTTAACTACCGTAAGTCAAAGTGCAACTATACAGACTTGGCTATGGACCTTCAAATTAAACTATATTCCACTATTTTTAAATCACCAAAAAAAACAGCTGTATCTACTGCTGGTACTGAGTACATCTAGGCTAAAATAAAAACAAAAAAAAAGATAGCTAAATATGATCCTACAATAAAGTCAATAATTGGTCACGTTTACATAGATTCGCACACCTAAAATAAATTCTTGCTAATTCATTCATAAATACTAGGTATGCGCGCGCGATTCATAAACACTCGCCACAGAATAACTAATAGTGCATATCCACTCGCGTCGAAGCTCAAGGATGTAATCGGCTGGCCACAAACCTCCACCCCGCCCCGCACCCGCGCCGCCTCCACCGGCGTCTATCCCTTTTGTATCGGCATATTGGTCGGCTCGGTTCCTTTTTTCCTAATTACTAATTAATCGCGTCGCATCGCACGCGCGCGCCGTTCCTACGCCGCTTGATAACCGTCGCGATGGCTTATCAATTTTCACCTCGTGAATACACTTTAATGTTACGTGCATATTTCCTGTCTGGGGAAAATACGAGCGAAGGTCTCCGAATGTTCCGTGATTTGTATCCTGACGCTCGACAACCGAACTTCGCTACAATGTCGAGTGTCTACCAACGTATGCTGGACCACGGCTCGGTTTTTACCCCGTCACATGCACAAGGAGGGAGACCTGCGCTTCCTCAAAACGTGTACGATGATGTAGCTACTTCGAAGAAGATCCCCGCAGAAGCACCAATGATGCCGCTCGCCATTTTGGAATTAGCCAGTACTGCGCTTGGAGAATAGTGCATTCAACAGGAATGCATCCATACCATTACAGGAAAACGTAAGAACTGACTACAATCGACCGAGTTCCAAGAATTACATTTTGCAATTGGATTTTGAACAATCTCGACGCTAATGTGTTATTTTCTGACGAGTGTTTATTCACAAGGATTGGACTGTTTAATCAACACAATGAACATTGGTGGTCGGTCCGAAATCCAAAACTAACGCGTCAACATTCTTTCCAACATCGATTCAGTGTAAATGTATGGGCGGGAATTTTGAACGATAGACTGATTGGCCCGTATTTCATTGAAGGTCACCTCACAGGAGAAACTTATTTAAACATTCTCCGGACGATGGTGTCTTCGATGCTGGATGAAGTTCCGCTGGCATATCTGCAAGGTGTGTTTTTTCAACAGGACGGCGCCCCGCCGCATTATCATAGAATGGTAAGGGAATACCTAAACGATCAATTCGGAGACCGTTGGATTGGTCGCGGTGGACCAATACCGTGGCCAGCGCGTTCGCCGGATTTAACACCTATGGACTTCTTTTTATGGAGCGAAATAAAACGGCGTGTTTATGTGAGTGAACCGGACACTATGCAAGTGTTAAGACAGCGCATCATAGACGCTTTTGACGAAGTGAAAAGCCTAAACATTTTAATGTCATTAGGCAGTAATCTGTGTAAACGTGCTCGCTTGTGTATTGATAATGACGGTGGTCACTTCGAACAATTGTTAAAATACTTGAAAGTTAATTTCTAAGCAGTGTAAATAGTAATAACAATAGTTGTAAATAGCTGATTATAAACTTTTAAATACACCAAAATTCCTTTGTTTCTAACTTAATAACTTTTAAATTTAACTTGGCTCATTGTGATACCTAAGTGTTGGTATTTTAATCTAAAACAATTCAACACCTACTTACCCAATAAATAAAGTAATTTTGCCGGTCCTAAGCCCGTAAAAGTATGAAGGAAAGTTAGAATAAATCAAAAAAAGTATTTTTATGCTACATTTCATATTTTATTTCGTATGTAGGTACCGACTTCCCAACCCACCGGAGACACCTACTTTATTTTGTTATTGATAAAATGGTAGCTAGCGTGATAGTCGAGGTAATTGAACGCGCGAGAAAATGCGAGAAAGAGTAGGACAGAGATAGTTTTCACTACTCACGCGCACTATGTGATTTCATGCATTATTAATTGCATAGTATTTTTAGTATGTGTCCATAATTTTAGATAGGATTTCCGAAAATTTCAGATTTTAATAAATTCTGCACTGTTAAATATTCAAAAGTTCTGACTACATATTTGGATTGCATTGCCACTTCTGCACAGCACATATTTTTTTTGGTAATTGAAAAATATTGGTGTATACAAGCGCTTGTTAATAAAAATTGACCTCACTCCCGCTTTAAAATACCAAGTTTTATTACAATAGTTATCCAACACTTACCTCAAAAAAAACTAACGAAAATTTTTGTATTTTGGATGGAACTCGAACCGGCAACCCATCCGGGCCTCTGCGCACACATGTACAATACATGTGTGTACACTTCAGTTTTTACTACAGTCCGCGAGGCCTAAGCTGAGCTTTGCATTTGTGTGAGTGATCACCAAAAGTAGAGTCAGACAATAACGTCTTAAAAATTAATTTTATTTTGGTTTATGTAGGTACATAATATAAGTGGGAGAGGTATTCTAGTATTAAAATAAAATAAAACTAAATTGGTAAAATAAAGGCCAGCTATATGTTTGACTGATGAGTATGTGTACATATGTAAGTCTGACTGAGAAGTAATAGATCAATTATTAAAATTCAAATATAAAAAAAATATAACAATTCTTCTACACTAGACATTGCACGGTCATGATTTTCCTTATCACTCTCGTTTTCATTTACACTCTCGTCTGATGTGTCGTTTGTGTTAATAAGAAATCGTTCCGTTATATTATTAATAACGGCGTCGTAACCACGAAACTGTTTTTCTTCTTTTATTGCAAGGTCACAAACATTTTTCCATTCTTGTACAGTGAAAGTTTTAACTTTATCTTTCGCTTACCTCATTATTGTCTCCATATTTATTGACACGTTTTTGTTTGCCACGTATCCTTTTATCATTGCCCATATATTTTCAATTGGATTGAAATCCGTGGTGGTAGACGAAGGACTCTGTGACCATGTTCTCAAAGTAAAGTGTCAATTTTATATTCAATAAATCTTTGTTTGTTGTCAATTGACAGAGTTGTGGTTTAAGCATCGATATAGAGTGATCGATATTTCGATACTCGAGTCAGTCAATCATATCTTGTTTTCGACTATTTGAGTTGGGAGCGAGAGTTTTTAACTAATTGTGGTAAGATGCATTGTCTACCACAATAACGCTATTGGGCTTCAAATTTGAAATTAATTACGTTTGTAACCATTTCGTGTAGGTTTTTAATCGCCAATTTACTGCTTTATTAAAATCGTCAGTGATAATGATATTTTTCCTGTATCTGGTTATTTTCTAAAATTTCAATTTGCTTCCGTCTTCCAAAACACGTTTACCTTCCAATAAAACTCTTTTAACAGGGGACAGCGGAATTCCTACCGATGTCGCTACCAATTGGGCTGATGTAGTGACAATTGACATGTCTTTATCGTTCATGTCTTTAAAATAACTGTTTAAATTTCACAAAATTTCTTTTAATTGGCTATATAAAGATTTTCATATTCTTCGTTTATTTGTATTGGTAGCCATTTTACTAATATATCGAACACAAAAACAAAATATTAAGAATTAAACACGTCACGCTGCTACCAGTACAAGAGGTGAAGTGTGGAAGGTGCGCAGCGGAGTTACGTCACGCGAGGGACGCACCGCGCCTCAGGTCGGTTGCCAAAAACAGTTTAAACCGGTTTAAACCAAGCAAAGATGCACCGCGCCTCAGGCTGGTTATCACACCTACACTATCAATGTACACTCAAACAAATGCAAAGCTCAGCTTTCGCCTCGCGGACTGTACCCACTTTGGCAGCAGCGCTATAATTTATGATTTCCTATTATTCCCATCAAACATGAAGATCGGACCAACGCGGCGAAACTTTCCATTGAACAAACATACATACAAACATTCATCCATGCATACAAATGTTGATTACTCAAAATGATTTGGAGATTGTATTTGTTCAACAAAAATAAATACTCCGCGATAATAAGCAATAATTATGCTAACCGAGTTAAAAGTTAAAGTATTTTTAATGATAATTCTAAGCCAATAAAAATAAGTAATATGTAAAGTATTTCACACTACCGAAAAGGCGGGCCCCAATTTGGCGCCGCAATCTGACCCTTATATTAATTTAATGGGACGCAGAAAGTAATTACGGCTATGTCTTCGGGCATTACTTTGACAAGGTGTTATCTCAGTGGCTAAGTCGGCAGGATCCGAATGGCGTAGAACCTTTGCTAATTAGAAACGTACCTAATCATCAGGGATTTGAATTTTTTGTTTGACATTGCATGTAAGCTGCTAGAAAGGGATCAAAATGGGACGACATTTAGTTCTCTTATCAGGATCTGTCTCTTGAGTTGGAATTAATTATTTCGAGGATGTTATTACGACTCTTAGATTTTGAGACACTTTATTAACATTTAATTAACATTTATATATACGTAGTGACTCAATATTTACGACTTAAATTATGTGAAAAAAAAAACAAAGTTTCATGTTTACCGGTTTGAAAATTATGTCTACTTAGATAGATCTTATAGATTCGCTTAAATAATACATCACATAATATTACTATTAGTTTACAAAAAACAATTTGATACAGAAAGCTTTGTTTAAACAAAACTTACCTACATTTTAAGGGAATACTCAAACAACTATTATTAATGTCCTTTTATCTTCGGAACTTCTGAACCAATTTTGATGATTATTTGTTATTTGAAAATGTAGACCTCTGGGATCCCTATGAATTTCCGGAAGGTTCTTAGTTGAATGAATTATGTTTTTACAAAGATGAAAAAATATTTGAACTCGACATTAACTAATAATCACATATTTGATTTTAAAATATGTTAACAATGTACATAGCCAAGACTAGAGGGAAGTTTCAAAGCCAGTCAGGTTCAGATAAAGATATAAGGAAATAGGAACATCTTGCTTTACATAACAGAAAAGGTCTATCTCCTGGCGGAGATTGAGTGAGGAGTGGCGTTAACGTCACATCATTGTGAGCATTTACCTTAACCTTTGCAGCGTAAAGCTCGGGAAGTAATTTTGGCCTAGATTTTGTACTAAAATTTCACAGAGTTTTTTTCGTCCCCGTTACTTTATAATAAATAACTAAATAACAACATGAGTTGGTCATTAATATGGGAGTCTGCTGATAATAATTTCACCTGCAAGCCTGTTTATAAGTATTAAACCAGATCTTTAAAAAAAAAGAAGTAAATAAAGTCTAGTTTTGCACTTATCTGCAAGTATTGATGAAGGAATTATACCATGAACCAAACAACGCATCCCATAAAGTTTCAACACGATAACACAAATTCCTTGTAAAAAAGAACGTCATCAATAAGCATGGATGACATCCTTGCTGTGCTTTCCTTAAAAAAACCTAGTAATGATCTAGCAGTTTTAGTTTTTCTACTGAATCTTATATCTATCTAGCTTTGCTTATTTTACACAGTCATGTAATAATGCGGTGCTTTAAATAGGAAATGAGCATTACGCCGATTCATAGCCTTTTTATCTGGTTGTTAGGTTGGAGCCCTAGCTTTAGCCCTCGCTAAAGCTAAGGCTCCAACCTAACACTCGGTGCAGTAATAAGTTACTTTATACTCGACGCATTAATCTACTATTACGAGATACATAATACCAACAATAATAATACAAAAGGTAAACTGAGCAGTTGTCATAAAAAAGTGATACATAAATTTTCAGAATTTACCCCTTCTAGTAAACAAACTGTTATCATTATAGCAACACCGAAAAAGACTTACAATTTCAATTTGTTTTACTAATGACTGTGTGGGCATAGAAGAAATAATAGTACTTATGGGGTTCTAGGTCCGTGTGTGTTTGTGTTCTTATTTTCAGCATGTATTCAGCGTATGTCAACTAAAATTTATGTTTTTCACTTTGTTATAACAATTATCCTTCTATGTGTAATGGTGTGTGAGCTGCAATGCTAGCAGAGCAGGCAACACGTCCAAGCAAAGACCTAATTACGAAGTCTTTGACTTCGAGGACTATCTCCAACTCAATATTTGATGTAGGTACATGTCGTGGCGATATTCTAGAATTGATCATTTTATGAAATGGTCTATAATTTCATGAGATGGTTCATTTTCATGAACCTGAATTTTGGGTCTTACATTGAATCTAAAGCCAAGGAACTTGGTATTTTGCCTAAGACTAGGTGGTACTTCACACTGGGACAGCTTCTGAATATTTATATAGTACAGGGCAGATCTTGAATGGAGTACTGCTGCTACTTCTGGGTATGGTTCTGCCAAGTAACAGCTCGAGGCTTTGGATTCAATTGAGATACGTGCTATAAGGATGACACTCTGGTAAAGAGTAGGTAAGCTTCAAAGTCTGTAAGACATCGACGAGAGCTCGCAAGCATGTTGGTATTCTATTACAGATTGCATTATGAGTGTGCGCAGGAACTGCACAATCTGATTTCCCCATCACCTTTCCATCACCGTACGACTAGACGATCTGCAAAGCACAACCTTTTATGGTTGAAATACCTCGCACAAGAACGAAGCGTTACGTTTCTTCAATAATTATAAGAACTGCAAAGGAGCTAGCTCAGTTCGGTGGATGTCACACTCAGGTCCTTAAATTTTAAGGTATATGCACATGCAAGTTTCCCCACTGTGTTTTTCTTAACCGTTTCTGATTGATGATATCCAAAACCGTTTCCAAATTGGTGCAGGGCTTGATAGAAATACCTGATCAATCAATATTAACTCAATTATACGACGATTGATCTTATCATCATTAATATATTCCCTTGTCCACCGCTGGAAGTAAGCCTCTCCTAATGCACGCCAACAAGCTTGGTCTACAGATTTTTTCAGCCAGTTTTTAGCTGCCGCTTTTCGCAAGTAGTCACTTCAGCTCCCACGAAGGTGATAAGTGAGATACTTAGGTGAGCAAAAATTATAATGCGAACAGAGATTATATTATTATGTGTTTTAATTTCATTTTATTTCAAATCAGCAACTGCACACAATAGATAGTTTTGTTTTTTTTTTACGGACTAGACAATCGTTTGACCACGTTCTCACCTGATGGAAAGCGATGATGTGGTCGAAGGTGTAGCACGCTTGCCTAGTATCTACTAGGTATCTACCTATTCACTCTTGACTTGAACACACCGGGGTTATAATTTATCGGAAACACTGACGAGGGCAGGGCATTCCACTCCTTTGCAGTTCTTATAATAAATTAAGAAGCAAGTGTTACTGACTCTATGTAAATAAGCCTCAAGCTTCAGTTACACTGGCGCTCACGTTCAATTTGTTTATATTTTGATTGGGCCTCGCAGTTGCACTTTCATCAAACACATTAAAACTTGTTCCCACACGTCACACCTCATGAGAATAAGTGGTTATGCGGTTGCTGCGATTGTGTAGTTTTTTTTGTCTTAATTTTTTTAATACACTCACATTGATGTAAAATTCTAGCTAAAAATAAGAGTGGGGAGGGAGCGGTGGCGTTCACAAGCTGTGATGACATGGCATTAAAATATTATGTGGGAACTACTATGACAGCACCGAAGGGGTTGTTCTGAGTTTACTCCAAGCCTAAAGTCCAATCTTCAAGACTGAAAGAAATATTATTACGGTTATTTATTAGTCTTTACTTCATTTAATAGTAATAATAATCAAAACACTGCAATAGTTTAACGTCATATTTACCAAGATTTTGAAATGAAAACATTCAATACATAGAGCTTTCTTTTCACAATAATATACATACTACAACTTTTTAACTATGAGAAAGTGAACACGTTTACATAGGAAATATTCACACAAGAACTTAACTTTATAATAGTTATTATTATTCATAGGTACGTTTACAGCTTTAATTAAGCTTTAATTAACTGTGTTTTAAGTTTTTCTACGTCCAAAATTACAAGCTACAATAAAACTATATGAAGCATCCAGGCTGTCTTGTCTATTAATTTAATAGGCTGTAATTATGTGAAATCGTCGTTGTAAAGATCAACCCCCATAGAGCTTATAATTATAACAAGGTGTAATTTCATATCACTTGATTATTAACCCGTTACATTATCGCACATAACACACCACCGCTGCGCGGCGTATAATGATTGCTGCTAGACCACAAGGACTTTATAGCACCCGAGAAAATATTTGACTTAATCCCCGAACGTTCAGGGAATTGCCTTCCCCCTCGTCTAATTAAACGTAATCTAAAAGATCGTACACTAATTAGTCATAAATAATGACTTTTGCTTGTTACAGATAAAATGGAGCGTCGGATTGCGGGAATAACCTACATCTTAATCACATTCACTCTAGTTAACGAAATGTCTACCAACGTGCAAGCAAGAGACAATAAAAAAGACGTTCGAAAGAAAAGACTGGCTTCCAGAAACTCAAAAGTTCACTGCTACTGCGAAAATACTAGAGTACTAAAGAACGCAACACAAGCAAAATGCTAGATATTCAACGGAGGGATACCTAAAGACGACCTCATCTGGCAGAGTTTCACTTCGCAACCAATTTTGCATACCTTGTCTTTTAAAGTGCGCGTAGACGGAGCTCTCGGCAACGTACCCACTAAAGCACTCTACTACTTACAGCGTCTTAGATCAATTAACATCAATTACAGGAACATTGTCGAAGTTACACACTACTCGTTCGCAAACTTGACCAAACTAAAGGAGCTTGGACTTTCTCAAAACCAAATCGAAACTTTGCAGCAATACTCCTTCTATCACCTACCTAATATAACGTCGATCAGTCTTGAGGACAACAACATCATAGATATAGACGCCGAAGCCTTTATTGATCTACCCAAATTGCAAAAGTTGGTGTTTACGAAAAATAATATATTGATGATAAGGAATCAGACGTTTTTACACACCTATAACTTATTGGAATTAGACTTGAACAAAAATAACATATACTACCTAAATCGTCACACTTTTGATGAATTGGCAAACTTGAGGAAATTGGATTTAAGAATAAACCGAATACAAAATTTGACGGAGTTCACTTTTGCGGAGTTGTGGAATTTGCAGTAGTTGCTTCTGGGCAAGAACTATTTGCGATTTATATCGCACCGGACGTTCGACAGACTGTCGCAGCTTCGAAAGTGGTCCCTCGATGACAATACGCTAGCGTTGCTCCCGTCGGGCCTATTTGAGGGAGTAAGGGACCTGAGTTCCCTCAATTTGCGATCTAACGAGCTACTCTCATTAACTTTTGACAACATCAAACCCATATTGGACAACTTGAGCCTTCTAAACAGCAAATTACTTCTCGAAGGTAATAGACATAATTTACTTTCTCACGCTAGCTTTGATAAACATACAACACACGGAAACGGAGATGTTATTATTAACTTTAACTTATAAAGTTGCTGTTTTATGATTCCTCAGGATGTCTTCCTGGGGTTGAAAAGCTGTACATAGAAGTAGAAAGCGTAGTATTATTATTGTTTTATTTTTGAATAGCTGTGTAGTTTACTCCCCTTGTCGTGTCACTCTGAGAGTCCTCATCCATTTATCTTAAAGCTGGGATTTTTGTTATAACTGAATGTGTTTTTATTATTTTCAGAGAATAACTTCGTGTGCGACTGCAGGTTGAAGTGGATGCATGCGCTACGCAACGAAACTAAAAGCCAGAACACAAAAGACTCGTAACTTGTAAAGTAGATCACCCCATAGTGAACTCTGCGTACAATAAAATGCCTGAACACGATGATAAACTGAATTATAACCAAGATATTCTATACGCTGGTACAACAATTGAGACTTTAAATGATAAAATGAACATTTCTGAAAAGAAGACGATTCCAGATCAAGATATAGTCGATACGATTACCAGTGATATATCAAAGAAAGGTTGAAAACGAATATTTTAAAGATTATTTCGGAGAAATTACCATATCCAAGAGAATCGCAGACAACTACAGAGGTGCCCATATCTGTTGGAAATCCACTGATTCCAGTTCAGAACAAAATTGAAGGCCTTTAGATTTCTGGACATCAATTCTGGACAAAGACTGCCGATTTAGTTAGGCTATGTATTGTTATGGAATATATGTTTTGCGTTTTTCTTTACTTAGTTAAGTGTTATTTTAATCTAGTCATTAGCTTTTCAAGAGATAAATTCTAACAGAATATTTGATTTCTTTATAAACATGTACAATAGAATGTTTAATGGATGTTTAATAACAATTTAAATCCCATAGCATGGATTCATGGTTACCCTTTCTTTCTTATAACATATACCTACATACTACTAAACTTAAGCAACTTTTGATCTTTGACCGTAATTTTGTATGAACCAAGACTTTATTATTGTGGCAAGGTAACAAAATGTGCAAGAAATATTAATCAATGATAAAACGTCTAAGCAAATTGAATCAAAAAACAAAGCATCTATAGGGTTATAAGCTGCGCAACTTTATAGTGTTATATAAAATTAATGTGCTCATTAATTAATAATTATGTAACAATAATGTGATAAACCTATTCATATGATGGATGTTGTAAAACACCGGTTAATATTCAGGTTAAGTATAATCGGGTATTCAAATTAGACGACAAAATGTTTGCCTTTACATGACAGGTAATTCCTGCTATGACAGAATTGTTGGACCGATTATAAACTTATGGCCCTGTCAGGGTTGTTTTGTACATCTATATACTTAAAATAAAACTGTTACAGGTCCAATTAAATAAATAAATATATTCGGGACAATTCCACACTAATTACCTAGCCCCAAACTAGGATACCATGTAATACGGGCACTACATAACGGATAAACATACAGAAATACGAATATTATATCCATGACTCGGAAACAAACATTTTTGCTCATCACACAAATGATTGCTCCTTGCAGGATTCGAACCCGCGACTGTTTGTTTTCTTTCCTAGGGTCACTAGCCACTAGACCAACCAGTCGTCATAATGTGTGTTTGTTATTTGTTATTCTGTACATTGAAGATATTTCGTTAATATTTTTTGAGGCTGTTCTATATTTGATACTGACGCCAAAACTATTTCTTTTTTACTGTCTGTCTGCCTGTATCTTGGCCGTGCTTCACGCCGAAACTACTAAGAGAATTCAAGTGAAAATGTGTATGGTTTGAAGTCATACTACGGAGTAGGATATTGGATACTTTTCATCCTGAAACATTAAAGGGATCTCGCAGTACATTGGTTGAAAGTTATTTAAAAGAACGTATCACGCTGAAACTACTAAACGGATTTTAATGCAACTTGACAAAGTCATAGTTTATATGATGTGTTAAAATTACAGATACTTTATAATCCGAAAAACTACAGGATCTCTGCGGGATAGGGATTCAAAGGTATGTGAATTTTGAACTAATAAATATCCATACTTATTATTATAAGTATAGATATTTATTACTTACTGTTTTATTTTTGTCTGTTGTCTGTCTATCTGTATCATGGCCGTGCATCACGCTGAAACTTATTACTTATTGCTGTATCAAGCAATAAGTACCAAAAAGTCTGTAAAAAGAAGTTAAAAAAAGAGTGGTCTTGGGGTACTTGAAATAAGCTATTGAGAAAGAATATAAAATGTATTTAAAACATGTCTGTCTGTTTTTATGTTTGTTTGTTCGCACATCACGTTTAAACTACTGGACCGATGCGTTATGTGGTTGAGGATTTAACTTAACAACTGGTATCATTGGTATCTCAATTCAATGACTAGAAGCCAAGCAATAGGCAAAAATCTTTTTGACGGCTGAAGAAATTTTGATCAAATGTTGGTATGTATTGGTATCTTAGTTCTTGGAATAGCACATAGATTACTTTTACCCTGGAGAAATGACCACGCGTGCGAAGCCGCAGGCACAGCTAGTTTGTCTATATGATTGTCGATCCTATGGCAGCCAATGCATTCGTATGTCGAAACCAATGAAAAAATGCACTGGCTGCCATAATAGGACGTTGTCGTTATTGGTCAAATATCATATGATGTGACATCCTACATAATTTTATTACTTTATAAAATTTCGCGCAGATCAAATAATTTTTGTATTATGATACTTTGTTTTTGTCGGTTCGACACCCAGGGAAACAAATTGCTGACCTGCGTGTGATGTTATCCAATGTATAAACACAGCAAACTGGAGACCCCAGGAGCGACGCGAAACTTTAGTTTTCTTGTAACTATGTTACGTTTTCATGCAAAAAACAAAAAACTGCAATGTAGATCGAAACTTGTCTTATTTTGCCGCTCCAGCGTGGCCGGCAAACCGGTTTTCAGAGCAAGAAATATTTTGATGCGCCCGTGTGATTGATTTGCCCTAATTTAATATTTACATAAAATATGTTTATTCTGATACAGTTTACAGAAAAGTTTACTTAATTTAGTATAGTTACTGAAAACTAAAATCATTTTTTCTAATTTTGTACGATTTGTTTTAATCTGACTTGTTGGTTTATTGTAAATTTTTTACTGTAATCGTTACAATAAATATTTGTTCATTATTTTTCTAATGGTTACTATTAAGAGCTTTATAATTTATTCTTCTTAACAATTTATTGTTTATCTGATAATTTTGTTAGGGGAAACATTTGATCGAAATCGGGACTCGAACCTGCACCATCCATGCCTCTGCGCAGCACATGCCTTTAACCAAGTCGGCTACCATGACCACTACACTGCCATCGAAAATTTTCCCTCAGTCTCTATCTATATATATATTTCCCTCAATCACGAAATTTTCACTAGATTTTTTAGTAAATGTTTATTTCATTATTCAATCGGGAGTAAGTATGTAACTCTTACATTGCTAATGAGTTTTCTAATTAAATGTATATTTCATTATTCAATCTGGAGTATGTATGAGTATATGTAACTCATACATTGTTATTAATATGTAACAACAACTTGAAATATTATATATGGCTGATGCCTACCCAGTTTATTGTATTAAGTCATTTGATTTTGATCACAATTTCATGTCGATAGGTAATTACAAGTATTGAGGTGTGAGCATTTTTGATCCATATTATCATACTGATTTGTAATTTGGAAAAAACCTAAATAGATTATAGATTTGTAATTATTAAATATCAAAAACTGACTAGTTTTTCGGTAATTATTGCCACAATTGTACAGCCTGTGCAATAGGTTATGCAGTGTATCCCAACATTTTGGTTCTATGTTGCAGTAGATTTTTGCTAGGTGTACTATTGCGACAATTATAATCGTTTCTGTGGACCATGGCATAACACAAAAATAATGCAAGAACACATGCACTTTAGCAGAGAATCTACTTGAATTATAGGCGTAAGGCTATCACACTAATATTTCTGTGGCATCAAGGAAAAAGGGGATGAGTCAATATTTTTGTAAAATGAGTTTTTTGCGTACTTTGACTCCAAACATCTAAATGTGTTACGGTAAAATTGAGATGTGTCTATATTGTTGTATTTTTATTTATAAGATATAAAATACAAATAGGGACATGTCATAAATGTAAAATCTAAAACGAGTTGAGTGTAATCATCTCATTATTACTTACATCACAATCATCAATTTGTATAATGCATAAAGGGATAAGTCGACTTGTACCCAAATACGTGATGTTATATTGCGTCAGTGCGTTGCACGCGCCGCACCAACGTGTTCTTACCTGTCCAAAAACCTTCTAAAATTGTTGTGCGAGTGTTTTTAGTGATTAAATTTATAAATAAGAAGAGGATTAATAGAATAATGTCATTGACATTAAATGAGAGGACTACTGAACGTAAGTATGGCCGTTTTTACCTTGTCTGTACTAACTTACAAATCAGACGTTTGAATGTTTGAATCATGTTCAACGGTATTTTGATATTTAAATAATGAAGGTGATTTGCTAGGTAATTGTTTTACTTATCTTCATCGATACAATTTGTACTGATTTAATGAATTTGTAAGTGTTAGGTAGATTATGTACCTAAACACTCTGCGTACGCCCCGTGCGTAGGTACCTACTTCTAGCCGCGTGAATTACGATACGGTCGTTCCAGAGCATTCAAATATAAGGATTTAATTTACGATACCAAAATTGTATACAACTTTGCATCAGAATAATTAGGTCTCAGTAGGTTCTAAAAAAATAAATAAACGTAGTTATCTATTTTATTTTACATGTAAGTATTATTACCTACAGAGTTGCAAGGATCTACATCAGACAAACAAATGTGCACGTCATCATTAAATACATCTGTCGTCAGCAGTGAGTTAACTGAAGATCAAATACAAGCTGGCAACGAATTAGAAAATTTGATTTTGCTTTCTGATTTGGAGTAACAACCACTTGACGATTCAGAACTTGGTAAGTATTTTTAAATTAATGTGAAAGTATAATAGTGGAAAACCTAAGGCGTTATAGTATTTATTTTTTAATGAAAGATAGCAATGAGGTACTTTTTACTCTACTCAATCATATCCAACATTTGAGGTTGAGGAAAACATTTTCAGTTCGCAAATCACAGACGAGCCCATATAACTAACCAATGTTACTTTAATTGAAGGGTTGAGGCCACATGATGATTCATTGTCAGTTAGTTGGTACAGTGTTTACAACAGTGCTCCTCTACCGAAGTGTTTGCAAGTATCATATATTATTTTTCCTTTTGTCAGCTATTCAATCATCTCTAACACTTCAGGAAGAGATTACTCTATCACGGATTTCACCCGAGCCCGTAGAACCTACTGATTTTAGTTCAGATGATAGTGTGCGTGATAGGACATTCAATCCTGGAATTGAACAAGATTCCTCTTCAGATTCTTCTGAAAATATTGAAGTAATCATTGAAACACCTCAAGAAAATACCAACAATGAAACTGAAGAAAGTCGACGAAGAAAATGGAAACGAACAAACATTAAAAAAAAATCAAGACAAAAGAAATAGAGGATTAGCCTATAAAACAAAATTCCGAAAAATTGTTTAATCCAGACAGTTTACCCCCTTGCCTGATTGTCATAAAAAGTGTTTTCAAAAGATTTGCGCAGAAAATCAAAAGGCACTATTTGATGAATTTTGGGTATTGGGCAATTACAATAAACGTTGTGCGTATTTATCATCTCTGATTTTAGATATTAGCCTATAAAACAAAATTCCGAAAAATTGTTTAATCCAGACAGTTTACCCCCTTGCCTGATTGTCATAAAAAGTGTTTTCAAAAGATTTGCGCAGAAAATCAAAAGGCACTATTTGATGAATTTTGGGTATTGGGCAATTACAATAAACGTTGTGCGTATTTATCATCTCTGATTTTAGATGCACCAAAAAAGACTCAAAGAATTTGTAACACTACTGGAGAACCTAAGCCAAGGACTATGAACCACATCTACTATCTAAAAATCAATGGTAAACTGATTGAAGTTTGCAAAGATTGTTATAAGAAAACGTATGGAATTTCAAAAAAATGTTTTGAGGTTATTGTAATTATACAGTCAAAGAGAGTATCTGGAATTACCAGCCCCGATAAACGTGGTTCACTTCCACCTTCAAACAAAATTACAGATGACGCAGTACAGATTATAAAAGATCACATAAATTCATATCCCTTTTATGAATCTCATTATAGCCGAAGTCATACAAATAGAAACTATTTACCAACAGGTCTCTCACTGACGATAATGTACCAAATGTATAAAAAATATGTGACTAATCCTGTATCATTCTCATACTTTGGAAATGTGTTTTGAACTATGGGCTTATCTTTTAAGAAACCATCCTTGGACACTTGTAATATACATGCGATTCATGTAAAATGAAAATTAATTGGTTTTACCTTCAGATTCTGAAATTCTGAAATATGAACTAAACAACCACCAGTTTGAAGCTGATTCGGCTTATGCCATGAAAAAAACGACAAGGAGTCCACAGATGTGAAAAGGGCTTATTGTTTTGACCTCCAACAATGTTTGCCTACGCCCTTTCTAAAAACAAATATTGTTTTTTACAAGAGAGTTTTATGGACATTCAACCTAACTATTTACGATTGCTTCAGCAAAAAAAGGTTTTGTTACATGTGGCATAAAGCAGATGGGGGACGGGGAGCTAATCAAATAGCGTCTTGTTTATTCCAATTCTTTAAATCATTGCCACCCTCTGTAAAGGAAGTGACCTTCTATTCAGATACATGTGGCGGCCAAAATAAAAATAGCCATGTTGCTGCTATGTTTCTTTGCATAAACAAACTTAGACCAGATATTCAAATTGATCATAAGTTTTTAATTCCTGGCCATACACACATGGAATGTGATTCAATTCACGCTCAAATTGAGCGAAAAAAGAAAAGAACTGACATGTCCATACATTTGCCTAGAGACTGGTACAACTTGGTCAAAATGAGTCCAAATATTTCAGTGATTATCATGAGAAATTATATGTTTTTCAATTTCGCAAATTTGTATAAGGGTCCATTGCAGTTAAGAAAGGTAGATTCTTCTGGTGAATAATTTGTGTGGCATAATGTGAAATGGTTCCGTTTTAGCGGTTAAAACGAACCCAGAACAATCAAATTTAAAACCAGCTTAAACAACTCTACTGAATTCAATGATATTTCTATCTGCCGTAGAGGAAAATCAAATGAACCCTTAGATCTCAAAAAATGCTATGAAGGTCAAGTGCCTATAAGCCAAGAAAAAAATAAGGACCTTCTCAGTATCCTTCACCTAATAGATATGTTATTTTATTTTTGATGATTAATAGATATTGTCATGATGTCTATAAACAATTAGAAATCAATGCAAGTGACTGCGACGTGGATTCCGATATCAAAGATTTAAACGATGAGTAGATGACAAGTGTCCGCGGGTGGCGCTGGAGTACTATATATAATAATGGGTGCCGGTGCCGGCGTGGTGTGGTGGCTCGTCGTCCCCTCCGGTCCCCGCAATGGCGGAGGCTGATGCGTAGACAGTATAGAGGTAGCTTAAAACCCTGGATTAACACAGACTACTTTAATCCCAGAAAAAGCAAGATTCCTGAGGGACGCGGATGAAACCGATGAGTGCAGCTAGTATTTATAAAACTTTAATGTTTTTTTTATTTTAGTTACATATTTTATTTTACTTTAATAGTTGCAATTGCAACATTAGACTAAACTCGTAGTATTAACATTAACTTGAATAATCTAAAATTGTTTTTTTTTAGAAGCATAAAAGACAATTGCTACTGTTTATTTATATGAATTACTAGCTGTCCCGCCCGTGAGTTCGTCCACGTGGACTACTGTTTATCGTGAAAAAAAGCATCTTATGTTTTTCTAGGTTATTAAAACCAATGCATAAATAGGTATAGCACCAATACTCTTGATGTTTTTTAAAGTACTTGTTTTTTCTTTTCCATGGCAACCGTTTCGTACAGCGAGTAATCAACATTTTTCCAGTTTTCCCGTGGAAACTTAGAATTTTCCGGTATAAAAGTATCCTATGTTTTATTCCAGGATATAAGCTATTTCCGTTCCAAATTTCATCAAAATCCGTCCAGTTGTTACTGTGTGAAAGCTCCCCAAACAAACAAACAAACAAACAGACAACGTTTCACTTTTATATATTGGTATGGTTATATAGAATAGAATAGAATATTATTTATTTATATTTGAAATGATCTGTTAAACACCTTCATTTTGAATCCTCACTCGATAGGTTTTGGTCATTTTTATTTTCATTGGAAATACAATATGGCAACTGTAAGCCTGTGCTTACAACTGTAAGTGATACGAGTAGCAGTTGGATTTCCATCAGAAAGTTATTATAATAACATGATATTGGTAACTTGTGGAAAATACTTTGGTCTCGCTTACACAGCTTTGTTTTTGATACGTCGTTTATTTTTATATCTAAATATTAATAGAAGCATTTACTAAATATTAAATTGATTCTTCGGATTAACGCATCAGAAAATCTGACACAATCACCGGACTTGTGCGCCCAGGCTTAGCCACCGTGTCAGTTCCAGGAACAGAACCTAACCTTTCTACTTTCTATATGAAATACTTTTTTTGGTATCTTAGGTGGGGCTGAATTACATCGTTTAGCAGTTCCAGATTTAACAAAAACGGTATGTTTCCGATCAAAAACGGCAAGTGAAAAACAGTGGCCCAATTACAGAACTTGGCTACTTATCACTTTTATCATAGCAATTTCGAATTTTCGACTCTATCGCAAGGCATTAGTGTTTGCGATACTGAGAATTCGATTGAAGCCAAGTTATGTAATCGGGCTGCAGTTTTCATGTCAAAACATTTAAATTTCCATCAACAAAAAAATACATGTTGAAAACTATTTTCTGTGTGGTTTCTCGTGGTTGATGATGATTAAATTTGGCTGTGTACAGCTTTTTATGTGTATCTTTTTATATAATCTATTCTCTGGTGTATCAATTTAGTTATTTAACACAAAATTTCCTAATTCTAATAAAAATAATATATTTTAATCTGTAATTTCAGTTAGTTTTGATAATACGTATTGCAACATTTAATCTTTTAAACTTAACCTAACAATATGTTTGTTTACTTTTCCTTACCACAAAGTTATTTTATCATATTAATTGTGTAATTAAAATTACTATCAACGCACAGCAGATCCATTTCTCGCATCTATTTCCGAATTGTTGCCGATAACCTACCTGTTCCGATGGAAATCGAAGACACAAACACCCCTAGTTTATGCGAAACTGCTTCTGTGGAAATTGTATATATCTTCGCCTGCTTTCGTTCAAACTCAAGCTACATCAAGGTATTTACCCATATATTGTGAAACCATACCCATGTTCTATAATATAAACTAAACCAAAAGGTTCCCATAAAATTTCTATTACAAAAACTAATTTTATAACTTTTGTTAATATTTAAGTTATAATGTATGATAAAAACATGTGTCAAGGTACAGCTACTAGCAAAGATCATCAGCAACCAGCAAATATTCTTCTACCGTGATCAAATCATAGTCAAAACAAGTAATCTCAATTCAAATGTTTATCGGTGAAACCTCAAAAATGATGAAATCCTCTGTATTTAAACATTTCAATGAACTTGAGATGTAACAAGTGTTTACCTATCTAGGCATGTTTCACATAATCGTTCAACTATTTATAAATTATTAACTTACACACTTTTCCTATTTTCAGTTCTGCGGTGAATTCAAATGTGAAACAATATCTTACCTTCTGCAGTACATATTATGGTATAAGACCTTGGTATAATTGAATAAAAATGTAGCAGGTAATTACCTATCCAGGCACATCTCACTTAATCGTTCAACTCTTTATAAAGTTAGTAATTTTATCAATTTTTCTATATCTAGCTCTGCGGTGAATTCAAATGTGAGACAATATCTTACCTTCTTCAGTTCATATTATGGTAAAAGACCTTAGTATAATTGAATAAAAATGTAGCAGGTAATTACCTATCCAAGCACATCTCACATAATCGATCAAATGTTTATAAATTAGTATTTTATCAATTTTCTTATTTTCAGTTCTGCGGTGAATTCAAATGTGAAACAATATCTTACCTTCTTCAGTACATATTATGGTACCTTGGTAGACCTTGGTCTAATTGAATAACTGTAGCAGGTACCTATCTATCTAAAGACATCTCACTTAATCGTTCAAATCTTTATAAATTTAGTAATTTTATCAATTTTTCTATTTCCAGTTCTGCGGCAAATCAAAAATGTGAAATTATACCTAACCAAGTGTGAAATAATTCAGCACATATCATGGTATAAGACCTTGGAGCACCTAAATCAAGAAACAACCCTTTGAAATACAACTCGATGATTCAAAACACAATTTTATGTGTTTTCCACTTTTCCTACTCCGCAGTTCAACTAAATATGATAAAATGTTATGTAATTTATATCTGTGAAGCTCTACATTTTAGTCTAACAATAAGGATACGAGTAAGTATTTTATTTTCTGGCTCACATACAAACAATTACAAGATAAGGATTTCTTTCATTTAAAGGTATTATATTATTTCCATACTGATATGGGCAAAATGAATGGAATCTGTCTGTTTGTCATCTTAATGCAATCAAAATGACTGGATCGATTTTGATAAAATTTAGCACATAGATAACTAAATTTCTGTGAATTCATTTTATATATTATTTTCCTCGTAATTACCTACTTTGCTTTTGCAAGCAAAGCTATACTAATCTCTTAGTATTATTTCAAACCTTTTAATTGTAACAGAGCCATCTGCTGGGCCTTCTTAAAACTAATTAGTTATAAGTAATCGATTTAGTGAACCAACATAATTCAGATCAATTCAAATAGATGGCGCTAATCCTAACCAATTCACCTAATCGTTAGATATTCTACTATACATGGATAGGTGGTGCTTCTTTAAAATTAAAACCATACTTCGTTATGTTACAGGGCGATAAGGGCGATATGGGCTTCTGTAAGTGCGTTTTTTAAGTAATTGACTATTAAAGCGTAGTAAAAAGTATTTTCATTAAATATTTGAAATTTGTTCTATGACTTTTAGGCACGAGACGAACAAGTATCTCAAGATCGGCAAGGTGCACTTGAAATAGAAATTGTTTTAATGATATACTTTAAAGCCGTGTTCCCATAGCAGTGGTATACTAGTGCGCTTTATATTCCAAGGATACTACATAGGTTCAATTCTAGGCTTCACACCAATAACATTTCCAAGTTAAATGCAGATTTCCATCGCTCCTTGCTATTGTTAAGCTGACGGTCCCGGCTGCTTTTGATTAATAGCAGTCATTAAGCCACGTCAGAAGCCCTCGGGTGGCCTGACAAACTCTGACATCAGAAGCCAGCGCTACCTCATACGACACGACAAGCAAGCATGCAAGTTTTCATTTCATTAACAAAAACCAAAACATCTCGGAACCATACATTGTAGATGAATTAAGATCTGTACTACGAGTATACAAATATTATAACAACAAAAATAGCTCCATGTGTCTGTTTGTTACATTTTCACGACTTAACGCGGCGAAACCACTCATCATAAAATTTGGCATGGAGATAGTTTGATCCCTGGGAAAGGACATTTAATGCTTTCTATTGCGATAAATTGTAGTCCGCGCGGCTGAAATCACGGGAAAAAGCTGGTATACTATATTATTATCCAGGTTTAAACAAATCCTGAGATAGTGTTGGCTGAGCGGCAAACTACACTTGGTGTTGGATGTTGTGTGCGCTTCACAATCCATTGGCACCTGATTCAAAACCTTGGCGCTACAATATTGACTGATGAAATATGCCATCGCTCAAAAACAGTGACGGAAAACATCGATAGTTAGTTCAAAAACTACAAACAAATCGATTGATACATCTCGTGTCAAAATCGGACCAAATTTTTAGGCTTAATACATTTTTAGGTAGGGTAAATAAAATAATCTTTATTACATTTTCCATACATAAAGTCGATCCGATTGATACATCGCTTGTCAAAATGGGAACAATAGTGGAGACGGTATGGTGAAACATCCACATACATACATACATACATACATACATACAAAGACTGTTAAAGTCATTACCCTTACCTTGATTCGCCGCAGTTGGGTAAGCAACCGACTAGCTCAAAAAACATGGTGGATTACGCCCCATACCCTCAATATCTCTCTCTTTCTCTCTCTCTCTCTCTCTCTCTCTCTCTCTCTCTCTCTCTCTCTCTCTCTCTCTCTCTTTCTCCCAGCATTGGGATTAAATATAGTTTATGATGGTAATTGAAACGGGAATCACGTTTTCTAGACATGAAACTCCAAAATTCCACCTCACCGCTCTCTGTGGCGACGGTGACTGAATTAGGGATGAACAGTAGGCAGTTGTGGCCGTTTGGTAGCTGTCGTTCTTTACGGCCAGACGGGCCCGGTTTGAATCTGGACTATTTATTTATTATGTGTCTCGACCTCGAAAACTAACATGTATGAAGATTTGTCAACGATCAAAAGGTATAGGAAAAAATTGAGGATACCAGCATTTATAGAAAAAACTTCACACTTATCTCTCTCTCTCTTTCTCTCTACGAGAGTAGGTCTATATCCCAAGCAGTGATTATGTACTAAGCTGCTGATGACCACAACAAACATAATCCATAAATCTTCTAACTTTACACCTATAAAAGTCTTACACAAAACCGAAATGGTTCCTCCAATACAAAACTTTGCAACAAAAAAGTCGTTCATATTCAAAATTTCTTATCAAACAACACTTTTTAAAAGTTTTCTTGTGTATTTAATGCGCAAGTTTACTGCTACCAGATGGCGGCACAGTACAGGAGCGGATAAGTAGGACGGCTATATACAGATTGTTCTCTAACAGACGACACAGTCGACTTTCGACCTCAAATAAGTATTCTTATTTTAGGCTCTAATAGGGCCCTCATAACACTAATTCACACAATCCGATGGTTGCCTGGAAAAAGTCGCTTCGCTAGAATTTAAAGTGATTAAATAATTTTGGTGAAAATTAATTTTCCCATTTTCACACACAGTTTTTGCATAAATAGAGAGTATATGTGCTCACTTAACATCATTGACTTTAAAAAAATAAAAGTAGGTACTTACATACTCTTTGCACCGGCACATAAATTACGTGTATACGAATCAGTAATATTACCTACTTACTAGCTTTCGCCCGCGCGTTAACTACAGTTTATCGCGGAAAAAACAGCATCATATGTTCATCTAGGATATTAAAAACCACTGCATAAGTATACCTAGCACCAACGCTCTTGATGCTTTTTGACAGACTTGTTAGGTATTATTTCAATTCCACGGCAACGACACGTTATTCCGTTCCTTACAGCGAGTAATCGTCATTTTCCAGTTTTCCCGTGGCAACTTACAATTTTCCGGGATAAAAATGTTGGTTTCTATATTGTACAGTACCTACCTATTTACATACGTTCATCAAAATTGGTTTGGCGTTAAATCTCCCCAAACAAACGAATAAACAGACAACGTTTCACTTTTATAATAATGGTACAAATACTACAAACAATTCGTACCGCTTTGGTACTGGCCGCACTCAAAATAATAACGTACCGCGAGACGATCATCATTTGTTCTGCCCTCTTAAAATCATAGCAATAAATATGGGCGATGGTAGCTTATCGGTTCGATCCTGGGCTCCGCACAAATTACTTTTCTATGTTATGTGCGGTTTTCCATCGCTTCGTGCTTCGGAGGGCACGTTATTCTCTCGGTCCCGGCTGTCATAGATTGATTAGTCGTTAAGCCATGTCACAGGCCCTCGGGCGGCTTGAACAACTCTGACACCAGAGGCCAGCACTACCTCTTACGACAAACAAACAAACAAACAAATAGTGATAAACAGAATAGTATTTTCTTGTTCATTTAATTTAATTATGCTTTATGTATTAATTATCGTGTATATTTAATGATAACCTACAACGTTTGTGTTAGTTGTTTTATGTAAGTCATCTTTCAATTTTTAAATGAGACATTACAATTAACTTTGGATAAAGGATAAATTACAATTAACTTTGAAGAACCGAGGCGCTCTATTCCGAGGCGCTCTATTCGCATAGTCTATACATACGCTACTTTTTATGGGATGACAAGAGTAGAGTAGACATCGACCTTCCTGTTTCACCCGAGGCATATTATTTATTCTGTGCCCGAGGTTCAACCTCAGCTCAGCTCGGTCAGTCTACGTAGTATTGTATTCTTTTTGAGTCAGCTGTCAGTCATACATAAGTCGCGGCGAGAGGCGGTCGCGTTGCTGCAACCCCTTGTTCCGCAACAGAAATACGCGCGTGTTTGTGATTGACTTTTTTGTATATATTTTTCGTTTGTGAATGTGTGTGACGAGATTCGGATTGCGTGGAGTTTGACAGGTAAGTTTGGCATTACCTTTTTCTCAAAAACTTTGTAGAATTTGTTAAAACTAAAAATGTACTTGGGTGTTGTTGCACACCCAAGTAATGGGACAATAGACGGCCTTATCGGTAATAAATTCTATGACTAGATTGGATTATTACATGTAGAAGCCATAATGAAACCATAAATATACAACTACTCGCTGCGCCCCGCGGCTTTGCCCGCGTGTACACTCTGCCTTTCCCGTTCATCCTCTTAAATTGGAATTTCTAAAAATCCTAATTTAGTACACCTCTAGGATACCCTAGGTGTATTCGTGCCCGTGGAGCACCTTAAAAAAACTTTGTATAAGGTTTACACAAACGCATTAGCGATAAGTACGAGTAGGTACGTAAACTATGAGGATAGACGAGTGTTTCCTAAATCAGAATAAAAATTTGGTTTGAAATCGAGTTCGTAGTTTTATAGCCAATATTTCAAAGTATGATAGTTTCAGTATTTGTGTCTGAAAATCATGGGAAACCTTGTTACTGATATAGTATAGTAAAAACTGAAGGTCGTGCATTGATGCGTCTTCAATTGTATGCACAAGGTGCACGTTCGGTATCATAATATCATTCGGTAAAGCCGCTTGTAAGCGGTGTGTGTGTTCGGTATCATCGCTTTCACAACTGTGCTGTGTGTGTGTGTGTGTGTGTGTGTGTGATACCACGGTATTTGCGCCACTCTGCTAATAGCATTGCAGCAGCGGCGATATCATCTTCAGTAACTTCAAGTTTAAACGCTGTAAAACTATTCACCGTCACACTTGTGACATACCTACAGTGTACTTTTTCTTGATAATCCCGTCCCGCAGTCACACTGGTCGTTTTTAAGGCGCTCTTCTAGGGCAGTATGTAGGTATGAAAACATTTCCTCAGCCCCCGCAAATGTTTCGAGCGTAAACACGCAGCGAGCGAGAAACACGGCGCGAGTCGGGATGCCGCCGCGCTTTTCGGCATGCCACAGTATAGTCAATGCAGAAGATATGTAGATTGGGTTAGGGTATAATCTGGTTTAGCTTTTCGCTATATTGGGTGGGTACGAAAGAGAAAATAAATTTGCTTTTCTACTGAGTACGTTTAATTATTATGTAGGTACCTAGGTCTGAATTATTATTGTAATTGCAATCTAATCCTATAATAAATATCCAAAAGTTTGTGTGCATTTATGTATATTCAATTCGATTTATTTCAGATATAAACATTCATATTTGTTAGTATACCTATGTGTGTCTGTTACCATTAAGCGCTGATATGGCTGAATGGATTTTGATGAAATTGTGTTTATCTTATCATCATCATCCATCATCATTTCTCCACGCAGGTAACCACTGGGCGCAGCTAATAAAGGTATAGGTGTAATAATATCATACTAATAAAGTTTGTGTGCCTATTTATGATTGAAACTATGTTATCTATATCAGCTGGACGGATTTGGAAGAACGGCTAAAATTAAAAAAGTGTGATATGGCATATTATTTTTAATGTATGTATAAACTAAAATGTTTCACAATATTTTCACTCTGTAATGTCGTACGGGTCTGAGACAATGCTGCTGACACCAATAGAATTTTTGTATTACAGAAACGTGCTGTAAGGTCTATATATAGGCTTAGCCCTAGAGAATCGCTAAGAAACGTCTTTTCACAAGTGAAATTTTTAACATTGCCTTGTTTATATGTCCTCTTGGATATTCTGTACGCTCGGAAACATTTAAACAGGATTACAACATGCGGACAACGTCACAACTATGAGACAAGGCACAAGTATAAACTTGTGCTGCCAAAAACTAGGCTATCAAAAATTTACCGATCCTTTTTTAAAAACTATGTTCGTTTTTATAATTCACATGGAGTGAATAATGTGTGTGAGCGGATAATTTGTGATTGATACATAATTTTATCACAAAAGACTGCATTGTTTTTGATGTTTCATGAGAACTTGACAGAATTGAAACGACGAACAAGGTCTAGATCTTGTTGCGATGTGGCGGCCGATCGGCTTAACATTGTGTAAGTGAGAAGCGGCTTGTGCAAACGAGTGGATCGGAATATTTTAGTTGCTTCCCTGTAGATTTCATCATCATCATCAGCCTAGATATCTGTCCACAGCTATAAAAAAACACCTTTACTAGCAATTAGCAAAGAACTGGCGAACTTACTACACTACTTTTTCATTTCCCATCGTTTTATACTGAATTACTGACCCAAGTATTATTTTGGGGTAATTGAGCAAAGAATTTTAACTAAGTAACTCAATCTGTTCAGAAAATCTTACCTATTGTACTTTTTTATACTGTGGCATGCTTGCGTAAAAAATGATTAGGTCGTCAACGTAAATCATATACTGTAAATAAATGAGTTAGGTAATTAATTAAGTATTGGTGAGTATTTTTTGTTATTTTTTGTAACAAACTTTTATCTACATAATTAAAAATCAAAATACTTACCTAATAATTATTATTATAAAAAATAAATAACCTGCTTACAACTTTTCAAGTATTTACATACCTATTTTCGATAGATATAGGTATAAGTATCTATTATATTTATTTAATATATAATTTTTATTTTCAGTTCCAATCTGAATTATTTTATTATTATTACCCATTTTGGAAAATATAAATCAACATCAATGAATAAAAATACGTTACTCACAATTTTTACCTATACGATAACTTTATTACGCCAAACATTTATTTACGGCTCTACGCTACAATGATCATACAAATGTACTAAGCGCGAGGGCACCGCGAGGGGTATTTTTGCGGAGACAAACGACACAGGTCCTACCTCGGAGAAGCCTCGGCGGACACTGACGGACGACAACTAGTGCTCGAAATGCAAAATTTTGGTTGTTTTTCCTTCTTGGAAAAAAAATAAGAACAAAATTAGAATATTTTTATGCAGCTCCTAAAGAATAAAAAGCCACGTCTATTGGAATAATTTCCACATGGCTTTATGATAGTATCACTTAACAGGACACTTTTTAAATACCGATTTAGAGTCATCTTTGGAATTATTTTTTATCGAGCCAACAATTCTCAGTCACGTTTCTATAATTTACAATTTCTAGAGTGTATATTCAAATTTAATAAAACTTTTTTTGTCGATTTATAGAGGTTTTAAAACCTTCAAATGTGCTAGAAGCCCGCTGTCGATACTTGAATCACTACAGTTTAAATAAAAAACATAACTCACTCCATTGTTATTGTATTTAATTGAATATAAAGGAATCGATGACGCAGCTAAACCACTATGATACATCAGAAACACCCAAATGATTGATTTGACCCGTAAATAAATTAACTTTTTAACTTGTTTACAGGGTTTAAGGCCAGGCTCCAAGGTTACGTTTTCCCACTCCCCACTCCCCTGCCACCTACCCTACACCCTGCCACCCGCTACCCGCAATAAGCACTGAAGTGCTTGCGTAATAAGGTTGAACATCGCGAGCGCTGTTTGAACACACAATTTAGCTTGGAACTAAATGACGTATGTCTCAAAAGTTATTTATTTTATTGGCAGGCTAATAATTTAGTTAGGTAAATTTTGTCTTAGTCTTAGATAATAAACTATATTTTCTTGCTGTGAGATTTATTTTAGAGATAAAACTTAACCCGTTGAGTAGAAAAATGTAAACATTACCGAAAATAACGTAATTTTTGATAATAAAATGTATCGAATGAAATTTTGTTAATCATGTTTTTGTCTTAGTCTTAGAGAGATAAAGATCTCAAAAACATATATGTTAAGTTTCACATTTATCAGGTTTGTGGCTGACCCAGCATGCAAAAAACCCTTTAAAAGCAGAGCCTGGTCTTAATGGAAAGTTGCGCTTGTTTTGACTGATTTTTCTCAGGGGAGGGTATTCAAATTTTTATTTTTAGATTTTGTCAAGGAGTTTGTCAGATAAGTAAGTATGTATTTATGTTTCACTTCAACATTGATAAAGAGGTCAAAAATATTATATAATGGTTTAAAAATGGACTCTACAAAAGAAGTGCGCTTTTTTTTTTTTTTTTTTTTTTTTTTTTTTTTTAGAAAGGATATGTGTTGTTGGTCTATAACTGACCTCTACAGCGTCACCGGACGGTGGGGCGGGCGCAAAAGCGCTCCGCCGCAATGCGTGACGCAGAAGGCGCACGCCAAAGTTAAGTTTTTGGCCACTTGCTCAAGGGCACCCAGGGGGTACGAACCTCGGCTTGGACAGTTGCCATTGATTACTTGGGGAGTATCGAACTAAACACCCCTCGATCTCTACTGTTAGGTAGTGATCGAGAGGGCCCTCATGAAATGGCTGGAGCCCTTTAAATGAATTGCATAACTGACCACCGATTCGGAATACACCTTCGAGAAGAATCGGCAAGAAACTCGAAGGCGAATAAAGTCGAAATTAATTACGGGACCTTCGACCTCGCATCCGGCGAGGTCGGTGTCTGTGTCTAATTGTGTTGAAAGATGGTGAAGATGACGGAGTGGGCGAATCCATCGCTGCCTGCACTGCGGCAGCGATTTCATCGTCCGGATCGCTCAAGATGTCTCTAGGGCGTCTACGAAGGGGAAAAGAAGTGCGCGTTTAGTACGTGATAGGGTAAAACAATTCTGCGCTTCTTGTAAGTCCGCTTTGGCAGTGCACCACTTTGCCAGATATTAATTAGACTGCACGAATATAGATGAGAAATGTACCTAGTTTCCAAATGTTACCTAATGTGTTTAAATGAGGAGAAAAAGAAGCTAAAAATCAATAAAACAGTGTGAATACCGCAGTGTAGTTCCACGTCGGATGAAGCTGTTCTGAGATGCCTTAATATATTATGGACTGATTTAAATCTTACTCTCTGTATACCTGTTTCTATAGTCACTGAATATCCTAAAAGAAATTGGCGTACTTCGCCTTGACATTCATTTGTATGAAAATCGCAGGCACAGTAGCCGCAAAGTGTGAGGTGGTGCTGGCTTCTGGTGTCAGAGTTTGTCAGGACGCCCAATGCTTCACTGTACATTAGCAGAAAAACTCCTTATTATTTTAACGTCTTAAAAAGACACAAAGAACTTTCGTTTTTTTCGCATATTATCGTCATCCAAAATGAAGATTACAATAAGAACTATCACTTCTGTAAAGAAACTATTAGTCTAGAATCACTAGTTTCAGAGTTATAGCTCTTTTAAGTTTGACAGCTGTCATCCAAAACGAAGATATCGATGAGATCTATCACTTCTGTAAAGAAACTACTAGTCCAGTATCGTTAGTTTCAAAGTCATAGCCATTTTAATTTTGACAGCTGTCATCCAAATTGAAGATTTCAATGAGATCTATCACTTTTATAAAGAAATTATTAGTCTAGGATCACTAGTTTCAGAGTTATAGCTCTTTTTAATTTTACAGATGTCATCCAAAACGAAGATATTGATTAAATATTGTGAGGTGTTGACGTATGACTTTGAAGTTTGACATGTTACTTTGATATCTGTCACTTTAAAATGTTTTACTACCTAATTACAATACATGTTGTTTTTTTTCTTCATAAATGTCGATTATTTCTTCATATAATTCCAACTCTAGTGCAGTGGGTGGAGGGGTTAATGCGAATTACCCGTGCACCCACTAGTAGGTGAAGTCAGTTGGTGGCCGGGGCATGCCCCGTTTGTAGTTTGTGGCGCTGCAACGGGAAGAAAGTGGTTTAAACCTGACGCGTGGCTACTTTTGTAATCCAAAAAAGGAAAAAATGAGTCTTAAGGGTTAAGGTTTATGGTTAAGGGTTAAGGGTTAAGGTCTTAATTGTTACCTGTTATTGTTGAAATAACAAAAATGCCCCCACCGTGCCCACTAGTAGGGAATTCGGGAAAATGGAACTAATAGTTTATTTAATGCGTCGTCTGTGAACTTTAAACTATCACAAATAACCAAATGAATTTCACAAAGCAGAAAAAAATTTAAAGATTCAACCATTTTGCTCTGAGATGGTTGTTACGGATTATCCTACTAGACTGCGATGATGCACAGTCCAGCTGCCCAGGGTGCGCCCGATATATTTAAAAAATCATCGGCTGTAAGTACAGTGCCGCATTGGACCTTACAATTTCAAATACCTATATGCATAGTTGCAAGAAAGCCACAAAATTGTTTTATAAGAAAATAGTCCCAAACTTTCGATTTGGAAAAAAATTAAGTCGTCATTTCGTTTTTTCTCTAAAATGTTGCCTTCCAACTTGATGGTGAAATGATTTAGATTTTGCAGCACATAAATTCCCTTAAAAGTTTTCAAACGCCTTTCTACTTGAATCCCTTATCAGATTATCCTCAAAATTGCCATTACTAAAGTTTTTTATTGATTTAATTTAGTAATTTTCTGTCTGGAGGTCAACTCTGAAACACATAAAACTGTCTCAAGCTTTGAATTTACTTTTCATTTGTTGTAGGCTTATTAATTTTAGTAGGTACGGCAACTTTATTTGCGACTAGATGTACGCACGCGTGGTTTTTTCCGTTCAAAGTACCATAATGTGCTAGCCACCGCAGGGCGTCGGTGAATGGAGGCAGCACAAGACCGTGCATCGTGGCGCTCTTTGGGGGAGGCCTATGTTCAGCAGTGGACTTCTAAAGTCTGAAATGTTGATGTTGATGATAATAACGTGGACAAACACACATATAAACACCTTTTCTCGAACTTTTCCACGTTTGTGTAGATATAGACTAACATAATTTATGAATATTACGCATTTTTAACAATATAACATACATAAGCGTGAACTTTTTAACCACTTTTTTAATTTAATTAAATATAAGTGATGACCGTGATGGATATCAAAAATAGGAAACACAGTACACAATGTCACATGATGATGATAATGTACGAAATGTTGCATTATTTATCTGATAGAACGGCAGTCTTTTTAAATAGAATGTTGATAATTTTAACTTTCAAAGAGCCAAGCAAGTTTGAATAATTTTAAATTGATATTTCTAATTAACGTCTTGGCCAACGTCTTTCTTCTTAAAACGCGGTTTAGACTTAGGCCAAAGATAAGCATATAGATTTCTAAGAAATCTTTAGTAAAGGCGTATTTTTAAAAAAACTGGCAGTATTAATCGTTTTCATGGTATACAAGGCCTTCCCTCACACAGAGGGAAGGCTTTAGTGTACCATGCTGGCCCAGAGCGACTCTTGAATGGAGTTTAATTTTAACAAGTTTAACAGCAGTTCATTACCACTACACAAACAAATTAATCAATGTCTATAATATATTATTGATCGATGTAGAACGGCAAATAACTCGTTTGTGCATAGTCACGGTGATAATGTGCGAATTGGTGTTTACAGAAACAATTGTGTTGTCATTGGAAAATCTGATTGAAATAATCAAACAATGTGACTCTCTCGATCAAATTTTATTGAACGTAGTCACAGAATAACTAAAGTGTAGGGAACTGTATTCAAAAAGATACGATCACTCTCTGACCATTTGTTCACCTGGTGTCAAGTGACAATGAGGTCAAAATGACGATATTGTAGTGCAGTTAGCTGTGCCTGTGCCTGCTAAGCTGTGTCCCAGGATCGAATCCTGGTTGGCAAAATACTTGTGCATGAGCATTTATGTATATTCTCGGATCTTAGATGATTTTGTGTACATACGAGTATATGTGTGTCCAAGTCACAAGTGACATAGGAAATCCTATAGCAATCTATCTACATTAATGCATAAATTTATTGCCTGTTTATTTTATTATACAATATTTATTAATAAACAATGTAGACACAACATTGCTTATTTAAATAACTATGACGTCATCATCAAAATGATCAATATTAATCTACCTAACCTAACTTAAGAGTTTGTCAACGCAAATAATAATTATATTCGATCATTCCTGACTTCAATAATTCATCGTCACATTCCCATCAGGCAGTGTTTCATTTGATATTGATGACGTTAATCCTCGATACTAAGCATATATGGTATCCTATAAAATAACAAACCGTCAATTTCATTGCGAACGCCATACAAAAGCCCAGCCGTTAAGAATGGTTAATAGTCATTAATTCCTTTAACGGTTTGTGGTGGTGACTGTACGGGTTGGCCAATAATAAAGAGTTTGGTAATGACCGGTTATTTCGACGATATTTTCCTGTCTATTCAGTAGCTAGTCTGTGGTTGCGATACTAGCGACCTTTTTAAGGGTTTTAAGAGTACACAATTCCAAAGCGACGTTAAAATTAGTTTGAACGATTTTACACACAAATTATTTTGCACAGTTTCGTTATGAGTGTTTTTGACTAATTCTAGTTAATACAACCGAAAAAGTTTCTGTATTTCTTATTAAAAAGTAGTCATCTAAAATATTATTAAAATCGAAGTCATTTAACGTAAATAGACAACAAAATTGCATTATTATAAGTCAAAAGCTGTCTCAAGAACAAGGATAAAAATATACTAAGCCAATATGTTAGGTAAGGTTAACTAACTATATCTACTTTGAATCACTCTAGTCGAGTCTTAGATATATTGTGTTTTTTTTTAATGAATTAATCGAGATTCATTAACTACAAAACAAAACCTAAGCTATCCAACTGTGAATTTCAATTGATCCAGTATTTATACGTGATGCGCGAACAGACAGACAACATATTAAAAAGAAACGTATTCAATAGCTCTTTTTAAGTCAATTAGACCAATACTTTTTAATTATCAGCTTTGTACAGACCTTTTGTTACATATTGTTTTATTAAAAGTATAGATTAAAATTATATAAAGAAATTTTGCATTGAAACCAACGTATTTCTCTTGTACATTAAAACCATATTTGCGTTTCTGTTTTCATCAGGTACCATCGTTGTGATAACGTAATTCACGACTAGCAATACCTTATCGAAGCGTACGTAGCACCTGTTGTAGCTAATCGTAGCTACGTTTGTAGCAGTAATTGGACTCTGTAGTTCTCTGTAGTTGAGGTACAGGTTCTGTTCAGGAACTGCCCCGCTTTGTAAGAGTATTAATTTGGGGTGGACCTGAACTAGATCTATAAAATTGAAGGTAACTGACTATATCAGCGGCGAGAGCGATAACGAGCTAGAAAAGCTCCTCTAGAAACGGTCAAGCTTGTTGACAAACATTGAGTTTTGGAATGTCATGATTCTGAAAGAGACATAGGATGCCTATCTCAGGTATGGGTGCCGTTTCTATACGAGTGCGAGAAGCTTGAAAGATCGGAAGATCCCTCGCACTCACGGCTCGATTATATGTGTTATACCTATTCTCGAGCGTGGGAAAATTTTCGCCTAGAACTATGGCTCATATGACGTCATGGAAAATTTGTAGTCGGTCGCCCAATGGAAGAGCTTTGAACGCTTCTGACAAAAGTATAAATACTAATACTTTCTCAAAAACAGTGTGCATTATAATATCGACGTTCAAGCAAGCCACAAGTTCTTCCATACGTGACCAACATTAGTTAAAGCACCACCCAGTGTATCAAGGGCTCCGTAGCCAACATTTGTAAATCGGTAGCGTAACTAAGTTCTTAGTCTAACATTGTTTTCTAACTGTGACAATAAATTCAATTCGAACCGTGAATCAAGTGCATTTCCGTTTCGTCCCCACATCCTGAGCTCAACTAAAGTCTCATTTCTCTGCTACTGGGACCCCGCACCTATGCGAGAGTCTGCAACAGTCTGTCTTTTAAACACGTTGGAACTACCGGACGGGTTTTGGATCATGGTGATTCGACAGCATTTCAAATTTTCAAAATTGAATAATTTAATATTAATATTATTATCATCTAATACTTTATGCACAAAAACAGTTTACAGAGGAGGACTTAATGCTAAGACAGCAATTTCTGCCAGTCATCCTAGTTGTGCAAGAAAGATGTGTATAGGCGTGCACTCGAGATATGGACAGTAAAATGAAAATAAATATAAATTAATTGAAATGAATACTAAAATATAAATCTTTGTAAAATATGTATACACAAATATTATAAATAAAAATAAAATACATATAAATATTACAAAATTAAACAGCTGGTGTTGTTAAGAAGTCTTTTTTAAATGCTCTCGAGTCAACCGTTTAAAACTTTCTTTAGTTTGACACTTTCTAATGTCAATTGGAAGTGAGTTCCAGAGACGGACTGCTGAAACCTGGAAGGAGTTATCAAGGAAAGAAGTGGTATGAATAGGAGTGGCTAATATAAGAGTATTTGAAGAGCGAAGTTGCTTGTCATGAGTATTTGATAGGAAGTTAAATTAACATTTTAAATATACAGGTGAGTTACGGTCATTTAGGACGGAAAACAAAATACAAAGAAATCTAAGATTTCGTCGCTCACGGATAGAGAGCCATTTCAGTTTGGATCTGTACTCAGACACGTGATCATACTTTCTGAGGCTATAGATGAGACGGATACAGTTATTACGAAGGCGGTCAAGTTTGTTAAGAAGGTCTTCAGTTAGGTCTAAGGAACATATATCGGCATAATCAAAAATGGGAAGGAGAAGTGAGTTTACTAATGTTATTTTGGTATGAGTGGGGGTTTTTTTAAGGCGTGCGATTGAATGAAATGAAGCAAAGAACTTACGAGAAATTTCATAAACATATGGAAACCAACTAAGGTTTGGGTCAATTATGACGCCTAAGTCTTTAACTGTCGAAGAAAAAGGAATATTAATGCTGTTAAAAGAAAGTGAGGGTAGATTGGAATAGTTAACTTTACAGAGACGTCGCGAGCTGCCCACTATGATTGATTGACACTTGTCAGGATTCACTTTAATACCGTAATTGATCGACCAAGTGAGAAGACGCGACAAATCGTCATTGAGAATTTGAATCGCGCGAGGCAATTCATCAGTGGTAACAGAGTAGTATAGTTGTAGGTCATCGGCGTACATGTGGAAGCTACTTTGTAAGAGAGGAGAAAGTAAGTTGATGAATTGTAACTTTTGAACTTTCGCGATTCGAACACATAGTTAAATATTTAAACGGGACTTAAATAAAAAGTCCCGTTTAAATATGTAAGTTGATGAAAACTGAGAAAAGTAGCAGGGACTAAATTCCACCTTGAGGCACGCCAGTGTGTAAAGCATTCCAGTCAGAAAACTCTTGTTCATACCGTATGGCCTGCCGCCGACATTTAAGGTACGAAGAAAACCATGAAACAGCAGAAGCAGAAAAGTTTAATTTAGAGAGAACGTCTAAAAGCAGATCATGGTCAACCGCATTAAAAACGTTACTGAAGTCTATTAAAACCAGTACAGTAACTTGTGAGTTTTCCATGGCAGCTCTAATGCCTTCAGTAACCTTTAAAAGTGCTGTTATTGTACTATGACCTACTCTAATCCCAGATTGCAGAGGGTTGAAAAGATTATTTACCGTTAAATATTCCATCACCTGTTTGTGCACTACTGACTCAATTACTTAAGATAAAAACGGTAATATGGAGATAGGACGATACTGGTTTGGAAGAGTAGGGTTGGGAACTTTAGGCAGAGGAAGAACATGAGCTTTACGCCATTCATCTGGAAAGTTACTTGAGGTTATTGAAAAATTTACTATATAAGTAAGGGTGGAAAGAAGTTCATTGATGATGTACATGATCATGACTCGTCCAATATTGTCACAGCCAACCGCTTTCGATTTCAGGGATTGCAAGATTTTTTTAACATAGTCTTGGCTGACAGATTTAAACACAAAAGGATCAATGACCAGAGAAGGAAGAAGTTCAATTTCAGTTAGGAAAATGAGCTTAACACTTGGCGCAAGAAGTAAAATGGATATTCAGAGTATTAAGGTTCATAGAAATTTTAGTGTCCATATGTAAATATTCAAAAACTCAATGAATAAAAAAAACAATTCAAACCTGGCATAATTTTTTTATTCACAACTCAAAATTGGCCCAATAATACATCCATTCAGATATTTCCATTCAGATTTCCAGACTTCTCATCCAATATTCAATTTCGCAAAACTATAAAAGTTCAATTTTAATCTCGCGCTAGGTGCCTGGGTCCTAATTCTTGCGTAATAGATAACTTCCGTTGCGTAGGTTACTCGTAGTGATGAGCCAAATTGCAAAAAGTGAGGTTGCAGTTCAACTTGCTCAGGACAATTTATCATCACAACCACACGTATTTACTGTAAGTTTGGGTATTTTTGGGATTATGGTTTTTGCAATTCCTGATTCCATAGATACCAGGAATCATATTTAGCAATCAGAATCTATGTGTGTGGTTGTGGCGTGCTAAAAATTATATTATTTTCAACATACATCACGTCAAATTCTACATAAAATCATAAAAAAATTACGAAAGTTGAAATCCAAATAAATGTCACAATAATTATTATAGACGTTATGGAGATATTTTTCATGAAGATTTATCACAATGATAGATAATATTGATTTCGACATAGTCTCTATGACGTAAAAATTGAGGCTCTGGCAGCCGCACCGCTCGTAGTAAGAAGCCCAGCCCACCCACAAAATATGAGCAATTGAAACGGGGCATAATTGAGATAGAATTCAAGAAGCGAAGGCGGAACTGTCGGAAGCTGAATTCCGTCATACAGTGCGAGGGCTCACAGAAGTATAATTAGATTCTACGGGTCGAAGTTTCTTTTGCCAAGCATGACGTTTTTTTTTCTTTATTTGCCTTTTTAAAATGTTTATTGAGTTTTAAATCTCTGGGGAGAGGATTTCGTTTTATTTGACGTTCGCGGTTTAAGTGACTTAAAATGTTTTTGTATAAGATTGGAAATGTTTAGAATTTATGTTTGTTTTAAGTTTTGTAGATAACACGAATGAATTAAGTAGGTATGCCTGCTTGTGGATTGGACGCAAAGTTCCAAGTTGGAATATTAAGTCCGCTTGTAAGCCGGTATTTATTTTATATATATTTATATATATCTGGGCAAGGTCTTCAGAATTTTATATTAAGCTAGTGGCTTTTCCTGGTCAGCTAGGTTTGCATTAATGAACATTTAAAAATTAATAAAAGGTTGGTTTTCGAAAAATATTTATTGATTTTGCCCTTCCTTGCAATATAATACGCCTAGAGGGAAACGCTTTACGTCATCTATTCATAAGTTTTTAGGATTTCTATCAACTTAATTAAATATTATATAAAACTTCGTTTTGTAATTGATAACAATAAGATGATAGCAGTAGCGGCAGAGCAAACAGATTCCGGGGAATCCCATACATGAAAAGTGAAGGTGGGTTATCGTTGAATAGGTATTTTAAAATTATAGTACGAGGTTTACTATGACAGTATTTTCTTATTGGGTCCGTTCACGAAATATTTGGCCTTAAAGTGAACAATTTGCTTGAGCTGCATATCCCCTTCCCCTCCCGTATACCGTCCCCCCTCTAAATCATAAAGTACAGAACTGTAAAATTTTCAAGAACCTAGCGCATATTATGAATTTACTAACAAAATTAATGCAGGGATCACTAGTTTACGAGATAGAGCCGATCAAGGTAGAGCATTTTCTGCCTGTGTAAACTCTGAACAAACAAGACAATACCGTAAAACTACTTTGTTGGTGTGTAAATTAAAAACTGCTCCACCGATTGCAATGCTGTTTTCACAGTTAGGTAGCTTAAGGTCCTGGCTGCGGAACCTTAAGTCCGTGAGTGCCCGACACGCGTTAGGCCGGTTTTATTTATTTATAAGGGACCTTGGTATCTGTCAGTTAATGTAATATTACTGAGTTTTTTTTTGTGGTACATGCAAAAGCACAACATACACCTTACCCAACTACACGCGAGAGCGCGGCTATACGTCACTTTCGCTTATTTATGACATGCCATTCCTTTCGCAATTTATTTTGCCTTCCATTGTTGGAAGTGCCCTCATATCGCTAATACCCGGCACATTAGAGCCAACGAATTGACCGCATTTGAGATCCGCGTTTTTAGCACAAGTGGAATATATCATGCTGGTCTTCTTTTTGGAGATAAATATTAAAAAATAACTCAAAACGAGCAAAAGTTTGTAGTCCAAGTAAACTAATTTGCAATATTTTGTCGTTACTACATACAAGTTTAAAGATCTGAACAATATTCTCAGCGATAAATCAATAATCAATGCCAAAGTTATGTTTAGTATGACTCAGCGCTGAAAAGGCTGAACGGATTTTGATGAAACTAGGTATATAAATACAGGTCCTGGAATATCATAACATAGGATACTTTCTATCGTCCATATCATCAATCCATGTGGGTGAAGCCGCGGGGCGAAGCTGATAAAACATTAACGGTCTCCAACGACTGTCAGCCATGATACAATATCATTGGGAGTCGAGTCACTGACATTTGGAATAGATCTATTCAATCACTATTCCTGGAAGCTGTATTATTTATCTATCTATAATGTTTATTTATCTATTTATAATAAAGTAATAGGAACGAAAACGACTGTACAAATAAGATATAAAAAAAAAATGGTCTAGGGTACATAAAATAAGCTATTGAACAAGAATTTAACATTTTTAAAGTAAGTACCTGTCTGTTTGTCTTTCTGTATGTTTATTCACACATCACGTAAAAATTATTGGACCGATCGCGTTGCGGTTTTCACTGTTGTATAGTTTATGTTTTGACTTAAAAACTGGGGTAGTTCATTGTGGAGTTCCTATGCCTACCTTCCAGCTGCATCATCAGACACTGGGTACCACATGAAACCAGAGAACTCATCATGACAAACCAAATGAGCCAAAACTCGAAAGGGACCTATCATTTTGTTGCGGAGTTTCTGCGACTACTTTCCGGCTCCATAATCAGACCCTGGATACCACATAAAACCAGAGAACTCACCAAAACAAACCAAATGAGCCCAAACTCGAAAGGGTTCCATCATTTTGTTGTTGAGTTCCTGTGACTACCTTCCGGCTCCATCATTAGACACTGGATACCACATAACACCAGAGAATTCATTTAGACAAACAAAATAAGCCCAAACACGAAGGGGGTTCTATCATTTTGTTGTTGATTTCCTGGGATTTACTTCCGGCTACATCATCACATCCTTTATACCACATAAAATCAGACATGGTCTCATCAAGACAAACCAAATGAGCCTCGAAGGGATTCCATCATCCGATTGTTTATACTACGATCAAATAAATCCACAAATTATAGGTCGCTCAGTGAGCTTTGGAGATATTTACCTATGCTTGGAGTTTCTCTGAAGGACAAGATTCGTAATGAAGACGACGAATGACGACGGAGAACCAAGGTAACCGATATAGCTCTAAGGATATGCATGCTAAAGAGTCAGTGGGCTTGTCACATTTCCCGAAGAATCGATAACCGTTGAGATAGATGAGTTCTCGAGTGGAGACCACATCTAAGCAAAAGTAGTGAAGGACGCCCTGTGGCCAGATGAAGTGACGACCTGCCAAAAGCGGCTAGCAGAAAATGGATGCGGAGAGCTGCAGACCGAGTTAAGTGGCGTGTATTAGGAGAGGCCTTCGTCTTGTAGTGGACAAGAATATAGGCTGATGATGATGATGATGGAGGGATATGTGATTGGGTTATTTGTTTGTTTGTATGTCGGTACGTTTCTAAGGCACGTCCTACAGCCTAAACAGCTTATTTATTCATAATACTTTCTTTTTCAACGTAGTTTACTATGTGGTTTATTGTTTGATTAATAAAACAGACCAGTATTATTTGATTTGGTTATGGTTTAGTATGGTAGAAACTTTTTCTCCCAAAACACAAATTTCACGGAAAATGTCAAGCAAAACCTGTAGAGGCCGCGAGGGTTTTATCCTCTTAAGCTTGAAACAATACATTCTCACAGACAGATCGTCTAGATAGAGAGAACAAGGCACTAGTTCAAAAAATAAAATCCAACTACAGTTGGGTAAAAAAGAAACCTATGACACTATCAATGGAGAACAAAAATTTTGAAATACGGTTTCTAGACGGATCGATTGATTTCTCGCCTGTCAAAATAGGACCAATAGAAGCGACGCTATGGTGTAACATCCACATACATAGACTGAAAAAACATTACGCTTCCCTTGCTCCGCCGTACTCGGGTAAAAGGACAAAGTATGAGTCACAGTCTGGCTGGCACTAGTACAATGGTGGTTTTGATTTCAACACTCAAAAACGGTGAAGGAAAATCTCGTGAGGAAAAGATCCTCAACATTCATGGACATGTGATATCCACCAACCCTTACTGGGCCAGCGTGGTGTATGATGACCCATCCTCTATCATTGAGAGAACGCCTGTGTCCCAGGAGTGGGATCGTAATATGATGATGACAATGATTATGGAAGTAAGTCGGTACTATTATTTTTTCTGTGGTAGAAGTCCCATTCCTTTGAGTTTTCAGCTTCATCTAGATGTAAGAGTAAATCATTTTTAGCGATTTATAAACGAGCTGTTGACACAAAAATTAAAAACATCCTAACTCGGTTAAAACATCTATTCCTTTGGATCTGTTTTCATCCAAAGGTACAACAATGAAAAGTGCAGAGTATCTAGGCAACTGCGTAATAGGTGCTACGGTTAGACTGGCACAATGGCCCGGCAATTACTCCGTTTAAGCTTGCTCCGATCTGTGCTGCAGTGGCGCGTTTATTGCCACTTGGAGAACTAGAATAGACATATATAGGTATATATGAAGTGAATGAAGTAATCAGCTGTCGAAACTGATAACAATCAAATAAGACTCACCTTATTTGCTTGTTATCAGGAAAATAAGCTACTTTTTAGCATTTTTTAACAGAGACTGCCAAATATCATTATAATTTGACTTTGCTACCGATTTCGGTTGTAAAGCAATCGCTATCGATGTCGGGACTGCAGGCCCAGGTGTCAATTTTGGGTGCTACAATACAAGTTTGTATTAAAACTATATTGATATACTAAACCTATAATATATATTTACATATACTAAAACTATATTGACAGCTCAAATGAACAGCTTTATCTATTATCTGTCCAAAAATATGTGCCCAGACGAAGATACTAAGGGAAAAACTTGCCGAACAATGGAAAGAAGTATAACAGGAACTGCAGAAGTATAACAAACACCAAGTCTGGTCTGGTCTCAACTTTTGTTGGTCTGAAAATACCAACTAAAGTTGAGATGGTCGGGCCATTGTTATAAGTTGCTTACAAGTTATACGACTCGTTGTTTAGTTCAGAACTTGTTTGGTTGTGAATGTCGCGTGACTCTTCCGCTGGTCTATTCGTGGCCTTTTCCGGTTATAAGTTAAGAAAGGATTAACGTATCTATCTATATTTATATTAAAACAATGTAAAAAAAGTCTATACTAAGAATACAAACTTTGTAAAATGGTGTCTATCTGTTCACGCATCATTTAAAAACTACTGGAATGATTGCGGTTTTCATTGTTGGACAGCTTAGGTTTTTACATTAAAACTCGTGTACTCGGTATGTCAATCTAATGGGTAATAGCCGAAAAAAGTATTAAGCGGCTAAAATGAATTTGGTATAATATTGTACTTGTCCTGGAAAATCACATGATACTTTTTGTATCCCCAGAAAAATGACCACGTGGGCAAAGCAGCGGGAACAGTAAGTATTATCCTTTTGGTTTCTGTCAATTCTTGGCCGGTGCTATTATGAAGAGTGTATTGTCTATTGTATCCAATGCTGTCGGTGTGGACGGTGTTAGCCGCAATATGATAACCCCAATCCTTGACATTATTCTTCTCATATTTTGTCATATCCTCAACTACTCTGTTATGATTGGTGCAATTCCTTTTATTTGGAAGGAAGCCCAGATTATTCCTTTACCCAAAAAAAAAACAACCCAAAATCCTTCTCAGAGTATCGTCCAATTTCCATAATCCCTATACTATCCAAAATCTTTGAACGTCTTGTCTACAACCAGTTGAGCACATCCCTTACAAAAAATGAACACCTTAACCCCTTCCAATCAGGTTTCCGTCCTGTCCACAGCACAGTTACTGCCTTAGTCAATGTTACAGTACATGATATCAGATCTGGTATGAAAAAGGTCTGTTAACTGTGCTCACCTCACCCTCCTTGACTTTAATAATGCGTTTAATACCGTTGACTTCGATATTATTCTGGGATTGCTGCGCTCTATTAACTTACCTCCACCAGTTATTGTTTTTTTCATAGCTATCTGTTTGGTCGCAGGCAGAGGGTTTGCCATGAAGACGCTTTCTCTTCATGGTGTAACACAACAGCTGGCGTTCCGCAACGTGGCGTTTTATCTCCTCTTCTTTTCGCGACTTTTATAAACTCTCTGATAAACTTACTTCTTCCTACTACTTCTATGCAGACGATTTATAAATTTACTCTAAACCGCGAATGCAGATCTAAGACATATATTTGAATGGAGTAAAGCTTTTGGTCTTAAAGTCAACCCAACTAAAACACAGGTAATTGTAATAGGCAGCTCTCGTATGTTATCCAGGATTGATTTGACTAGCCTTCCAACAATAACTTTTGAAGGAATTGCAATACCATTTAACAAGGTTGTAAGAAATCTAGGAGTGATCATGGATCAGACGTTTTCGTTGGGCCCCCAATTTGAGGCAGTTAGTCGTAAACTTTTTGCTTCTGCGGGCGTCTTCAGAACTTTCTTCCAACGGCTATCAAAGTTGCGCTTGCACAATCTCTTCTGCTTCCAATCCTTGACTATGCTGACGCCTGTTATGTAGACCTAAGGGAGGATCAGCTAAATAAACTTGAGCGTCTCCAAAACTTTTGTATCAGGTTCATATTTGGATTACGCAAATATGACCATGTTTCTAACTTTCGACATAAGCTCAAGTGGCTTCCTATTCGCCTCCATCAGAATACTCACATTCTTTCCCTACTTTATAGTATACTTTTCAATCCTGCGTCTCTTCATACCTCAAAGGATGCTTCCATTTTCTACACTCAGATCATTCCCGGTCGTTACGGTCTTCAAAAAATCTATAATTGAAAATACCTTTGCACGTTACAACATTCTATGATGCATCGTTTGCTGAACAAGCTGTAAGACTATTAAACAGTCTACCAGTCCTGACAAGTCAGTCTCCATCATTAAAAGTATTTAAGGAACGAATAAAAATATTTTACTTATCGCAAATTGGAAAAAATTAGCTTATTGTGTTTATTTACTTTGTTTGTTTATTAAATATTAGATATTTATATATATATATATATATATATATATATATATATATATATATATATATATATATATATATATAAATATCTAATATATATATATATATATATATTAAGTCTATGTAGATGTGTGTATGTGTTGTATTTTAATATATTTGTATATGTGTAGTTATTGTTTAAGTTAAAATTACATTAGTTGTTTAAGTTCACGTAACTTTAATATTTATTTATTTTTGTTTATGATTGAGTACCACCTTCCATGATAATTAAATGTAATATTCTCCATTCAACGGTTGTCTGAAAAAAAAAACATTAAGCGATAAGACCGCCCATTGTACTCTATATAAGGTAAATGTCTATTCTTATGTATGATTTATTTGGTATGCAATAAAGCGTTTATCTATCTATCTTTTAAATAAAACCATCAATGTAGGATACTATTTACGTAATGTAGTGATGATATGAGCAGACCGTTCACCTGATAGTAAGCGCCAAACCTGCTCATAATAAGAACAGTGCCAAACCTTTGTATTGTAAATTGCAATGGCACTGCACTGAGCTGGACGCCCTGAGTTGTTAGTGTTCAGGGTAGTGAGCACAAGTACAGTACCATGCTATTTTCGCTGCATAGCTTCAAAGCACAGCTCGTTATTGGGTTATACATAGTAATAACTAGCTGTACCTGCGGCTATGCACGCGTGGTCGTTTCTTTAGGTTCAAAGTAGCATAATGTGCTATTCCAGGACCATTATACCAACATTTGATCAAAATTTTGTTTGCCATCAATAATACTTTTATGAATTGCTCGGCTTCTTACTCACCAGATTGAGATACCAATTACACCAGTTTTTAAATCAAACCCTAAGCTATCTAACAATGAAAACCGCATTGCAATAGGTCCAATAGTTTTTACGTGATGCGTGATCAAACAAACATACAGACAAACAGACAGAGCGACACGATTAAAAAATTATGTTTATTTGTGTTATACCCTTTTTAAGCACCCAAGAGCATTTTTTTATTTATCTTCATTTTACAGCCTTTTTCGTACCTATTGCTTTATTATAAGTATAGATATATGTCTGTGCCAAGTTGTATCAACATCCGTTTAATAGTTTCATTGTGGTACATGTTCTTTTAAATAATTTTTATCCCGAAAAAACTAAGAGTTCCTGCTGGATAATGTCCAAAATTCTGTAAATTGAAGATATTTTGTAACTTTTTTGGAGGCTGTTCTACATTCAATACTAAAGCCAAAAAGGTATTTTTGAATTTTTGTCTGCCTGTTTATCTGTCTGTCTGTCTGTCCGTCTGTGTATCTGTACCTTGGCAGCGCATCACGCTGAAAACACTTACATAATTCAAATAAAATTTGGTATGATTTGAGTTCATACTACGAGGTAGGACATATTTAATCCCGAAAAATTAAAGGGTTTCCGCAGGATTGGCATTGAAATTTATTTAAAAGAACACGTATCACGCTGAAACTACTGGAAGGATTTTGTTGCAACTTGGCACAGTCATAGTTTACAAAATTGGGGACAATTTTTATCCCGAAAAAATTAAGAGTTCCTGCTGGATAATGTCCAAAATTCTGTAAATTGAAGATATTTTGTAAACTTTTTTGGAGGCTGTTCTACATTCAATACTAAAGCCAAAACTGTATTTTTGAATTTTTGTCTGTCTGTTTGTCTGTCTGTCTGTCTGTACGTCTGTGTATCTGTACTTTGGCAGCGCATCACGCTGAAAACACTCACATAATTCAAATAAAATTTGGTATGATTTGAGTTCATACTTCGAGGTAGGGCATTGGATACTTTTCATCCCGAAAAATTAAAGAGTTCCTGCAGGATAGGGGTGAAAAATTATGAAATTAAATTAATTAATTAAATTAATTCAAAGAACACGTTGCACGCTGATACTATTGGACGGATGTTGATGCAACTTGGCACAGACATAGTCTATAAGATGGGTGAAAATGATGGATACTTTTTATCCCGTAAAAAGGGCTTCTGCGGGATATGGGTCCAAAGTTATAATTAATATTTAAGTAATAAATAATAATTTTTGGATGGTTCTCTATTTCGATACCTACTGAAGCCAAAACTGTTTCATTTTTTATTTTGAAATAAAAAGTAAAACAATAAGTAAGTTAGTAAGTTTTTTTAATGAATTCAGTAGTTTCTGTGCGAAACTAATGAATTCCTTCAATTGTTATAATATAGGTTGTTTCCACAATATAAGTGTTGAAAGTTATTAAAAAGAAAACCTATCACGCTGAAACTACTGGACGGATTTTTGGATGCAAATTGACACAGTCACATATCTATACCTATAATAAAGCAATAGGTACGAAAAATGATGGGATATGGGTCCAAATTCTGTACATTAAAGATATATTGTTGTTTTTTTTGGAAGTTACTCTATTTTCGATAATGAAGCCTAAACTGTATGTTTTTTTCATTTTTGTCTGTATGCCTGTAAGTCTGTATCTTAGCCGCGCATCACGCTGCCGGAACTACTGGATGAATTCAAATGAAACTTGGCATGATTTGAGTTTCATACTACGAGGTAGGACATAGGATACTTTACTACTCGAAAAATTTATGGGTTCTCGAAGGATAGGGGTTGAAACTTATTAAAAAGAACATATACCACGCTGAAACTCATGGACGGGTTTTGATGCACTTGGCACTGTCTTAAGTTATATGATGGGTTAAAATTGAAGACACGTTTTATCCCGAAAATGTAAAGGGTTTCTGCGGGGATATGGGTCCAAAGTTATGTTAATATTTAAGTAATAAAAAATATTTTTTGAATGGTTCTCTATATTCGATACTGAAGCCAAACTATTATACTTTTTAATTTTGTCTGTCTGTTTGTCCGTATCTTGACCGCGCATTGCACCCAAACTACTAATTGAATAGAAATGAAAAAAAAATGCTCTTGGGTGCTTAAAAAATGTATTGAACAAACTTTTTTGTTAATCGTGTCATTCTCCCTGTTTGTTTGTTTGTTAACGCATCACGTAAAAACTACTGGACCAATTGCAATGCGATTTTCATTGTTAGATAGCTTAGGGTTTGATTTAAATCTGGTGTAATTGGTATCTCAATCCGGTGAGTTAGAAGCCAAGCAATTGATAAAAGTATTTTTGACGGCTGAAGAAATTTTGTTCAAATTGGTATATTGGTCCTGGAATAGCACATTATGGTACTTTGAACCTAAAGAAAAGACCACGCGTGCGAAGCCGCGGGTACAGCTAGTAATTTATATAATTAAACTTTTATAAAATAGTATATGTCAATTTTGCAACATGAAACAACTAAAATTATAAATCATAAAGAAAATACTTTATTATAATATACGTAATCTTCGCATTTTGGTACTTGTATTTTAGTACGATACAATAACAAAAAAAAAACAGAAGTTTTTAATAAGTATTTTTTTAGCATTATAACGTACCCCGTGTGATTTTTCCGGTTCAAAAGTAAAATACAATGGTACTCGAACCTTCCTCACGACGCACACAAATTTTTCAAAAGGAGGAGGTTCCAAAGTATATTTTTTGTTTTTTATCTCCTATCTCTAAAACTACAGAACCGATTTGGAATAAAAAAATTTAGCCCGATTATGTCCCATTTTTTCTTATCAAAATTGGTTCAATAGTTTTTAGTTTGCAAAAATAGTTGAGTATATGTTAATTCTACTTGACGTAAAGCGAGTTGCGGTGCACCACAATTTTCAAATTTCCTGTGAGAGCTTACCATTTTCCGGGCTAATATATACAGTGCATATTATTAAAAAAGTTTTTTTTATTTACAAAAAATATTTTAGCCATGTCATGATGAAACGTATCTGTCTGTTCGCACATCACCTTAAACTACTGGACCGATTGCGATGCGATTTATATCCTCCGCAGTTGCGATAAAGCCTAATGCGTTGCAAAGTAACTAAGAAAATACCTATCTGCACTGCCCTTCAACAGACATTAACAGTGTGGTACTTAATTTTGAAGGCCAGTGTAAGTAAAACATTTTTTATTTACTTTGCAACGCAGTGGGCTATATCGTAACTGTGGAAGGTATAAATCGCATCGCAATCGGTCCAGTAGTTTAACGTGATGCGCGATCAGACATACATTAAAAGTATGGTACTAAATTTTGAAGGCCAGAATAGATAGGCATTGTCTTAGTAACTTTGCAAAGCAGTGGGCTATATCGCAGCAGCGGAAGATATAAATCGCATCTCAATCGGTTTAGTATTCTAAAGTGATGCATGAACAGACAGATATTAAAAGTGTGGTACTAAATTTTAAAAGTCAGTGTAGATAGGCATTTTCTTAGTATTTTCGGAAAACAGTGGGCTTTATCGCATCTGCGGAAGATATAAATCGCATCGCAATCGCTCCAGTAGTTTAACATGATGCGCAAACAGACAGACATTGAAAATGTGGTTCTAAGCTTTGAAAGTCATTTATATAGGCATTTCCTTAAATACTTTGCAAAGCAGTGGGCCTTATTGCAACTGCGGAAGATATGAATCAAATCGCAATCAATCCAGTAGTTTAACGTTAGAATGCAATACAATAACACTTTATTAACACATAGAAACAAATCACAATATAGAAATAACTTAAACAATAGGTACAATAGGTGGTTTTATCGCTCATAACGATCTCTTCCAGACAACCTTAGGATGGAAATAAGTTAATTGCTAATAATGGTAGGTAGTGTGGCAATATTAAATTTCTATACAAATTTAATGTAAAAAATAATAATAAATAAAATATCAAATAAACTACACACTAATATTTTCTTAAATACTGTGTTAAAATATATAGGTATAAGTGATTGTAAACTTACATACATATAAATGTATAATTATACATACTTAAATACATATCAAGTCAGTGCTGGGATATAGTTACAGGCTTGTAAGGAACTGGAGAGGTAAAAAAAAACAAAAGGGTCTTAAAGCTATCAATAGATTGTGCATGTTTGATGGCGACTGGAAGGGCAGAAAGAAGAAGAAAGAAGCATACAGCTTGGACAGTAAATGAGGAGTCATAGAAGGAAGTTGTGTGTACTGGGGTAAGGAGGACTAAGTTTTCTGAAGATCTTAGAGACCGGGAGTGAGAGGAAAGAAGCAACTGGAATCGTTCCTTGAGTAGAAGAGTTGAAGAATATGTTGTAGAGAAGAAAGATAATGTGAGTATTCCGGCGAAGGCTAATAGGGAGCCACTTGCGATTTGTACGAAATTCCGAGACTTGGTCATATTTCCGGAGGCCAAAAACAACAGAGAAGTTTTGAAGACGCTCAAGCATGTTCAGCTGCGCCTCTGTAAGATCTAAGTAGCTGGCATCGGCAAAATCAAGAATGGGAAGTATGAAAGTTTGAGAAAGCGCACCTTTAGTTGCAGCGGGTAAAAAGTTACGTAATCTATTAAGAGAAGCTGCAGAAGCAAACATTTTCTGGCTAATCAATTGCAGTTGCAGACCCCAGGATAAAACTCTATCCATAATCTAACACCAAACTAAACTGTCCAGTACTAAATGGTTCAGTAAGCCCACCAAAAACTATTTGTGGGAAGGTTGAAAATCAATTTTACTGATCGTTCTGGAGCTTTCTATAATGATGGCCTGAATTTTAATAAGATTCACTGTAGTTTTCTCGACCGCGACTTCGACCGCGCGGATACAGATTATCGTGAAAAAAAACATCCTTGTTCCTCTAGGATATTAAAAACCAATGCAATAAAAAGTATCCTATGTTTTACTCCATGTAAGCTATTTCCATTCCAAATTTTATCAAATACAGCCGTTAAAAAAATATCTCGTTTACACTCCCCAAACAAACAAACAAACAGACAATGTTTCACTTATATATATTGGTATGGATTACAAAATGATCTTACAAGATCTCATAATCAGTAAGATCTGGGCTCGCTAAAGTAAGAGTCTAAAATTAAAAATGGTCGAATGAATTCATGTTATTTTAAGATTTCCATGTGTCCATTTTACCAGCACTAAATTTGAGTTCCTGAATAGTGAACCATGGCAGGCTTTTGGCATTTGGTAACAAGGATATCTAGAAGAAAGGGTGTTAGTATCAGACTATCTTCATATAAAATATTTCAAAGTGTGTATGTACAGAACAAAGCTGCGTGTACCATTCACCAAACTCGTTTAAATAAGTGTACTTACATACTGCTAATATTATTGTTGTAATACAGCGTTAATTGAAATTGCCATCAGGCCTGATGATAAATGACCACAGTGTTTAATAGAGTCCTGAAACACTGAGGACACTGCCAGATTAAAGCACATTTACAAAATGTCCCAAACAAAATGAGCTTACTTGGGATATAGATTTGTAACATAGATTCACAGGCATTCGTAACACAGCATCGGTATTAAGTCTGGATTTGACGGTTCGTGGGTGCAATCGAAGCGCTCGCACAAAGGAGGACAAAGGAGGTGTCTCTGTTTTGGGATGAAACCGTTTCGGGCGCATTAGTATGAAATTCGCACCCGCGTTGCAGAAGTCTTCTGTAGAATCTTGAATTTAACGGATTCCCGCGTGAATACCAACTTATTTTGCTTGTCGCCCTTACGTACCTTGAACCACTAATTTAAATTTTAACTACCCTCTGATTGATCCACCGTGAAGAGTGACTTTGGACTCATTGCTGTGATCAGCTCCTGACCTGCTATTTCGATGAGGCTAGCAACCTTGGTATACCTTCACAATATGCTATACCTTCTCGAGATGGTGTGAATTCTTCTACAAATGTATGTAGCTCTATAATAGTTTCCTGTCTGATTTGGTGCAACTTCAATGTGTAGTAGTTTGGAACGCTAACCAGCAACTTATCCTGTCACAGCTTTAACTTTGGCAAGCGAACATCAACGGCCGCGATAAAAAAACATACATACATCTGAACATATAAACGTCTTCTTTTGTGAAGAAAAATAACGTTGCGTGCATTGTTTATAATGAAGAGTGTTTTGAAGGTGCAGGCCTGAAGTTTATCGTACAAGATCTATACATAGTACCACTGAACATAAGCAAAGTCTTATGCCAACATAAGGTATATTTACCATGTAATATTTTTTTAAGTGTTTCCCATATTTGAGATTTTTGCAAGCGCTATGATCATGGACAAACTGAAGTAAATAAGAGTAGGTGGATATTTATTAGAGAAAACATAACATTACATCCAATTGCGTGCTCGTTTTTTTCACGTCGTCCGATCGAGCAGACTATGCTGTTGGACCACGTATACATATGTTTTTTTTTCTTTCATTGACATCGTTACCATTATTCACAGTAAACAGTCACATGCGTCATACTTTGTAGTAAGGACGTTAATTTTTACCTACTTACTAAACTAGTCTCAAAAGATCACCAGATTTTGTTTTAATTTGTCTTACCAAGAGGAATTTTATACCCGTTAGAACTTCAAATGACCAACAATTTTCTAAGCATCGTTTTTTTTTACGAAATCATGAATGAAAATTTCGATGTTTCTGAATATTATTAGATTTCAAAAATTGATCATAGCTTTTAATTTCATAAAACCAAAGGATTTGTGAGAAAGTTCTGAGAGAAATATAACGATATTTAGGTCTCCATAAATTTATTTTTGCAAATATTTTGGTTACTAGGCAAATATAAAACTTGGTGCTATAAACTTAACATAAAATATTCTTTCAATGATTAAAAATAAATAATTATTAATATCATCGCTACGAATAAAACAACAAAGTAACCAATCAAGTCTGTTTCTCTGTCTATCTGTGCGGGCTAATATTTGAAATTTCGATCCGTTTTTTTTTCGTTTTTAACTTAGCGAAAGTTGATAGCAGGTTGTGTAATGTAAGTATCCTAACTAATTGATATTATAAATGCGAAAATCTGTATGTATGAATGCTTTGCCACTTAGGACTGTAACGGCTGAAAGGTTTTCGTATAGAAAATTTGATATAAATGACTCAAATCATATCAATCTCGATTTCTTGCTGACTTTACAGTATTCACAGACTACTTCAGTATAAAAACTTCAAAAGCATTCTGGACCTAAATTATGTAGATATTTTTAGTAAACACTGTTAGAGATCATGAATTTACTCATTTTAATATTACCAACGTCGTACGCGATTAAGCGAAATCATTCTCTTGTTTATCAGTTTACATCCATATAAATGTAAATTTCTACTCAAGTATTAGATATCCCAATTTAATGCTGATATATTATAATTACATTCATAAGATAGGTGTATGAAATACGGTTAACTAATACCTGTTATTATATACGTAATTAGTTAAACGTATTTCGGTGTCAGCCTTACTCCGTGAGTATATATCCTGTCCTTATTTTTATACTGTAACATACTAGCACAATTATCTAGAGTTATGTAGCTTTCCATCAGTGCCAGTCGAACTGAAACTCAATTAATCCAGATAAAGCACATTGCGTACTTTTCATAACATTCAAATATGTTTCAAATAAAAAGTCCGATTTCCTAAAAAGAAAATACGAAATTGTCTAATGCTACACTACGCCAAGATGAAAATTTAACCTCTAGCCGACGGCGGTACGCCGAAATGTAACATGTATGTATGAGATGTGTAAATAATAGTAACGAAAGTCATACTTTCGGAACTTTCAGTACTGTAAGCGTAGAACAGAAAGTGATCACTTATAAATCTAATATAAGAAGTGAAGACTCATTTGGACCATTGGGGTTTCCTAGACAGAATTAATGTACGCCTTCCACTCACAAACAACAATACGTGGAGTACTATACATGCGATCCAAACAGATCGCATGTATCAGTAAATTCTCACACATGTAATTCATGTGTGAGAATTTACTTGTCCGATGCGACAAGCAAAAAACTCTATCCCAGCTCGTACTCCAAGTGGTCTAATTCACATTGAATCAAAAGACAAAAAGGCGCTTGAATGCACTTCAATATATAAAAGTGAAACGTTGCCTGTTTGTTTGTTTGTTTTGGGAGCTTTCACGCCAAAACGGCTAATCCAATTTTAATGAAACTTTGTTCTAATGTAGGATACTTTGTATTCCGGAAAATGGTAATGGAAAATGACGATTACTCGCTCTATGGAATGCTTGCCACGGAAACGAAATAGTAACAAGTCTGTCAAAAACCATCATGAGTGTTGGTGCTATACTTTCGCATTGGTTTTTCATATCCTAAACATTCCTTTTTATCACGATACACTGGTTTCCGCGGGGACGAAGTCGCAGGCAAAATCTATATGAACCCTAAACTATCCAGCAGTGAAAACCGCATTGCAATCAGTCCAGCAGTTTTTACGTGCGTGAACAAACATACAGACAAACAAACTAAAAAGTAACAGACAAACAGACAGACAAGATTTATAAAAATATTCTAGTTCAGTAGCATATTTTAAGAACCATAGACCAATTTTTTTTATTATCTTAGTACAGGCTTTTTGGTACTCCTTTTTGGTGCTTTTAGAAGTAAAGATATGTCAATCTACGTTTGGACATATTATTAAAATGTCATTAATGTAGGGTTTCATGATACTAAAGGTGTACAAACAAATATAAGTTTTCAAGGCTAAAAAACACCCAGCCAAGTCAGACTCGAGCACTGTGGGCTCCGTATATACTTGTAGGTGTGTAAATAGTTCGTCTAACAAGGGAAACGAGCGCGAAAAAAAAAAAAAAAGCTTTGTTACTTTCAGATTTTCCCTTTCTTTGTGCTATAGAACATGGCTTCATGTCAAATTTCATGATTCTTGGTCAGCGGTACTTCTTGATAACCTAGAATCATGAAATTATGGGGTACTTACTCTATAGGGTTTGATTCTCTTACCAGTGTCGAAAATGTCAAAATATGCGACATAAACAGCTACATCTTTTAATAGCGTTGCTCCAAGGGATTGCAGACTTGAATTAATTTCAACATGACATCTCTACCCGTTCCTGAGTAAAAGGGTCTTAACAGACAGACAGACGAGCGGACGGACGGACGGATAACAAAGTGATTCCAAAACAAAAATCGCTTTTGTTTTGAAGTACGGAACCCTAAAAAAAACGAAGACGAAGGTGGGTGCGAAGCGTAGTGAGCTGGCCTTCTAACCTATCACGGCCAAGTCAGGATTTCACCTTCGCCTTTTATTATACGATATGACCTTAGTGGTCTTAGTGGTTTGATCAGATCATAAAGTAGCCGTGCGTGTAGCTGTTCATATCGTTAAACGATAATTATTTATTCATCTGGCCAAACCATTATAGGATGTCACCGATAATTTCATGAATTAGAACTTTTTCTTGATGTGGCCAACCATTTCATGAAATGATCAATTCTATGATATCGCCACGACATATACAAATACATTCAGGTCATTATACAGAGCTAAGAGCAATTTGATTGAAAAAAAAAACGATAATGTTATAACAACATTTTGAACGGGTATTTTTATTCTTTGGTATTTCATTAAGATTTTCCATAGGCGTTATGTAATTCTACTGATATCTTGAAATTATAGTAGTTTTGTTCGTGGCAATTGATATTACATTTTATAATAATATTTTATGTGCAACCCTGAAGATTTTTACAATAGAAATCAAAAATATTTCCTTGTCCAAGTCGAAATAAAAAGGCACCCTGATGGCTCTGTCTCCGTGCCAAATACGAACCCCGACGAAGAGCCTTTTTTGAGAATTCAATCCTTTTTACTTTCGCTTGCATCGTAAACATACACTACATACATTTTTTTTTTTATTAAAAGCGTTCATATCTACGATCGACCTTTACCATCGGTCACTTCAAAGTCAATCAGGCTTTCAATCATCGCATAACCTTTCATTATCAGATTCCATGCCTTTAGATTTTTAGTTGATATATGGTCTTCTAATTCCACGCGTTGGCTTCCGGCCAGGTCTCCAGTTGACAGCCACGTTCCTGGCGCAGGGTTAAGTGTGTTATGATGCCCGCAGTTCGCGTTTTAATTAAGTAGTGGAATAAATACTCGTTAATTTCTATGTACATTTGCTTTGCGGAGTTTTAAATAATGTTCACTTTTTTTGGGCGTTTCGTAAAATTCTCTGGTAACAACGTATGATATTATGTTCGCATTAGATCGATGATGCTATATGTATAGTCCGACCAATGTGGTGTTTGACTATGACAATAATTCCTCAGAACCTGAAACTCAGTAATATGCACTTGTAACACGAAATACCACAAAATAACTGTTTAGTACTAACAGAATTAGGGCCTCATGCTGAACCACATCAATCCGCATTAGATCGATGATGCTATAGGTATAGTCCGATTAATGTGGGGTTTGTCTTTGACAATAATTCCTCTGACGCTAAAACTGAGTAATATGCACTTGTAACATGAAATACCACAAATAACTGTTTAATACTAATGGAAGTACGGCATCATGCCGAACCACATCAATCCGCATTAGATCGATGATGCTATATGCATAGTCCGACCAATGTGGTGTTTGACTATGACAATAATTCCTCACAACCTGAAACTCAGTAATATGCACTTGTAACACGAAATACCACAAAATAACTGTTTAGTACTAACAGAATTAGGGCCTCATGCTGAACCACATCAATCCGCATTAGATCGATGATGCTTTAGGTATTGTTCGATCAATGTGGGATTTGACTATGACAATAATTCTTCTGACCCTGAAACTGAGTTAAATGCACTTGTAACACCGTCCGATAAATGCGGGGTTTGACTATGACAATAATTCCTCTGTTGCTGAAACTGAGTAATATGCAGTTGTAACACAAAATACCACAAATAACTGTTTGGTACTAACGGAAGTACGGCGTCATGCTGAACCACACCAATCTGAATTAGATCGATGATGCTATAGGTATAGTCCGAGCAATGTGGGGTTTGACTATGACATTAATTCCTCTGTTGCTGAAACTGAGTAATATGCACTTGTAACACGAGATACCACCAATAACTGTTTAGTACTAACGGAAGTACGGCGTCATGCTGAATCACATCAATCCGCATTAGATCGACGATGCTTTAGGTATAGTCCGATCAATGTAGGGTTTGACTATGAAAATAATTCCTCTATCGCATAAAAATAATAAAAATATCGTATGAAAATAATTTCTCTATTTTATTAATGGAACTGGGTTAAATGCATCGTGACTTGATAAACCCCAAAATAATTGTTATGTCAATAATTCCTCTGTCACTGAAACTTTGTGGTGTGATAAAGTAATGTCAATTAATTACGATTCACAATTGTTTTTTTTTTTAATTTTGAATTGTTGTCTTTGTACTTAAATTTGGAAATCACTTTTAACCTTCAGTGGAAAATTGCTCATTTCAAAATTTCTTCGGTATATGTTTGGATATATTATTATGCATGAGTAGGTATGTATGGGTATCCATGAATATTTCGATATGAGAAAGGCAGGAATTCAAAAAAACTATTTTGTTCCATAACTTAGAGACTAAACGTTACTTTTGGAGATATTTTGACTTGCGTTTAAAGATTTTGAAAAATAGGTCAAGTAAAGTTTGAAAAATAGCAAGAAAATGGGGAAATTACACAAACATTTTTTATAGCATTCGATCCTGTTTCTTACAATGATGAAACGTCTCTACAGAACAAATTTTTTTTCTTTCCTTTTTCTAGAGTACATTTTAAGTATGTACTCTATTTATATTACAATCTAGCCATCATTTAGGCTAATAAGTAATTTAAATTTAACATAAACTGTTAGATTGAATAGAACTAAGAACGTGTCCAATAACACTTTTCTTACAGTCTCTGTTAAGGCGAAGACACTTTGTTCATGTGTTCTCTATACGTAGCACTTGAACCACATTTCACTAATAAACTAACACTAAACTAACTCGAACGGTTTTGTTCTTCTGAGTCTTCTCACTTTGTCCATGTGGTCGAGGAGCTGGATTGCCTCGACAACCACATGATGATGAAGTATTTTTTCATGAGGTTCTGCGTATTTCCTGACTACTTTATCAACGAACTCTACTCTAAGGTCCCGATGGAGATCGTCATTTCTTATGTATCAAGGTGCATTCACTATTTCCCTCAGTACATTATTCTGGAAGCGTTGTATTGATAATATGTTGCTCTTTTTGGTGCAGCCCCACAGCTGTATACCATAGGTCCATACTGGCATTAGGACTAGTTTATATAGCAAAAGTTTATTATGCGTTGACAGCGTAGAGTGTCTCCCAAGCAGCCAATACATTATTTTAAGCCGAAGTTCTAATTCTTCTTTTTTCTTCTTGACATGAGCTTTCCAGCGGAGCTTAGCGTCAAGCGTCATACCGAGGTACTTTGCTGTATTCTCATCAGGGATTTGCTTATCATGAACAAATATTGGTGAATAATGATGCTTTTTGTAGCAAAAGAACAAACTGAGGTGAAAATCTAGTTAAAGACAAGAGAAACACTAATAAAAATATTATACTATTTTAATTGTGTGACGAAAAAATACATTTAAAATTCGTACAGAAACAAAGTATTTTATAATGTTGTATAATAGCGGTTTGTAAGTTTTCTAGTTTAGAGTACTAGAAAAATTAGAAATCGCTAACTTTTAACTTCTGACATTTCTAGTATAGAGTACTAGAAAAGTCAGAAACCGCTATCTTACAACTTTATAAAATACTGTGTTTCTGTACGAATTTTAAATGTATTATGTTGATTATACATATAAAAAATAATATTTTTTTACGTGTTTCTCTCGCCTTTTATCTCGATTTTCACCCGAGGAAAACACGATTACACTATAATTTCTCCATAAAAAGTTTTTTATTTTTTGGTCTATAAGCGAAATATCATAAAAATTTATATGAATGTCGACCCGAAATTTGCTTTGAAAGATAGTTTTTAAGTTGATCTAGATTCGTGTCTAGTAATTTAATGATACATCTCGTGTGTCGTTTAAAATCAATTAATTTATCTAACATCTGCTCCCGAGCTGAATCATCTCTTCCGCTCAACCTGAAGCTGGACGAGCAGGACAAGGACAAAGGTTTAAGAGAGTACAGTGCGTAAATAAAGTATATTTGACTATCGTACATGCCGACTTTTATTTAACCAAGATCTGAGTGACGAATGATTTTAATGTGATGCCTTCGTAGTTCCTGAATTGAAGTTTTTTCTATTATCTTTGGTGTAATAATTATGCCCAGGTTTTTCACGGGAAATTGTGGCTTAGGTAATAAACAGGCAGGTCTCATAATTATTATCTAGACTTCCGTACTCAGACAGGTAAATTAATACTAAATTCTATTAAATTTTGTCAAAATCCATACATAACTTGATTATGATTAACTGTTTCAATTGTTTTGTGCAGGCATAGCATAATATCTGGCCAATGATTTGCATGAAACTAAATAAAGTTCTTATACTCGTATGTTACGCCAGTAAGCGTAATTAAAACTCTTTGATACAGTCAAATATACAGAAAAAATATATTTTAAATTGCATCTCTTTTAAACCTCATACCAGACGATCTCTTTTAGAATGCTACCACGTCCCAATGCCAGCAATACACAGGACCGGCAACCGGTAACCGGGACGAATGTATTTCGCGTCCCGTTACTTAACCGCGCCGTAAAGTTGTGTGACGACTCCCTCGGGAAGGCCTCCGTGTCGCGTTCCAATTTCTCGAAGAGTTTCGAGGTGAGACTATAAAAGGTTCAAATGGGATTCGCATATTGATTTTAGGAAAATAGTTTGATGGGATTCTCGGGGCTATTCTTGGAGTTATGCTCGGAGTTTCTCTAAAGGACAGAATCAGATATGAGGAGATCCGTAAGACAACTATGGTAACCGACATAGCTCAAAAAATTAGCAAGCTGAAGTGGCAATGAGTCGGTCATATGACTCAAAGAACCCACAACTGTTCGCGTTGGGGTAAACAAGTTCTAGAGTGGAGACCGCGTTTACGCAAAAGTAGTGTAGGGCACCCACCAGCCAGGTGGAGTGAAGACTTGCGAAAGGCGGCTAGTAGTGACTGGTTGAGGAAAGCTGAAGATCATGCTCAGTGGCGTTCACAAGGAGAGGCCTACGTCCAGCTCTGGAAGAATGTAGGCTGATGATGATGATGATGTTCATGATTTTTGGGGAGGTGTTAAAAAATCTGGCTATGACTGTATCTTAAGTTTTCATCAAGCTTTCGTTTGTTATTTATTATTCTTGAGAGCTAAATATATAGGGGTCAAAGTATGAAATAGCCGTTTCATACTAAAAAAAAAAACATATATTTTGTGGGATAAAATAAATTTATTTAAACAAAGTATTTACCTTCGTTGTCTATAAATTTCTGCCATCTAATCGGGAGATCATTTAAACTTGTGCGATAGAACTCTGGAGACCTAGACTCCACAAACTGTATGAAGCTATTTTGTACTGTTTCAAGGGCAGTTTTATTTTTCATTCAAAAAAATTGACTCATTCGCGCAAAAAAGTGGTAGTCAGTTGGGGCGAGGTCCAGCGAGTATGGAGAATGACGGATAGTTTCTAACTTCAGGTCTTGTAGTGTCAAAACTGTTTCTCGAGCAAAGTGAGGTCTTGCGATATCATGGAGCAATAACAGTGAAGAACGAGTGATAAGTCGGGGCTGTTTTATTGCAAGTTTCGCCATCATAGTTCGGAGTTCTGCACAGTAGACATCACCAGTTATTACTTGACCGGATTTGAGGAAACTGTTGTGAATTAAACCACAACGGGACCACCAAACTTATACCAGCACCTTTCTATGGGTAAGCTTCGGCTTAGGGCATTGTTGTGGCGTTTGACCTGGGTTCAGTCATTGCTTTCTTCGCTTGCGGTTATTTATCGTAAAACATGTACCTGTACATATATATCAATGTAAAGAATCCACTTTTCGTCACACGTCACAATTCGGTCCAAAATCCTTTCATTTCTGTACCGGTTTTTCAAGGTAAGGCAAGTTTCAACGCGCGCTGCTCCCTACAGATCAGTCAAATCATGAGGCACCCATTTTTGAAGTTTTTTTTATTATACCGATTTGCTGCAAATGGGTCAATATTGTATGCTAACGTCAAACCATGTTGCTAATTCCTTGATAATTTGATATGGATTGGCTTCCACCATCACTTTCAATTCATCGTTATTAGTGGCTGGTCTTCCTCATGGTTCATTTTTTAGTCGAAGTTTCCACTACGAAAACCATCAAACCAAATAAGCACGGTGCGTTCGTTAACCGTATGCGTTCTAAACACAGCATTGCCCTTACAAGCAGTTTCTGCTGCGTTAGTCTAACGTAGGAACTCTCATTCCAAAATTAATCTGATTTTTCTGTATCCATCTTGTCGTTAAAATCTGAATTTAAAAACAATTGAAAATCGAACAATCAAATACATCTTCACAATTAAAATTTATTTTCTATTTTTTAGTTTGGGTTTCTATATAAAGCGTGTTTTTTAGTTTTTTTAAACTATTATTTATTTTTTAGATTTATTAATTATTACACTGGTTTAGCCTTGGGGTGGGTTGTGTGAGTTTGTGAGCAAAAATATTTATTTGGAAAAGCTTCGCAGGGAACATAACAAGGTAGTAGAGCACCTGGTTAGGATAGGAGGCTTGAAAACCTTATTAAATGACCCAGGAATCTCTCGCTGGATTACTTACATTTTCATTTTGTGTATGTATATTATGCATGAAGGAGAAAACCTCATTTTTGCAATCATATATTTTTCTACATTAATATAAAATTTTCAACAAAATTGTTGCCTGTCTTGACTATGGTACACTAAAAAGTTATTATAAAATAGAAATGAAGTATTATTAAAGCAAAACATCCATGAACCTGTAACTTCACAACCTCACTCAACTTAAATATCTTCGTCCAATTTATGTTTTAAGACCAATCATTCATTTTTTTTTTTATAATTTAATAAGGGAAGCATCAATGGATAAGGCCTCGCCACCGCCATTACCAGTGGTCTCGTCTCCGTACGGGCCAACCTCCTATGCTTTCTTATTGAGATTTTGTAAGATCAATTTACATTAATTAATCGTCCATTGTCACTAGTATGTCTTAGGTAGGTCGCAAAAACAAAGAGGGGCAAGAGGGCATAATCTTTTATCAAAATGTAATGTACGTAAGTTTGTGAACAAATTCAAGGAAACTTTACTTTAAAATATAATTATCAAATCCAAGTCCTCGCTGTTCAAAACAGATGCGACTCAATAAAACGCATTTTACCTGTTTGAACCACATACTTCATCGCCTATGTGTTTTCATTTCGGAATTTTCCCAAACCTCCCAGATTTAGGAAAATTCCTATTCCCCAAAACTATTGTAACCTAAACCTATTTATTATACTAGATTATATAATATGAACTAAATTCCTTATAGCCGGGCTGTGATCGTCAAGGATGCTCCATACGTTATCCATATAACACTTTGGTCCTTTTAGAGGTACGTATTGAGATATAATAGTTCCTTTATATATAATTTAATAGTCAATTTTAAATTAGGTTAAGCTGAAATCAGTACAATTTCAAGATAGGTACTTTAACTGCCAGATAAGTTAATCATGAAACACATCTAACACAGAGATGTATTGAGATCTGTACCCAAGGTACTTGCAACATAAAACAATGTACAAGGGTACAAAATATTAGAATCGAAAATTTAATAAAATAATATTAAATAACTTTGACATAGCATGTACTTGCTAGTACATAACTAGATCAGTGAATAAAATGAACCTACCAAAGTAGGCATAAATGTTGTACAGTGTACCAACAATGTATATAGTAAGGTACTCCTGACATGAAGTATACTGTAAATGGTACTAGGTACAAATAATATAAGTAATAGATTTTATTCAAAATCTAACGAATAGCTTTGAGTTAGTGCGTACTTGATAGTACGATAACTAAATCAATGAATAAAGTGAATATACCAAAGTGGCATAAATGTTGTATAGTGTACAAACAATGTATATAGTAAGGTACTCCTGACATGAAGTATACTGTAGATTGTACTGGGTACAAGTAATATAAATAATAGATTTTATTCAAAATCTATCGAATAATGAATCTACATAAGGTACATAAGTAGGTATAGGTAAATGTTGTACTGCGTACAAACAATGCTTTGATCCAAATTAAACCCATCCACAATATTTGATGGTGATATAATTACTCACAAGTGAATACTCATCAATGAAATTACTTGTTCAAGTATATTTATCCTTAAATAAGGAATGTGAGTATTAGGTAGGTAAGTAAGTATACATTTACTCAGGCTACTATATTAGTAAACCTAGTTCATCCAACTTAGTTTTGTTGAATATTATAATATTTAGACAGGTAATGTTAATTGCAAGAACTGTCGACCTAACTCCCAATAGAATCCGACAAGGAAAGCTAAGCCAAAGGTTGAATCAAAATTGAAACAACAGCAAAATTAGTCGTGCAATCTCAATAACCTACTCCTGCTGACCAAAGACCAAACAGGGATCCAGCATTAAGAAGCATTCCCAATTTCCTCTCCACCGGACTGTAATTACTTATCAAGAGCCTGTTCAGATGTTTGCAAAACGACACTGCCAAATACCATAATAGGTATATGTTTATAGATAAATATGAAAAGCTTTGCATAAGCCAAGCTCGCCAACACAGCAGCCAGGTCCTTTTTTCATACTTCAAAGGATAAGTTCAAAGTAGATATTAACTTCTTAAATTTGCACATAGGTCAAACAAGGTAACTTCACTGACTAATGAATAACTTGGGTTCAGTTATAAGAAATACTTATTTAATTTGAATCAAACCAACAACATGTATATTGGAATACTAGGTATTCGGTTAAGTACTCAAAACATGTATCTACCAATCAGTTCAATAGTCAAGTTATATTAGATCCGAGATCACGGAATAAAACGCCTCTAGGTACAAACGATGTGTTAGAATTTCATTTTAAAACTCCAAATAATAAACCTAATTGCAATTCCATTTTGTATTACCTCTGTAATTCGTTAATAAATTGTCAACATACTTTTAATCATGAAGATCAAAGGGCCTAAATAAATGTATGATAGATACAGCTTAGTTTCATTAACGCCTACATAAGTCATATATGCAAAAATAGAACATTAGTTCACGCAATGGAAGTGTTTATTTTAGGTATTTACACATCTATCTCTATAACCTGAAGAATAGACTGTTATACCTAATGTTAAATGAGTGTATCTATAATATTATATAAATAATAATATATTGTTTTCGGGACAATTCTACACCCAGTCCCAAACCAGGACATCCCGCACCATGGGCACCGGACAACGGACAAACGCACACCAATACGAAAACTACACCATGACCCGGAAACCAACACTTGCGCTCATCACACAAATGATTGATCCCTGCAGGATTCGAACCCGCGACCGTTCTACTTCGCGCACAGGATCTCCTGCCACTAGACCAACCATCCGTCTACCGGTTGGCTTGTCTACGTAATAGGCTGTTATTCCTAATGTTAAATAAGTGTATCTATGATATTAAATAAATACTATTCGGGACCATGTCACACCAATTACCTAGTCCAACCAGGACACCCTGCACCATGGGCACCAGATAACGGATAAACACATAAATACGAACATCGCCTCCATAACTCGGAAACAAACATTTCCCATCACACAAAAGACCGCACCCTGCAGGACTCGAACACGCGACCGCTCGACTTCGCCCCCAGGGTCCCCAGTTACTAGACCAACCATCCGTCTACCGGTTGGCTTGTCTACGTAATAGACTGTCATTGCTAATGTTAAAAAAGTGTATCTATAATATTAAATAAATACTATTCGGGACCATGTCACACCAATTACCTAGTCCAACCAGGACACCCTGCACCATGGGCACCAGATAACGGATAAACACATAAATACGAACATCGCCTCCATAACTCGGAAACAAAAATTTCCCATCACACAAAAGACTGCACCCTGCAGGATTCGAACCCGCGACCGTTCTACTTCGCGCACAGGGTCTCCAGCCACTAGACCAACCGATCTAGATCTACTTATATGTGTCTCTTGTGGCTATTCATCTCCACATGCATTGAAAGCACTTCAATGCTGAAGTCCCAGCTGCCACCATTCTCCAGCAGTCGCCAGTAGATTCAGATATCCCGTCAACCTCCGACACCAGAGGTCAGCACCAACACACACGACAACAAACATCTATTTCTCTTCGATCAGTTCAGTAGCCATGTTTACATACATAAATACAATATCTCATAAAATGTCTATACGACATCAAAGACAAATTTCATCCCATTTTGACACTTGCTAATAATAAATATTTAGGACAAATCCACACCAACTGCCCTGCCTAACCTAGGTGTAGGTCATCTAGTGCCACGGCACCAGATAACGGATAACCATACCTAGACAAAAATATCACATCCATGTCCCGGATACACGTACTTCCGCTCTTCACACATGCCACTGAATTCTGCAGGACTCGAACCCGCAACCGTCCAACCGGTTGTTATAGACCACTCATAATTCGGTTGACGCCAACTCTAAACTTACAGACTGGACTTATTAGATTATAGTTCAACATATAATTTTTCGCCCTCAACTGATTAAAAGTACCGCAGGAATTGAACCCGCTCCAAAGGCCTTCTAACCCATGACGCCTTAGTGTGATAAATAAATGACGAAACTAACAAGCTTCTACCTATATAGAATCAGAGAAAGCTACCTAGGTAGACACATTTATAGTCGGGTTGACGCCTACATAAAGAGCTAAAAGCATAAATGGACATACCTACCTATAATTTGCGCCCTCAACTGTTTAAGGATTCCACAGGAATTGAACTTGCATAAAAGGTTTTGTTCTATTGATTTAGTATGGCTAAAAAAAACAAGTTAACAAGTTTATACGTATAGTTATATAATCAAATAAAGTAACATAGACCTATACCATATAATAAATAATAGCACATGTACCTATACTCATAATTGGGTCGACGCCTACACGGAAAGTTGTTGCAATGAAATTGTTTTATCACACCTTATCTACACATAATACCTACCTAGTTACGATGTTGAAAGCAAAACAATGTTTAATTTTCTTCCTTCCTTTAAACACCCTGAAGGATAAGTAATTTGTTATAATTTACGACTCCCTCTATACTGATTCATGATTCCGCAGGAATTGAACCTGCTCCAAATGCAGTCTAACCCATGATGCTTTAGTGTGACAAATAAATAAATAAACTAACACACTTCTACCTATATAGATTCATAGGGAACTACATAGATAGACATATTTATAGTTGGGTTGACGCCTACATAAAAAGTTAAAGCAACAAGAAGTAAACATACAGGCCCATCTATAATAATTATGAAAGGAGTTACTCGGTGATATTTTATTATGCTTATCTAAGAGATCTAGATTTATCTAGGTTGGGGAACCTTTGAATACTAGAAATTCTGTTGAATACCTAAACCGTGTTGTTTATCAATAAGTTTAATAGTCATGTTGAAATATCTAAGTAAAAATCGTATTCCCATAGATAGACATATTTATAGTTGGGTTGACGCCTACATAAAAAGTTAAAGCAACAAGAAGTAAACATACAGGCCCATCTATAATAATTATGAAAGGAGTTACTCGGTGATATTTTATTATGCTTATCTAGGAGATCTAGATTTATCTAGGTTGGGGAACCTTTGATAGATAGATAGATAGATAGATAAGTATTTATTGTACACCACATAGAACAAAAAATACAATAATAACTAAAACATTTATACAAAATAAATGGGACAATGGGCGGTCTTATCGCTAAAAAGCGATCTCTTCCAGACAACCTTTGGATGGAAAGGAATTAATATACGGCAAAGACGGTGGTGCATTATAATCTAACAAATAAATAATAAAAACTGAATACAATGAATAAACATATATACACATATATTCCAATATACCTACACATAAATATGTAAATATATAGTACAGTATATATATATATATATATATATACATATATAAATATATATCCATATACATAGTATATACATTATAATAAATTACATTTACTACATATACATTTACAAAATATATACAAACATAATAAAAATAATATACAGTGAAACCACAACAGAATAACAACAAAATAGCAAGAAGTGATATTAATTAGAGAGATAAAACTTCTTTACTTGAAGTTTAAAAACAGGGAGTGACTGGGCTCGCCTTATAGTAACTGGCAGAGCGTTCCATAGGCGAACTGCTTGGATGGTAAATGAACTGCCATAAAAAGAGCTTCTATGTAGAGGGATCAACAAAGCTAAATTTTCTGATGACCTGAGTGACAACTTGTTAGAATCAGATTGTCAATTCGTTGTAGATTTACTCTTGGAACAAGGAGAAGCAATTCAGATGTCAATACGCTTTAAAATTACATTATTTCTCAAATGCCTTTCTAAATACAAAAAGGAAATTTACGGAATAATCATAAGTTTCATATAAATACCTACCTGCCTACAATGACTGATTTATCAAATTGGGTACCTACTCACATCAATACTTTAGCTTGAAGTCATATTGGGCCTATATTTATTTTTGTTTTTTTTTTTGTAATATAAAAGTGGGTTCATAATTTACGATCAGGAATTAGATAGGTACGTCAAGTAAAATTATATACCTACTTTGTCTTATATTAAATCCATTTAGCATTTTATATAACCTAGGTACCGACAAATAGGTACACTTTATGTAAATAAAATTATTAATTTCATGAATCTGGAACAACACGTAAGTTTCTTTCCAAATACCTGAATTACCATAAAGTACACCAGTTATCACCACATTCTACCTCACTTCAATGGACCTTCTTGGAAACAAGTAAGTTACTTTAAAAATCCCTGAAGCTACTCATACAGGTACAAAGACACTTTAATTACCGTACCCTAATATTTTCTAGCATGAATCCAAAACCTTATAAAAAATAAAATTCGTTCAAGATAAACAAGACAATATCGCACAGCAATTTAAAAATCCTAACCACAAAAAAACCCAATACCAGCCAAAATCTGTCTGTCTGTGTACTTGGACAAAATATAAAGTATCATTAATTATATATTTATTCAGATTCTTGGACAAAAATTTGCTGGTAGTGAAGTCTTTATTCCTAACCCTTTTGAGAAAAACCACTCTACTTACGTGCCTCGAAGAATAAACCTCACTCAATTATTCACAGACACAAACACAAAAAGGCCATAGAAGTCACTGAAATTAAATAAAACTTGAACTGAAGCTACACCTATATAAAACAAACTACGGTTTATGGTATATTACGAAACATCTGATTTTATTTTATTGCGACACTTTAAACTAGACTCTAGTAATCTTATAACAGAAGATTAACAAATACCTACGCGCCCTATCAGATGTTTTAAACTTAAGTAGGTAGGTATATTCCGATCAGCAGTGGCGGTAGTCGCTTAAAGTCCAGCTGTTAAATTCGCGTAGCTACGGTAGATGCCCTATAGGTACTAATGACCCGGGAACCAGCCATGTGGTTCCTGAACAAGGTCAATGAACTTTCAGGCACAACCGACTTTTTACAGTCAGCTGGAACCTTCCAGTTCTGGGAAGAGCCAGCAGTCTTACGACCAGCTGTTTACAACTCGACCCGATGTGTGCTTAGGGCCCATTGACCTTTCGGTCAACGGGTTGAAACCCTGAGACTTGGTATAGATGGCAAACCATTACTTGATTTTCGACCACCCCGTACGCGCACTTGTTCACTTTTCCGAAGATAAAATTATACTATCCCGAATTTCTTTGAGTTCTGACTTTTATAAGGTTCCTAGACACTCTCGAATAATGGGAATTTGGAAGGAGAATTTTAGGGATGGAAAGTCGCAAAAGATCTTTCTGTGCCGACCCCAGGTTCATTTTTAGGTTTCGACTTTTTACTCAACAATTTTATCTATAACAACCTAATTTCTTTTCAAGAACTGTAGTCAAATTGGCCTGGCTTCATATTCCAGTATTTGTAATTATAGATTCAAGTCCCGTTTATTAAATAACGCCTAGGGCTTTGTATACACACTAACCATATCCTAAAAAAAAAAACACACTTTTCACATCTCTAGTAGTTTTTACAATAATTTTTCGAGTATACCAACTTATGAAGTTTTACCCAATTTTTTTGGGAAATTAATGTAAAAAAAACCCGATTCATTTTATTATTATTATTATCTTATTATGTTTATGTTAAAAAACCCCGAGTATAATTTACTCCAAGAATCCGATAATAACCTCTCTTGTATATATTTTTTTTTTATAAATAAAAATCGCAAATTATCCCATCTTCTCCCAATTTAAGTTACAGTGTGTTATTCCATCAATTAGGCAGAAAATAATCATCGAATAAAAAAAATCTGACATATAATTCCCGCTTAGTAATGTTAAAATTAAAGGCCTCTGTATTATTTCGCTCGGTGTAAAATCAGCCCAGTAATTTAGTACTTTGTGTGTATTTCCCCTGGTATATAGAAAAATATATTTTAATCTATTCTCTGATGTATCAATTTAGTTATTTAACACAAGATAACCTAATTCTAATAAAAATAATATATTTCAATTTGCAATTTCAGTTAGCTTTGATAATACGTATGGCAACATTTTAATCTTCCATACTTAACCTAACAAAACGTTTGTTCAGTTGTAATTTTTGTTTAATAATATTTCAACATTAGATCTATTTCTCCATCTCCGAATCATTGCTGACAAGTGACCATCTACCTGTTCCGATGGAAATCGAAGACACAAACACCCCTAGTTTATGCGGAACGGCTTCTGTAGAATTTGTATATACCTTTCGCCTGCTTTCGTTCTACCTCAAGCAAAATCAAGGTATTTACCCATATACTGTGAAACCATACTCTAACTCAAACTACATCAAAGTATTTACCCATTTCAATGAACTTGACATGTAACAGGTGTTTACCTATCTATTTCTTTATTCCAGCTCTGCGGTGAATTCAAATGTTAAACAATATTTTACCTTCTTCTGTACATATCATGGTACAACAGCTTGGTGTAATTGAATAAAATGTAGCAGGTACCTATCTATCTAAACACATCTCACTTAATCGTTCCAATCTTTATAATTTAGTAATTTTATCAATTTTTCTATTTCCAGTTCTGCGGCAAACCAAAACTGTGAAAATATACCTAACCAAATGTGAAATCATTCAGCACATAGCATGGTATAAGACCTTGGAGCATCTGAATTAAGGAGTTACCCTTTGAAATACAACTGGATGATGCAAAACACATTTTTATGTGTTTTCCACTTTTTCTACTCCGCATTTCAACTAAATATGATAAAATGGTAATTTATTTGTGTGAAAATCTGCATTTTAGTCTAACAATAAAGAAAAGTATTTTTTTTCATTTCTTCTGGCTCACATACAAACAATTACAAGATAAGGATTTCTTTTCGTTTAAAAGGTATTATTGTATTTCCATACTGTATGGGCAAAATGAATGGAATCTCTCTCTTTGTCATTTTAATGCAATCAGTATTTTTTTTTATATATTATTTTCCTCATAATTTCCTACTTTGCTCTTGCAAACAAACTATACTAATCTCTTAGTATTATTTCAAACCATTAATTTGTAACAGAGCCATCTGCTGGGCCTTCTTAAAACTAATTAGTTAATGATAAGTCATCGATTTAGTGAATCAACATAATTCAGATCAATTCGCATAGGTGGCGCTAATCTTAACCAATTCACGCAATCGTTAGAGAGTCTACTATACACGGATAGGTGGTGCTTACTTAAAATTAAAACCATACTTTGTTATGTTACAAACCTCATCAAAAAACGTGAGAAAATTGCATTACGGTTATTATTTTATTTAAAACAGGGTAGATTTATTTTACTACTACGAAAGCGTCGACTCTAATATCGTATCGAGCAAAAAAAGATTTTGCAGTGTATCCGACGGAAAACTAAGGTAACCGACATAGCTCAAAGGATAAGCAAGCTAAAGTGGCAGTGGGCTGGTATAACCTTTGGGGTAGACGAGTTTTTGAGTGGAGACCACATTTAGGCAAACGTAGTGTCAGACGCCCAGGGGCCAGGTGGAGTGACGACCTGCGAAAAGTGGCTGGAAGATAATGGATGGAGAGATGCGAACAATATGACTTCAGTGATTATTTGAATATTATAATAACACATTATATACTATCAAAGAACACGCTCTTGTTGACACTAAGTTAATAACCAAATCTCAGATGCTTATGTTAACATATTTATTATAATATCTGTATATGTACTTTCATATTAATTTTCATTCCTTCCCAGTACAGTCACGCACTTTAAAAGTTCCGGGTTACTTATATTCACAACGTAGTATAGACGATAATTTGGCCAAGCGACAGTATTTATTTGGAGGGCGAGAAGTTAGTTACAACCCCCTGTCCTGCCATTGGTCCTTGGTCAGGACTAGCAGGGCGACCGGGAAATGGGCGCCATTTCTTATATGTGCCGTTTATAAGGAGGGTTTGCCCATAATCACCACGCTGGGTATGTGGGTTGGCGATCGCAGGGCGTAGCTTCTCGCACCAGTGACGCTGCTGCCCGTAACCGGCATGTTTCATTCAGCTTACGCTTGTTTTTGGGATGGTTATACCTCCATCTGTCGGTCGCCAGAGCCTCGTTACTTATCCAGCAGGATGACCGCGTGCAGGTGAGATTGGCTTGGAGAATTGAGATTATATTAGCTCCCATACATCCCATACATCCCCCCTTCTAGGATATTAAAAACCAATGCAAAAGTAGGTACGGCACCTTGATGTTTTTTGACAGACTTGTTATTGATGATGAACCGTTCCTTACAGCAAGTAAACAACATTTTCCAGTTTTCCCAAGGAAAATTACTTTGTTCGGGTTAAAAAGTATCCTTTGTATTATTCTAGGGTATGAGCTATCTCCATTCCAATTTTTATCAAAATTCGTCCAGCCGTTATTGCGTGAAAGCTCCCCAATCAAACAAATAAACAAACAAACAGACAACGTTTCACTTTTATATATTGATATGGATTACGTACATTGTTTCCAAATCAAAAACGTTAATTTTAGATGCTAAGCAGGTATTTTAAATAGTTACTTTTCGTTCAAACCTTCATCATGTTCTACAATTTATAACTTTGTCGTCACTTTTTTGTATCGTCCCATCGTTTTTGTTTTGATTTTATGACTAGGATTAGGCGTCTCTTTTCACATCAATTGCGTAATCTTTGCACAATTCAAATGCATACCTACAAAAATTCCTTACTGTATATCAACCAAATTGATTTGATTACGCTTACGGCTTGGCACTGTAACTATTCTCCTTCCCTCATAATAAATAAATCGCTTGGCCAATTGATCGTCTATACTACGTTGTGAATATAAGTAACCCGGAACTTTTAGAGTGCGTGACTGTACTGGGAAGGAATGAAAATTAATATGAAAGTACAAATACAGATATTACAATAAATATGTTAACTTAGCATCTGAGATTTGGTTATTAACATAGTGTTAACAAGAGCGTGTTCTTTGATAATATAAATGTGTTATTATAATATTCAAATAATTACTGAAGTCATATCGTTTGCATCTCTCCATACAGCACATCATAAAATATAAAACAGGAAATCAGAAGACTTATTGTTTACTTATTATTTAATTGTGAGAAGGTGTTTGTTTGTTCTGCCTGATATTCTCCGACAATATGATCAGAGACCTTAAGGCATAACATGTTTATTCTCTTTTTATTTTAGAGTTTGGCTATGTAAAACCACTCATATGATAGTAGAACTTTCATCGTCTACTAAACGGAGTGGTATGAGGATGGAGTAGCGTAGGTATATTTTATGTGTATAGCAAAGCAAACCATTCAGTCTAACATAACTGGAGTTAGTTCAGGTTGACTTAGTTGAACATAATCGGTCTATGCCGTAACTTGTCTTTTACTGACTATGTCAGTTAGTTTTATTTAAATAAAGTCTGGATTATACCAGTAAATGGTTATAGTTGTCATTAGGAATAAATCCCTTTAGTTTATCGGCCTTGCCGTAATTCGTAGTTGAGACTAAAGCCTCTGATATTCAATATGTTTCCTTAAAATATTTAAGGGTTTTATCTGGACTATGCCAGTGTGAATTATTTAGTATTCAGGAATAATCCTCAGTAAATTAATTATGAAATTATTACACTTTTGTAAGTACATTTCCATAATAATTGCTATTAATTCAAGGTTGTACCTTAATTAAAGATTTCGTAATCGATCAACAGTAAGCATGTCAATCCATCACTAGTGCCTGACAGAGCCAGAATTTACACGATAAGGGTCCCTTTGTTCAGCTTATAGCCTTCATCTTTTTTCGGAACATAATATATTCTATCAGTGCTGGGTGCCAAAACAACAAAGTGAAAATTAACATCCCTTCCATATATTTCAACCAAGAAACCTATTAATTAGTTCGTGATTGACTATATAAATATAATTAAAGATTTCGTAATCGATCAACAGTAAGCATGTCAATCCTTCACTAGTGCCTGACAGAGCCAGAATTTACACGATAAGGGTCCCTTTGTTCAGCTTATAGCCTTCATCTTTTTTCGGAACATAAGATATTCTATCAGTGCTGGGTGCCAAAACAACAAAGTGAAAATTAACATCCCTTCCATATATTTCAACCAGGAAACCTATTAATTAGTTTGTGGTTGATTATATAAATACAAAAGTTCTGCTAGACTGAAATAGTATTAAAATTCACCCTTAAGGCGTAATTCATCTTTAATCTTACATAAAGAAATTGGTTTGAAGGGTAGGAATATGACAGTTAGGGGGAAGCAATCGGAGTCAACCTCCGCTATCACCGATTACTAATCAAGCCATAATTTATCTGTATTTGATATTTATGTTTGAAGGTTGAGTCAGTAAGCAATGATCTGTTGGCCGAACAGAACAATACTCCACTTACTCATTGTATTGTGTGCGTAAGGGTATCTCCTCTTTGTGAAGTCCTTTTGATAGCAGCAGATATTATTTACAAGTCAGCAATGCATAGGAAAGATCACGTATATAGTAAAGGTTGTGAGGCTTTAAAATCGCATCTATCTCCATACAATATCACTCACTTGGTAATAATTCATACAGTATGTAAATGAATAAGCTATCACTCAATTAGTATATAATGTAAAACAAAAGTTCGTTATTTTTCTATTCTATGAGGATAAGGGTATGTTATACTTATTTCTAACGCTGTTGTATTTAGTGGTCATTCACCTGCGCCAACCAAGGGAAAGGGGGATCCTGCTTCTATCAGAAACAGAAAGCCGTTCCGAGACCTAACAAATGAATGACCCTTAAATAAACGATTTCGACTTATTAGCTCTATAACCCTCCACCAATTTATTCTAAGATCAGGAAATCTCGTGCCGTTATCTAAAGGGAACATAATAATAAGATATAATGTGCAAGGTTAATAACTGGCATTGAAATTCAGGTAGCTGTAAATAAACATTATTATCATCCCTAATAACACTTCTCCAATCCATGATACAATCAGGAAATCCCGTACCATCATTAACTGAAAGTGACATGATATAAAATAATATGCAAGATTACTAATTATAGTAAAGGTCAGGTAGCTGTAAATAAACATCATTATAATTTTCTAATATCCCTCCACCAATACATGATACAATCAGGAAATCTCGTACCATCGTTAACTGAGAAAAACCCTGTATATATAAAAGTGAACCTTGATTTCAAAATTGTTCTTTAATTTCGATTAAACACACTAATTACATCAAACTAGATACCTTTAGTCCGTATTTTAGGTAAATTCCGACTAGAGATCAGTTATAATCGGCAAATTTGAGACTAGGTGCACCTGTTCCTAGTACGTTCAGATACTTGTTTAAAATATTTATTCCATCCAGTCCTCCTGGTAATTCAGGATATAAGCCATCCTAGTACCAAACCTCATCCAAATCGGTTCAGCCGTTTGAGTGTGGAGTTACGAATGATGATGATGATGAAAAGTTTACACGTGCCAATCCAGCATATAAGCTATCCTAGTATCTGTCTTCATCCAAATCAGTTCAGCCGTTTGAGCATAAAGGAGTAAGAACTGCGATGACGAAAAGTATTACATGTGCTAATCCAACAGATAAGCTATCCTAGTATCTGATTTCATCCAAATCAGTTCAGACGTTTGAGCGTAAAGGAGTAAGAACTGCGAGGATGATGAAAAGTATTATATGTGCTAATCCAGCATATAAGCTTTCCTAATACCTAATTTCATCCAAATCTGTTCAGCTGTTTGAGCGTAAAGGAGTAAAATAAAAATGGTGATGATGATGATGATGATGAAAATCATTCCATGTGCTAATCTAGTATATAGCTATCCCAGTACTTAATTTCATAGCAAATCAGATTAGCCGTTTGAACGTAAAGGAGTAAAAAATATACCTACATACTTCCGCCTTTACAATGTTAAACAGTGTAATCACTCAATAATCACCAGCATTCTTCAATACACAAAACCCGCTAGTGGCAACCATCATCTGTTAAAGAAGAAAAGAGTTCCCTAAAGTATTTATCTAGACTTCAACTTAATGCCCATTTTAAGGTTTAGAAATCACTCGAAGATTTCTATTTATCTAGTGTTTATATAGTCAATTTTCTATGAAATTTGCCGTTGAACATAAATGTCTTACTTAAACCGGTGAATTATTTTTATGGTTATTTTATGATATAACTAGCCGCCCCCACGTCTTCACCCGCGAGTGGCAAATTTCATCAGTTAAAGTGTTTCCTAAAATATTTATCTAGACTTCAAATTAATGCTCCATTTTAAAGGTTCAGAAATCAATCGAAGATTTCTATTTATCTAGCGTTTGCGTAGCCAATGGTATATGAAATTTGCAGCTGAAATTGTCTTACTTAAACCGGTGAATTATTTTTATGGTTATTTTATGAAATAACTAGCCGCACCCACGTCTTCACCCGCGTGTGTCAAATTTCATCAGTTAAAAGAGTTCCCTAAAATATTTATCTAGACTTCAAATTAATGTTCCATTTTAAAGTTTCAGAAATCATCGAAGATTTCTATTTATCTAGCGTTTGCGTAGCCAATGGTATATGAAATTTGCAGCTGAAATTGTCTTACTTAAACCGGTGAATTCATTTTTATGGTAATTTTATGATATAACTAGCCGCACCCACGTCTTCACCCGCGTGTGTCAAATTTCATCAGTTAAAAGAGTTCCCTAAAATATTTATCTAGACTTCAAATTAATGCTCCATTTTAAAGGTTCAGAAATCAATCGAAGATTTATTTTTATCTAGCGTTTGCGTAGCCAATGGTATATGAAATTTGCAGCTGAAAATAAATTTCTTACTTAAACCGATGAATTCATTTTTATGGTAATTTTATGATATAACTAGCCGCACCCACGTCTTCACCCTAGCGGATGATGATGAAAAGGGGTTTCATTCCAGGGCATAAGCCACCTTAAATTCAAACCTCAACTAAATCCGTTCAGTTGTTTGATCATACATCTAGTCATGAAGTACATCGCGTACCATACCCAAACTAGGTACAAAGTACTTTACTAAAGAATGGAAGCAATATTCATATAAAAGGATTACCACTATTAGCGTGTTGCCTACCGTCCACGACTGACTGTACATGTGGCGAGCGGCGAGCGAAAGATCCGATTACGGGGAGTACTGTCTCGCTCACTCGATATACCTAGTTACCGCGCTACAATCTCACGATCTATGATTTCATGTGGACCAAGTTGGTAGGTACCTAAGACTAGGTACCGTCCACCGCCAAAGCACACATGATCCCTGCACCTGTCCCAGTGTCCTCCACTCGATGCGCGAACAAACATACAGACAGACAGACAAAATTCCCAAAGGTTATATTTCCGTTCAACAGCCATTCCAAGCACCACAGACCAATCCTTCCCAAACTACACTGTACAGAGACCCCCCGACACTCACGGCTCCATTATAAGTATTGATTAATATGATAGAATAATTATATCTCCGTGCGCACTGCTTACGTTTTTTTTTTCTATGTCGATCGTCCACGCATCGCTCGCATCGCTGCACAGAATAAATAATAGTACAAGATAGAACGTAGCCGATTATCTCTTTAAATGCTTTACGTTCACTACCACAATTATCGTATGTTCTCTGCTTGTTAGCTACTACCTTACCGCGTGCGCACGCGCAGTATGTGCGCAATGATGCATGTTGGCGATATATCGTCACCGACTAGACAAAACATAACACAAAATTCTCTTTACGAGGGCTACGTCCCTCCAGCATGCCGGACGGAGCGGGCGCCGCACACCGAACATAAACACTACCCTAATTCATTAAAACAAACCCCAAGTAACCCTTCTTGAATCAGAAATAATTTTAGTATGCCTCTTATCCTGTTAGTGCACTATTTCGCTGAAACTCCAAGTATCTTCCAAGAGCGCCGCTCGGTGACTCTCCGGGCCCAGGCCGCCCCAATCACTTTAGGTACACTACGATTTTATTGAACTCCGGAGCCGATCGGCGCACGCACAACCACTCACTTATAGTGTTTCTTCTTGACTGCTTCTCGACACGTCTTAATTTCTCAAGGTCTCGCAACGACTGCCTCGGACGCCCGGCCTCGCTTAACTGTTACGTATGTGTCTCCGCGGAGCCGCTCCGCACGCGACCTATCCTTGGAACGATCCCGCACTGACTGGCTCCCGCTCCCGGGGTTTTTCCATGCGCATGATTCAACGGACTACGTTCGTTGTTCTCCCCACCCTTTGGGCTGCAATGCCTACAACGCCGAGCCAAAACTTTCCACTCATAATACTAAATAATTCCAGTACCTACGAACTTTATGATTAGAATAACAATGCAATGTTCACGTTAAGCAAAGGGTTAAACACATTGACGATCGAATTATGGTTAGGTACAGCACCCACAGTCATTCATTTTGCCAATGTTTTCAAAATTTACAGAGATTTTAGTACTGGCATCTTTGGATGTTAGGTTTTGCCAAGTTTTCTTATCCATTTTATTGATTTTTACGTTTGTATATCACGGATCTACAGAATGTGACACAACCGTAATCGATGGAAAAAAGAAACATACATACAGCCGAACCGATACATAAAACCGTCTCCTTTTCTGAAGTCGATTAAAAAGAACGGTTACATCAGTTTACATTTATGCAGTGGGCATATTTAGTTTTCCAGAAATAAGTAGGATAATTATAGCTGCTTCCCGTAGCTTTGCCTGCGTGCAATCTTAGCCATCCTTTTTCACCGTCATAGAATTTCAAAAAATGACTTAGTAATACACCGCGAGGGTAATAAAGGAGTATATCCTCCAAATGTTACATCTTTAGGTCTACCGGTTTAGGCATTGTCTGACAGTCAGTCAGTCAGTATGTCACGAAGCTGTTTTGTAGGTATAGTTTGTTTTAGATTTCCATTTCCAGAGATGTTAAAGAACTTCGCAGTACCACAGAATAAATAATAGTACGTATTGCCTACATGTAATATGAACAAGCGGAATTCTTACGCACGTTCATAATTATGAATATCGTAATATTTATTTCTATGGCTCAGTTGCCTCTATCTCGGTTATCATAATTAAGTCCATTAAGCCCACGTACAATTTGATCCGGTCCTGGAAGCCTCTCGTTCGCTCTGTGCTGGAGTTTGAGCGCCAGAACTTATTCTTTCCAATAATGTGTCTAATGTTTATTTAAGTACAGACTTTCCAGACGTTATAATCTAAAAAATGTCACCAAAATTAGACCTCTCGATTTTATAGTTAAAGAGTTATAAAAGCGAGACGATATAGACTTTTTCGTTATGGACAACTTTCTGCCCCACCCATATGTTTGATTTTAAGGACGTTTCACTTCAATATTACAGTTCAAGAACACCTCTTTTTATTAATTTTTGAGCAGTTTTACGCAAGAAAAAGTTTTTAAACCTTGTATTTGGTTTTTTGTGATGCTTGCACTGGAATTGCATTGCAATGAATAATAATTAATCTAAAATTTAAAAAAAAATTGTGTTGCGCAACAGAAACCAACAAGGGCTGCTTTTATCCCAGAAAATGTTAAAAAATGCGGGTTCGACCACAAAGGTGCACTCTGTCTGCTAGTCGCTAACTCATGAATAAATATTACATCTAACAAAACAACTGGGGCAAAACAAAACCGCACCAAAACCGATTCCGGTAAATTATAACCCAGTGTGTTCAAGTCAAGAGTGAATACGTATCCGATGCAAGCGTGCTACACCTTTGACCACATCATCACTTTTCATCAGGTGAGATCGTGGTCAAACGATTTTCCAGTATAAAATAAAAAAACAACATCTGATCCGTACATACTGCACGACGTCCAAACCCTGATTACGTGATCACAAGTCCCAAAAACTTATAGAGCCCATGCCAAGTTCCATGGTGCCAATATGGCCAGGGCCACCTTGTTATCTTGGGAAATTAATTTGGGCATTATATTTATATGTTTTACACTATTATTTTATACATAGATGTGACCATGGCTATTTGAAGAAACAAAGCCATTATTTTTGTTAATATCCGACTGTCTTAGCGTTACTGTATTATTAATAAATACCAAGAACAATTAACGAAAACGTGGTAAAAATAACAGCTTTTACGAGAATTTCAAAATGTAAAGACACAGAAGATTTTAAAACATGGTGACATTTATCAACCCACACAAAGTGGCAGATTATTTTCTACAATTATTTGTATAAAAATACGTATTGTTACAAAATTTAAGTCCACCAAAAGCATATTTAACTATTGTAAAATAAAACTATATTTTGTTATTATTTTCTATAATTATTTGTATAAAATGATATTTTGTTACAAAATTTAAGTTCAGTCCACCAAGAGAAAATTTGATTCAATATGGCACGTTGGGCGGTAATTTTATAAAGGACATTTCGTCCATAATGACCTTGGTAGGCGTAATGTTTAATGCAAAATGCAACGTTGTCGTATTAGGTCACCAAAATGAACTAGATGGCATTGGTTGTCCCTGAATCACGCAGGTAAGATATTCGCGACATTTCATTCGATATATTTGAGTAAAATAGATGCAGCCAATCACAGGACAGATGCTGAATTCTTATTTTAATAGACCCAATAGTATCCCGCGTAACAGCGCGCGCTAGTTTAAATAGTTCAAACCTTAGTAAGGGTTTCGGCTTTACACTTTGCTTATTTTAAGTCCCTTAAACCATTATTTTAACTATCTTCATTGTACAGACTTTTTTTACTTTCTTGTATATCATAAGTATATAATAAATATTTATATACCTACATTTTTAAACTTGTTTTGTATGTTCGAATTAACACGATACAGATAAGGTATTCGTACCAGCATACCGGAGTTAGTGTAATTTCGAAACCAATAGAATCATTATGGGATATAAAATCAAGCAGAAACTAGTAACTAACTAAACTCGGACAACTTTGTTTGCTTTGCCGTTATGTATTGTTAGGCACCATACGTATCAAAACCAACTAGAAACCTCTTCTTACGTACAAAAATGCACCGATTTAAAACACAAACACACTGGTTTAAGCATCAATCAAGCAGCAATTTGTGAATATTTACATCGATATCGCATCGCTCTCTGCGATCGGTTGCATACCAAAATCTCTTGTTTTTGCGCCTGCTCCGATTGTCCAATCGCGCCTTTCCAATTTTTGTTTTTTTAGCCTTCTAGCAATGAAAACAAGGCTACTCATTAGAGGGATATCATAATAAAATTTACGCTTATGTCAGTTAGTAATGATTGATCGAACACAAAATGTGGACGGGATAATTAATATCGGGAAGTGATTATTCCGAGTAGCGGGTTATTGTAACTAGTTTGTGGCTGATACTTTGGTTAGGAGTGCTCTGATTTTGGTGGATTCTCTATTAATATACACCTATTTAATTACAGTTATTACTTCAGTGGTAAGGTTTTACTGACGGAGCTATATTATAAGCACAACTTTGGTTTGTTTTGTGTTGAGATTGACGTGTTTTGTTTGCAGAAGTAGCTTATTCTTGGACTTATAAATCACATGGTTTTCCCGTTGGTACGACAAATGGTGTGTGTGTGTGTGTGTGTGTGTGTGTGTGTGTGTGTGGGTGTGCGTGTGCGTGTGCGTGTGCGTGTGCGTGTGCGTGTGCGTGTGCGTGTGCGTGTGCGTGTGCGTGTGCGTGTGCGTTGCGTGTGCGTGTGCGTGTGCGTGTGCGTGTGCGTGTGCGTGTGCGTGTGCGTGTGCGTGTGTGTGCGCGTGTGTGTGTGTGTGTGTGTGTGTGGCATCGTAGAGAGGGAGACCGATGGGGGGGAAGAGGGGGGGGAAGTTGAGAAAAGGGGGGTGAGAATCGTATCTTTCAAACGAATACACCGATTTAGCTGTGGTTTTTATATATGAAAGCTGAGGTAAACGAGATGGTTCTTAGCTATAATGGAGGAGGGGGGGATGGGGTGAGGATTGTAGCTCCCATATGAATGGACTTATTTTGATGCGGTATTTAATGTTTGAAACTGATGTGATCAAGATGGTTTTTAGCTAAATGGGGGGGGGGGGGGAGGGGTGAGTCGAGAAAAGGGGGTAAAAATCGTATTTTCCAAACGACCAATTGAGCTGCGGTTTTCCATGTTTCAAAGCTGAGGGGAGGGGGAGGGGGTGACGACCGTAGCTCTCAAACAGATATACCGATTTTTATGTTTGAAAACTGTTATCGAGATGAGATGCTTCCTAGCTATAATGGGGGGTGGGAAGTTGGGGGTTCTATAAACTTTTAAGTTTTATTTGTTTTATGCTTATGTTACTGTTATTTCACCAATTCGTTCATTACCTATTTATACTTATGTTACTGTTATTTCACCAATTCGTTTATTACCTATTAATAACGTTTGTCATCGATTGATATATTGTTATGGCCCCTCTGAAGCTCTGGGATCCTAAAGGGGACATAAGGATAATTCATAAAAAAATACCTAGCACATGGAATATCGTGGTTCTCTAAATGGTAAATGAGCATTGCGCCGATATGGTACACTTTTTATCTTTTTTTCTATTTACCTTGTCATCAAACTAAACTTTTAGTTCTACAAGGACACCATATAAAGAAATAATTCTGAAAAAAACTCGATTCGATTACCAACCTTTCTTTAATAGGTACACAATCACACTTAAATTGGCCAGAGAAAGGTCAGTTTTCCGAAACGAAATTCAACCCTTACTACGCAGACCTTTCCCGAACATTATATTACTAAGGTATTACTTGTAAATTCCATAAGCTTTTAAATAACTTATCCGGAGGGATAGGGCATACTGCTGCTAAAGTTGCAGTGAGGTCTTTTCGCAGAGCTTTATTTAAAAGGCGCGATCATGCTAAAAATAATTTTACAAGAGACATAATACCAACTTCAATTTGACTCAGTTTTTTTTTTCTAAATTCCACCCCAGTATGTTGAACTGAGTGTTTGTCATAAAAAATGTAGTATTGATGTATCAATTTTTAAGAATTTACCCCTTTTATGGGGTAATAAAACTTTTATCATAGCAACACCAGAAGACGTAAAATTTCACTTTGTTCTCATAATGACTGTATAGGTCTAGATCCGTGCGTGATAGATGAGTGTGCTTTTATTTTCATGCTTATATTCAGTGTATGTCAACAAAAAATTATGTTTTTGCATTTTGTAAATACAATTATCCATCTATGTGTGATGTCTATATCTGTATTTAATGTATGCTAAACACATGCCTGACATACAAATTGTGCAAGATTGACACATGTAAAACAAAGCATTTCCTTCGCCTCGACCGCGCAGGCGAATCTGCTGGCAGAGGCCAATAAAATAATTATTTGATTTGAGCTAGGTTTCCTACCAGTTATGCCATTAAAACCATGTATAAATAAATATTCTTTAAACTAAAATATCGCTGTGAAATTCCTTTCCAGTGACACCTCAGCTTTATACACTTACTTAGAGGGGGCACAGTCACTGTTACATATTAAATTATTTCTCCGGAATTAACACCAAACAAGAATGAGGGTTATCATAAGTGTCACCAAAGACAAAGTAAGCATTTTCCGATAAAGACTCGCTGGTATCTCTGATAAACTTGCGAATTACGATCACGTATCAAATGATGGGGTTCAGGTTACCTATCATTTAAGCGGTAAAGTTTTTTTTTGGTGTTATGAGTTAAAGTGACACATTTTCACCTTAACACCTAAGCTGCTCGAGACATAAATGATGTAACAAATAAACATGTGTGATTCTTAGGTTAAGAAAACAGTGACTGTAATTTTTGAAAATAAATATCTTATCTTATCTTATTTTTGTAGTGTTTACTAGAAGTGTGGAAGATACTTTAGTTTGTATTTTTTGTAACCATGCAACAACAAAAACTTTACCTGCCTAACGTTTCCAAGTGGGTGATGCTAGTAGAACAGTCAACTTGTCCAAGCAAATACCTACTAACCAGACAAAGACTTCAAGGACTGCCTCCAACTCAAAATTTGATGTAAATGTCATGTCAACGTCATAGAATTGATCATTTTATGAAATGGTCGATAATTTCATGAGATGGTTCATTTTCATGAAATGGCCAGCTAAAACTGACTATATAATTATATTTGAAACATCAACGATTAATGTTATATAGTCACGTTTAGCCAAATCATTAAATATCATTAATGTAGGGCTTCATAATACTAAAGGTGTTCAAACGGATAGGTTTTCAAGGCTAAAAACACAAGAACTTATCACAGCCTAGTCGGGTTTCCGCTTAGCGACTCCAGCGGTGAATAATGTAACTATTTGACGATATGATCACTAATGTTTGACCATATTCAACGATTAATGTTATATAGCCACGTTTAGCCAAATCATTAAATATCATTAATGTAGGGCTTCATAATACTAAAGGTGTTCAAACGGATAGGTTTTCAAGGCTAAAAACACAAGAACTTATCACAGCCTAGTCGGGTTTCCGCTTAGCGACTCCAGCGGTGAATAATGTAACTATTTGACGATATGATCACTAATGTTTGACCATATTCAACGATTAATGTTATATAGCCACGTTTAGCTAAATCATTAAATATCATTAATGTAGGGCTTCATAATACTAAAGGTGTTCAAACGGATAGGTTTTCAAGGCTAAAAACACAAGAACTTATCACAGCCTAGTCGGGTTTCCGCTTAGCGACTCCAGCGGTGAATAATGTAACTATTTGACGATATGATCACTAATGTTTGACCATATTCAACGATTAATGTTATATAGCCACGTTTAGCCAAATCATTAAATATCATTAATGTAGGGCTTCATAATACTAAAGGTGTTCAAACGGATAGGTTTTCAAGGCTAAAAACACAAGAACTTATCACAGCCTAGTCGGGTTTCCGCTTAGCGACTCCAGCGGTGAATAATGTAACTATTTGACGGTATGATCATTAATGTTTGACCATATTCAACGATTCATGTTATATAGCCACGTTTAGCCAAATCATTAAATATCATTAATGTAGGGCTTCATAATACTAAAGGTGTTCAAACGGATAGGTTTTCAAGGCTAAAAACACAAGAACTTATCACAGCCTAGTCGGGTTTCCGCTTAGCGACTCCAGCGGTGAATAATGTAACTATTTGACGATATGATCACTAATGTTTGACCATATTCAACGATTAATGTTATATAGCCACGTTTAGCCAAATCATTAAATATCATTAATGTAGGGCTTCATAATACTAAAGGTGTTCAAACGGATAGGTTTTCAAGGCTAAAAACACAAGAACTTATCACAGCCTAGTCGGGTTTCCGCTTAGCGACTCCAGCGGTGAATAATGTAACTATTTGACGATATGATCACTAATGTTTGACCATATTCAACGATTAATGTTATATAGCCACGTTTAGCCAAATCATTAAATATCATTAATGTAGGGCTTCATAATACTAAAGGTGTTCAAACGGATAGGTTTTCAAGGCTAAAAACACAAGAACTTATCACAGCCTAGTCGGGTTTCCGCTTAGCGACTCCAGCGGTGAATAATGTAACTATTTGACGATATGATCACTAATGTTTGACCATATTCAACGATTAATGTTAGATAGCCACGTTTAGCCAAATCATTAAATATCATTAATGTAGGGCTTCATAATACTAAAGGTGTTCAAACGGATAGATTTTCAAGGCTAAAAACACAAGAACTTATCACAGCCTAGTCGGGTTTCCGCTTAGCGACTCCAGCGGTGAATAAAGTAACTATTTGACGATATGATCACTAATGTTTGACCATATCATGAAGTAGCCGTGTGTTTGGCTGATCATATCGTCAAACGCTAATTTTTCAATGATTTGGCTAAACCAATTCATAGTGACAATGATAATTTCATGAATTAAATATCATGATGTGGCCAACCATTTAATAAAATGATAAACTTTACGATATCGCCACAATATACATATTTTTTGGAGCAATAGGATGTTGCTTGCTTGTTATCTTGTCGTATGAGAAAGTGCTGGCCTCTGGTGTCAGAGTGTGTCAGACTGCCTGAGGGCCTCTACATGCCTTAACGACTGCTATTATACAAAAATATTTTTCTTGGTCCACAATGTATTTTATTTTTCCGCAGAGGAAACTTGGGCTGGTTTTGAACCCGCGCCCTTTCCTTATCTTGCATTTCTAGACAAAGTGATAACTGTAGGCTTTCTTTAAACACCTTAATATTTTTTAATTTTGCATGTCCACCATTTTTGGATTCTTCCTTTCATCTCATTTTTAGTCTTCCCACTATCTTTTCAATTTCTTGTCATGACTTTTATGATCGCCACTCTAACAACAGTTTGCTCCAGCATACTCTTACATGAGTTTTGCAGTTATATAACTTACATTACGTCACTTTTCCCTTGAGCCTTTTGTAACATTGGTATTTACGTCCCTTTGGTTAATACCTTCAATCGTGTACGTTTCCATCGCGACTAGCAGCTTTTAAAACCCAAGTTGCAGCCTCTTGTGCATGAAATAAGATACACCGGTCATATATACGCGCCTTTTGATTTACAAAACGTATAAAACCAGCCTTTCGAAAAAAAAACGTTGTTTCGGACTTTTTAAACGATGGGTAACAAACCCCAAGTGGACCATTGCGCTACATTACAGAAAAGTGGAAACAAAAGTTCTTAAATATTCATGCTCAACAGAATAGGTATATCTGTTCCTCTCTTGAGATTTCAGTAATAAATCAAAAGTAAGCAAAAGTAAGTAAGTAAGCTATACTGTTGGATAGCTTATGTTTTTACTGCATTGCAATCGGTCCAGTAGTTTTTCTAGTAGATGTACAAACAAACATACAGACAGACACAAATTTTTAAAATGTTATATTCATGTTCAGTAGCTTATTTTATATACCCTACACCATTTTTTTAAAATTATATTCTTTGTACCGAGTTTTTCGTTCCTATTGCTTTATTATATAGATAAATAGATAAAGGACCTATCTAATAAAACTACTTTTTGATGTTAAGTTTTATGTCGAACACCTACCTTGAACTTGTATCAGTCACCAAAAAATAGACTTTTCTTAAATTCTATAAGTCTCAAGTTTTCACTAGCACAGCGTTCACGCTCACACTTATATGAAAGTACACTTCTGTAGGTAGGTACTCAGTATGGCACACGCTCTGCGTTGTGTATTGCGTTGGCAATAGAAAAGAGAGTACGTTTTCGAATCATAGGTTTTTCATACTTAACCGAGTTTCTATTATAAATAACAGTATCAACTTTTAACAGTAAGAACATAACTTACAAACAAAAACTATCAGATGACAGGCGTCGTAGGTGTATTTTATCGATATCTTACTTTTTATTGTATAAAAAATATAGGTACTTTTTATTATCTCACTGGTATTGTTGGTATAAACACAATAATACACATGACAATACACACACACACACACACTATGCATACGCTGTGTAAATTTTTCGCACTTATTTTTCTGCTTTTTCTTTTTTCATGCTTCACGCTTTTGCTACTTCCTTTAACCCTTGGCAGCCTACGCCCCGCAAGGTTCAAACCACGGGTACCGTGACTGACATTTGGCAGCAGGCGTAACCGTAGGTTTCAGGAGCTAATTGCTGAATGCTTATGATTAGAATGTTTTAAGTTACTGTTCTAGAAAGCTATTGAACGTAGCAATATGTATAAGCAAAAATAATAGCATAAATAAATAATTGTTCAATAAACTACAGCAGTTAGATTCGATAAAAATGTGTCGAAAGTCAGTCACGGTACTTTAGGTACTTTGTGACGATCGTCAGTGCAGAACAAAACTATTTTGTTTTGTTCCTTACAGTATTATTAGACGTAATAATACAAAATACATCCATAAAATCACTAAAAACAACACAAGTAAAGAATCACAATGACTGTCGATGACGTCGCACGAATTGAATTTCAACCGCATGTACTTAATTATCATGTTCATACATTGAACGATTTTATCAACAAATTAAATTCCTTGGTTCAAGCTCTGTTTATTCATATATAACAGTAATAGGAAACTCTATTGTAAGTCAACAAAAATAAAGCTTGAACACGACGGCGATCGGTGTCCCATAGGGCCACTTTATATATCTCTCAGCTTGTAATATATTTATATATTGTAGCCGCGGTTTCGCACACGTGCTCTTTTCTTTAGGTTCAAAGTAACATAATGTGCTAGTCCAAGACCAATATACCAAAATTTGATAAAAAAATCTTTAGCCGTCAAAAATACTTTTATCAAATGCTCGGCTTCTAACTCACCACATTGAGATACCAATTACACCAGTTTTTAAATCAAACTCTAAGCTATCTAACAATGAAAATCACATAGCAATCGGTCCAATAGTTTTAACGTGATGCGTGAATAAACAAATATACAGACAAAGAGACAAAGCGACACGATAAAAAAAAACGTGTTCAATACCCTTTTTAAGCACCCAAGAGCGTTTTTTTATTTATCTTCTTTTTACAGCCTTTTTCGTACCTATTGCTTTATAATAAGTATAGGTATATGACTGTGTCGATTTGTATCAAAATATGCGTCTAGTAGTTTCAGCGTGATACTTGTTCTTTTTAATAACTTTCTACCCATATATTACGGAAACCCTTTAATTTTTCGGGATGAAAAGTATCCAATATCCTACCTCTCGGTATGCAATCATAACAAGTTTTATTTTAATTAATTCAGTAGTTTCTGTGCGATGCGCGGTTAAGATACGGACAAACAGACACACGAAAATAAAAAATAAAACAGTTTTGGCTTCAGTATCGTGAGTTTAGACAACCATCCAAACTAAATTATTTATTACTTAAATATTAACTTAACTTTGTACCCATATCCCGCAGATAAACCGTGTCCTCAATTTTAACCCATCATATAAATTAAGACGGTGCCAAGTTGCATCAAAACCCGTCCATTAGTTTCAGCGTGGTAAGTGTTCTTTTAAATAATTTTCAACCACTATCCCAAGAGAACCCATTAATATTTCGGGATGTCATGTATCCTATGTCCTACTTCGTAGTATAAACTCAAATCATACCAAGTATCATTTGAATTCATCCAGTAGTTCCGGCGGCGTGATGCACGGCCAAGAAACAGACAGATAGACATAGAGACAGAAATGAAAAAAACGTACAGTTTAGGCTTTATTATCGAATATAGAGTAACCACCAAAAAAAAAAACACTATATCTTTAATATACAGAGTTTGGACCCATATCCCGCGGGAACCCTTTATTTTTTCGGGACAAAAAGTATCCATAATTTTCACCCATCTTATAAACTATGTCTGTGCTAACATCCAAGTTCCATCAACATACGTCTAATAGTTTCAGCGTTCTACGTGTTCTTTTAAATAATTTTCCACCCCTAACCTGCAGGAACTCTTTAATTTTTCAGGATGAAAAGTATCCAATGTCCTACCTCGAAGTATGAACTCAAATTTCAGTGAAATCATACCATTTGAATTCAGTGAGTATTTTAGGCGTGATACGCTGCCAACGTACAGACAGACAGATGGACAGACAGACAGACAAAAATTACAAAAATACAGTTTTGGCTTTAGTATTGAATATAGAACGGCCTCCAAAAAAAATTACGTAATATTTTCAGTTTACAGAATTTGGGACATCTCTCCGCAGGAACTCTATTTTTTCGGTATTAAAATTATCCTCAATTTTTACCCGTTATATAAACAAACCTTGCGGGAACCCCTTGCCCTTTAATTTTTTTTTGGATTAAAAGTATCCTATGTCCTACCTCGTAGTATGAACTCAAATCATACCAAGTTTCATTTAAATTCATTCTGTAGTTCACAGACAGACAGACATACAAAAAAAAAACAGTTTTGGCTTCAGTATCTAATATAAGGTATCCCCAAAAGAAAATTTCAGAATATCTTTAATGTACAGAATTGAACCCGTTACAGTTTTATTATAAGTATAGATATAGATGTCCAATTAATTTATTTTTAGCACACAAATATACTTTAGGAGCAATAGGATGTTGCTTGCTTATTTGTTTGTCGTATGAGGAAGTGTTAGCCTCTGATGTCAGAGTTTGTCAGACTGCCCGAGGGCATCTACATCCTTTACTCCAAAGGGAAGTTTTTGTGTGGAGTCGTCGCCTACCTGCGGGATGTTTAGTGGGAACCAGCCGATTGGCCACTGTTTTTGTCGTTTATGTGGAAGAACCATGGATATGAGACACCATTGCGATATGTTCTGCTTATGACTTTTTATTGTACTCTTATACTCTGTCGCAAGAAAATAGTACAAAAAAAAGTTAACGTTATATTTGTAGGTTCGACGCTGACATCATCACATACAAATAAAATAAAATAAAATGCTACAATTGGTGACAGTTTAGCGAAAAAGTATGCGCAAAGTCACCAGATGCGGTGCTTCTGCAGGCAGCGCGCCCCGATGTTCTGTATGTACATTTAATAGAAATCCGTGACATGACACACGGTGCCCACATGACACTCGGTGCCCGCACCGCACGCGCATCGTACTTGGGACTAGATCCCAGTTTGTACGTTAATACGTTTGATGTCGTTGGTAACATATATCTCTTATGAATGCCTTACCTCAAAAGTTAAGTTTAAAATTAATGTTGGGTCCCAATTACAAAAGATTAATAAAATAACACCTCACACCTTTTCATCGCCAGTTATACTTAACTTAACCTAACTATTCATTTGAACAGTGATTGCCATAACATGGTTACAATGGTAGCAAATATTTTTATTACTCCTACTGTATGGCAGCGGTAACACACTAGTACAACATCACAAATTAATATAAACGCACACTACAACGTAACAACGTGTGCTTACAACGTAATTGTGCATAATAAATTTCATAACAAACATACGCCAAAAGTTGAGGCGTTGTTAAGCTGGATTTTCACTCAAACAGCATTCAAAGTTCTTAACTAAATACTTCAGCTCCTTCTTTCCAGTGTTGGGCGTAATTAAAACGTGGATTAAGAAATTAATATTGAAATCGGGAGTTGTAATGTGTCTTTGGAAAGTTTTAAGATAACTAAGCTTATAATGATACTTTGAAAGATGTCAAAGATTCCAATAATTATTGTGATTATGATGTGATAGTAAACTGTGAACGTCATCTTTGTAACTAAAAAGAAAAAATATAATTAAAAACAAGAAAAAAAATAGAAAGAAAGGCGTGTTTTGACTGTGTTAAAAAGTCCTCTTAACTGATCTCCGTCTTTCTTTAGTGTTACAATACCAACAGGTGATCATTTGGAGCTCTTGGATGTTAAACTCACAATGAACCTGAATGTTGGGTCTTACATTAAATCCAAAGCCGAGGTAGCAAAAAAACTTGGTATTTGTCTAAGAATAGGTAGTAATGTTTTAGTTATTATTGTATTTTTGTTCTATGTGGTGTACAATAAAGAGTTATCTATCTATCTATCTATCTATCTACGTTATACTGGGACAGCTTTTGATTTTATATACTGCTGCCACTTCTGGGACGGTACTGCCAAGTTGTAAGTTCGAGGCTTAAGATTCAATTGAGATACGTGCTATAAGGCTCATTGGGGATGACACTCTGGTAAAGAGTAGGTAAGCTTCAAAGTCTGGTGCATTGGCGTGAGCTTGCAAGCCTGTTGGTATTCTATTACAGATTGAAACTGCACAATCTGATTTCTCCATCACCGTACGACTAGACGATCGGCAATACGCCACCCTTTTATGGTTGAAATACCTCGCACAAAAACTAAGCGTTACGCTTCTTCATTTATTATAAAAACTGCAAAGGAGCTTGGTCTTCAACTATTTTGATCCAGTTTTTTGGCTGCCACTTTTTGCAAATCGTCACTTCAGCTTAATGAAGGAGATAAGTGTTATTAGCAGAAATTATTACGCAAATGATGTGTTATACTTTCATTTTATTTCAAATCTTTAACTGCACAGAATAGATAGTTTTAATGACTCTATGTAAATCAGCCTCAAGCTTCAGTACTAGGGCGTTCACGTTCAATTCGTCCATATTTGGATTAGGCCTCGCGGCTGCACATTAAAACTTGTTACCGCACGTCGCGCCTCATGAGGATTAGCGGTTATTAGGTTGCTACGATTGTGTAGAAAATATTTTTTCTCTTAATTTTCTTAATACACTCACATTGAGGTAAAATTCTAGCCAAAAATAAGAGTGGTGGAGGACGCGGTCTGGTAGGGAGCGGTGGCGTTCACAAGCTGCAATGGGATGGCATTACAATATTGTGGGAACAACTATGACAGCACCGCAGGGGTTGTTCTGAGTTTACTCCAAGCTTAAAATCCAATCTTCCAAACTGAAATAAATATTATTACCGTGTTTTATTAGTGTATACTTCATTAAATAATAATAATAAACACACTGCAATAATTTTACGTTATAATTATCAAGATTTTGAAATTAAAAGTTTCGATACATAAAACTTTCTTTTCACAATAATATACTTACTGCTACATTACAACTTTAAGAATGTCAACTCGTTTACATAAGAAATATTCACATAAAAACTTGTCGTTATAAAAGTTATTATTATTGGTAGGTACGTTTACTACTTAGAACACAAGCCTTAATTAAAGCAGTAAGTTAGTAAGTTGCAGCTAATAATTTTGGACGTAGATACGTTACGTCTAAAATTATTAGCTACAATAAAACCATATGAAGCATCAAGGTTGTCTTGTCTATTAATTTAATAGGCAATAATTATGTGAAATCTACGTTGTTAAGATCAACTCCTAATTCTATGAGCTTATAATTATAACAAGGTTTAATTTCATATTACTTGCTTATTAACCCGTAATATTATCACACATACCACAAGCCACCGCTGCGAGGCGTATAATGATTGCTGCTAGACCACACGGAATTTTATCGTACCCGAGAAAATATTCGACAAATCCCCAAACGTTCAGGGAATTGGTTCCCCCTTGTCGAATTAAACGTAATCTAAATGATCTTACACTAATTAGTCATAAATAATGACTTTTGCTTGTTACAGATAAAATGGAGCGTCAGATTACGGGGGTAATCTACATCTTAATAACATTTGCTCTCGTTAACGAAATGTCTACCAACGTGCAAGCAAGAGACAATAACAAGAAACGTACGAAAGAAAAGACTGGCTTCCAGAAAAATGTATGCGATATAACTGATCGAGACTCAAAAATTCACTGCCACTGCGAAAATACTAGAGAACTGAGGAACGCAACAAAGGCAGAATGCTGGATATTCAACGGAGGGATACCTAAAGATGACCTCATCTGGCAGAGTTTCGCCTCGCAACCGATTTTGCAAACTATTTCTTTCAACGTGCGCGTAGACGGAGCACTCGGCTACGTACCCACTAAGGCACTCTACTACTTACAGCGTCTTAGATTAATTAACATCAAGTATGGGAACATTGTCGAAGTTACACCCTACTCGTTCGTAAACTTGACCAAACTAAAGGAGCTTGGACTTTCTCAAAACCAAATCGTTACTTTGCAGCAGTACTCCTTCGCTCACCTACCTAATATAACGTCGATCAGTCTCGAGGACAACAACATCATAAATATAGACGCCGAAGCCTTCATTGATCTACCCAAATTGCAAAAGTTGGTGTTTACGAAAAATAATATATCGATGATACGGAACCAGACTTTTTTACATACCTTTAACTTATTGGAATTGGACTTGAACAAAAATAACATATACTATCTAAATCGTCACACTTTTGATGGATTGGCAAACTTGAGGAAATTGGATTTGAGAAGAAACCGAATACACAATTTGACGGAGTTCACTTTTGCGGAGTTGTGGAATTTGCAAGAGTTGCTTCTGGGCAAGAACGATTTGCGATTTATAGCGGAGCGGGCGTTCGATGGACTCTCGCAGCTCCGAAAGTTATCTCTCAATGACAATAAGCTGGTGTCGCTCCCTTCGGGCCTGTTTGAGGGAGTAAGGGGCCTGACTTCCCTCGATTTGCGATCCAACGAGCTACACTCATTAACTTTTGACAACATCAAACCCATATTGGACAATTTGAGGCCTCTCAACAGCAATTTACTTCTCGAAGGTAATAATATAGACATAATTTACTTTCTCACGCTAGCTTTTTTAACACACGTTAAATATAAAACGATTTGAAACGTTGATGTTATTATTAACTTTAACTTATAAATTTTGCTGTTTTATAATTCCTCGGGATGTCTTCCCGGGCTTGAAAAGCTGTAGATAGAAGTAGAATGCGTAATATTATTATTGTTTTATTTCTGAATTTGCTGCGTAATAGTTTACTCCCCTCTTCGTGTCGCTTTGAGAGTCATCCATTTATCTCTATGTGCGATTTTAGTTTAACTGGATATGTTTTTATTCTTTTCAGCGAATAACTTCGTGTGCGACTGCAGGTTGAAATGGATGCATGCGCTTCATAACGAGACTAAAAGCCAGAACACAAAAGACTCACTAGATGGCGTAACTTGTAAAATAGATCCCCCCATAGTGAACTCTGCGTACAATAAAATGCCTGAACATGATGATAAACTGGATTATAACCAAGATATTCTACACGCTGGTATAAAAATTGAGACTTTAAATGAAAAAATAAACATTACTGAGAAGAAGACGATTCCAGATCAAGATATTGTCGATAGGAATACCAATGATATATTAAACAAAGGGGTGAAAAGGAATGTTTTAAAGATCACTCCGGAGAAATTACCATGTCCAAGAGAACCGCAAATATCTACAGAGGTGTCACCTATGTCTGTTGGAGATGCACTAATTCCAGTTCAGAACGAAATGAAGGCCTTTAGTTTTCTGGACATCAATTCTGGACAAGGACTGTCAATTAGGTTAAGCTATGTATTGTTATGGAATATATATTTTGCGTTTTTCTTTACTTAGTTTAGTGTTATTATAATCTAGTCATTAACTTTTTAAGTGATATATACTAACAGATTCTTTGATTTCTTTATTTATATGTACATTAGAATGGTTAATGGATGGCCATTTTGTTTCATAACAATTTAAATCCCATAGCATGGATTCATGGTTACCCTTTCTTTCTTATAACATATACCTACATACTACTAAATTTGAGCAACTTTTGATCATTGAACGTAATTTTGTATGAATTAACACTTTATTATTACGGAAATGTAACAAAATGTGCAAGAAATGTAAAATAAAGCATTTAAAATATTAAAAAAGAAAAAAAAACACTTCTGGCTCGTCACTTACTACCTGTTGACAATTCTAGGTACTTAGAAATACTAAAGCTTAAAAACTTAATTCATTGCCTCTTAGAATCTATGTTGGCTGATATGATGTGGGTACAGGCTTTAGGTAAGGATTTTAAAAATACTAAATACGTATTGTTATTCGGAACTTAAAAAATCTGAAACTGATCTTGTTGATCTGATCCTTATAATTATCTATATGATCAAGTTTTTTAGGTATCTCATCAGTATCTAAGCGGTAACTAGTTACACTAATCAGGCAGGTCTATACCATACATGACCACAAAAAAAATGTGTAGGCCATTTTATTATTAGCATTTTCTTCTCTTTTTCCAATAATCTTGTTGCTTTCATAATTTCGGATTCTTAAACCTCGTATCTAAAACAAGTTAAGGGAATATTCAGTGTTATTTTTGTGTATAGAAGAAGAATCAGAGGAATAATATAGAAGGAGATTCAGAGGGATCACTGTATGTAGAGGCCAGAGGCCAGCGCTGCAGACCCCAGGTTGGAGCAGAAACAGAAGAGAAGATCAGTGGAAGCGATTTTAACTCTGACCTTCCTGGGGCCCGAGCCAAAAGACAGACCGCCTCTTTTAGCCGCGATTCACGGCGTTATTAGAGTTAGATACAAACGGGTTACCTTACTATTGTCCAGAATGCAATGGGCGAAGCCCGACTCCCGTGACCGGCGACGCCCGGCGATACCTCAATCGGAGGTCTTGTAGTGGAACCCTGACGTAGCCTACCTATCGAGAGCTCTCTGGTAGCACGTCACAAGAGGGGGCACAAATCACACCAAGGGAACGGCTTCCCGCACTGCCGTATAACGCTCTGGACTCACGGTTTGGACCACACAATATGCGGGTCGATTGGTCTCCCAAACACAATATTTGACTTATAGACACACTAAAACTCGTTTACAATGAGTTCAGCCAAAACTAGGTCAAGGGGGGGGGAGTTAAGAAAAGGGGGGTGATGACCGTATCTTTCAAACTAATGGACCAATTTAGCTGTGGTTTTTCATGCTTCAATGCTGAGGTAAACGAGATGGTATTAGCTATAACGAGAGGGGACGGGGACGGGGGTGACTACCGTAGCTCTCAAACGGATGAAACTATTTTTATGTTTGAAAACTGATGTGATCGAGATGCTTCTCAGCTATAATGGGAGGTGGAAAGTCAGGGGTTATATTATTTTTTTATTTGTGCTTGTTCTGTAATGTGCTGTATTTTTTATTTGTGCTTGCTTAGAGTAATTAAACCTTAACTATGTATATAGTTTATGTGGGTATCTGTAAAATAAGTAAAAACCGCTATTGATACGACGAATAAGTGAGAATAGGCACGAAACTTTTTTTCAACCTAATTGAAAATTACTAGAATGTTTACTGATGGAGATAATTATAAACCAGGGCTGAAATAAGAGCAAGCTAATTTTTGTCATATTATCATATTTTGAATTCTGCAAGTAGGCTATTGGAATTTGGAGGAGCTACGAATTAGATTTTGGAAAATTATATAAGAACGAGCCGATATGTGATAAGCGATAATCTGAACGCCTCCTGATAGATACAAATACAAAATCCAAAGGCTAATGGTAACTAGAAAAAAAAGGACCCATTGGCTTCTCCGAATAGATGATATAATGAAATTGATATCTTATCAGAAAACGATGCGAGGACCAAAAATGCAGACCTGCATTTTTGGTCCTTATTTTTTTGTACTTATTTTTCTAATCGAATTTGCAGTTATTTGGCTAATCATGCTTACCAGCATTAGTGACCATGGCAGTTTAAAACCATATTCAAACCAGTAAATTTCACATTTCTGCTACGAAGTTGATTATCTGACATATTTATTCATACTTCAGATACGAACTCAAGCAGAAGAATTTCTTGTCAAGAGTGATGGACGATATCCACTGTTTCAGTAAAATGTCCACTGCGAATCGCTAATGCATTGTTTGCGGTGCCATAAACACGTCTCTCAGACATTTTGAGGTCGAAGAGTTCACAACTCGCAGCTAGAGGTTGTGGTTGGCAGCCGCACGAATATTTTGCTAACGACCTTCCGTATTTATGTAAGTTCCGTATTTATGTATTTTTTAGAGTGCCAAAGACCGGGTTCAGTGACGTTCTTTGGGAGTGGTCTATGTCCAGCTGTGTAAGGGCCGATAAGGATGATGATGATAGAGTGACGTGTATTTATTTACTTCTCAACTGTTATTAACTGGCTTCAAACTTTCTCTGACATACTCGCTTCTAATTTTATTAATTCTCGTCATTCCACACACCCATCCTAACATTGGCGTCTTAGCTGCATGCAATCTTCTCTCACCGCCTTTGGAGGCCCAACACTCAGTCTCCACATATTGAATAAAGGTATGATTAAAATTTTGTAAGACTGAGATTTAGGAAAGAAACATTAGATCACGAAGCAGGAATTAAAACTCTGATTTTCGAAATGCCGTTCTGCCACTCTTCCAATTAAGCTATCCGTGACTTTGGACTCTAAATCTGTCCTTCCCCTGTACTGAGAGAGTGTTGATACGACATTCAGGAGGTTTCTGTTCAATTTCTGCTTCGTGGCCCAAATTTGACGTAGGTTCACGCCTAGCATGCTGGAAATGATTTTAATTGATGAATTAATATATAATCATAAAGGCCTGAAAACGTGACGTCCCTATAACGAAGTTAATATGTAAAATTATTATAAAAATACAAAAACCTGACTGCGAACTAAATTATTGAATACGAGATGACCGCCCGCAAAAATAATCACACTAATATTATAAAGGCGAAAGTTTGTATGTATTTAAAGGTTGTGCGTGTGTGTGTGTGTGTGTGTGTGTGTATGTTGGATACTTCTTCACGCTTAAACGGCTTAACGGATTTGGATGAAATTTTGTATGGAGGTAGCTTTTACGCTGAATTAACACATAGGCTATGCCGTATATTTTTATTACGTAAAAATGCACGGTTCCGGAGAAACGCGGGTGAAACCGCGTGGCGCAGCAAACATTAAATTTATATCAATACTGATAGGTAAAGTATCAGTATTGATATAAATTTAATGTACAATATTGGAAGGTAAAGTAAAATATTTTACTTTACCTTAATAGTTGCAATTTCAATATTATACTGTTGTGTAATACATTATCATGAACTTTTTTTTTAAGATGTTTAATTGGCAATCGGTACTGTTTAGTTATAAGATTTATATATTGTTGAAATTGTATATTGAAGACCTTCATTTTGATACCATATTCGATAGGTTTTAGTAATTTTTTGTTTCTTCAATAATACAATATGGTTGTATAAGCCGCCATATTAGTTTTCTTGACACTTCATATCCTTTTGCACCATTGTACTTAGGAAATGTCTATAGCACTCTCGTGATCAAGATTTTTCCAATGATATCTCATATGTCAAAATCCATCAACCGTTTAGGCTGTAGGACGCGCCTAAGAAACATACATACAAACAAACATTCATACAACCCAATCACATCCGTGCAGTCGAATAAAAATATAAAAGTGTATTCGACTTAGATATTAGCACCTGATAGCTACAAAAATGATTTGTTCGCCCTCCGTTCATGAGGCTGACACCCACATTCCGGTCTTCTTGTGACTTTTCTCGTGACCATTATTCCCGTGACCTCGGTAAATGTAACTTGATCGAAACGTCAAAGTTAGTCAAAATGGTGTTTTAATAATCTATTAATTTGGTGTTTGTGTGTTTTTTTGTTTTTTTTTGTTTCTTAGACACACACTTGTCTAAGAAACAAAAGAAAACTAAAACGAATCTTCTATCTATATTATAATCTATCTATTTTTACTTATAATAAAGCAATAAGATCGATAAAATCTTTACAAAGGAGATAATTTTAAAAATAATGGTCTAGAGTACTTAAGTACTCTGGGTTAAAAGTACTCACATGTACGAGTACTATTCCAAGACATAAAATACTAATATCAAAACATTTGATCATAATTCCTTCAGCCGTGAAAACGTGTTTATCAATTGCGCGGCTTCTCATCTCATCATCGGATCATCGGATTCAGATACCAAGTACACCAGTTTTTAAGTTAAACCCTAAACTATCAATCAATGAAAACCGCATTGCAATTGGACAAGTAGTTTTTACGTGATGTGTGAACAAACATAGAGACAAACAGATAAACAGACAAATAAACAAACAGACACGAATTTTAAAAATGTTATATTTTTTTCAGTTGCTTATTTTATGTATTCTAGACCTTTATTTTTTATTATCTTCTTTGTACAGACTTTTTCGTCCTTATTACTTTATGTTAAGTATAAATGGGCTTCTTTTAAATGAAATAATCATGCGGGCACTGCCGCAGGCACAGCTAGCGCAGAATAATTTGGCTAATAAAAGCAAATTTTTAACACCAGTTAGTAAGTGTCTGCGAAACTCTTGTAAACAAGTTGTTTGTACTTGTGGGCTTTCTATAATGACTACTTTCTTTTAAAATAAATTACTTTTGTAGGTACCATGTATTTTAGTGACTTACAAAATGAAATGCACATCTAAAAAATTTTGCTACATCCAATCTACATGAAAAATCTTTGAACAATCATTTTCATTTGCTCGGATGCTTTCCACCGACAAATATAATGGCGTTCAATTCTTCAGTAATTGGAATGGGTATTTTAATAGAGCCTGTCTTGTCCGCTCCGCCGAGCATTCTCGACGGTGTTCTCGTTTTTCATATTTTATTATAGTCTTAGAACTAAGAACACCTAGAAAATAATTGAAATCTTTCAACTCCGTGTCCGGTTGGTTTCGTTCTTTTATTGTACCTTCAACTAAAAAGCAGAAAAATTAGGAAAACTATACGGCTGCTAGGATAAATCGTTTTATTTTATTCTACTGTGTGACGAGATGAGCAGATCATTTACCATCAGGTAAGCGCCACGACTGCGCATGCTGCCGTTTAATTTATCTCTTTGGTAGTATTTGTATTCGTTTTGTATTTTATCAAACTGCACGTAATCCACACCAATATATTTATTTATTGTACAGAAGATCAACAGCATTTAAAAAAACTTAAGATACCTAAATTTAGCATGTTCGCAATATAGGCTAATAATAGATTTAAAAGTGACACGTTGTCTGTTTGTTTGGGGAGCTTTCACGCGATAACGGCTTGACGGATTTTGATGAAATTTAGAATGTAGGCAGCTTATATCCTAGAATAGAAACATACTTTTTATCGCAGAAAATTTGTAAGGTTCCGCGGGTAAACTGGAAAATGTTGATTACTCACTGAAAGGAACGGTTGCCATGGCAGAATGGTCTGTGGTTGCCATGGAAACGAAATAACAAGTCTTTCAAAAAACATCAAGAGCATTGGTGCTATACCTACTTTTGTATTGGTTTTTAATATCCTAGAAGAAAATGGGATGTTTTTTTTTTATAAACGATAAACAGTAGTCCGAGGATTGGCTGCCTCAGTAAAGCGCATTGCTACGCTTTTCTCAGGGTTTACCAATATGCGCCACCTTAGGGAACACTCTCCAATGGCGTTGCCCGTTGGAGGTGTCTCCTAAGCTGGATTGGTCTCCACCATGTCATATAAATCGCAGTATCGTCAGCAAAGGGGGTTTTTTTCAGCCGATCTAGACGAAACTTGGTATACAGATTAAGCGATTTTTTTGATTTTTAATCGTCGGGGATTTTCGATTGGGGAGGTACTTCCCCAAAAAAGGGTAAAAAGGGGGCTACTGAATATCTCCGCTATATTAAATCCTTTCCCTTTTTCATTTGAAAGATAGTAACTTTAAGTAAGTCTCATAAAAATTTGGATAATATCAGATGAGGATCTTCGGCGTGATGAGCAGAATAGCTCCTTAAAATGCAGTATATTCCTCACTTTTAGGTTTCTACCAGTGGAATCAGCCCTTCACCTACTAGGATTCATGGAGCACCTTAGTTATTTATGTTAGTATACAAGTTAGTGTATACGTATACGGTTACTAGATTGCTCTACTGTGCACCGCTAGATTGTTTGCACGCGCGAGGTCTACACCTTACAGAGCCACCAGTTGTTTCCTTTCCACGGCAACATGTTATTCCATGTTGCCATATTCTGCCTTACAGCGATTAATAGCAACATTTTATATGCAAATTTATGATACGTTGGGTTTCATTACTGCAATTTTCGTATGGATCTCAAATTTTATGCAAAATAATTTTCTACCCAGGTTACTCGTTGATAATGAAGCTTTTGATCAATATTTTAAATTGGTGCAGTATTTTTTGAATCCATTACAAACAAACAAAAAATCTAATCTTTAAATTCCTCTTTATTGCATGACTGCCCAAAAAAGAGTAATGTTTTCAGCGTTCATGTATGAATGTTTGCGTGTATGAATATATGAGAGTTTCTTTATTTCACTATAACTTATAAATATACAGATTTGGATGTATGGGGTATCAATAGAATCATTACATCATCTCGAGTAACACAGGCTATAAAAAAATATGTTTTTGTTTTTGCTGGGCTGTCGTGTTTTCTCCTACTTTGATGATGTTATATTAGTGTATATAGTGTAGTTAAAATCGCGTAAATGATATACTTCTTGAGATATTAGGGAAGGTTTTTTTTGTGTTTATCTTCACTACTGTCATAATTTGTAGTGAAACTATGGGATGGCCCAGTGTATACAGTTACTAGTTTTCCCGCCCGCGACTTCGTCCGCGCGGACTACTGTTTATCGCGAAAAAAAGTATCCTATGTTCTTCTAGGATATTAAAAAACCAATTCTAAAGTATAACACCAATGCTTTTGATGTTTTTTGACAGACTTTTTATTTCGTTTCCATGGCCACCGTTTCTTACGGCGAGTAATCAAAATTTTTCCATGTTTTTTTTTCAATTTTCCCGGAGAAAAAGTATCCTTTGTTATTTCAGGGTATTAGCTATCTCCATACCAAATTTTATCAAAACCCGTCAACCCATTATCACGTGAACGCTCTCCCAAACAAACAAACAAACAGACAACGTTTCACTTTTATGTATTGGTATGGATAATTATATTTTAGGTGTGGTTCCTGGATCAAGGTAGAAAAACAAGACAGCAGCATGTGTCTATAACAAAATAATGGTTGAACCCAAATTTTTCAAAAACTTATCACTCAGGCATTTGTTTAATAGAATATGTTTTGTTCACAAACTACAAAGTGTTTTGTTTCTAATGTATATTTTTTATCGATTGAGACTATTTTTATTTATGGCCAACAAATCGAGTTTTTCAATATGGCGCAATTTACACCTGCCAAAAAGGTTACATGCTCCTGAAAAGCAAGATGATCTTAGAGGACTTATTGCTAAAATCGAGAACTTCTAGGTTTTTCTTATTTCAAAAACGTAACTGGAAATAAAAATAACAGTGATGAACTTACTTTGACACACCCACCCTGTGTGAGCTTAGAAACGAAGTGAACTTGCCAACAACTTTTAATAGGGCCCCATCAAAGAACGTCAAATAATTGTCGACGACTATTCCGAGAAGTTTTCAAGGGAAAATATTACGTGGAAACTATCTGGCAAGTGCGGGTCGAAGCTCGCACGCTTGGTGTTCCGGTCAATGTCATGAAGTGATTTCACAGTCCATAAAAGCTCTAACTAAAGTTTGCTTGTACTAGAATTAGTTTTTCTAATAAAACTATCAAACCAGAAATAAGTCTTCTACTTTTCATGGGAAAGTGTCAGTTTTTAATTTTTGTACTTTTTCAGTTGTAAGTAAGAATAATGAGATTAAATGTTATTCAAAAAACAAAAATGAAACATGACTTAATAATAACTAAAACTCTTAGATATTTGTTTTTAGCATACTTGCTTGCATTTGCATTGCATTATTTGGAAATTACGATGAGAATACGAATTATTATCCAATGCTTATTTTTTGGATTCGATAATTTTCGTTTGAAAAACTCTACCCAACTGATAAGACTTACATAGGGAAAAAATACAAGAGTTTCGTTGTTTCTTTTTAAAAACGGATCCTCAATAACATGAAAAAAATGAGCAGTAATCTGGCTGACGTGACGTGAAGATCAAATAACTGCCAAAAAGTTTTCGTGAGCCCATTTAAGAAAATATATCAAGAAGAAGACTTACCTTATTTTTCTGCGATTCGAGTCTTCGTGCCGTAGCGTTGATAGTTCATTGTCATATGAACTGAATACGTTTGTTTTTTTTTTTTTTTCATTTGGGTTTTTTGAAAAAAAAAAAAAAAAAAAAATGTGATGTGGAGTTTGATATTATTCTCAATCTTGTGTTTCTTCGAGTGTGAATGTGTAATATTGGTGGAATATTAACCATTCGGTGTTCGTTAACGTGCACGAGTGCGGGCAAAATAATCAAACGCAGTAATATATGGCATTTTGTGATTTTTCCAAATCTCCCTCGGAAGTTTTAGTAAATGTCCACCATTTTACTGATTCGTGACTTGATTCTTCCTTTGCTTCGTCATAGTCGGGTAAACAAATTCGCCTATGACTCTCGATAAATGACGGCAAATCGATTGATACCTCGCTTGTCAAAATCGAACCATGTTTTTATTTTGAACACATAACTCTTCATATGCCGGTAGGCAGGTAAAAATAACATATAACATAAAAGAAGAAGAATCGATTGATACCTCGCTTGTCAAAATCTGTCAGTCATTTTTTTGAACACAAAGCCTTCCTTAGCTTTGCTGTAGCTGGGTAAAAAAATCCTATGACGCTGAAGACGAATCGACTGATACCTCGCGTATCAAAATCGGACCAATAGGGGCGATACTATGGTGGAACATCCACATACATTACATACGTACATAGACTGTTAAACCCATAACCCTTCCCTTGCTTTGCCGCACTTGAGTAAAAACTAGAAACGAAGGCCACTGCTAACCGCACGGTCGGTACAAATTTTTATTGATCTGAAAACCTTATAACATTACTATTGCCTCTTATTTTGTTACTTTTATATAATTGACTATATCAGTATCGAAACGGATAGCCTTTGTTAGTGTCAGCTAAGTTTCAGTATGTCAATATTATATTTCATACAGATTCTTTCAGAAAAATCATATATTATTAAGCTTTCATTTGATTTACAACCTTACATCTTTGTTGTATGAGTGATAATCTTTTATATCACGAAAAAATTATCTATTCTTTATATAACAGAATTGACCGAAGAATTAATTAATGAGGCATCCGCAAAGGACATTAAGAGGGTCCTCAAGATATCTCCAACCCTTCAACAGGAGAAATTTCACCCTTGAGGGTGATAAGGGCGATATAGGCTTCTTTAGTGCTTAAAAAAATGTAATTACATTAAATTGTAGTAAAAGTATTTTCATGAAATATTTGGAATTTGTTCTATGACTTTTAAGGCTGAGACAAACAAGTATCGCAAGACCAGCGATATACACTTGAAACTGAAATAGTTTTAATGAAATAATCTAAAACCATGTTCACATAGCTGTATATTACGCACGCTTACGCTTTATAATCCAACGATACTAAGTTCGATTCTAGGCTTCGCACCAATGACGTTTCTAAGTGCAGATTTCAATCGTTCCATGCTGTCGTTAAGCTGCTGTCGGTCCCGGCTACTTTTGATTAATAGCAGTCATTAAGCCAAGTCAGAGGTCCTCGGGCGGCCTGACAAACTCTGACACTTGAAGCCAGCGTTACCTCATACGACACAACAAGCAAGCAAGTTTTTATTTAGTTATGAAAATACAATATGGATCGGAACCACACATTGTAGATGGATTGAGATCTATACCTACTAATATAATAACAGCGAAAATAACTCTGTGTGTCTGTTTGTTACATTTTCATGACTAAACGGCTGAACCACTTTTGTCAAAATTTAGAATGCCTAAACTGTTTTTTTTTTTCATTTTTGTTTGTATTTCTGTCTGTATGTCTTTATTTTGACCGTGCATCATGCCGAAACTACTTAATGAATTCAACTGAAACTTGTTATTTAAAAGAACTCGTATCACGCTGAAACTACTGAACAGATTTTGATGCAACTTGTGACAGTCATACTTGACTTGATACTTTTTATCCCAAAAAAATAAAGGATTCCTGCGGGTCCAAAGTTATGTTAATTTTAAATTAATAAATAATATTTTTTCAGAGGGTACCTACTCTATATTTGATACTGAAGCCAAAACTGTTTTCATTTTTGTCTGTACCTTGACCGCGCATCACGCCGAAAGCACAGAATGAATTCTACTGTTACTTGGTATAATTTGAGGTCATACTACGAAATAGGACATTGAATACTTTTCATTCCGAAAAATAAAAGGTTTCCCGTAGGATATTGGGTAGAAGTTATTTAAAAGCTACGGACGGATTTTGATGCTACTTGGGACAGTCATAGTTCATATGATAAGCTGAAAGTGAGGGGAGGCTAGGAGGAAGTGTTTGAATGGTAGAGGATGTCGGGGAAAGGTGTGGGAAGTGGGGCAGGTGGTGTGAAGTGGAGGAAGACTGAAGGGAAGGGTGGGGGCAGAGTGGGAGAAAGGGATGAAATTGAAAACGGGTAGGGGAAGTGGGGAAATAATGAAGGGAAAAGGAGGAAGTCAGGGAAAAAATAAAAGGAAGGGTAGGAAGAAAGGGAGACCCTTCTCCCTTTCCTCCTACCCTTCCCTAAAGGAAGAGAAGGGGGGAAGTGGGAGAGAGGTTAGGAAGTGGGGGAAGGACGTAATTTTTTTAAGCCAAGATAACGGACATTTTGCCACACTGAAAGGTAACGATCACGTTGTAGTCTAGCTGAATCGCACTGCTGGAATCGTGTTTGAATCGGAATGGTGTTCGAGAGTAAGGGGGAAGGGGCACTTCTGTCTGTCTGTACGTTTGTTAGTTCACAGGTAACGTAATAACTAATGGGCCGATTGCGATGCGGTTTCACTGTTGGATAGCTAAGGGTTTAACTTAAAAACTGGTGTAATTGGTATCTCAATCAGATGAGAAGAAGTCGAGCATTCAATAAAAATCTTAATGACGGCTGAAGAAATTTTGATGAAGTATTGGTGTTTTAGGTCTTGGAATATCACAAAAAGTACTTTTATCCTGGAGAAATGACCATGCGTGCGAAGTCGGGCACAGCTAGTAGTACTCTATAAGTGAAGACGAATCGGTTGAATGAACGCTTGTCAAAATCGGAAAATAGGGGCGACGCTACGGTGTAACAGCCATATAAACATACATAACTGAATTATGTTTATTGTTTTTCTAAGGTTAAACTCGTTACCTTCGCTTGCCTTGTCGTACTTGCGTAAACCACTGACTATAAAACCTGAAAATCAGACCAGCGTATTGGATTACGCCCCATACTTTCTCTCTCTCTCTCTCTCTCTCTCTCTCTATTTCTCTCACTCATTCTGAGACAATGCCCGTTTCCCAGCAGTGTGAATGTAATAGAGTAATAATCAGCCTATTCAAGATCATAATCTCTCAAACAGCTTAAGAGCAATAAGGCACCAGGGGAGGACGGAATAACGACAGAGCTACTGAAATCGGGTGGAAAACCGGTCTTTCAGAAGCTATTTAACTCCGTCATCATCGAGGGTTCTACGCCAGAGGCGTGGCACAGGAGCATAGTGGTTTTGTTCTTTTAGAAAGGTGATAAAACCCTCTTGAAGAAATACAGGCTCATTTCGCTGCTGAACCACGTCTATAAGCTGTTTTCGAGAGTAGTTACAACCCGTCTCGCTCGTAGGTTTGACGACTTTCAGCCTCCCGAACAAGCTGGATTTCGGAAAGGGTTTAGCACCGTAGACCACATCCATACGCTCCGGCAGATTATACAGAAGACCGAAGAGTATAATCGGCCACTATGTCTAGCGTTTGTGGACTACAAGAAAGCCTTTGATTCAATCAAGACCTGGGCAGTGCTACAGTCATTACAGCGGTGCCAGACTGACTACCGGTACATCGAAGTGTTGAAGTGTTTGTACAGCAAGGCCACCATGACTATCCGTTTTCAGGATCAGAGCACGAATTCTATCCAGGTACAAAAAGGGGTGAGACAGGGAGGCGTTATTTCTCCGAAAATGTTCACCTCTGCACTGGAAGATATATTCAAGCTTCTGAACTGGAACGGATATGGTGTTAACATCAATGGCGAATACATCACTCACCTTCCACCACCACCAATTTGCCGATGATATACTCATTATGGCAGAAACCCTGGAAGATCTAAGCATAATGCTCAGTGACCTCAATATTGTTTCCCAACAGGTGGGTCTTAAAATAAACATGGGTACGACGAACATGATGTCAAATGCCCATGTCGTACCCATGCCGGTTTATGTTAGGAACAATATTATCGAAGCTGTTGATCACTATGTCTACTTCGGTCAGACGATCCAACTGGGTAGATCCAACTTCGACAAAGAGGTCAACCAACGAATCCATTGATGGATAGGCAGCGTTCGGGAAATTATGCCATATCTTATCGTCGCAGATACCGCATTGCCTCAAGACGAAAGTTTTATGACATACGGCACTGAGATGTGTTCGCTAACTATTGGTCTCATACACAAGCTCAGAGTTGCGCAGCGTGCAATGGAGAGAGCTATACTAGGGGTTTCCCTACGTGATTGAATCCGAAATAATAATAATAATAATAGAAAATCATTTATTTCAAATTATAAAATTCATAATTATATTAAAACACATATAAAAAATATAATTAATATAACATTGAAATTAAATGTCACAAATTAAAATTACAAAAATAAATAGGTGTTAAATTAACATTATATATTATAAATATGAGGGACCGCTGGCATGCAGCTGCATCTACCTCCTCAGCATCGGCAAGTCCCACCACTCGGAAAATACGCTCAGAATACCGTTCGAGCTGCTACGCATAGGCTTTAACATCGAGGCGCACCTTTTTCTCATTATAGCGTAGAAATCATCGGTTTGCGCCTCAGCAAACATGGCGGACGTGCTACAAAAATGTGGCAGCCCCAGCAATATCCTGAACGCATTATTATATTGAACATTCAGTACTTTGTACGCCCGCTTTGTAAAACTGGCCCACAGGCTGAAATCCGAAGAAGAACCAAGGCTACCGACATAGCTCTCAGAGTTTGCAAGTTGAAGTGCATATAGTTTGCAGAACCGACAACCGCTGGGGAATGGCAGCCATGAACAAGCAAGCGAAGTGTGGGGAGACCCCCCACACGATGGACTGACGACATTGTAGCCATCGCAGGAAGTCGTTGGATGGTGGCACAAGATCGCTCGTCATGGCACTCTTTGGGGGAGGCCTATGTTCAGCAGTGGACTTCTAAGGGCTGACATGATGATGATGATGAATGATTATGTAGATAATTGAAACGGGAACCACGTTTGTTTGAAATGAAAACCCAAAATGCCGTACATCGGCGCTCGTTACAACTGTATAAGTTCAACTACCACTGCGTTGGTAACTGAACTAGGACTGAACAGCAAGCTGTGGTGGCCATTCGGTAACTCTTGTTTTTTTACAATCAGATAGTCCTGGTTTGAATCTCGACCTCGAATCAATGCTCAGAAAGATGAAGGAGAATTATTAGGATACCAACATTTCCATAAGAAAACTTCATGCTTCCCTCTCTGTCTGTCTGTCTGTCTGTCTTGCTCTCGCTGAGAGCTGATGACCACAACAAACAAGATCCACAAATCTCCTAACTTTACACATATAAAAGCCCTACACAGAACCGTAATGGTTCCTTCAATACAAAACTTCGCAACAAAAACTTTTAAATTAGACACCTAAAGAAGCAGGCAACGCCCGCTTCATTCAAATTTAAAATTTCCTATTAAACAAAACTTTTTAAAGATTTTGCGTCAGTTTACTGCTACCAAATGGCGGTACAGTCTAGGAGCGGAAAAGTAACGTGATTATACAGACGATACAGTCAATTTTTCCAAAAAAAAAAAACTAGGTCCTAATAGGGCCTTCAATAAAGTTTATGACTAATCCTCTTAATATGAGCAATCCCTTCGCTCAATTAATTCATTTTGGTAAAACGGTTAAAAGTACTTTTCCCGTGTTCACATAGTTTTATAGTTTATCGCGAAAAAAAAGCATCCTGTGTTCTTCTAGAAAATAAAAAATCAACCATACAGTATAGCACAAGTGCAAGTGATTATTGTAGGTAGTTCCCGTATGATTTTTAAAATCGATTGGGACTCTCTTCCGCGAGTTTTGTTTGAAGGAGTCTTTATACCTTTTAGTGATACTGTGAAGAGTCTCGGAATAACAATTGACAGATGTTTATCTTGGAGCTCTCAATTGTCAGCTACTAGCCGTAAAATGTTCGCCTCCGTAGGATCTTTACGTAGGCTTCGGAACTTTTTACCAACGACCATTATGATTGCGCTTGCACAGTCTCTCCTACTCCCTATTCTTGACTACGGTGACGTCTGCTATCTTGACCTTACGGAGGATCAGCTAAATAAACTAGAGCGTCTTCAAAATTTTTGTATTAGGTTCATATTTGGATTACGCAAATATGACCATGTCTCCGAATTTCGAATAAAGCTCAAGTGGCTTCCCATACGTCAACGTCGGAATGCTCATATATTGTCCCTACTTTACTCTATTTTGTTTCATACTTCTTCGCCACATTATCTCAACGAACGTTTTGATTTCCTTCACATATCAAACTCTCGTTTTTTAAGGTCATTAGAGAACTTACTGCTAAAAATTCCCATACAGGACCTCATTCTATGATTATTCCTTTACGGTTGAAGCAGTTAGATTGTGGAATGATTTGACAGTTAAAATTAAACGTGCACCTTCTATTGATGCTTTTAAAAGTCAAGTAAAAACCTTTCACACTAGCTACATTTTTAACACACTGTATATATTTAAAAAAATAAAATAAAAATATACATAAACAAGTATATATGATTATGTATGTATAATGGGTATATTTATATATATTATATATATAATGTATGTATAATGTGTATATTTATATGTATATATCTGTATGGTTGTTATGTTTTGGTATTTATTTGTCATTTCTATTAAAGTAGATATGTTGTTGTAAGAAAAACCACCGTTCGTAACTTATTTATGTTATAATCCTCTCCATGCACGGTTGTCTGGAAGAGATCGCTTTAAGCGATAAGCCCGCCAATTGTAACATGTTTTTTGTTAGATTAAGTTTATTAATTGTATATTTCTGTATTGTGGTGTTTCAATAAAGAGTTCATCTATCTATCTATCTATAGCACCAACGCTTATTACGCTTTTTCTTATTATTTCGTTTCCACGGCAACGGCAAACTCGCAACAGGTGTGGCGCGCCACACATGACCGGTTATTCCGTTCCTTAGAGCGAATAATCGACATTTTCCATTTTTCCAGTGGCAACTTACAATTTTCCGGGATAAAAGTACCCTATGTTGGTCACCATTTAGTACAGTACCTATTTAAAATATTCATCAAAATCTGAATACCGTTTTGGCGTTAAATCCCCCCATACAAAGAAACAAACAGACAACATTTCAGTTTTATGTATTGGTGTGGATTTGCTAATAACATGACTAAAATCAAAGACCAATATAAACAAAAAGACTGACAATCCATTAAAAGAAAGCGTACCCCAATAATTAAGTGCCTTATTTGCCGTGAGATATCGCTTAGTGTATCGAATAATGGAATTGTTAATATATCGGTGCAACAATTTGAATCTCGAACCTTAGAAATCTTGCACATTCGTAGTACGCAACGCATACATACGCTTGGCATTATGCTGAGGCATGACCCTTTCAACACTTAGATTTATATGTTTAATTTATATGTTAATTTTACTACTTTTTTATATAAGTTTTGAATAAGTGTTCTTTCTTTTTCTTTTAGTAGAAAACAAATTGGCTAGATGGCGCTTATAAGGATATTTACACGAAAATTAATGCAAATCTATTAAGTCCTGTTCCGCGTGCTCGTAGTAAGTTTGCACATAAACACTTTGATGTTGTAGCTCCTCATCTTTATAATAAACTAGATAGGGAGTGTAAAATTAGGAAATACTCAAATTAAATTCTAAAAAAAGTAAAACTCACATGGCTCAGCAGACTTGATTACGTTGAAAAATTTTGCCGTCTAATTCTTAAAAAAATTTGCTAGAACACGCACCCAATCCATTTTTTATCCTTTAACGCGTGTGCACACACACATACACAAACACACCCTCATCTTCACACACATACGCATACAAACACACACACACACACACACACACACACACACACACACGCACACACACACATGCACACATTAATACTAACAGCTTGCATATGTACTCGCAACCGTGTTATAAGAATAGTTATTTCAAAATTATTATTTTTTTGTATATATCCTATTAATTTTAGTTGTTCTTTTAATTAATCTGTTCAATATTTTGATTGACATTAGCTGCACATTGATATGGAAGAAGAATCTGGTTCCTGAGACACAGTTTTTAACTAGTTCGGGGACCAGAAGCTTCATAGGTTACACTGTATATTTCTTTGTGTCAATAAAAATTATGAATTATAAATTAGGAATTATATAATATATAATTCGGATTAAAATATTAAAATACTCGTAATAAAGTTATAACGTGGTTTCTTCCAATGAAAGAATTGCCTCATTTATTATGCTTCGTTGGTTTGAGGACGTAGAATGAATAAATGATTAATTAATTAATTTATACAGCCATTCGTCTAAAATGCCGTGGTATTCAAACAAATTCTCAAGAACGAAAAGTACCTTGATAATGTTAACTGGTACTTTTTTCATCGCTTGGACTTACGATGATTGTGATGTCGACCGCGTCGTGGCCTACGATGACAACCCCAGTAGTTCTCTTCTGTACTTACATTGATTGATGTCTTTAATTGTAGATTGTAGTGATATCTGAAAATATGTACCCGGTCCTATAGCAGTTCGATATGTGTCCTCACATAAACTGGGCCTTTTACTGATTAGTTTGGAACTGGTCCTTAGCCAAATAGCTTATCGGAATAAACTCTAATCATCATCAGTCTGTACTTGTCCACTGCTGGACGTAGGCCTCCTAATGAACGACACTAAGCTTGGTCCTCCTCATCAATTTTCTGACAGACGCTTTTCACACAAAAAACATTAGGTATGTTTTATAAAAAAAACTGCTTACAATTTATTACTCCTTAATTTAGGACTGATTATTTCAGAAACTCGCCCATTCTTAAGAGATTTAAAAATAATCTTAATTTGGCACAAAAACTATGTCTATTAACTAAATCTTTTTGTTTAGAACCCCTACCATTTAAAAGAGCTAATTTGTTCTTACTAGCAAAAATGTCGTAATAACAAAAATCTGCGGTTTTTTCCCACCCACGTGGTTATTTCATGAGGTAAAGGTATCCGATGTGTAATTCCGGGACCAGGTTAATTGTTTGCATTGAAGAGTCATACATGGGGACAAATACATACCTCTGGAATAATAATGAGCAGTTGAATAAAAACATACAATAATCGTTCAAAAAATGAATCATAATATATAAATCAGACCAAATATCTCGGAAAAATCGATGCACAAACAATTAAAAAACTAAATGCATGGAATGGAGAACCTACTTCGTTTTATAAGTACCCGACTTTATATTAATAATCTAGTCATTCTACTATTAAAAACTTGTCATGTTGGTCAAATAGGATAAGTACCTATTTGATCAACATGACAAGTTTTTAATAGAAGATAAGATGAATTAACTGTGATGCTCGAGAAATAACTGAAAGTTACAATTACAACCGCTCCCGTGCCTAACAGTAAACGGCGAAAATATAGTTTAAAACTTAAAACTCTTCGAGCAAAAGTGTGTTTTATGCGCGGTTGAATCTTAATTAGAAAGCTCAGCTAATTCATCGTTTAAATTCTCGCAGTTTATGTTAATGTTACGCCGAGTTAAAGTACGTATTACATTTAAGATTAGAACCTGACTTCCTGTGTTCCTGTGTGAAGCTTATCTCGTTTGTAAGAGCTTAGAATTTCCATGTTATTCTTCCAAAAATATGGCCTGCACGTGACAGGTAACAAATGTTATGACGATATCCTTGTAAAAACAGTACTAGTTTGCCTGCCCGCGAGTCCCGCGATTTTATACGCGCGCACTACAGTTTATCGCGATAAAGAGTATCCTATTTTCTTTTAGGATATTCAAAACCAATGCAAAAGACGGTATAGCACCAATGCGGTTGATGTTTTTTGACAAAGGGAACATAAAGTTTTTTGACGGGATTGTTATTTCGTTTCCATGGCAACCAGAGACCTCTGTGATGACAACCGTGCTTTACAGTGAGTAATCAACATTTTCCAGTTTTCCCGTATAAATTTTCTAAAATAAAAAATATCATATGTTTTGTTCCAGGGTATAAGCTTTTTATCTCTATTCTAAATTTCATCAAAATACGTACAGCCGTTATCGCGTGAAAGCTCCCCAAACAAACAAACAAACAAACAGACAACGTTTCACTTTTATATATTAGTATGGATTATTGATCAATAAAAAACATTTCAGAGGCCTGGATTTTGTACATATTCAGCACATCGGGTATGTAATGTGAAGTCCTCGCGGTTGCCCTTACCTTCGATAGGGTTTACCTACAGCATTGTTGATCCATCCATACACTTATATATATATTACTTGTGAATATAGAGTGAATTTAGAGAGTATAGAATATCCCTAGGTCGGTAAGTACCTACATGTATATCCTACTCATATTATAAATGCAAAAGTGAGTTTGTTTGTTTATTTGCACGCTTTCATGCCTTAACTACTCAACCGATCATCATGAAATTTTGCACACACTTTTTTAGGGATACATAAAATAACATAGGGAACCTTTCAATATGATTTAGGATTATTTTTTTATCGATTTTTTATAGGAATTGCCACTTAAATTAAAAAATGACAGGTGTCAAAGTACCTGTCACTTTGAAACCTGTCATTTTTACCCCAAACCTCCCCTGTCACCCATGTCAACTCTAGGAGAGCAATGTGGAGGGATTTTATGAAATTTCATTTCTTATGAGGTGACGGGGGTGACGAAGTTTGCACTCGGGCGAATTAGCTGCGCTGATAAAAAATAAATAGCTTGAGCGGCTTTTGCCTCATCATCATCATTATTTCAGCCTTTAGCAGTCCACTGCTGAACATAGGCCTTCCCCAAAGAGCGCCACGATCAACGGTCTTGTGTCGCCTCCATCCACCGACTCCCTGCGATGGCTACAATGGCGTCCGTCCATCGTGTGGGGGTCTCCCTACACTTCGCTTGCTTGTTCGTGGTCGCCATTCCATACCCTTTATTCCCCAGCGGTTGTCAGCTCTGCGAAGTATATGGCCTGCCCATTGCCACTTCAACTTGCAAATTCTGAGCTCGTATGTCGATGACCTTGGTTCGACTAACCATCGATAACGATGTATGAGACCAACAGTTAGCGACCTCGTCTCCACGGCATTTGCCTACATAGACGTTTTTTTTTTTATTGAATTGGTTCTAGTTGAAATTTTGCAACTGCAATTTTAACTGCAACTGCGGCGATGCAAGGGAAGGGTAATGAGTATAACAGTATTTGTATGAATGTATATATATGTATGTGGGTATGTGGATGTTACACCATACAGTCGCCCCTATGATTTTGACAAGCGAGGTGTCAATCGATTCGTCTTCAGGTAGAGAGTGTCATAGGTTATTATTTTACCCGACCGTAGTCGGGTTTTAGTATTTGAACTTATATCTTGTTCCTAATACATTTTAATGTCTACTATATATCTGCATGTTGTGTTAGTTGTGTACCTACTGTTTCTTTCCATCCAACGTTAGAGATCGCTGTAATCGTAGAAATGTAGAAATAACTCAAGTCAATAATGTCACAGAATAAATAATAGTACAATTGTAGAAGGATTACTGAGTAAAGTAATTTAAATACAAGTTGTGATGTTATTTGACAGACTTGTTATTTCGTTTCCATGGCAACCGTTCCTTACAGCGAGTAATCAACAGTTTCCAGTTTTCCCTTGGAAACTTACAATTTTTCTGGATAAAAGTATACTATGTTTTATTACAGGTATAAGCTATCTCCGTTCCAAATTTCATCAAAATCTGTCCAGCTGTTATCCCGTGAAAGCTCTCCAAACAAACAAACAGACAACGTTTCACTTTTATATGTTGCTATGGACTATTTATAAGTATATATTATATTATGAGTACTATTATTATTATCTTAATTCATTTCACATCTCGGTTCTATGCCCGGACCTTTAATAGGCTTAAGTGGAGCCATAGGCTATGGCTCCACTATGGCTAGTGTTGGCTATGGCCCATAGCTATCACTAAGAGGCCCTTTTAACTTAAGAAATATACAAAATACGAGTTAGGGATACAAAGGTATGAGGAACTATTGTTAAATAGCTAACATAAACTGGGCACAGAATAAATAATAGTACAAGTACTATGGGAGTGTATTTTTTTATTAATATTAATAATGTACCCACGTGGACAATGATGATGGATGATAATGAAAAGAAGCCTATGTGTTAATCCAGAATAAAAGCTGTCCTGGTACCAAATTTCATCAATATGTGTCTAGCCGTTTGGGCATGAAAAATTAACAAACTTCAACACACACAGTTCTAAATATGGCGCTAATGATTTTGTATGCATATTATGACGGTGTGTAAGGCTTGTCAGTTTTAATGTATGGAGTTCTGCATCGCGCATACAAAGTTTTCAGCTCGCTAAGAGATTCATTTTTAAAACTCTAAGCTCTAATTGGACTGTTTACGAGAGTGGCTACACGTCATTCAAATACACGCGCGCGCGTTTAAACTCAAAGAACAATGGTGAACTCCCATACATGTCTTTATGTCAGTAAAATTCACGACGTCTTTACACAAAAAAATATCGCTAGTAATTCAGCATCATTTCCTGCGATTGTTAGTCTAAGATATTTTTATTGAGGAGGCTAGAAATAATTGTTATTAGGCTTCAAAGTTTTGTAGATTATGTTACTGTTAATGACTTTTGAAACAAGTCTTAGAGATTTCAATTATTTTATGTGCTTAAATTAAGTAAGCAATTAAGTACTTATGCGTGATAAATATAATGTTTACAGATAATTACCTACCTAGTGTAATAGACTAGGCTTTTGAATAATTATTATTTTCAATCTGTAACTGCCTAGCGAGATTACAAAACAATATGTTTAGATATATATATATATATGTGTCAGACGACCGGTAGGACTCGTGGCTAGTAATCCTAGGTACGTAATCAAACGGTCGCAGGTTCGAATCCTGCAAGGTGCAATCATTTGTGTGATGAGCAGAAATGATTGTTTCCGAGTCATGGATGTTATCATATTTGTATCTATGTATGTTTATCCGTTATCTAGTACCCATAGTACAGGGTATCCTAGTTTGGGGCTAGGTTGGTGTGGAATTGTCCCGAAAAATAATAATAAAAAAAAGAAAAAAATTGTTGCTGTTTCACTGTGCAGGGAATCAGTTGTCCAATATTAGCACAAATATTTTACAACAACTCCTGATACTAAATACTTTATATACACAAACCTTGTTTTTTTTTTGTATTTATAGTTCAATACTTTAAACCGCACGCCCTATGTACTAGAATTTCTTTCACGATATCGATGACTGGTAGATAATGCTGCTTAGCATTAAATCCTTCCTTGTACACTATTTTTGTGCAAAATAATTTTATAAATAAATAAACATAACCTAACAACAATTCCTTACACTTCTTCCTCTAAATTATAATGCATTTTATTCTCTTTGCTACAATGTTTTGTTTATAGGTTTTATATTGACGTACCATTTTGTCTATAGTCTTATTCTGTTTATCGCAAAGAGTTTTAATTACGCTTACTATGAGAAGTTTTAACACAAGTAATGGTAATTAAACCTCTTCTAGTTTACAAGACCGGATGGGAAGTAAGCGTAATTCAACCTCTAATGGTTTAAAAATCCAAGCGGGAAGTATAATTTTGACGTCTGAACCGGAAACGTCATTGTATTATATAAATATTTTCACTCGTTGGGCAGGCAACAAGGCCGGTTAAACATTGTAGGAAGGAAACGAAGTTACAACTTCATGATTTTTTAAATTAATTTGTTAACCAGGCTTTTCCTAGCTTACAACATAATAGTTGAAAAAAAACGTAGAAAAATAATTACTTTAGTTCTGTAGAAATTTTATGCGCAAGTTTTAGCGCATAAAATTTCGCCGTTGTTCTTTACGAATTCATATTAAGCTCAAAAGTCGTAAACACTAAAATAAAGCAAAAAGCAGTAATAAGATGCAACTAGAGCCGGTGACGAGACCGCTCGGGTTTTCATGAAAATGTTTATTGTTAAATAGCGTTCAATAGGCAAAATGTGGATAACTCCATTTAACCATTGGTTGTTTGTTCTAAAATGTATAATTTTTCATCGCTTATGGCAAACTCAGAAAAGAAAGGTCATAATTTTGTACACGTTGTAGATACTCAGGCTTGCTGCACACTCAAATTATCATTAACAGTAAATTGGTAAGTGCTAATAATTATATTGTACGGTACGGCAATCTCCATATTGTCACAATTTATTTTTCGATCTGGAGATTTCTGTGGGTTTTCAGCAAGCTTCATTGACACATTATTTATACCTGACTACAGCAAAGCAAGGGAAGGGTAATGAGTTTAACTATCTATTATGTATGTGGTTGTGTATATGTTCCACCATAGCGTCGCTCCTATTGGTCTGATTTTGACAAGCGAGGTGTCAATCAATTCATCTTTAGGTACAGTGTCATTATGACACTCTGAACCTAAACCGCCACAGTCGGTAAAAAAAAAAGCCTGTAATAGACTTTTAAGGGAAACATAATGAATGGTTATGTGTTCAAACTAAAAATTTGATCTTATTTTCACAAGTGAGTGTCAGTCAATTTGTCTTTATCGCAAGAGTGCGTTTTACCCGACCGTAGTCGGGTTTTAGTTTTTGAACTTATACCTTATTTGATCACCTGCTTCGTGCATATACTTTTCTTTGTACACACTTGTCGTTTTTAATCCTATATCAGCAGATGTAAACTGTACAATGACTATGTACATTCAAAATGGGTATAGGTATACTAAACGGAAATATAGTATTTTATTGGATGAATAAGCCAACACAACATCGATAAGCCAACAGCAAAGATAATCGAAAGGATTATCTTTGGCCAACAGATAGAGTTCTATTTCCATAGCTTTCTTCATATTTTGATATCTTCTTCCTTGAGTGTCTCTGCTGATTTGTATTATACTCGGAGGTAGATTCAAGTGTAATATATCCAGATATACTTAAAAATGTCGTTTGATTTCGTAGCTGTTATAAAGCACTGCTATGTGATACCGTGTTTCTGAAATTTAGATTATTGGGTTTAAACTGTTAGCGCCAGTAAAATTGTCAATAAATAGTGGCGCAATGTGATTATTGATAGAAAAGTTTTATTGTCTATATATTTGAATGTCTGTGTAAAATAAGTATGACACGCGCAATTATAGACCAATGCAAAAAAAAACATAATTAAAAATAAAATAAACATCGTGACTGAGTATCACACTAGGTACCACGAAACTTCCTTATTGTATGTTATATTTGCACCCTGTTAAATTCCCTTGTAACAATGTCAAAATAACAGTACAATCAAACTGAAAAATTACACGAGCAATTTCCACCTCTGACCGGCTTATTCTGACATTGAATCCGAGGAATGTTTGCCGACGCTATTGTACCGTAGTACGGTACGATTCTCGTACTCAGCGGAGACGGCAAAAAGGTTTACAAAACATTGTGTACCGTATGGATACCGAAGCAATAGTGCTTATGAGTTGTTGCGTTCTTTACTTATAATGAGTGTGGTGAAATAAGCAACTTTATGTAATATTGATTCAATCTTCTTCTAAATAAATATAAAATAGGTACCTACCAGTACTAACAGACTTGAGGCTTATTATTTGTTCTGTGCTCAAGCAACGATAACGTACAAGCTGGATTAGCTTCATGGCTAATATTTTATGTTAGTCACAACTCCTATCAATACCATTCTAATATAGATCTATTACATCTTGAAACTGTTCCTACATTCGTTCTTGAATGTAGAATTTAAACTTGTAGTAGCTCTCTCAAGCATTCTATTTGCGTGTTGATACGCAAATAGAATTCGTTCAGCGCCGACTTTCACAAAAACACGACGAAAGCTCTTTTCAGAAACTAAACACAGTGCATGCACATTCTCTCACACTGAGTGCCGAATGCACTACAAGAATTCCTCATTCTGAGCTGAAGGACTAAACTAAACATCTACCAAAACGGTAATATTTTAAGTCCACTTAGTGTATTTGTGACAACTTAACCTTACAAAGGCGGTAGGAATCGTTTAGACACTGATGCACTTCAAACGCTACTCTCGTATCAATGTAGACACAAATGATGATGAATATGGTGGTTTTGAAAACTTGTGATTCAACGGTTAGCTGTAGTTGTAGGATAGAATAAGTATTTAAGTAAATAGATAACGTTTCCACGGCGTTGACAAAGCAGATGTGTTGATGGTTTATACAACTACTAGGTAAGTATTTTTTTCGGAACCTTCTTATACGCCGGAGATGTACAAAAAATCATTGTAATTCAAACATCATCATTATCATGTCAGCCTTAAAATGTCCACTGCTGAATTTAGGCCTCCCCCAAAGAGCGCCATGACGAGCAATCTTGTGTCACCTCTATCCACCGACTTCCTGCGATGGCTACAATGTCGTAGGTCCATCGTGTGGGGATCTCCCCACACTTCGCTTGCTTGTTCGTGGTCGCCATTCGAGAACCTTTATTCCCCAGCAGTTGTCGGTTCTGCAAACTATATGGCCTGCCCATTGCCACTTCAACTTGAAAACTCTGAGAGCTATGTCGGTAACCTTTGTTCGTCTACGGATTTACTCATTTCTGATTCTATCACGTAGTGAAACACCGAGCATAGCTCTCTCCATTGCACGCTGCGCAACTGAGCTTGTGTATGACACCAATAGTTAGCGACCACGTCTCAGTGCCGTATGGCATCACTGGCAACACGCACTGATTATAAACTTTCGTTGGCTCTGCGGTATCTGTGCCGAGAAGATATGGCGTAATTTCCCGGACGCTGCCCATCCGAGATGGATTCGTCGGTTGACCTCTTTGTCGAAGTTGGATCTACCCAGTTTGATCGTCTGACCTAAGTAGACATAGTGATCAACAACTTCGATAATATCGTTCCCAACATAAACCGGCATGGGTACGACATGGGCATTTGACATGATGTTCGTCTTGTCCATGTTCATTTTAAGACCCACCTGTTGGAAAACAATATTAAGGTTACTGAGCATTGTGCTTAGGTCCTCCAGGGTTTCTGCCATGATAACTATATCATCAGTAAATCGAAGGTGAGTGACGTATTTGCCATTGATGTTAATACCATATCCGTTCCTGTTCAGAAGCTTGAATATATCTTCCAGTGCAGAGGTGAACAGTTTCGGAGAAATAATGTCTCCTAGTTTCACCCCTTTTTGAACGTAGATAGAATTCGTGCTCTGATCCTGAAGACGGACTGTCATGGTGGCCTTGCTGTACAAACATTTCAACACTTCGATGTACTGGTAGTCAATCTGGCACCGCTGATTGCCAGTGGTGCCAGGTGGTTGAATCAAAGGCTTTTTCGTAATCCACAAACGCTAGACATAGTGGCCGATTATACTCTTCAGTCTTCTGTATAATCTTCCAGATCGTATGGATGTGGTCTACGGTGCCTTTCTGGAATCCAGCTTGTTCGGAAGGCTGAAAGTCTTCAAACCTACGAGCGAGACAGTTTGTTTGACGGACTCTCGAAAACAACTTGTACACGTGGCTCAGCAGCAAAATGCGCCTATAATTCTTCAATAGGGCATATTTAGCTAGCTGTAGGTAATATTTGTTATTAAATTGATGGAAAACGAAACTAAACTAAATATTTTCACAGACTGTAATGTAAAGCAATATAAATAAGTTGATATAAAAAAAAAACTTTTAAGTAGTAACCTTGTCATTTTGAAACTTAGAACGGTAGCCCGTTCAAAGTTAAATGCGTATACAATATTTCCTGTCTGTGTACTGTTAACCCAAGAGAAGTTCCCTAGTCAGGAGCCAGTCCTAAGTGCAGCAACCATATCATGGTAAAACTTAAAACCGGTTATCATAATAAAACGCGTGCACAAAATATCGTTGACCGTTGAAGAATTCCTTTCATAATCATCATCATCTGTATATCGATTTAGGTCATGCTTACCATAAAAATGCATTGCCATCGGAATTAACTAACGTGTAAAAATTCAACACTAGGGTAAGAGGAAGTGGTTCTAATTCAGCTTGCAAAATTTGACTTAAACATACATATATTGAAAAAACAACGCTTTTTTGTCTAATAAGCGTTGTTTTTTAGTTTATATAGGGATTTTTTCGATCATATTATCTTACAAAAATTTTGGAATTGGTATAATAATTTTGATCTGTACAAACTATCGAGATAAAATTTGGAATTGAGACTAAAGAAGTTCTTCAGATGTTCTAAAAATATACATAAGTTTGTAATACTGCTAGTTCTGTTGGCAGAACTAAGTTCTGCTAGCAGTATTACAAACTATTTTTCTCTTTGACTAAGCTCCATTACCATTCCAAATTCCAGATTCCTAGGATTCGCTCGAATTCCCTTATAATATCATAGCAAATGATCGTTTTTAGGGTTAAGCAAACAACAAACTCTTATACTTCCGTCATGTCAGTCTGTCCGTCCGTCTGTCTGTCAGTATGTCACAGCCATTTGACTCAAAAACGAACCGCTATGTAATTAAATAAAACAAAGTTAACAAAAAAAAATGGTTGGCTACCATAAATGAAAAGTGATGAAGTTAGTGTTTTTGTACTTTATTGAGTGGAGTATCGCTGAATAGGTATTTTAAAATTATAATGAGGCATCTTCAACGGTTTTTTTTTTCATATTTTATGGCGTTAACGAAGTATTTGGCTCTAAAGTGACCTTTTTGCTTGAGTTCCCTCCGACCCCCTACTAACTAGGAACTGAAAAATAATAAAAAAATACTAGTGCACTAGAGCGTATTACAAATTTTGTAGGTAACAAAATTATCACGGGTCACTAGTTTACGAGATAAATATGTAAATATGACCGATGCGGTTTTCAGAATTGGATAGCTTAGTGTCTTAGCTGCGGAACCCTAAGTCTTTGTCTGTCCGACATGCACTTGGCCGGCTATTTATAGAAAAGGTAAAAATCACTTTCATGACTCAACGTCACGACTGTAAACAAGACATGAGTTAAAAAACTAAAACCCGACTACTATCGGGTAAAAAATAGCGCTCTTGATGACACTCATGAGATGAAGACGAATCGATTGATACCTCGCTTGTATAAATTGGACCATATCTTTAGTTTGAACCCCTAAACCTTTCTTTGTTTCGCCGAAGTCGGGTAAAAAAAATAGCCCATGATATAAATGAAAACGAATCGTTTGATACTTCGCTTGTCAATATCGGACCAAGTTTTATGTTTTGAACACATAAACCTTCCTTTGCTTCGCTGAAGTCAGGTAAAATAATGCCTATGCCACTCCATACCTGAAGACGATTGTCAAAATCGGACCAATAGGGGCAACGCTATGTTGGGGCATACATACATACATACATAGACTGTAAAACTCATTACCCTTTCCTTGCTTCGTCGTACTCGAGTAAAAAGAACTAACTCCTAATAGTATGAAGACACGGAACTACGTTACTGAATATCAATGCAGACGGTTACCACGGCCGTGCATGTTTCGTTCGTTATGGTTCTGCAGTGAAATAGGAACCCATAAAATTTCGTCTAGTTCGTACGTCCGTCCATCCCAGTCTGTCACACATCTAACTTTATGAATTGTTACAGTGATACAAATTACTTACAGACAGCTGTAGTAGTTTTACTGTTAGGCGTGATCATGCAGTACCTACATCATAATATTATTTTACTTTACTTGCTGTAACGGTTATTAAGGTAGATATTTTAATTAAGTTTTTATTTGTTAATGTTAGGGATGTTTTTTTTATAACCGCACTACTCCATGAAGATAGTAAAATCACAGTACATAATATAGTGTAGGGACTATATTCGTACTGTGGTAAAATGTATGCCGCCCAAGTCGTTAGCCGGTTAAAGCATTTTGAATCTTATGTCAAAGTCTATGTTTACATGGGCACACAGAATAAGTCATAATTACTACGGGCAAAATGGAGCAAAATATTGTTGTCACTGTGGTCGCGTCAAACTTATTTTCCATTCCTTGCTCAATGGTTTCGCACAATCGTACAAAACTCAACCTGTGATTATATGTAGCTGAATATATGTAGCCACTGACAAACCGAACCAAAGAGTTATGAAATTATTATGTAAGTAGAGGGAACCGCTGGAAAATGGTGAAGGCAAAAATGGCAAGTATTTTTGGAAAAAAAATAGTTTTAGGAATCATGTTATGAAAACTATTGGAGATTTGAAGAATACAACTTTCATCACGGGACCCTACACTGTGCGTGGTCCAACACGCAATTGGCCAGTTGTTTTCAATAAGCATTCTATTTTTCATGTTACAAGCGGACACCTAAGTTAGTACTGTGCAGTTGTACAGGGTTTACCCTGCGAACCAAAGAGTATATCAATACTAGACCGCGAACTAAAGTCGAAAACTTTATCCATATTATTTACTTATTAAGTAAATGAAACCAAACAATTAACAATTTTATTTTTCATACCAGTTGCAAATCTACAAATGTTATTCACTGACATCTCGTCTACTACATACGAGTACAGTACCAGTAAGTTTCAGCCTGTTTATTTGAACATTGTGCGAAATATTTGGAAAACTTATGCGAGGACCCTTCAAGATGTTGTTAGTTTATTTTGTATAACTTTATCTTGGGAGCATATTGGATTGTATCCATCAATAACATCCGTGAAGGAATATGAAAGTTTGTAAGTATTCAATAATATTGGCTCATTTATTTCAATGGTGAGCAATTTAAAAGGAACTGAGCAGGCCACATTTCTCTATCGTTGTTTAGTGCGTGTACAAAGTACCTCGAATAAAGCATCAAACCAGCGAATCAAACTTCCTCCAACAGACTATTCCAAGCGAGGCAATGACACCAAAATGGAATTATCAAATTGCTTCCCGAAATTCGAGTTCCCGTGAAACTACGCTTTGTAATCGGAGTTATACGTACAACTAAGGCTTTAAAAATAGATTTTGTAAAATCTGAATCAGCTTAGTTAGTTGAGTCTTTGGTTTGATTTCCAAGTTTTTAGTTGAATTAGTTCCAAATTAGTATTACTAATGACAAGGCTACTTACTGGTCACAGCGACTCGTCACTTCATTTGATGTCTTTCGTCTTGTCCTTATTTGCAAGGCTGTAAGGGACACAACACAAGCTCAGATATACTTATCCTAGTAATAAACAAAAGCCCTAATAATTCCAATGTTGAAAAATAATAATTAAGTTTTGTTAAAAAACTATTCACATATCCTAAATCATGTACGTGTTATACAATTTAAATATCTTACAATTATTTACCGTAGTTATCTTCTCGATACTATAAAACAGTGCTGTGATATACGTACTGACTGACAGACAACGCACAAATCAGTGGACCTAGAGATTTGACATTTGGAAATATCCCTTGAGTATCCTAGAGGTGCACTGTGGGGCCCTTAGAGAAGGAATCGGGGATGGCAAAATTGCACACAATTACTCTAGAAATCTGTTTTCCTCTATAGCGGAGAAGATCCTGAGGGTAAATGAGTGACAGTAGAGCATACTTATTAGAAATTGTAGATAGAGCAGCTGTTCTAGACATCAACTATAAATTGTGTTAGTATATTTAATTTTGGTTTAGAATGTTAAACATTTAATAACGATTGTCCCCGAACTTGTTAACTACAAATCTTGCGTTTACTATCACTTGAATGACCCGCTCATTTTGTCAATCAGTTGTCCAAAAAAGAGCAATACATAATTACACAGTACAACAAACGTAACATTCATTTTATAAACATCAATTAGGCATCTGGTGTGTTGTTCCTGTAACAATATAAGAGTATTATGGTCACAAAGCAGTAATTATTTATTTATGACTGTTAATACAGTCATAAATAAATAATCGTTTTCTTATGGACACAAATCTTTGCTCTCTTGTTACAGAGAATAATTATATAAAACCAGTATCTGAACTATTAAGGTCTGTGATCTGAACGCGTCGAGTGTTGCATCCATAGTGACGGTGACCGCATACACCAGGCGGACCGTGAGCTTGCTTTGTCACTCTATGTTATATAAGGATTCCATATTACAAAGACACTATTTTTTTAAAGACTCATCATTTCATGATCCGCAACATTTAGCTGCTGACAGGAAAATAAACAAGCATTTAGTCTATACAACTGTACACTATACAATCTAAAGAAAAGAAAAAAAACTCTTTATGCATGGACTGAGCTGAGCACTCTCCTAAAATAATAATTTTAAAACAATTTTCAAGTATGGGTCACGGAACATAATTTATCATCATCATCATCATCGTTGTCATCTCTCTGCTAACAATCATGCCACTTGATCTTGCTTATTTTCAGAGCTATGTCGGTAATCTTGGTTCTCCGACCGAGCACCTCGTCTCGGATTCGATCTTTTAGTTAGAGAAACTCCAAGCATTGATCTCTTGCGCTTATGAAATAGCCGTACACTAAGTATTCACGCCTAAGCTCCGTAAGTCATTACAGGTAGTGATTTAAAACATTTGACTTTGAACTCAGAGGGAATATAATTATTTTGTCTAAACTTAATATCCGTATCTTATTTCGATTAGGCTCTGCAAGTTCATGGCAGACTGACGGACAGACAGACAGAGCTACCACTTAGAGTAACGTTTATTTATTTTATGGCCAAATATTTTCTAATGCAAGACTTGCCCACTGGGTATTAAAAAAAATACTTGTCTGCTTTACTTTCTATTGCGTCAGGCGGGGTGAACATTTTCTATGAATAATAAAACGGCTGATTTTCTGTGAAAGGCTCATCATAACGCCGTTGATTTCACTGAGAATCCATTTGTGAGTAATTAATTATCTTTCATCTGTTTACAAGTTCTTCAGGTGGATCTGGTACAAACTTGGGGGTAAGTATTTGGTGTTACGGATTGTGGAGCTTAATTAGGACTTACGTTTGAATTAGGAGATTTACTTGAATAGGATGCTTGTTGAAACGCAAGGGAGGTAACTTAACATTGACCAGTATACGTGCGTGGTCTCATTGTGACGTCATATTTTTAATTATTATGTAAATCAATTTCGATGGTTTTTTTTACCTTCAGTTTAGTCACATAATCATTTTATCATTATTGGTCAGTAGATTTTTAGTAAAAACATAAGTCGATTCTTGCTTCAAATAATAATTTAATTGAATGTGATTTCTGATAGAATATATATTTTTTTTTTTTTTTGTATCCTGCCTTTTTTAACAGCTCTATTTTTAACCGACTGAGGAAGGTTATGTATTTTGGGTTGTATGTATATTTGTTTGTTTGTAAGTTTGTACGTTTCTTAGGCGTGTCCTACATCCTAAGCGGCATCATAGGTTTTGATAAATGAGATATCATTGCATTCGTCTTGATCACGAGAGTACTATAGGATATAAGCAGTGTGAAGAAAACCAATATGGCGGCTTACAGCTGCCATATTGTATTTCCGACGGAACAAGAAATCACCAAAATCTACCGAGTGAAGTATCAAAATACAGGTCCTTAAAATAACATTTCAAAAATATATAATTCTAATAACTAAACAGTAGCAATTTTCTTTTATGTCTCATAAAAAAAAACAAAAAAAAACAATTATTAAAGTTAATGTAAATACTGTAGTCTAATGTTGCAATTGCAACTATTAAAGTAAAGACTAGTAGCGCCCCGCAGTTTCACCCACCTCCCTCAGGAACCACACATTTTTCTGGGATAAAAAGTAGCCTCTGTGTTAATCCAGGTTATAATCTACCTCCGTACCAAATTTCATACAAATTCGTTTACGTGTGAAGAAGTAACAAACATACACACACACCCTTACCCCTCACATACATACTAACTTTCGATATTAGTGTGATTATTTTTGCGGGGGGTCAGCTCGTATTCAATATTTTTGTTTCCAGTCGAGTTTTCTATTTTTATAATAATTTTACTTGGTATTGTACTAAAGATCTAATTAAAAAAGAAAATAGGTTTTGTATTTAATATCTACATAAGAATTTTAATATTAATAAGACTGAAGAACAATTTAGCTTTGTTTATCGGAAAAGTTAAAGCGAGTCTGCATTATACAGAGAAACAATTCATTGCAACCATTTCCTTTTCACCTTGAAAAGTTTCCCAACTTTCACGAACTGATGTTGCCACGCTCAGCCTTGTAAATTTACATTATTTATGTTAAACATTGCTTCATTATTTTGAGTCTTATGTTAAGGCTGGAAGGCTCATAAGTAATTTGGTACTACTGTCTTCCTTGAAAGCAAAGTTTTTATTATTAATCAAGTCATCGTGTTTTGTGAACTTCAGTTTGCGTTGTAAATGGAAGACAGCTTGAACTGGGATTCTGACAAGTCTTTACATTTTCCTAGAGAAAATTATTATACTTGAATAAACATATGTCTAATCTATACTTATAATAAACCAGTTAAATAAAAAAATGTACTAGACTACTTAGACTAATCTACAGAATAAGAATAACAAATAAAATACTGTATGTCTTTCTGTATGTCTATTCGCGCATCACGTATCAACTACTGGGCCAATTAAAACGTAGTTTTCACTGTTGGATAGTTAGGGTTTGACTTTAAACCTGTTGTACCTGGTATCTCAATCCGATAGCTAATAGCCGAGTAATCGACAAAAATAGATTTGACAGCTGACAGATTTTGATGAAATGTAGTATTATTATTATGGTATTCATAACGCAGTTTTTATATATTTTATGCCAATAAGCTATTAAAAAAACGTTTAAAGATAGGCTTATTTGCAGTAGCCATGTGATGGTGAAATTTAGAACGGGCTGTCACAATGATCTGGACAGCCCGTTCGCTCTGGAGGCTGAAACTCATCAAGCCTTCTCGCTAGATGATTCAAGACTACCCTCGCAAACAGCTTATAGACGTGGCTCAGAAGCGAGATGGGCCTTTAGTTTTTAAGGAGCGCTTTATCTCATTTTTTGAAAAACAAAACTAACATGCTTCTGTTCCACACTTTCAGAGTTCTCCCATCGTTCAGAGCATAGTTAAACAACCTAATCTGCACCTCGCTTGTCAAAATTTAACCAATAGAGTCTTTTTCGCAAGAGTGTCACAGGTTATTTTTATCCGACTGTAGTCGGGTTTTAGTTTTTGAACTTATGTCTTGTTTTATTGAAAACTAGCTGTAACCGCGGCTTTGCACGTGTGGCCATTTATCTAGGTAAATAAAACTCTATTATTAATCCAAGACCTAAAATACCAATAAGTATACCAATATTTAAACAAAATTCCTTCAGCCGTCTTAAAGTTTTACCGATTGCTCGGCTTCTACTCATCAGATTATGATAATAGGTACACCAGTTTTGAAGTCAAACCCTAAGTTATTTAACAGTGAAAACCGCATCGCAATCAGTCCAGCAGTTTTTACGTGAATTTTGCCGCCTTGTAGAATGGCGCCAGCAAGGCAACCTGTTAGATCTTCAACATTTTTTGGCTTAGTTGTTCTTGAGATTTAGAATCAGCCAGATCGTCATATGTTTAGGAACGGTAATATGTGGCTTCTATGGAATTGTGTAAAGCTAAGTATTTTATGTAGAACTAAGTGTGTTTTAGATTATTCTTTTGGGTTCATATAAAGTGAAATAATAATAAGTTGCTAAATTTTAATAATAATGTGTCTGTGGACCTTTGGAAGTTACTTGATTGAGATGTAAGATTTGTATTGTTATTACATGTGCAATATGTGGATAATATAAATAATGGTTGGATTTACTGTTTTATGATTATTTTCTATTCTAATGCGTATAACAGTTATACCACCTGCGTGAAGGCCGGTTTTCATAATATCAAATCAGTATGCCTATCTCTAATACTTAGCTGTAATAATTTCAGAATAGAAAGAACCTTTCAGGGTCTAAAGTATAGACGTTGTCGATCCTGAAAGGTTACTATTATTCATATTTTATGGTTGTCCCGAGGAAAAAATGACTGCCACAAAAACACCATAATAAAATCAGACCGAGATAAGACTACGTCGCGCCGACAATACAATTTTATATCCAACAGTATCCACTTTCAAAGCCAAACTAAAATCAGGGCCATTCTTGAGCCGTCCCAAATATAATAATCGTTCACCTGTGTCCCCTTGGGTACATTGTAAGCGCTGCCGCCTGTACCCAAACGGGTACACTTCTATCAAACAAATTGCATTATAGCTAAATTAGCTTTGGGATCCCTCGAGAACCCTTAATACGTATAAGCCAATTTCTAACAGTCCGTGAGTGAGATCTTATGTACGCGTATTTGTTATCGTAAATTTGTTATACGTCAGGGTATTGATGCCTCAAATTACACGTAACAAAGTACCAATGGGAAAATTTGGAGGAGATTATACGATTTTAGTCAATTGTTGACTCTATTGTTAAAACAGTAAGGTTGAGTATTGTGTTTCTGATTAAGTAGTAGTCCGTAAATGCTGTGTTGGAATTAGAAGTCCATTAGCCCAATGTTGCTATTCTGCTGAGTTTCTGCTGAAGGTGTAAGGATGTAGTAATGGATTGAGATGGAATCTAATTGAGATAATTGGATTCTTTTTATCTGTACTCGTAATTTATGTCAGTCTTCTTTCTTTCTTAGTCTATGTCATTCATTATACAATGAATGAGAGTACTTTAAGTTTGGTTTAGTGCATTTTGTTGCCGATCGAGTTTTTTGGCGATACACCATCCACAACAAGTATTCCGAGAGAGTTTTTGCGAATTAAAAATCCATGCTACCTTAATTTTATGCGAGAAGGCAAGTTAGTTTACTGAGAAGGGCATAGGCATCATGGAAATATCTGGTAAGTAGTTTTCATATCATCACAGAACTCGTATCGTGAACAAAGTTGGCGGACTGTGGATTAGATTGTGTATTTTTACGCCCTGCCCATGGTCCACATAAATAGTTCGCCTGTTTTTACCAGGATAGTTTATATGAGCCTGTTTGTATGAGAAAGTAACACAATCTTTCCTTATCTCACATAACTCTATAGCACTAAAGCTGATACTAAGTTATTCCAATTAGCAGTTATAAATGTATTTCTGCCTAATTCCACTAAATCCTATATATATATATATTAAATGCGATGATTTGGAGTTCAGTTACACCAGTGATACCCAAAGTAGTATATATGGACCTCCAAGGTTCTACGACGACCAGCAAGGTCAGCGAAAAAAAAAATAGGGGGTCCATGAGATGTGAATGGGGTTCTACATCTATACTTATAATACAGCAGTAAGTACCAAAAGTCTGTACAGAGAAGATATTATATTTTAATATGGGTATTTAAAAAGCTACTAAAAACGAATATAACATTTTTTTAAATCGTGTGTGTTTGTTTGTTTAATTGCACATCAGATAAAAACAAATGGACCGATTGCGATGCAGTTTTCACAGTTGCATAGCTTAGGTTTTTGAATTAAAAACTGGTTTACTCGGTATCTCAATTCAAAGAGCTGAGCAATCGATAAAAAAACATTTGAACTTTGAAGAAATATAGTATAATGTATTTTAGAGTTACTGTTGTATCTGCACAAGCACAGCTATATCATATATAATCAGAAAAAATGACCAGGCGGGCAAAACCACTATTGGCACAGCTAGTAAATAATAAACACATATGTAGTAAAATAATATAAAACATATCATGAAACTTGATGAAGAATAATATTATTTATTAGATATATGAAACTGTTTAAGAATTATTATAAAGTAGCGGTTATCCGCCGCTCCGCCTGCGTACCTTCGTTTTATTTTCTGTGTAAGCTTATACATTTTATGTTTATTGACCAGTGTCAACTTATTAGCAAGCTAGACCTCCAACTAGCAAACGATCACTGAGATTCGTAGCTTAGTTTTTCCGCGAAAACGTAACAAACAGACAACAACAACAACTATGATTTTGTGTTTGTTTTGTGTTTGTTTTGTGTTGTTTGCTTAGTAAGTTTTTCATACTACTCTTTATTAAAGTTAGAAAGTTAAACTTTCAAACTGAGTCGATCATGAATTTGCGAACAATCTATATTAGGTAAGTATAGGGGTCCATCCAAAACCAAAAAAACATAAGGAGTGGTTTATGAGACAAAAAAGTTTCGGGACCTCTGAGTTACACGATTGAAATTGTTGTATTACTCAGGCCTTCAAAACTTGGAACCACAATTTTAAAATTAATTTAGTTTTTATTTAATTGCTTGGCTACTCATCGGATTGAGAAGCCAAGTAAATCAGTTTTTAAGTCAAAATCTAAGCTATCCAACATTGTCAATCTCATTGCAATTGATCCGGGACTTTAGCGCGATTAAGTCGGAAAATCGGATTTACAATTCGAAAAGGGTTGCTTATATGTTTAGTTGTACCCTCGGTGCTGAAGAAAAGAATGTTACGGGAACTGCACGATTCCCATCTAGGTATAATTAACAGCAAGAGTAACGCACGAAGTAGGATGTGGTGGCCAGGCATCGATGGCGACATCGAACGTTGGATCGGCTCGTGCGAGTCATGTGCTATGGCGTGCGCGGCGCCTCCGCGAGACCCGCCAGCACCTTGGTCTGCCGCGCCGCCGCGCAGCCCTGGCAGCACGTGCATATCGACTACATGACCGTAGAACAAAGGGTATACTTGTTTAGATTCACATAGTATAAGCACTCCATCCATTGAGTGCTTATATATGCAACGAGCTTCAACGAGCGCGTTGATAATGAAATTAAATGATTTTTTGCTAAGTATAGTATTTATCATATTTTTTCCACTTTTGGAATACCGGCCGCGCTGGTATCCGATAATAATGTTAAAGTAAATTCAGGCCAATTTAAAACGTTCTGTTCTGCTAATGGTTTAAAATATTAACTATATTATTACTACTACTATTACTATATATAACTCCGTCAGGACATGTAAGGAAATGTTAAGGTGTATTATTAGGGAAAATTTACCGCTGCATGAAATACATGAAAAATTGTTAGGATATTTGTTTAATTATAGGAATACCGTGCATTATACCACTGGTGAAACTCCGGCTAAATTAATGTTTGGAAGACACTTACGATCTCGGCTCGATATTATAATGCCGTCGGTAATTAATCACGAGGATTTACCGGAAGTACCGGGCAAAAGACATTTTGAGATCGGTGTTTCGGTATGGACCCGATGGTACAGTGCAAGGAAGGAAACTTGGAAATTAGGATTTATAAAGGAGAAGATAGGATAAATGTACAGATTTTTTATAACCGACTTAGATATTTACTGTATTAGACATGTCAATCAGATGCTGAAATATACTGGTAATGAGAGCAACCTCAATGACAAAAATTGTTGTAACGTGCCTCATCAGTTTCATTCAGCACCACCCTCTCGAACCAGCACCGCTGATGTTGCACCTCCACCAGAATGTTTCGTATTGTCCGCGCCCGTGAGTTATCAACCCGCGAGCGACGTTGTCGAGCGAGCGGTGGAAGGGGAAACTAATGAGGCATGACTGCCACCAAATAGTGAAGGTGACGTAGATAATGTAGGAGGGGAAGAATGGGGTGATTGTGAAGGCGAGTAGAGTGAGCGAGGGTCCGCAGAGAGCGCCACCGCACAGCCACCGCCGCTCACAATCACACGGTCTAGGCGTATAAGGGAAAAAGTAGATTATGCACAATATTATAAGTAGGTAAACAAGAGTTATAAGTTGTATTATTCATATATTGTAAGTTGATTTCTTTTGCTTAGTATAGTATTTATCATAATAAAATGGTGCTATGTTTTGTTACCAGGTATCAAACTATATTAATCCTAATTTCCAAGTTTCCAAGTGTGGAGGAATGATGTATATGCGCCTACTCATCTGTATGTACCTACCTACCTAGTATTCTGGCGCGCGGTAAGCGTCGACCAGTAATAAACCAGTGATCTTACTAAGCGGTTGTTTCTCATATAATTCACTAGTCAGTAATATTTTTTTTTATTAAAAAAACGAAAAACAAAAAGTGAGGGCAGAAGCCTGACTTGGCCGTAATAGATTAGAAGGCGAAGGCCGGAGCGAATCGTAGCAAGCTCCAGGGTGTTCAAAGGTACATGTTCATAATATTTACATTTCATAATATGGCCAAACGTGGACTGAAATATCATTAAACGTTGTTGTTTCAACAATATGGTCAGTTTTAGCTAGCCATTTCTTGTAATTATCGATTCACCATGAAGTTATCAATTCTATGATATAGCTACGACATGATACCTCACTTGTCTTAAATGTATTAAAACAAGTGAGGCGATATTTCCCTGGCTAGCAAATGACAGAGATGACTACTTTGGTTTTTGTACAAAATCTTATTATGGAACATTAGCGCCGTCGCGGTACCGCGGCTGTTGCCTTGCTGTCTTCATCCAATAATAGAGCACTCTAATGGTCTGATGTTAGTTGTTATCTCGTTTGCATAATTATTATTATTATTATTATTACGAGCCTGTAGTGTCCCACTGCAGGGCAAAGGCCTCCCTACCCTTTTTCCATTTTTCTCTATCTGTTGCAATGGTACACCAGTTCTTTGTGTGGGAGTCAAGCTCATCCCGCCATCTCTTTCTTGGTCTGCCGCGATGACGTTTGCAATCTTGGGGTACCCATTGCGTGGTAATTTTTGCCCAGAGATCATCCGACATGCGGCAGACATGTCCAGCCCAGTCCCACTTTAGTTTTGCAGCTTTTTGGGTCACGTCTGTAATCTGAGTCTTGGAACGCAGTATGGTGTTCTTTATTCGGTCAGTTAGTTTAATTCCTAGAATACTGCGTTCCATTGCACGCTGGCATACCTCGAGGTCAGACCTCTGATGATCAGTCAAAGACCAAGTCTGTGCACCGTATGTGAGGATGGGGAGAATGCACACGTCCATGAGTCTGCGCTTAAGGGATAGTGGCAGATTTCCCTTCATAAGGTCTTTCATGGACCAATAGCTCCTCCAGGCGTTCTCAGTGCGACGTGCAACTTCTGCATCTTGTCTCGCCTGGAAAGAGACTAATTGGCCCAAATATACTCATGAACATATTCAACCTCCACATCCTCGACGTGGATCTTACGTCTTGTGCTGTTAGTCATCAGCTTGGTCTTCGACATATTCATCTTTAGTCCGACGTCGAGGCTTGCCTTGCATAGGTCTTGTAGCATGTGACCCAATTCGTGCGCTGAGGAGGAGAAAAGCACGATGTCGTCTGCAAATCGGAGGTTCGTCAAGCACTTTTCTCCGACGAGAATGCCTTTCCCTTCCCAGCTAGGTGTGACTTTCCGAAAGATTTCTCCTAAAGTGGCGGTGAACAATTTTGGAGAAAGCGGGTCACCTTGCTTGACTCCCTTTTTAATGGGGAAGGTAGGACCTGTATTGGCTAGTTTTATTGATGCCGAACTATTTTGATATATATTTTGTAGTAAGTGTATGTATGTTTGGTTAATTTCTTGATTATGGAGTGCTTGAAATGTGGACGAGTGTGTGATACTATCAAATGCCTTGGAGTAATCTACGAATGCCAAATATATGGGTTATTTAAATTCAGTGTGTTTTTCTATTATTTGATTGATGGAATGTAAATGGTCAGGAGTAGAGAGGCCTTGCCGGAAACCAGCTTGCTCGGGAGGTTGGTGTTTATCCAGTTGACCGGATATTCTGCCTTCTAGGACTTTGATGAAGGCTTTGTACAGATGTGAGACAAGGCTTATAGGTCGATAATTTTCGATGTTAGATTTATCGCCTTTTTATGTAAGAGTATGATATTCGAATGACAAAATAACTTTGGAAAAATACCTGATTCTAAGATGGAGTTAAATAGATTTGTAATGTGTGGAATAAGAATCGGTTCCCCAATTTTGAGCGCCTCAGTTGTTATATCATCGTGACCTGGAGACCTACTGTATTTCATGCTGCAGAGCGCACGGTGCACTTCCAGGCCGGTGATTGGAGCTGTATCGTCACAGCATAAGTACTCATCGGTAGTGTATTGGGGAACCGCACTATCCGAGTAAAGATTTTTGTAAAATTCTGTACTAATCTGTAAGATCTTGTCCTTATCGCCCTGTCTCGCACCCATACTATATCTCAAGCATAAAATCAATGAACGTCCTTTTTCCATACCTAGCTTTGCTATTTTTAGGGATGTGTTGTTGACCAGAGCAGTTTCTACGCGTTTTACGTTAAACTGTCTAATATCTTTTCGGATATTACGTTTTACGGCTTTATCTTTTATTTTGTATTCCGTAGTGTAATAAGTCAATTTCTGCCTCTCTTCAATTAGTTGTTTGGTTTTGATACTTAGTTTTCTATCTTTACGTTTTAAACATTTTATCTTCTGGCTAGCATTGCGAATGGACTCCTTTATATTGTCATATTGAGTTTGTACGTTCTCTGAATATTTTTCAAGTAAATGACTAAAGCTATTTTTTAGTTCCAGTATAAAATGATCTTGATTCGCTAACAGTGTAATTTTGTCGAGTTTTTTGATCGATTTCTGAATCGTCTGATAGCGTTGTATTTTTAATTTGAATGTAAGTGATATTCTTAGTGGTCGGTGGTCCGAGCTAAATTTTATGGCATTTAATACTTCTACGTTAGTAACTATTTGTTTACTTGAAGAGAGACAAAAATCGATTTCATTTTTGGTTGTTTTATCAGGGGATAGCCAAGTCCAGCGAGACGACTAGCGCGACTGAGGTTTTGTCCAACAGCGAATTGGAGAAGTCGGGTTCCTCGTGTATTTCGAGTTCCTAGGCCATAAGGGCCGAGAACATTGTAGTTGTCTGAGGGGAGATACTCACCAACCTTAGCATTAAAATCTCCTATCACGAGGGTCCATGGACCTTTGTGTTCGTCGTGAGCTTTGTTTAGAAGATCATAGAAATCCTCGACTTCGGCATCGAGATGAGCAGACGTCGGGGCGTAAACTTGAATGAGAGTGAGATTTTTGTTTTTGGATACACGAAATTTTAGCACAGCTATTCGATCCGAATAAGATACAAATTCTATGATGTTGTTCTTCCAACGTTTTGCGACTATAAATCCGATACCATACTGGCCACCACGTCCTGTATAGAAAAATATGTTGTTGTTTCTTTCTAATACTTCTTCACCATCTTTCCTTACTTCTGCTAAACCAACTACGTCCCATTTAATAGTTTACAGTGCATTTTCCAGTTCGACCAAGCGTTCTTCCTTTCTTAATGTTCGTACATTGTAAGTCATAACGTTAAATTTATCAGCATCCGTTATACTAGCCAAGGTTTTCTGACAGTGAGGAGTACCCACCCGGAGATTATCTGGCCCCGTGACTCCAGGGAGTGTCACCGTACTGTCATCAGTGACATTTCCGATGGAGTCGCCGGGCACTTGGGGCCTAATTATTGTTGTGTCAGTCATGAGGGTAAGGGGTTATACTTTTAACCCACCACGCTTGTCTAATGCGGGTTGGTAGGTATGCAGTGAACCATCTGACTCGGCTCGTGGACGCCACCGTTGGTACAATAGGTAATCTTCCGCCGCCGCCCTAAATCGGCTGCACTGATGCCGATTGTTCCGCCTTGGCCTCGTGAGGACGTTCACGCCCATGAGCCCAAGGCAGCTTGTTGCTGTGTGGTCGGGGACTGCCGAAGCAGCTAGCAGCGATATCTCGCCGCATGTCCATTATCCGCCACCTGTGGACCCCGGTAGTGGCCTACAGCTAAGCCCTACTACCATATGGCCTACAGCTAAGCCCTACTTGCATAATAATTAACTTAATATTTGGTAAATGCCATCAGGGTATTTGGTATGAGGCCTTTTTATGGCTCGCTACCTATACATCGAACCAATCATGTTAAGGGAACCAGAGCTCAGCTGTTTCCCAGATTACCGTTGTCTGCTTCTACAATATTTGACTTTACATCAATTTTTCTTTTTTATTCTAGAAGTATTAAATCTAAATGTAACGGCTAAGAATTTTCAATGGAAATGCAAAAATGGAAAGAAACGTTTTTTTAAGCAATCTTTAGACGGATTTTCATAGAATACAGAAACATAATGCTTGCTTGCTTGTTGTATTAGGTGGGTAGTGCTGGTCTGGCCACTGATGTCAGAGTTTATCAGGCCGCTCGCGGGCCTCTGACATGGTTTAAATTAATCTATTCATAAATAACAGCTGGGACTGACATTGACACCTTAACTCTGGTGCACCGAGCGAAGTCCGCAAATAGCTGTGAAAAGTAACCGGTCAGGAGCTGAGGATCAAACTCAGCATCGTTGGATTATATAGTGCACTACTATGCCGCTTGGCTAATATCGCAATATACATATAATTTTGTACTATTTCATTAGGTTATCTTTTGTTTTGTACTTTGTATTTTTATATTTTTTTTGCAATTATATTAACACATGTTATTTATTATGATATATTGCACGCCTACAACCCCTCTCTCTTACGCATTGTTTGGTTGACTGATAGATAATGCTTTTAGTATTAAGTCTGCCATTTGCACTTTATTTAATTGTGCAATAAAGTATAAATAGATTATAAAATTGCTTATCAATTCACTTTTGAATTTATAGACAGAAAAAGAAAAAAAAAATTACTAACGGACACTACCTACATACACTTAATAAGCGAGCTATAAATCCTAAAAGCAATTCCGGCTCTGACCTAACAAATCACCTGAACACATGGACCTGAAACAACCAAATTATACCGTTTTATTACCTCTTGTCATATAACACTCTTATAATAATCCAATATATATATATATATATATATATATATATATATATATATATAAGGAAACAAAAAGCTCCAGACAACTTATATGCAAAAATGGGAACAAAAACGGAATATTTTGTACACTTAGATACTCGTATCTTATGTATTCGCAGAAAGTTTCACGATGTATCATTTTGTATGCTTATGGTATGAACGTCTGATATATTTTTTGTACTCGAGCTACTGTGCGAGATTATGTTAATATTATTATGGAATTATGAGAATGTTTATTTATGTGCGCGCTTGAGAACCGCGTATTGTGAGAAACTTACACACAATACGCGGTTCTCAAGCGCGCACATAAATAAACATTCTCATGGTTCTCAACTAGAACCATTGGTAGCTGTAAGGGAATGTGATAGAGCAAGACTTCTTTTTGCACCGATTTCCCAACATTTTTGTTATTTCTTGACATAGTCTGAGGCTTAAAGTAGCTGCATTTTATACACGAAAACCATGCCTGTTGTCTTATATATACTTATAATAAAGCATTAAGAACCAAAAAGTCTGTACAAAGAAGATAATTTAAAAAAATATGTCTAGAGTACTTATAATAAGCTATTGAACATAAATATAATACGTGGCTAGTGATCCTAGGTACGTAATCAAACGGTCGCAGGTTCGAATCCTGCAAGGTGCAATTATTTGTGTGATGAGCAGAAATGTTTGTTTCCGAGTCATGGATGTAATGTATATAATGTATGTAATAATATTCGTATCTAAGTATGTTTATCCGTTATCTAGTACCCATAGTACAGGGTATCCTAGTTTGGGGCTAGGTAATTGGTGTGGAATTGTCCCGAATATATTATTATTATTATTATATTTAAAATTCATGTATGTCTGTTTTTTTGTTTGTTTGTCTGTAAGTTTGTTCGCGCATCACGTAAAAACTACTGGACCGATTTCGATGCGGTTTTCACTGTTGGATAGCTAAGGGTTTGCCCTAAAAACTGTAGGGGAGGGGGACAGGTACTTGGTATCTCAATCCGATGAGTAGAAGCCGAGCAATCGACAAAAACTTTTTGACGGCTGAAGGAATTTAGATCAAATGTTGGTCTATTGATATTTTAAGTCTTGGAATAGTATAGGTACATCTAGTTTAAATTTAAAACATTTAGATAGTTAATAAAATATAATTCAGCTACTAGCCAAATCAAAGGCAGTGCCTAAACTCCAATAATGAAGAACAATCGATATTAACTATCTCCCACCAATAATATACAAAAGTTTGTAGAACTAAAGCCTGTGGTAAAACTTTAATAATTTCCAAATAATAAATCAGAACAATTCTCCAAGCATCCACTCAAATCTAATTACACATATTTTCAGTAAACTAAATAGAGAGCTCAGCATTCTGATGAAGATATTAATGTTTATGAAAATTGTTTCGGTAGTTCCCAGTTAGTTATAACAATATTTGCGTGGTAACTACAAAGCCCAACTGGATTATGTTCTCTGGCGTTGAACAGTTATTTCTGAACAGAAACACCTACAACTTTAACTTTGTTTATAGTTAATGTTATGACAGTGAACAATGCACTTAACGTAATCTTAACGTTCTTTATTGCCTACTAAGCGGAATCCAAGTAAAACAATGAGCTTCGTCGCTCCGTGCTTCGCAAGCACGTTCAGCTGTCGGCCCTGGCTGTTATTGATTAATAGCAATCATTAAGCCATATCAGAGGCCCTCGGGCGGCCTGATGAACTCTGACATCAGAGGACAGCACTACCTCATACGACAAACAAACAAACTAATGCTTTTGTTCTCGGCGTTGCCTGCGGTCCGATTCTCATTCGCACTCTGGCTCCAGTTTTAGAACCAACTAAGATCTCCTGTTAAAAAAAAACCGCCGCCCCTTACTATGTACTCGTATGTACATTGAAAAATATATAACATGCTATACTATATATATATATATTGTTTTCAACAAAACAGCAAGCACCATCTAATCTCATCTTGAACCTTCATGCAGTAGTGTGCACGGTTTTCTGGAAGAGATCGCTCTGAGCGATAAGACCGCCCATTGTGACACTTTATTATTAATTTTGTTTTTATTTATCTAGTGTGCAAATATATAACTGTGTTCCGTTTTGAAGGGCAATGTTTTTAGAGATATTATTAGGCATATGAGACTTGAACTATATAATTATCTGGGTGACGAGCGCAATGCAGTGCCGCCGAAGATTTGTATATCTAAGAAATGGGTGGCACTGGAACTTATTATGGGTAGCCAAGACGCTAACTTTCACTTTATAAACCTGCTCGTGTTTAATCGTCATATATAAAAAGCATAAGCTACGATATAAATAAAATTCCTCTTTGGTAATTTTATCGTACCCAAGCATTCCCGCCCACAACTTCATCCGCCCGAACTACAGTTTATCGCGAAAAAAGCATCTTATGTTATTCTAGGTTATTAAAAACCAATATAAAATTAGGTATAGCACCAACGCTCTTGATGTTTATTGACAGACTTTATATTTCGTTTCCATAGAAACCGTTCCTTACAGCGAGTAATCAACATTTCCCAGTTTTCCCGTGAAAACTTAATTTTTTTCGGATTAAAAAGTCTTATAATTTATTCCAGGGTATAGGCTATCTTCATTCCAAATTTCATCAAAACCGCCCAGCCGTTATCGCGTGAAAATTCCCCAAAACAAACAAACAAAGAAACAGACAACTTTTCATTTTTATATATTGGTATGGATATTGGTTATATTTTGTGTAGCGCTATTTTCCATCAAACAAAACAACCAACCCTAGAGGAACCATTAAGATTTCACCCGGCAAGCACGTATCACAAGCAAGCGTAATCTCAACTTACACCTCACCATTTACAAAGCCAAAAAACAGACGCTCACAAAAGACTAAGATGAAAACGCGCGAAAGTCGTTACTCGACTTGACGTCGCGGTAATAAACGCAATTTTTCATCTACGATATTATTTTTCTCGTTACACGTTGTTCTTTTTATAGCGCGATGTGTGAATTTAGGTTGTTTCTAGATGAGATGATTTTTAAGGAGTAAAATTATGTTCAATGCCCCAAAAGTCTATCAAGACATGAAATAAACTTAAAAAAAACATCAATATTTGCATGATATTAACCCGCTTAGCATTAATGTACATACATTTGTTCCTGTTTGTAGTGCACTGTTTCCAGAGAAATTACAGGATGTGACTTGAATACCGATTGCCAGGGTGCAGGGGGCAATGCAATTCCGTGCAGAGTTTTGGAGTTCAACGCTCCGGGTGACACTGGAATGTTAGGGCTAGGTGCTGACCAGCAAGCGGTCTGATCGTCTTGTCACTTTTTGTTCGTTCCTCTTCTTCTTTTTACACGAATACGGCGAAGCAAGGGAACGGTTATGAGATTAACAATCTATACATGTAGTATGTATATAAATGTGGATGTTCCACCGTAGCGTCGCCCCTATTGGTCCGATTTTGGCAAGCAAGGATCAATTGATTCGTCTTCAGGTTAAGAGTGTCATAGGCTATTTTTACCCGATTACGGCGAAGCAAAGTAAGGGTTATGTTTTCATACTAAAAACTTAGTCCGATTTTGACGAACGAAGTATCTGTCATAGGTACGTCCGTGACATTATAATTTGACTAGTGAACCTACCTAGTTTTTTAGGGCTTTTGTATGGTAGTTTGCAAACAGACGAGTCACAGCTAAATTCACATTATTTTTCTCACACCACTCTTCCATGGTACTACTTTTTGCGTAAACGCAATCAAACTGTGAGAAACACCAACAATATTGTTGCTTGTCGACGCTTATTGATCAAGAAATAATTAGACACGTAAATGAAGCTGTTTGACAATATACCGTGCAATTATAATTTCACTAGCTAAATTATAATATCAACGGCGTTGACAATATATTTACGACATATCAATCGATTCGTCTTCAGGTATAGAGTGCCATAGGCTATTTTTTTACCCGACTAAAGCGAAGCAAAGGAAGGGTTATGTTTTCAAAGAAAACAATGGTCTGATTTTGTCAAGTGAGGTATCAATCGATTCGTCTTCATCGCAATAGTGTATAGGCTATTTTTTACCTGAACGTAGTTAGTTTTCAGTTTTTAATTGTTTTATTCGACTTCTAAAAGGGTCTTCGTCGTAACCTACGTGATGAAAGAACACGCATTGAACTGCTAATAGCAGCAATGAACAACTTACAGTACGAGTAGTTACCATTATCTATACATAATGTTTTTTTTATTATTATAAAAAGGAAAGATTTGAATGTTTGTTTGTTTGTTTATTTGTTTATAATGGATAAACTCAAAAAATACTGAACCGTTTTAAAAAGTTCTTTCACATATAGAAAGCTACATTATCACCGAGTAACATGGGCAATTTTTTATTTTTTTTAAATAGATTTCCCTACAAAAATTGCAATAATGTAACTTGAGGTATCAAAAATGGCAATTACTTTGTGGGAACGTTGCCATGGAGACGAAATAATAACAAGTCTCATGTATGTGAGTAATGCAGTTGTCTATGGTCAAAATGTACTGCCACAGAACACCTTATAAGCAATGCCGACAATGATTTTGAATAACGCTTACTGGCGTTTTTTTAGAAGTAACGACGTGTATAAAAATGCTAAAATTGAGAAAATTGCCGATAAACTCAATAAACTCAAGAGATACTTAACCGATTTTAAAAATTCTAGATGTGGCGTAGACATTTCACGACAAACCAAATGGACGTGCGCCCGACACAGTCCTATCCAGTTTTTTAAACCAAAGGAGGTAATTCAACCTACTTGCGTTAAACAGAATAATACTATAGACAAAATAGTACGTCAATATCAAGAAGCTTATATAGGTATAAGCCCAACAATACAAAACCTATAAACAAAACATAATAGCAAAGAGAATACTATAGTTTATGGAGGAAGTAAGTCTAAAGAATTGTTGTTAGGTTATGTTTGTATAAATAAAATATTTGGTGTTAAGGAATCGTTCTCATGTTACAATTATTGTGTAATTTTTTTTGTGTAACAAATTGTTGATAGGTTCTATTTGTCCAAATAAAGTACCTACTAATTTTATCTTTCTATATATCTACCCGTGCGAAGCCGGGGTGGGTCGCTAGTACATAATAAAGCAGTAAATAAAAAAAGTCTGTCCACTGAAAACCGCATCGCAATTGGTTCAGTAGCTTTCACGTGATGCGTGAACAAACACACAGACAGACAGACAAACACCATTAAAAAAATATGTTATATTCTTATTCAGTCATCATCATAATCATCATTATCAGCCCGCATCAGTCCACTGCTAGACATAGGCCTCTCCCAAAGCATGCCATTGAGCCCGATCTTCGGCTCTTCTCCTCCAACCGTCACCAGCCACCATGCGTATGTCGTCGCTCCACCTAGCTGGAGGGCGTCCTACATTACGTTTGCCGAGTCGCGGTCTCCACACATGAGCACGTCTACCCCAACTGCCATCGGTCCTTCGGTGAATATGACAAGCCACTTGCCACTTAAGCCTGTTAATCCCTATGGGCTTTGTCGATAAATTTGGTTCTCTATCGGATCACCTCGTTCCGGATTCAATCTCTCAAAGAAACTCGGAGCATAGCTTTTTCCATACCAAGCTAAACGACTTTGAATTGGTGAACTAGTCGTAACGTAAAAGTCCACGTCTCAGCTCCGTAAGTCGTAACAGGGAAGCACTGGTTAAATACTTTATTTTAGGCATTGGTGACGAAAAGACTCGACAAAATTTACCAAATGCTGCCCACAGCCCAGCTGTATTCTTTTACGTGCCTTTCAGAGAGAGGCCTGTTGAAGTATATTAATGTATACAAAATATACAAATATACATATTTTTTTATTGAAATTTACAATAAAATACTTGGGCAAGCCTGTATCTGAATGAAAAGACGAAACTACATTGAAACTTTAATTATCTTCACAACCTATTCGAACTGAGCTATAGATTTTGTCCATTGCCAAGCCAGTTTAAACCTTTTTTTTTTAAAGACTATAATAATAAACACATTATGAATTCAATTTTATCTCAGGCAGGGAATAATAAAAAAGGAGGCACATGCTCAGGTAGCATAAAGGTATTTTCACCTCACAAGCTCGGAAAGATTCTGTTTGTCATTCGAAATCTGAGTGCAAAAGTGCATTTTACTCGCTAGCGTGGAAAGAGTTTTTAAAATTCGAACCTTTCTATTCAAATATTTCTATACCGCCAATCCACTGAAAATACTTTATGACTAATATATATTATATTATTATCCGATTCGATTCTACTCTACTTGACTTTATTCATCTCTATTCGCCTCTTTTTGACTCTACTCGACACTAATCGACTCTACTCGACTCTAATTGGCTCTACGCGACTCCACTCGATTCTACTCCACTCTACTCGACTCTATTCGTCTCTTTTCATTTTTAATTCTATTCTACTCTGTTTTACTCTATTCTACTCTGTTCTACTCTGTTCTACTCTGTTCTACTCTGTTCTACTGTGTTCTACTCTGTTCTACTCTGTTCTACTCTGTTCTACTCTGTTCTACTCTGTTATACTGTGTTCTACTCTGTTCTACTGTGTTCTACTCTGTTCTACTGTGTTCTACTCTGTCCTACTCTGTCCTACTCTGTCCTACTCTGTCCTACTCTGTCCTACTCTGTCCTACTCTGTCCTACTCTGTCCTACTCTGTCCTACTCTGTCCTACTCTGTCCTACTCTGTCCTACTCTGTCCTACTCTGTCCTACTCTGTCCTACTCTGTCCTACTCTGTCCTACTCTGTCCTACTCTGTCCTACTCTGTCCTACTCTGTCCTACTCTGTCCTACTCTGTCCTACTCTGTCCTACTCTGTCCTACTCTGTCCTACTCTGTCCTACTCTGTCCTACTCTGTCCTACTCTGTCCTACTCTGTCCTACTCTGTCCTACTCTGTCCTACTCTGTCCTACTCTGTCCTACTCTGTCCTACTCTGTCCTACTCTGTCCTACTCTGTCCTACTCTGTCCTACTCTGTCCTACTCTGTCCTACTCTGTCCTACTCTGTCCTACTCTGTCCTACTCTGTCCTACTCTGTCCTACTCTGTCCTACTCTGTCCTACTCTGTCCTACTCTGTCCTACTCTGTTCTACTCTATTGATTCTATTATATTCGATTCTGTTCGACTCTATTCTATTATGTTTACACATCTGCCAGGCATCCCGCGACGGCCAATTTTATATTTGATACATATATAATTTTAGCTGTTTTCTTGCACCTAGCATTTTCCTCGCTGTAGAAAAGTTTTGTGTTGCGCACGGCAGCAAAGTTATTTGGCGTCTCGTACTTTTGAAACCCTCGCTACGCTCAGGATTCAATATAAGTATTCTCGCCAAAAAAACACTTTGCAGCCTTGCATAACAAATAACTATTACTATTTAAAAGCATTCTTGTGAGAGTAGTACAAAAAAATGACGTCTTTACGCAGAAATATGAATACCTTATCATGCTGAAAGCAGCCAAGTTCCACATTACACAAAATCTTTTTACACATACGCTAGTAAAAAGTGAAACACCAAACTTTTTAATCCTCTTAAAAAAACCCTGTTATTTTTTTTTAAATGTGCTACCGTACGCTGCTTGGTACTCAGTACTTTATAGATCATGTTCTCGTTTCAAGCGCAAATTTTACATGTTTTCCTATAGTTTCAATAAAACTAGGTTTAAATATACCTAAGTTTGTTTCGAGGCTCCAGTCTGACGCGCTCGCGCTAGGTTTAGCTGAAATTGAGAGGCAATTAAGGGTGAAAATCCATTTGATGCTACGAGTACGTTGTTCAGAAAAGTTTTTAAGCTTATCGTTTTAAACATTTGTAGTTGTGTATAAAATATAGCGTTTTGAAGTTGGTACTTACTCGTTATTATAATTATGTCATGTACTTCATGGATTTCTTTAGAAGGTTATTTCGCTCACAACTGGTAAGTAACATGTATTGTTTATTTTTTGTGCTTGAGACTTTGAACCATAGTACTTCTATGCTTTCAAAATGAATTAAGTACCTTGCTGTAAGCATACTTATCTGAGCCTAATAAGTATTTATTAAAATGGAACTTTTCACAAAATCAGTAACATGTTAGTAAAAAATAAAACTCAATTAACAATTCAAAGCCACGCATAGTTGGATGCGTTGTCGAAGCAAAAAAAAACATGAGTACTCAGTCCAAATCATCATGAAAAGATGCCTTAGAACATGAAATTAAATTATACAAAACAAAAGGCACATTTGAATACACTAGTCCGCATGAAAGCCGAATGATCTTACCAACACCAAATTGCACTTAAAGATCTCAATAGCCATCGATCATTTTAAGACAATTTACGCTTTGCTACTCACAGAGGTAAAATCCCATTTGAATCTGGAGCAGTCTAAATAGCGCTTAATTGGGTAAAGCAGGCTACAAAGGCCGAGTGAAGATCCACAGTGCTCGGTTCGTTATCATGACTCAATATAGTATGAAAGCCTGAGAGAGATTGTAGGGATGTAGCTAGTGATGTTTACGCCGAATACTAATTGGTTGAATATATTAGCAAATGCAATAGCTTACGTATATATGAATACTGAGCAAAAATTATTCACCCTTTCGCTGGAATCACGAATATTGAATATATAATTTTAACAAATGAACCGTAATTATCACAAATAGGAATCCGCTTTATTGTCTTTCTTTTGATTTATTTTTATGTATTGCTTAAAGAAGAGGTTTTAAAAGTGCGCATATGATACCTAATTGCAAATCTTTAACGCTTGAGTAGGGGTCACTTATGAAAACTGATTATAATCTATCATTAAGAACAAAATATTTAAGTGTGTTTTTAGTTGCAATAGACAAAAAAGTACCAACAAATAAATATATAAAAATAATCTTTCCCATCATAATAATTTGGAGAAGGCGGTGGTGATCGTGCCTGTACACATGTACAAGAAAACTTATTTTTCCTCTCCTGATAGTCAGGACAGATTTTCGGAACTTGTGCACACTTCGTAAGACCTCTTCATTCGTGACCCTGTGGACCCAACAATTTTTTAGCATTCGGCGGTAGAACTGCTATGGGGTGCTATGGGGGTGGTGGTTGCACCCCAGCTTTAATTTTTATCTATAGTTTATTAAACACTCTTAAAATACCCAATTTCGATTAGCACGCTAGGTACGCTATCCAGGCGGATTTATCCTAACATGCAATGTCAGGCTTGTTCATCATCCCTACTCGATTGGTAGCTGAAAGTGTCTAGCTGTTTCAATTAAGTCTCAGTAAGCCTGCGGTGCAATTTGACACTGAGTTGTCCTGTCAGTTGCCTGGAGTTTCCACTTCGAACCGAGAGGCTCAAAAGATTAGCTAACTTGGGGGTGCGGAGATCCGGTCACCGTTAGTCCGGACAGTGGTGTTTCGAAGTTAAAATGTTAGAAGTGTGTTTGGGTTTTAACTTGTTTACCAGGTGCTTGTTGTAGTCTATATTTAAAACACGCTGCGCCGCCATCATCTATGCACTAAGGAAACCTATAACTAGGTCGAAGGTAGTTTCAGAATGTCATGAGACCCTACAAAACTTATCTGAAAGGTATAAAATTAAAGTCAACGAACCACGGCTCAAGTCCAGGAAATACCAAGGCAGACATGCTTGCCAAGGAAGGAGCTAAGAAACATATCGGAAAAGATGCGGTAAAGCTCTGTAAACCCACCGTAATGGAGGTAAGAAACCTACTTGTTCAATACACAGAGAGAGAGCATCAAAATTGGTGGAACAAGAAAACGGATTGCAGAAATGCAAAAGTTATGTTTCCATCCCGTAACAGGAAAATCACCAACAATCTGCTAAGGCTGACTAGGCAAGTCCTTCGTTTCATGGTAGGTCTCATCACGGGTCATTGCAACCTAAATTACCACCTGCACAAAACTGAAGCTATAGACAGTTCTCTGTGCCGTGGATGTATGCAGGAGGAGGAGACTGTGGAGCATGTGCTTTTGCATTGTGCAGCCACGGAAGAGATCAGACAAAAAACTGGTCTTTTACAACAGGGTAAAGTGGATTCACAGGCCCAACGAAATTAAAACTCCAATAATAGTAAATTAACATCTACAGCGACATCACTGGAACAGCTGTGCCAGCGACCTAAAGCCGTGCTCCGGTATATAAAGGAGCTTGGGTGGCTTGGGTAGAGGCTGGCAGGGGGAAATGCACAATACACCCCAAGCGGGACGTCAGTGCAGGCCTTATCGCCCCCATCTCGATTAAGAATAAGAATAAGAACACGCTGCGCCTCGCAGTTTCACACGAATTAACATAAAATTATATAGAACAGTAGAGATATAGTCTGATCACAAAATTATATATTTGAGATAAACTTAGGAGTTAAGCTAAATTAAGTAACAACTATTCTACTATCCAATATCGGCCTACCTATAATCACAATAAATAATAGTACTACGTAGTGTAATCGAGACATTCAAGAAGAGAGTCTATAGCACCCCTGTCCATACTAAAAGAAAAAAACATTATCCACTCCTAAATATTATCCGATTTGTTTTTTTTTTGCATAATGTTGTTTCATGAATAAGCTACACTTATATATCTTCGTTTATCTATCTATACATACTCATATAATAAAGCAATAGGAACAAATTAGTCTGTACAAAGAAGATAATAAAAAAAGGTCTAGGGTAATTAAAATAAGCTTTTGTTTTTTTTATATCTTGTCTGTATGTTTGTTCGCACAACACGTAAGCAATACTAGACTAATTGAGATGCAGTTTTTACAGTTGGATAGCTTAGGTTTTTACTCAAAAACTGGGATACTTGGTATCTCAATCCGATGAGTAGAAGCCGAGCAATCGATAAAAAACTTTTTGACGGCTAAACGGTGTGTGTGTGTGTGTGTGTGTGTGTGTGTGTGTGTGTGTGTGTGTGTGTGTGTGTGAGTTTGTGTTTGTATGAGAGAGAGAGATATAAAATGTAATAATACATAAACATTATATAGATAAAGGAAATAAATAAATTAGGTTTATTAAATATTGTTCCACTCATAATTAATTTTAATATCATAAATATTAATGATAATTTGACAAGTTTTATTATATGTAGATTATAAAATTTAATCAAAAATTAAAAATCTAATCTCAAAACCACGTTTATTTGTTTGTAAACTGCATATTTTTCAAAATGCATTGTTATCGTTGTGAAAACACTGTAAGTTGTATAGAGTTGTGAGCTACCCTGAAAGTTTCAGTCGGATTGCTAATCGGGAAGTGCTCGAAATTTGAGTAGATAGATTCCACCCAGAACGACAAACAAGAGAGTGACTTAAGAGGATTATGTACCGCGACCTTGTTCATACAAAGATAAAAACCTCTTCTCTACCTCCTCATATTTTCAGATTTCAATGTTTATTTCATGTTATTAACACATTTTTAACTAAGCTTATGCGCCTTATTCTTTCCACTTTTTTAAATACCTTTAAATTAACAAGCATCTGAACGAGCCATATTTTTGCGCTGAAAATATTGACTTATTTTTCAGAATCCAAAATCTTTTATGAAAATATAATAAAACGTATAAGCCTAAAATACATCCTGTTCGAGCGATATACCCCGATATCATAACATTTTGTTACAATTTAAGGGGTGAAAGAGGTTTGCACCGTAACGTAAATTCTATCAAAAATTCACTTATTAATCTCACGAGCGGCATCTCTAAAACGTAGACAGAGCTCTAAAAGGAATCAACAACGGAAACAGTGTTCGGTCACAGAATAAATATTAGTACAAGTACAGAAGACGCACTTCGCGCAACAACTAATAGAAATAGCGACGCTTGCTACTAAGCAACAAAGTGCAATTCAGCTCGCATAAGCGCTCAGTACCAAACGCGATATTCACCTAAACGTTGCCGCTCTCTTCTAACGCATAACTCTGTCGCTGTCCGGCGCGGAGTGATGTGGCTTGTAAGGGTTGTCGACTTGTCACTTACGATAACATCATAATATCTACTAATAAAATTAACCTACCGCTATGTAAGTAGTCAGCATTATAGCACAGATTGTATATTAGTTACCACGTAAGGCGCAAGACAACTAGAAGAGGCGATACATCGTGCCGTAACATAGGGTCGACACATAAAAATTAAAACAATAAAAGTACTTTGACTGTTTTTATTCTACTTGATCCTCAAAATGTTGGATGATAAACAACATATTTTAATGTACCTACACTAAAAAATACCCCCAGCCTCGATTACAAGCTATTTTATAATGACCCGTACTTTTTGTACGGTTAGCAGTTAGTTTTTTTGACTACTGCATCCATTTACAGCACAATATCCACGCGACGTCATATTTGCGCGGGAAACGTATTGCGCGAGCACTCAGGTGTGCGCCTGACAACCCACTGTGACTTTTTTTTTTTTTTTTTTTTTTTGGCAATTGTCTTTTTGACATTTCTGCCAGAGTCATGTAGCTTCGCGTCAAAAAGTTTATAAATAATTTACTAGTACAGGAAATTTAGAAACGTTAACAAGACCAGATTAATATGATGAATTTTACAAACATAGGAGAACTACATACATAAATGAATTAAATATATATATATATACATATGAACTATAATTTATAAAACTACAATATACACAAATACTTAAAGTTTCAGATTATTTAATGAAAGGAATTGAACTAAAGACATATAAATATTACGACTATTGGATGATAAAAGTTCTGTTATATGAGTTGGCAATGAAACTTCTAGTGAAATAAGAGACTGAAAGAATGAGAAATGATTCAGTAGTGGACATGAAAAGAAAATATGATTGAGATCTCCATCATCAAGACCACATTCACATATTGAAGAATCTTTAACATGAATCTTTTGCAAATGAGTAGGGATACAACAGTGACCCAGCCTCATACGAATGATTGAAGATGTAAAAAGCTTGCTGAAGTGCCACCGTGCAAACCATGGTTTACTAGGGATGTCAGGCTGAATTCTAGCAAAACCAGAACCTTTGTATTTGCTAGAAGATCTCCAGTTTATACACCAAGAATTTAATAAATATTTTTTTGGTAGGCAAATAAGGTCCTGGCTATAATTTATAAAAGGAATCTTATCGCCACAAGAAACTGCTTCCTTGGCCACTCTATCGACACGCTCATTACCAGAGAGGCCAACATGCCCAGGCACCCAGGCAAGAACTACGTCTAAGCCTTTAAGGAGACATTCAGAAATAGACTTTTTGATATGAAGTAAGATTGGATGAAATTTAGAATAAAATGGATTAGAAAGCAAAGATTGGAGGGAACTACGTGAATCTGAGAAGATAATAGTACGACGAAGTTTAAAGAGAAGGACATATTTAACCGCTTCAAGTATAGCCAAACATTCACCGGTGAACACTGACGACTCAGGAGGACACTTAACTTTTTGGACAATGTCGAATTGAGAATGGAAAACACCACAACCAACACATCCAACTGGCGATAATTTTGAGGCATCTGTGAATATTGTATGCCAACCAAGCCAATCCCTGTGCAAGATCTCTCGAAAATGCTCATCAGCATAAAGGTCACCTTTGCAGATATCAAACTCTAAAATTATTTGCGGATGAAAGGTAACAATGTCGTAATCAAAATTAAAAATTGGGAGTTTTGGAGACCGGTATGTAGGGTCTTTAAGGGATTTATAAACTATGAAACTTTTGAGCAACAGAGGATGATGTTTACATCTCCAATAACGGGAGGTATAAACGTATTGATAGAAAAGTTGAAGCTTGGGTATAAGAGGATGATTAGAAAATTGAATAAAACGAAAGAAGAATCTGTTGGAAAAAAATTGTCGGCGAAGATGGAGAGGAGGATCAACACACTCCACCTGGAGTGCATTGATTGGAGAGGACTTCATCGCACCTGCGATAATCCGAAGTGACTTTGACTGAATTAAATCAAGTTTTCTTAAGCCAACCCTGCAAGCAGGATCAAGCAGAAAAGTACCATAATCTAAAACGCTACGAATTATAGCGTTATATAAAAGTTTAAGATTAAAAGGATGAGCACCCCACCATACTCCCGACAGACACCTTAAAATGTTCAGATTCCTCTCACACTTATTTGCAATATATTCACAATGCAAACGTCCAGACAACTTATTGTCCAACAAGAGACCGAGGAATTTTACGGACTCTTTAACTGGAATTCTGCTCTCATTAACAGTAATGTTTATATCAGGAAGATTTCTTTTACGAGAAAAGATAACGATATTACTCTTAGAAGGCGAGAGATCCAAGCCATTTTTATGAAGCCAAACATTTAAATAATTAAGGGAAAGGGAAATACAGTTACTAGCATCATTAATTTTATGATGAGTACTATATAAAAGAATGTCATCCGCATATTGAAGAATGCGGCAGAGACCAATTGAGGATTCTAGATCATATGTATAGACGTTATAAAGGAGAGGACTGAGGACAGAGCCTTGAGGTAATCCCCGCCATATGGTTCTAGTTGAAGAAATCGAGGGGTCACTACAGTGGAGGAATATGTATCTCTCTGAAAGAAGGTTCATTACAAAATTACTTATTTTTACTGGAATTTTCAACCGACTAAGCTTATTCTTGAGAAGGGGAAGCTGAACATTATCATAGGCTGCAGAAATATCTAGGAAAGCACCAACAACAGATTCATTGCGAGTAAAGGCAAGTCTTATATCGGTAGTAAATATACCCAGGCTATCCATAGTGCTTTTGCCCTTTCTAAAGCCATACTGAGACTTTGCAAGAAGCTCATGACTTTCCAGGAACCACTCAAGGCGGTTCTTTATTAAGTGTTCAGCAAGTTTAGCCAAAACTGAAGAGAGAGCAATAGGGCGGTAAGAATTAGGATCTACCGGATCTTTATCAGGTTTAAGAATAGGGATTATGAATTGGGATTTCCAAGTAACTGGAACATATCCAGAATCAAAAATAATATTAACAAGAGATAAATAATAGATATGAAGGCGGACGTTAGCTTTCGAAAGAAAAGAATACGGAATGCCATCCATACCAGGGGCTGAGTCTCTGACTGATTTCAAAACTATTTCTAATTCTTTTAAAGAAAACGGTTGGTCTAAAGTTTCAATAGATGAAGGATTAGAAAGAGATGGTAGTTCTGAGGGAAGAGGGCAATATTGAGGGGCTAATTTGTCCATGAAGGAGTCAGCCCAAGCCTGGGATGGGCAACAACTTCGATAAGGAGGACACCACGAACGACGATACCTATGGATCTTCTTCCATATCAAAGAGGTAGGAGTGTCGGGGCCAATGCTAGTGCAAAAAACTTTCCAGCTATCACGTTTCTTATTATGAAAGAGGCGTTTAGATTTTGCGATTACTTTATTTAATTCAGAGAAATTTTCACTAGTCATAGCCATACAAAAGGTGACTTCAGCAACCTTACGAGATTTAATTGCTTCAGTACAGTCTTTATCCCACCACGGAGGAGATGGAATTTTATTCGAATGAGGTTTTTTAATAGGGAAAGACCCATTAGCACACTCTAACAAACTGTGCACAAGCGCATCAGAACAAGATCTTATATTGTAAGAATTTATGACAGGTAATTTAGGAGAATTTATATCAGTGAGTTCATTAAATTTGGCCCACCCTGAACTATTATTGTCTATGGCATATTTAAGAAGAGGAGGATTTCTAGAAGCAGTACGCGGACATTTTTGTGAAATATTTATAAGAATAGGAAAATGGTCACTGCCATAAGTAGAAGGAAGGACACACCAAGACATAAGTGAAGCAAGTTCTGGAGAACATAAGGACAGGTCCACTGCACTAGGGTGTTCATCTGGCCGAGATCTTCTAGTCGGGGAACCGTCATTTAAAATACAAACAGAGATTAAGATGATCTAAGGAGTCCAATAAAAACATCCCAGGTGAATCCGACAAACCACAACCCCATATAGAGTGATGACAATTCAGATCACCCAAAACTAGAAGAGGCTTAGGAAGAGAATTTAAAACATTAATAAGTTTACGAATTATAGATTTGGAAGGCAAAGGAATGTATAGAGAGATAACTGTTGAATTCTTAAGCTGAACAGCAACCACCTCGAAACCTTCACCATAATAAGGCAAAGAAATAATTGAGTAGGTAATATTATTTTTAATAAAAAGGGCAACACCACCAAAACCATCTTGACGGTCTCTTCTAACATCAACAAAACCCGATAACCTAAATTTGGAATCGGGTCTAAGCCAAGTTTCTGAGACCGACAAGATATCCGGACTGTGATGGTTAACTAGATAAATAAGATCGGACTTTTTGTTAATAATACTTCTAGGGTTCCATTGGAGAATCCTGTAAACTTGATCCATTTTGTAAGAAAGATAAGAGGCAACTTAAGGTGGGGGCAACGTTGGACGGTAAGTTAGAGAGAGACGGAGCACTGTTTAATAAAGGAAGAAGAGAGTTTATAAGTTTCATAAGAAGATCAACAACGAATGACTGAAGAGGGGGATTATCTATATTTACTCTGTCCTGAGCTTGAAGAGCGCAGCCATTAGGAGCTGCTTCTGATAAATCGTCTCTAATTATATTATTATGAGCGACTCTGTCGTAACCGTTACCGTTAGCGACGGCCGAAGTAGGGGCATGATGCTTCTGAATTACCTTCTTTTTGTATACGACTCTTTGAGGTTCCACAGTATTATTTTTGATCATATGAAAGGAGGGAAAAGGGGGAGAAGGAGACGTAGAAGAAGCGACGTTGGCGTAGGACACTTTTGACACAGAAAACAATTTAGAAGCTTCCGAGTAAGAAATTGCTTTTTGCGCCATAGCTACTTTTATATTTTTTTGACGTTGCATCTCCGGGCAAGAGTTATTCGTGGCAAAATGGTTACCCTTACATGAAATACATATTGCATTGTCCTCCTCTACTCGGCAAGACTCGCCAAGGTGAGTGGACGCACATTTATAGCATGTTGGATTAGAACGGCATTGAGTTTTCGTGTGACCATACCGACAGCACTGGAAACATTGAATAGTTGGGAAGTTATACAATGCCACTGGGAACGAATTATAACAAAGAAACACTCTATTTGGAAGTATTTGGCCATCAAATGTTAGAACCACCGTTTGGGACGGCTTCCAAGCCACGGATCCATCGATTATAACTTTATAATTTAGTCGACGGACTTTTATAATCGAGCCACAATTGGGAGGGACCTTCATCTCTTCTTTTATCATCTCTGGGGACATGTCAGCTGGGATACCTCGTATTAATCCCATTCGTGTTACATTGTATGAAGGAATTAGGGCATTATAGTTATTTGCAGACAGAGTCGGAGATTCTATGAATTTGTTGGCGTCGATTCCGGAATGAAAATCTAAGGATATTCTGTTTCGCCCGATACTTTTTATTGAACCATCAATAATCCCTTGAAACTCTCTGTATCGGCTAAACAAAAAACGGCCGAAGGTGACTGGGTGTAATGTTGTACCGTCTGATGCAGAACTTTGAGATCTTTGGACATGAACCGTAAAAGGCCCGCGATCTGTATGAATATACAAGTGGCGACCTACAGGTGTAAAATCTTGACCTAGATCTTGCGATTTTATTGCAGGTGTAGAGGACAAGGAAGCCGGGACTTGGTGAAGCAGGGGAGGAGAAGTAGCTGTTATATTCGTTGAGGCATCAGAGAAGGAGGTTGGAGGAGTACGCTGCCCTGCTTGGAGATCAACTTCATCACCTGTCAGCGTAGATTGTGATACCGAACGAGAACGATTAATACATTCTCTATTTAACGCTCTGCGCTTTCGAGCACATGAGGACTCAACCTGCTCAGTAGTCATCACCATTGTATAGGCAGCCGGAGACGGTGGCCTAGTTACATCCATACCGCCCCCAGGGTCAGGAGGCTCATTCATATTTTCCTTGGAAAAGAAAGCTACTTAATAGATAAAATACACTAACCAATAATTCCTTGGGTGAAAAACTACAGAAAATATTAAACAGGTCTAGATATTTACGCGATTAATATCAAAAACCAAAATTGTTACAATTTTTCACCTATTGTCAACAATGACGCTCCGCCCATCCGACGATATATCTCCTGTGACTTGTTCCTATTGCGGAACGGCCGAGCTGTAGGCTAATATCGCGCGACCTTGAGCGAGTGGCGGTGGCCTGGTTCGGTATCGAAAAAAACGTGGTAAAGAACAGCCGTACCGGTAGCGGTATTTTGCGTACGCTGCATACAGCGTAAGTGCTATGTACAAAAAATGTAAGAAATGATTGTTTTTCTCAAAAAGTTTTTCAGTAATAAACATAATTTATTGACTCAATTTCTAGAACTTTTTGTGCTAAACTGTATTAATCCTTATCAAATTCAATATGAAATTTATCTTCGTTATTTCATGTAGTTTAATTTTGCGTTTAACACCATACTTTTTGACGAGTATTTTGTGAGTTATGAGGATGTTTCGATGGGCAAATTTCAATCAATTCTGCGTGACCTATTCTTACCTACTATTAGTTTATTCTGTGGTTTAATAGCGCAGACGCGGCGCGGGTGCGGACGGGTCACGGGCGTGTGTGGTCAATGTTACGTTTAGTCTCAGCGTTTAGTACTTAGAAAGAGAAACCCTTAGCTACCACACACCTAGCCACATAAAAATAACACACATAATAGCTTTTTGCCACATGCCTAGTCAGGGCGGGTCGCTAGTTATTTTTAAATGTGTTCGTTTTTCTAATAGTAACGTATCTGTGTAGACACTTATTGACCAAGCTATACTATAGCGTACTAAACTTTTACGATTAAGATTAATATTTTACTCAATTCAATACTACTACAAACTGCTATTCCACCATTTTACAGAATCTTTTCTTCTAGATATCTTCTTTACAGGAAGTACAAAAAATCTGTGCAATTAAGATTATTAAAAATAAAATTGGGTACTGAACCGCTAAATCCCCTTTGGCGCTGTAGCAACCAATTCCCCCAAACCTAAATCCTCCTTGGTGGCTGTAGCGCCCAAAAAAAAACATGGACGTTAAATTTTACCGTTTGACCGATTTAAATCGATTTAAATGTAATCCCGCGCTTATTATCGAATCTGTGTGTTTCTCTCCTCAAAGGTATACATATTTTATACGTTAAAACGCCAAAAAAATAGAGTTTATACCAACGGATCGCGCGATCCGTTTAGAGTGTCAACGGATCGCAGTGAGTCGTGTCAACTGATATCGTGATCCGTTGCCACTCAAAATTTGTTAAATATTTTTTCCCCTCGGATCGCGATTTTGGTTAGGTTATGTAAAATTATAGTTTTTTTTTAGTATTGATTTATGTTATATACCTAAGGTTGAGTAAATACTAATAAAACCTACATTTTAAATCATTTTTTTTATTAAGTACATACTTCGATGATCTGCATGTAAACAAATGTACAATGGAGAATATGGTATCGGTATATGGTACATTTCCAAAAATACTTGCATTTTGGAATAAAATTAAACCACAATATCGATTATTATTTAATCTATTAAACAAGCAAACAAGTAGTTTCTTTTATCTAAAAACATGTTTTTTATATTTTTTTATTGCATAATCATCGTGTCGTAAGCTACCCTAAAAGTTTCAGCCGGATAGCCAATCGGAAAGTGCTAGAATTTTGAGTTGCAATATTCCACATGGAACGATAGACAGACAGACAAACAAGGAAGTGACTTACTAAAAACATGGTAAAATAAGTAATTTTCAGACATGTTTTAATTCGAACAATAATCAACAGTAAAAAAACTGGTAAAAAAGGAAATAACAAGAAAGGGAAAAATCAACACAGGCAAATATAAAATATGATCACACATTCAAAAATTAATACATGTTTTTATACTGACATGGTCACGAAGGTAAAAACACTAAAGTCAACATAAGAAATGGAATATTTACCATAAATTTATTTTGTTTTGAGTTTTCTATGTTTCATCACTGTTTCAAGCTATGATCGCAGATAAAATGAAGAAAAAGCAGTACCAAAATATAGAAAACTCAAAATAAGTACATGTTTTTATCGCTTTTATAATGGTGACTGAAAAATATGTCTTCATTTTAACTATAATCAACAATTATAAACATAAAACCAAGACAAACAAAAAACATCACAGATTAACAATAATTAACATATTATATTAAATTCACGAGCAACAGTCAAAACAAAATAAATATATAGTACACATTCCGTTTCTAATGTTGTTTTCAGTATTAGTGCTAATTTAGTTAGCTAGTTTTAGTTTTATAATAATCGATATTGTGGTTTCATTTTATTCTTTTCTGAGTTATGTGCGCTTTTCCATCGCTCCGTGCTTCGGAGGGCACGTTAAGTTGTCGGTCCCGGCTGTTATTGATTAATAACAGTCGTTAAGCTATGTCAGAGGCCCTCGGGCGGCTTGATAAACTCTGACACCAGAGGCCAGCACTACCTCATACGACAAACAAACAAACATTTTATTCCATAAAACAAGATTTTTTTGGAAATGTACCCACTGATATCTTTCCCGATACCATATTCTCCATTGTACATTCATATTCACATGTGGATCGTTGAAGTATAGTTTTTTAATTAAATTTTTCATTTAAAATGTACTATTAGTATTAGTACTATTAGTAGATATATAACATAAAGCAACACAAAAAAAATATCTATCATTTTACATAACCTAACCAAAATCGCGATCCGATGGGATAATATTTTTATTTTATTTGAGTCTCAACGGATAGCGCGATCCGATGGGAAAAATATTTAACAAATTTTGAATGGCAACTGATCGCGATATCAGTTGACACGACTCACTGCGATCCGTTGATACTCTAACTAAACGAATCGCGCGATCCGTTGGACAAAGCCAAAAAATATATTTGTCTGTCTGTTCGCGCATCACGTAAAAACTACTAGACCGATTGAGATGCTGTTCATTTTTGGATAGCTTAGAATTTTTATTAAAAACTAGAGCACTTGGTATCATAATCCGACGATTATCCGCCGAGCAGTCGATAAAAATCTGTCTGACGGCTGAACTAAATTGGGTATTTTATACTTTTTAATCCCCGCAATCCAATACGCATTTCGTCCAAATCGCAGCTGGTCCACACGCATTTTGACAAATACGCAGATAAGCTACTCATCAAGAACCTATTTAGTAATGGTGTCTGTCTGTATGTTCTCAAACACTTTTCAAACACTTCTCGACCGATTTAATTGCGGGTTTCACTGATGAAACGTAATACATTATACTATATACGTACTTTTGATCCTGGAATAACACATAGGTTACTTTTACCCAGAGAAATGACCACAGCTAGATTTGTTTACAATAAAAATAATTAAATTTATTGAATAGCTGAACAGTTATTGTACTAATATTTTACAAAATTATTAAGCAATTTGTTTATCAATCCATCTTCTATCAAGAGCTTTTACGCTGTGATTCGCAGTATAACAATGGAGCTAGCAAATCGTCAGGCAGTCTTAAACTTCTTAATGAACAGTCGAAAGTAGATTTTAAGTACATTAGAACTTAACAATTCGCTAAGTGACGATCGTTACAGTAAGTACCGCTGTTCATGAACACTTTTGTCAGTGGCAGTGGGTTCGTATAAAAACTTACCAAAAATCTTTTAAAGTTCTTTTTAGGGTTCCTTACGTTTGAATGAAACATTTCCCATGTTTCATTCTTATAGAAGAGTAGTAGTCGTGCATTACTTCTGGCTGTACCATTACTTCTGCACCACTACTTCTGCACCATCTCTCCGTGGAACGTCTTTCAAGTCCTCTCAGCTAAGTTCCAATCTGTGAGGGACAATAACACGAACATCACCACCTCCTCTAACTCACTACCTGAGATACTTTTACTTTATATCTGATTACACTGGTAGTTTACTACTTCATTTTTTTTTTATCCAACCGCCACTTTACAAGTAGGTAGGCTTCTTAATTATTAATTATTTCTTTCTAAAACTAAACTGCCAGGTGACAACACGAATTTTTTAAATGTTATTCTTCTTATTTTTCTGCAGTAGCTTATTTTATGTATCCTTGATCGTTTATTTTTTAATTATCTTCCTTGTACATACTAATTTGTTCCTAGCTTAATTATAAGTATAGATAGATAGATTACAAGTATTTATGCCTTAAAGTCTTGTAGTATTAATTTATTATCAAAATTTAATTTTTTTAGTTATAGTCAATATGTTTTTGTATACTTTTTGAAATACAGTTATTTGCTCTTTATCTACCTGATAGTTTTGATTCTAATACTACTTTTTGATTTTAATAATATAATATGTACCTTTCAGAAGCGAAGTTCGACTTTATGACTTGGATTATTTTTGAAACATAAAGCTAATACATGCTTTTTTATGACAGAAAAATGTTAACAATTACTAGATTCGCTATATAAACACTAAAAGCTACTGTCACTATTCGTTCTCTTAATATTAACCATGTAGCCTAACTCACTCAGGCTTGGCAAAGTGTCATTTTTATTAGTTCGCTGGCTTTACTTGTCTTCAAGTCTCGCCAAATGTAATTAAGCCTATGTTATAACGACATTAATAAAATATCTCGTTATATCTCGACGACGCAATCATCTATTCGACATACTTTGAGCTCGCGGGCTCTAATCATTTGACCGTTAACTTTCCTTTATGCTAATATAATGAAATCATTTCACCAGAACTGTGAAACTTTCTTAATATAATATTTCATAAGTCAAACAGTTGCGACACGAATCTCCATTTTCAATTTACAGTAGCTATATAATATTTTGAGTCCTGTCTAGTTCTGTGAGGTTTAAGGTCGTTGTATTCGCTTTATGTATAATAGTTTGATAGCATTCAAAGAATGTTTGTCAAGATTGCTCATTGCTTAGATATTAGTAAGATTTTCATCAAATTGTGTGTAGCTTAATAAATATCAAATTGAGATCACAAAATATATTATTTGAACCCTTTGAATTCTCACTAACCGTAGATAGAGAGTTCGCATGGAATGCAACGGTTCATTGTTACTTTAAACTGAACATTTTAGTAGGTGTGTTTCTTTTTAAAGTCGTCATTATTTTTGTACAGAAAAATATAATTGTTGTTTTAAACTAGTTCAGTTCTTCATTTCAGCCTGTAGCAGTCCACTGCTGAACATAAGCCTCCCCCAAAGAGCGCCACGGCGAACGGTCTTGGGCCGCCTCCATCCATCGACTCCCTGTGATAACTACAATGTCGTCCGTCCATCGTGTGACTCTCCCTACACATCGCATGCTTTATCGTGATCGCCATTCTAGAACCTTTATTCCCCATCGGTTGTCGGGTTTGCGAACTATGTGGCCTGCCCATTGTCACTTTAACTTTCAAATTCTGAGAGCTATGTTGGAACCTTGGTTATTCTACTCATTTCGTCGTTACGGATCTTATCAAGTAGTGAAACTCCAACCATAACTCTCTCCATTGCACGCTGCTTGACTTTGAGCTTATGTATGAGACCAATAGTTAGCGACCACGCCTCAGTGCCGGATGTCATCACTGGCAACACGCACTGATAACACCTTTCGTCTTGAGGCACTGTGGCATCTGTGACGAGATGATTTGGCGAAATTTTCTGAACGCTGCCCAACCGTATTGGATGCGTTGGTTGACTTTTTTGTCAAATTTGGATCTACCCAGTTGGATATTTTGACCAAAGTAGACATAGTAATCAACAACTTCGATAATATCGTTCCAAACATAGACCGGCATGGGTGCGACATGGGCATTTGACATGATGTTCCTCTTACCCATGTTCATTTTAAGACCCACTTGTTGAAAAACAATATTGTGGTCACTGAGAATTGTGCTTAGGTCTTCCAGGGTTCCTGCCATGATGACTATAACATCGGCAAATCAAAGGTGAGTGATGCATTTGCCATTGATGTTGAAACCATATCCGTTCCAGTTCAGAAGCTTGAATATATCTTCCAGTGCAGAGGTGAACAGTTTCGGAGATATAACGTCTCCCAGTCTCACCCCTTTTTGCAACTGGATAGAATTTGTGCTCCGATCCTGAAGACGGACAGTCATGATGGCCCTGCTGTACAAACACTTCAACACTTCATTGTACCGGTAGTGAATCTGGCACCGCTGTAATGACTGTAGCACTGCCCAGGTCTTTCTCGTAGTCCACAAACGATAGATATAGTGGCCGATTATACTCTTTGGTCTTCTGTATAATCTGCTGGAGCGTATAGATGTGGTCTACGGTGCTAAAGCCCTTCCAGCTTGATCAGGAGGCTGAAATTTTTTGAACCTACGAGCCAGAAGGTTTGTAAATACTCTCGAAAACAGCTTATAGACGAGGCTCAGCAGCCAAATGGGCTTATAATTCTTCAAGAGGGTGTGATCACATTTCTTGAATAACAACACCACTACGCTCCTGTGCCACGCCTATGGCGTAGTACCCTCGAGGGTGAGTAGTTCAGTTATATTATTAACACACTAAATGATACAAGTTTACTTGTAAACAAAATACACTGGCCTTCAAAACTTAGTACCACACTTATAAAATAAATAGTATTTTTATTAAATTCTTCCTCCTCATCGGATGGAGATACCAAGTACAACAGTTTTTAAATCGAAATCTAAGCTATCCTACAGTGAAAATCGCATCGCAATCGGTCCTGTAGTTTTATTCAAAACCTAGTACCACACTCTTAAATTAATAGATTTTTATATTTTTATTATATTGCTTGGCTCCTACTCATCGGATTGAAATATCAAGTACACTAATTTTTAAGTCAAAATCTAAAATATCCAACAGCGGCAATTGCATCGCAATTGGTCCATTATTTTAAACGTGATGGGCGCACGGACGGACATTAAAAGTGTGATATGAAATTTGAAGGCCAGTATATATGCTGTTTAATATCAGCTTATAAAATATTTACATCAAAGGTAAAAAAAAAAAAAAAAAAAAAAACAACAACGAAACGAGGCAAATCACGCATTGGAATTTTGAACTTATCCTCTTGTTTTTTTTTTTAACTTGAATTCAAAATACCATAAATAAGAATCCAATTGATAAATCGTATTGTTAGCAATTCTTAATCTATTGCGTTCTTACATACGTAAAATACTTAAATAAGTAAATAACTACATTATAATATAATGTTAAAAAATAATACTAACATAGTCTTGGTTACGTATTTTGGCTATGATTTTTATCAAATTAGAATTATATTGGTAATTATTGACAGACATTTAATGATATACTGCAAAGGTAACTAGCGGTTACCTAATTTCAGTAAATATCATTTTATTTACAATATGAATTCCAATAGTCTATATTCTATATTATGAAATTGCTTATTGTTACATAATTAGACTATCTCTTTAGTCGAGGATTTTAGGTGAACTTGTCCTTGACAGCATTATCATACAACATCAGGGTGACTTCGTCAAACGTAGGCGTATTTTCTTTTATCTATATATCTGTACTTATAATAAAGCAGTTAGTACAAAAAGTCTGTACAAAGAAGATATAAAAAAAAGCCGAAGGATTCTTTAATAAGCTACTGAACAAGAATAAAACATTTTTAAAATCGTCTCCGTCTATTTGTCTATTCGCGCATCAAGTGCAAATGCAATGCAGTTTAGATAGCTTAGGGGTTGACTTACAAATTGGTGTACTGTTATCTTAATACGATGAATAGAGGCCGAGGAATCGAAAAAAACTATACGACAACTAAACGAAATTTGTTATTTTGTACTTTTATGTAGTTTTGGTCCTGGAATAACACAGGTTAAAAGTAACTTTACCCAGAGAACACGCGGGCAAAGCCGCGGGCACAGCTACTCTATACGTATAATAAAGCAAAAGGACCGAAATAGACGTAACAAAGAATTTTAAAAAAACATGGTCCAGGGTACTTAGTAAAAAAAATGTTCTAGGGTACTTATAAGCAACTGAACAAGAATATCTATTATCGTGTCTTTGTGTTTGTCTGTTTGTTTGTCTGTATGTTTGTTCACGCATTATGTAAAAATTATTGAACCGAATGCGATGCGGTTTTTACAGGTGGTTAAGTTAGGTTTTGACTTAAAAACTGGGGTACAAACTTGGTATCTAAATCCGATGAGTAAAAGCCAAGAACTTTTTGACGGCTGAACGAATTTTGAAGAAATGTAGTATATTGTACTTTATAAGTACTTTTGGTCCTGGAATAACACGTCTGGGCTAATTTCAAATGAAATGACCACGTGGGCAAAGCTGCGGGTACAGTTAGTCTTAAATAAATCAAAATTTGTAGGATAAAATAACGGACCAGTTGGGCGTGTATTTACAACCACAGCACAACCAAGGTCGCGGCTGTCAACTGTAATACATCAAAATGAAAGGGAAGGGGGAATTAATAAAATTTGATTCTCGCCCCTTTTAAGCCACTTTCACAACTTGTTTACTTCGGGAAGCGATATTGGGTTGAGACGTGGTCGGGCCGCGCCCTACTGAGAGCGATCAGACTTTCCTTTTATATAAAGGTTTTATCATCATCATTATAAGCTTTATCACGTACCCACTGCACGGACACAAGTCTTATTCCCATAGAGAATTCGGTTCATAAAGATATCACACGTCCTTGAATTAAGTGGTTTTTAGGCATGGGTGCTGGTTTTATTTTTTCACAGTTGTGAGCGATAGAACATCCGCACATGCACCATCGTCCTAACAAGTTGTTCGCAGCGATAGAACATCCGCACATGCACCATCGTCCTAACAAGTTGTTCGCAGCGATAGAACATCCGCACATGCACCATCGTCCTAACAAGTTGTTCGCAGCGATAGAACATCCGCACATGCACCATCGTCCTAACAAGTTGTTCGCAGCGATAGAACATCCGCACATGCACCTTCGTCCTAACAAGTTATTCGCAGCGATAGAACATCCGCACATGCACCATCGTCCTAACAAGTTGTTCGCCCCGAATTAAGATATATTTTGGCATTTTTGTTTTTTAGCTCAACTCTGCCCACACACATCTCAGAGCCTAAAATTAACTATAATACGAGTAAACAAACAAAACTCTTTCATAATAAAGACTTTTGACCAGATATTCATATTTCACCGCCGCGCTAATTCGCCTAAATTCATTGGGAGACCTCACGTCACTTGGTGAGTAAATAAACAGGATTTGATAGGGTACCGTCTGATAACTATTCAGTCGTCACTGCTCTCATCACGACATTTACTTTCCTACGTTAAAGCATAATCAATCTTCTTCTGGTAAGACATTCATAAAACATATTAGTACTATGCCATTGGCAGTTAATGAAGTGCAAGACACTTTCCGCTATCCACACTAGCAACCTCAAACTAATCTGTTGCTAGGATTCTCGCTGAGATCAATCAATCACCCGATAAAGCGTCGAGCGTAATACCAGCCGTCCGAATTTCGCCAACAATGCCCAATTTTAGCCGATTAGTCTCCGGATGAGAAAGAATGCTCGAAAGACCTGATGAATTGTAAATAAGAAAGGGTATTTGTAATGGAAGTCACGTCTGTCAAATCGGTCTTTTTCATATTTTCGGCCAAGACACTTATTAAAACAACGTTTTTAAGACCAATTGGTCTTGCGGGCTGAAAATAGGCTACGATTTCAATAGCAAAATCACTTTGATTTACGAGGGAATTTTTGTCTTTGGTTTCCCAAGTGCCGTTTTCAGTTTCATTCAAATTAGGTATAGAAAAGTATCTTTCTCCAAAATGTCAATAAGAATTGGTTTGTCTCATTATTATAATTGTAAGGCTGTAAATATTTACTTGCTTGTCGAATTGCTTTGATTTTGATAGGGTTGTAACATGAGCTCAGTTTGTTTGTCGTATGAATTAGTGCTGGCCTCTGGTGCAATAGTTTGTCAGGTCACCCGACCACCTCTGAAACGGCTTAATGACTGCTATCAATCAGTAACAACCAAGTGAGACAGCTTAACATGCCCTGCGAAGCACGGAGCTAACGTAGAAAGTAAATAGTACGACTAAAGATCGAATCAGGTAGGTCCTACCTATACCGGATTCTAATCTTATCCGCACGAGTATATCGCACGGCCACCATTGCTATATGCTCGCTCTCCAGTTCTTCTTCTAGATTCTGCCAACACCCCTTTCACTGATTGTCGGTCTTCCTGGTCGAAGTTAATCTTGCACGACCATTAATTCGCGAAATTGCAAAGAGTATTTAGTCCGCACATAATAGCAGTATTGCAAATCATTCAGATTGTAAATAACTTTCGTCACCCATCGGGGTCAACTTTTAAACAGAAATTTCTACATTAGATCATTATAGTATTTTTGACACCTTCCTTACTTCTCAGAATATATATGGTGAAAAAAATAATGAGATACTTTATATATAAATTATTTAAATATATGGTATGCTACGATCCATGAAGAGTTTTATATTATGTGGTCGTTACTTCCAAAATGTGACAACAGGAATAACCATCAATTTTATTGTCCAATAATAACATTATGGACAGCATAAAGCAAGGTCAATTATTTTTAAATATTGTGGTATTTTATTATAAACAAAATGTCTGTATATGTGAATAAGTAAGGCATTCTCCATAGCTGAAATAAGACACCGTGATTAATTCATGTCGGTGGGCGTTAATAAAATTCAAACGGGCGCAAGTCTGAATCTTCCATACTGTTTCTAGTCTATACAGCGTGGTAGTAGTGCCTGAATACGTGCTTGTTAGGAAACACTTTGTGTCCAATTTGGACTAGGTGCCGTTTTGAAATTAGCTTAATTAATGTTAGTGGAAGAACTGTCTAACGTTTTAGGAGAGCGTTGTCTCACATCATTACGTGGAAAAGTGCTCGCAACACTGTATGGTGTTGAAGTTTATTATTACCTTGCGTATTTTAAATGGTATCTTAATATAGATATTAATGATGCCGTTTCGGTACTGAGGTACATTACCCTCTGTACATGTACGTATTTATTTAGATATATGAATTATTTAGTTCTTCATCTTTGGTCAGAGTTGTACAAGTGTTTCTTATATGTTAATGAGTATTTACGATAAGTAGATGTTATTTTAATTATCAATCTTCATTTGCCAGTGATATTACTAATGATTCATTTGCTAATATCAGTGATGTGCAAATATAACACTTTTCATGCCTATATTGTTGAGTCAGTCCGTGTTTTTTTTTAGTCAATACAAACATTCTTATCATTCAAAATGTTTGAGGTCTGTGCCAGTTAAGTGCCTACTTACTTTCTTTAGTATGTTTGAGCGTAGTACCAACTGCTCTAAACGTAAACGCCCTAATAGTTCTTCTGAGATTAAAATAGACACACTTATTTAAACATATTTGAATATCAACCTCATGAAATGAGAGGTAACACTGTTTTTATTTTAATGGAGATTACAGAATTAATTTTAATCGTAACAGAGCGTTTAAAAAAAACAGTGGGCAGCCAATCATGTTTCACAAAATCCATATTTTTTTTACAGTTGCTGGTTTCAAAGTTTATACTACGCTAACTAGCTTCGGGACTGAAGCATTCCATTCACGAAAGTTGAACTGTGGGACGGCTACTTTCGAATTATTACTAACTGAAAATATTGGCTGGAAATATTTCTGGGAGTTTGTCTTACTTGCAGTTATGTATGTGGGGTTGGTTTGAACAATTCTCGAACTAATTTATGAGTTACAGATATAATAATGAGAGAGGCTATAAGTACTTAACAGCATTACGAACACATTTTTGGAAAAACTTAGCTAAGCCTTTTACAATGTCATTTGTCTAAAATATAACAAAATATAATTAAAAACAACTAAACGTATACTTGAAGAGCAAAAACTCAAAAGCAAGCCCTACAAATTATCTCACGAGCAAGTACAAGCTCTTTTTAACCCAGGCCTGAAATCGCCAGCATGCATGTGCTAAATTAATGTTACAGTTTAGAAGAATTCTTCTAAATACGAGCGATAACATAATGCAGACTCACCGCCACAGCATTACCACCACTATATTGTCACAATAAATCAAATCAAAGTTCTGGTTGCAGGCGAGTAGTTAGTAGCCTTGGAGCTCACCCCTGAGGAAGAAAATTGTATGTTAAGGAACGTTGAAGGTGGAGACCCTCAGCGCCAACCCAACGGTTCAAAAAATTGATAATTATAAGTCTCCCAATATAATTTTACTAGCTAGTGGTGTAACGAGTTCAAACCTCTTTCGTAATAATACTCATTTGATCTCTTAGTTCTTTCATAATCCATTTCATTCCATTTGATAGTTTGTCATTATTAATTCAAAATCCAAATAACCTGTCATTCCGATATTGATTTTGAGCAAACCGAATTTCACAAATTAATATGTTGTAAAATACCTAATTAAGTTCATTACAACTGGAGATTTTAAATATATATAATAATACCTTCGTAAGCCGCTGTTTATGATCATCTCCTCCTGTTCCTGTGCTCGTAATTGTTCCTGAAATCCACCTTTTGTGTTGTCCACTGAGGCTTGGTCCCTGGGCTAGTGGAACAAACCCAAAGCTTGGGACGGCCTCGTGACAATTGGCGCCCAACTTGGGGCCGTACCCAGCCCTGCTCTACCTGCCTACAAGTTCCTGATTCCTCCGAGTCTTCATAATACATGTATTTTCTTTTGTGAATCAGTGTTCAATTTTTAAGTAGTCCCACAAAATTTTAAAAGGCACTAGGCCATCCTGATTCAATTTTGGAAATATTTGGCAAACCCAGAACAGTTTTTTATACTAAAGTGTATTTTATAATTGCATTCCAGTCATTCATGTAAGTAAGACATTTTCATTAATACGTACTTCGTTTCGAATTTCACTATCGGCCTACCTAGTTCCGACTTACGCTAAACTTTGACGCGTTATTATGCGTGACGCATTAACGCGTAGTTGCATTAACACTATTATTTATATATTTTTTACGCGTTTCTTTCGTACTTAACGTAACTTTACTTACAAAGTAAACACTTAATTTTATTTGCTGGTCTCATATTTAGAAAAATTGACCCTGCGCATCTAAATAAACCAGAATTGATCTACGAATTAAAATGTCGAAATGCTGAGGTCTATACAACAGATACTGCAGAAAATTTACGTTCAAGGTTATCGACCTTACTTGACAGCTCGATTACACAGGATTTTCAAAGCCCGTATGTATACATTTGAACAGGATATAGCCGAAATTCAAATATGTATAACCATTTCTTTTCGTTCCTTTCGATTTCTGCACGTTTAATAGCATACCCGGTATGAAAGGAGATGAATGCGTCCTATATTCTGCATGTTAAAAATAGATTAAATAACATGAATATTACCACAGAACTTACGACAGTTATATTATTTCATTTTTGATTCAATTTTCTAATATTGTATTTCTTTCTGTTAACTATTTCATTTTAGATCAGAGTACCTAGAGGTTAACCTCCCGTTTACCCTCTGGTTAATCTATAAAGATGTCTTGGAGTAATTCTGTCATTTTTAATAAACAGATCTTCAACATATCTTAAAGACCCTCGTGTCTTATCATCAAATTTAAAAACAAAGAGTATTGATATTCATAATATCTATTTTAATTTTTGTTCGTCGTAACGCATGTAATAGCCAGGTTAATGTCTCATGCTCATGGGGTTTTATTCCATAAAAGCATAAATCCCCATCCATCATATTACGGCTATTCTTCTAGAGTGGCTTGCCACTCTAGAAGAAAATATAGAGAAAATAGAGAGAACGATAGGACTTCATACCCTCTAGTGGCCTTAACATAGAGGTAAGCGTAATTCACAATCTTGCAAATTGTAAGATAGCGCCTTACCTCTACGGTCCATTAGTCGTAGACTAAGGATTAACTGAAAGTAAGGTAATTCATAATCTTGTCTTACCCCACCAGCCAGTTCTTCCTTGTGAAATATAACGTTCTTCTATGGTTATAGATCTCTCCTTTGAGCATACGTCATAGCGTAGAGCAAAGACCTATCTCACTCTAGATAAGCTTTGATTTTGCCTCCAAGCGTTACGTCATAATATAACGCAAAGAGGTAAAACCTCCTATCTACCTAATCGTTACGTCACCCAACGGCGTAACACGTAGATACCACCTTTAAATCCTGCGTTACACGAAACAGTACAACTAGAAATATTTAAAAATGTTTCAGAAAGTATATTCGTTTTACAAAAACGTTTCGAAAAATTAGAAAATCCAAGCTGCTCTTCTACAGGAAGTACATATTTTGACCTACTTACACAAAAACTACAAAATATTTCGATGAACACATCAAGTAACGAATTTAAACGGTTTATTTACAAGGGGGATAGTTGCCCAAAAGATTTTATTCAGAAAGTAGAGGAATTTGCTATTGCTCGAAATATTTTACATACTGAATTATACAACCACATATACGACATTCTTAAAGGAACTCCAATAAATTGGTTTCGAACGCACAAACAAAAATCCCGGATTGGAAATCTTTCAAAATTACATTACTAAATGAAGTTGAAATTTCAGACTATGACTATAAACTACGTAAAATCATAGATGCACGCAAACAAAAAACAAGTGAGCGTGTGATTTGCTATTTCACCAAATTAGAATCATTATTTGCAAAATTACGTGAGCCTATTTCAGAAAAAGCCAAGATTGATATTCTTAGGCGTAACTTACGACCCGAATTTGGTCACAGATTATCACCAAAAGATCTTGACTCGGTCGCAACATAATTTAAAACTTGCAAATGGTACGAAAGTTGCATTGAAATGTCCAACACTGCTACTCCTTCTACACTACAAGACTTAACAAAGCCTTCGACTTCTAATACCCAACACAAAGTCGCTGCTACACCTAACATACCACATTATCCGTACAATACCTTGCAACAACCACTTGTGCAAACACATCCTTACCCTCGATTAGTCACTGCTGGAAATTGTATGAGGCCCAAGGCGCTTCACCGAGCCCAATCTTCGGCTCTGCTTATCCCATGACTGCAGCTACCTCGCGCAGATCGCCGCTCCATAGTCACTGGACGGCGTCCCATACTACATTTGCTGATTCGCGGTCTCCACTCTATATGTCGTAGTACACTCAATAACAAACATCGACGTCGCGTTTATAATTCAAACTAAACTCCATGGAATCACTGCGGCGGCCGTTTGAAATAGAACACCGACGCATTGTACAAACAAACAGACAACGTTACACATTAAATAAAAGCAAGCAGCAAATGTGGATTAAAAAACTAATCGATAAACACTTTTTTTGTGTGTGTTTTAATATTTTTTTTATGCTTTGTCATCGAGTTGCAAGCTACCCTATAAGTTTCAGCCGGATAGCTAAAAGGGAAGTGCTCATAAATTTAATTGCTAGATGCTAGATGGCACCCGGAACTACAGACTAACAAGAAAGTGACTTAATAAACCGTGGTATAATATGGTTCGAATTACTTACGATAGTAGGCAATATTATAAAACTCATTTGCTTTTAAAGACAAAGACAATCTAAGCTTTCAGTACAATCCATACCAATATATAAAAGTAAAACGTTGTCTGTTTGTTTTTTGTATGTTTGGGGAGCTTAAGATTAGATAGCTTTAACCTAGAATAAAACAAAGAATACTTTTTATCCCAGAAAATTGTAAGTTTTTACGGGAAAACTGAAAAATGTTGATTACTCGCTGTGAGAAACGGTAGCCATGGAAACAAAATAACAAGTCTGTCAAAGTTCTTAAAGAGCATTGGTGCTATACTTTTGCATTGGTTTTTATTATCCTAGAAGAACATAGGATGCTTAATTCGTGATAAACAATAGTCCGCGCGGACAAAGTCGTGGGCGGGAAAGCTAGTAGAAAATAATCACAAAAATATCACAGTATTAACATTATATGTTATGTGAATGTAACTCTTTCTCTCTAATTTTTCACGACTACACTGCTGAGCACATCTTGATAAAACTGGTCAAGGAATTAGTAGGTATCTACGTCTACTCGTACACTTATATTATATAGAGGAAAAAATTGTTTATTGTATTTTTGTATTTTGTTTGTCTATACTAATATAATATACAGGAATGATTTGATTTATTGTATTTTTGTCTGTAAAGGAGGTCTGTGTCTGTTTAGAAAATACACAGATTCTAAAGTTAGGAGTAAACAGCCAAATTGACGCACCCGGTTCGGGTGAAAAAACGTAAACACGTAACGAAAACATACGTAAAAATACGAGGAAGAATAATAATAATAAGAGAGAGAACGTGCTGTGCAAGTAGAATGCTAGTACCAAAAACGCTAGTAAGCGAAATTTAAAATCTTTGCAAATAGATTATGCCAAATACCTAGTAATATAGATATATCAGGATTGGACTCTGTAGTCTAATATTTTTACCCGACCGTCATCGAGATCCGAAAATTAAAAAAAAACTCATGTTTCTATCAAACCTTCCACAACGCATCCCTCCGTAGACAGAAACAGATTGAATATTTCTACATCTTTGCGATTCTGCCGGTCTGATTTTATCTTCGGTCGTGCTGGCTTGTTTCTCTCCATCACCAGGCTTCCTGGCAAGTCACCTACTCCTGCCCTGCCCTGCCCTGTTACAAAAACTCACTATATATATATATAGTTATTTTACTTCCATCAGACACCGAAAGGTATAACATAAGAACAAACTTAAATAATTTAGGTAAAGAGTGGTTATATTACCCTCTGCGGCTTTGCCCGCGTGGGTTTTTTCTAGGGAAAGTAACCAATGTTTTGCAGAACCAAAACAAGATAATATAAAGTTCAATTTACTAAATTTTATTCGGGTGTCAAATATTTTTTCTTCGGTTGATTGACTTCTACTCATTGGATTGAGATACAAAGTAGGTACACTAGTTTTTAAGTCAAAACCCAAGCTATCCAACAGTGAAAACCACATTTTAATCGGTCCAGTAGTTTTTACGTCATGCGCGAACGTACAGAGAGACACCATTTCAAAGAAAACCTTGATCTCTAGCTTAATTTAAATCCCCTAGACCATTTTATTTTATATTTTTATAAGACGCTTAATATCTCTGGTTTTACTAATAGGAGATTCCTAAATATTTAAAAGGTTAGCTATAAATTGTGCAACGTGCACAAACATACAAACATACATATATACATACATACATACATACATACATACAAACATATATACATACATTAATACATACATACATACATACATACATACATACATACATACATACATACATACATACATACATACATACAAACAAACATAAATAAATACATACATACCCACTTGAGCATAAAAAGCTGTTATAACCGGTATTCCAGTAGTAGCTACGTTGCTTTGGCGCTTGTTATGCTCAAGTGGATACATACATACATACATACATACAAACATACATACATACATTCATTCATACATACAACATACATACATTCATTCATGCTTACATGGTATTCTGATAAAATCATAACCCTCCTTTTTGTAGCCGGGTAGAGACCCGTCAGTGGCAACCCTTGCGAGAGCAAGGGTTGCCACTGACGGGTTGCCACCGATTGTCATTAGATATCAAGCTCAAAAACAATCCTTCGATACTCTACTGTCCGTAAGGACTATGAATGAACTGTGCCGTAGGCATCAAAAATACAAAACTTGCACTACTTGCAAGGATACGTGTTTCTGGCAGATGACATCGTTTTGGCTGTCAAAAATGAACGATTTCGCTATTTGTGAATTGTGCGATCTTGGTTTTTATCGCAATTAATTTATTTTTGATATTTTCTTGACGACTCGAGCTTCCCTAACGGACTACGATTAGCATACGGTATTTATTGGTGAATTAGTTCATCATGTTGCGGTGCATAAACTGTAGTTTATGTATTGTGCGCAACGTGTTCGGAGACATCAACACAAAACTTTTCACCTCACTACAGGGAGGAAAATGCTAGGTGCAAGAAAAACAGCTAAAATAACGTATTAAATTAGTGTTCATAATAATAATAAAAATGGGCCGTCGCGGGATGCCTGGTAGATGTGTAAACATAATAGAATATAGTCGAACAGAGTAGAACAGAGTAGAACAGAGTAGAACAGAGTAGAACAGAGTAGAACAGAGTAGAACAGAGTAGAACAGAGTAGAACAGAGTAGAACAGAGTAGAACAGAGTAGAACAGAGTAGAACAGAGTAGAACACAGTAGAACAGAGAAGAACAGAACAGAACAGAGTAGAACAGAGTAGAACACAGTAGAACAGAGTAGAACAGAGTATAACAGAGTATAACAGAGTATAACAGAGTAGAACAGAGTAGAACAGAGTAGAACAGAGTAGAACAGAGTAGAACAGAGTAGAACAGAGTAGAACAGAGTAGAACAGAGTAGAACAGAGTAGAACACAGTAGAACACAGTAGAACACAGTAGAACACAGTAGAACACAGTAGAACAGAGTAGAACAGAGTAGAACACAGTAGAACACAGTAGAACACAGTAGAACACAGTAGAACACAGTAGAACACAGTAGAACACAGTAGAACACAGTAGAACACAGTAGAACACAGTAGAACACAGTAGAACACAGTAGAACACAGTAGAACACAGTAGAACACAGTAGAACACAGTAGAACACAGTAGAACACAGTAGAACACAATAGAACAGAGTAGAACAGAGTAGAATAGAGTAGAAAATAATTGAAAATGAAAAGAGACGGATATACTCGATTAGAGTCAGATAGAGTAGAATCGAATCGGATAATAATATAGTATAAATTAGTAATAAAGTATTTTCAGTGGATTGGCGCTATAAAAAAAAATAGAGTAGAAAGGTTCTAATTTTAAAAACTCTTTCCACGCTAGCGGGTAAAATGCAGTTTTGCACTCATATTTCGAATGACAAACAATCTTTCCGAGCTAGTGAGGTGAAACAATATTACCTACCTAGGTATATTGTGTAATTACGTTGTGCACCTACTCGGCTATATTTGACGCAATATCTGCGGCATGCTGTTGGGGTTTTTTGGTGCTGTGTTAATCACAAAAGGAAAAGTCTCCTGAATCTGATAGGATTTTATTGTAATTGTTTGGTTTGAAACAGAACAGTTGGTTGTTGCTGCCACGTGATGAGAATAGTTTGGTACTTGGGATGGGCCAGACATCAAGATCATGTGGCAGCACGAGCTACATTTTAAGATAATATCTTAATAGAAATTGATGATTATAATTTTAAATAAACTGCTTGTTGTCTATCAGTTGTTTTAATTCAATAAATTGTCACCTCATTAGTATCTATTTAATTAAAGCATACTACAGGATTTGCCATACGTACATTATTATATTATGACTAGCTGTGCCCGCGGCTTTGCCCGCGTGGTAATTTTATTTCAAAGTAGCCCATACGTGTTATTCTAGGACCAAAAGTACCATATAACATATCATTTTAAAAAATCATGTCAATTTGTTTTTAAGTTTGTATGTTTGTTCACGCATCACGATTGATTGGCTAAACGAATTTTGAAGAAATCTATAATTATAATAAAGCCATCGGAATGAAATAAAACCTATAAACATTAACATTTTGTGCAAGAAATGGTTGTTGTTCTATTTGCTCTAATGAAGTACCTACTAATATTATCTTTCTATATATACCCGTGCGAAGCCGGGGCGGGTCGCTAGTTATATCATAAATGCGTTTTGAGGGTATGTGTGTGTATGCTTCGTCTTCAAGCTGAAATGGCTCAACGGATTTTGGTGAAATTTGGTATTAAGATGCTTTAGTTCCTTACATAACACATCACGGGGCGCAGCTAGTCCTACTAATATTATAAAGGCGAAAGTTTGTGTGATCTTTTAATTATGATGAAATTTGTTACGAAGATAGGTCCTGAAATAAAACATAGAATAATTTTCATCATTACCATCGTGATAATCATTACCACCGCGGGGCGCAGCAAGAATAAATTTTGGAATAAATGACAGGTGTCAAACTGACAGATGTAAAAATGACAGGTGTCAAAGTGACATGCTTAAATGTGACAGGCACTAAAGATTTTTGAGCCCATCTTAAAAGTGAAAGGATTCATTATCTGTTTCATTGTCGTATAAGGTGGTGCTGGCCTCTGGTGTCAGTTTGTCCGTTTTATTATATATCTGGTTAAAACAGATATATAAAATTTCAGGAGTCAATGATTATAAATAATGCAGTCAGATTTACAGGATACCATTTTCAAGATAGATAGGATACTTTCATCACTTTTCATCATTATTATTGTCCATCATCAATGTCCACGAAGGTAACGGGGTGCAGCTAGTATTCCATTTTCTATTGTTTTTTCTTCTTGGTCCATCTGTAGATAACAACCTTAGTCATATTTTCAACCCCCGAACTCGAAGAGATATAAAATTAGGGTGTGTGTGTCTGTGGCGTCGTAGCTCCCAACGCCGCTATTAGCATGATTTTGACAAGGCAGTTATCAATCGATTTGCCTTCAGGTATAGACGAACATAGGCTGTTTTTTTACCCGACTACGGCGAAGCAAATGAAGGGTAAAGGGTTCAAACTAAAAACTTGGTCCGGTTTCGACAAGTGAGGTTGCAATGGATTTGTCTTCATCGCAAGAGTGTCATAGGCTATTTTTTTACCTGACCTTAAAAAAATAGCCATTTTGACCGTCGGGTTTTGGTTTTGCAACTTATGTCTCGTTAGTTACGTCACGTTACGTTAGTTAGTTAGTTTTAGTCTATACTTTTGCGGAGTGTGTGACCCGGAATGTGTTTGTTTGAATATTTTTACTGTTTACTGTAAGTTGAGTAAGTGGGGTCGTAATAAAGAAAAAATTGTATTTCCCGCGAGGCCCAGGGTGTGCAATAAAAACTTGTTTAGTTCATAAGTGCGTTTGGTTATTTGTTTTCGACATTCGTCCTTTTGAAGTTTTTACATAAATCTTTTTTGATGGGCCCGTCTTTAAATATAACAATCCATTTCTGAGAAAATAAATATTTTATTATTACTTGTAATAGAGTTTACTAGTTTTCTGCCACCTGTGTTTTGCGTTACCTTTTCTTTTTGTTGATCACAAATACAACTGACGTAGTCGGGTGCCCATTGATGATACATACAAACTGTACAACGAGCCTTTGCCACCATTTTAAAATTTTTAGGGTTCCGTATGTCCGAATGCAAAAAATGGATCATGTATAATCACTAGTGTTAGTATCTGTCTGTCTGTCTATCTGTCGCAACCAATTTGCTCCAAATCTACTGAGCCGATAAATTTGAAATTTGGTACACATAATATGATTTTTTGTGACCTTAACATGGACAGTCCACATAAATAGACGTATTTTGACTATAGGGTTCACTTTTGGGAGACAATTAGAATATTAAAAAAAAAAAGCTTACTGTACCGTGTGACATATCAAATGAAAAGACTTATTGTTAGGATCTCAAATGTTACAATATTTAAATGGTTATCAATTTATTTAAGGAAATAGTTGAAATTTGAACCCTTATCTCTGAAACTACTGAGCCTCAAGTTTGGAAAAATACATAAATTTGTTCATTACTTATAGATAAATAAAATAAAATCTTTCAATATTGAGAATGTGTTCATCGTACGGAATACTCTCCATGCGAGTTTAACTCGCACTCGTCTGGTTTTCAAGGAGGATATTAGACTGCATTTTACACACTTTTGTTCTATAAAATGGATGCCCGACTCCTTCTGTGAGAATAAGATAAAGGTTTATAAGATAAGATAAAGTTATTGTACCAATAAGCCAAATATAGAGCAAAGTAATACTATAATTTTAATTTTATTTGATCTCCCGTTACTGGACAGATTCTTCATCATCATCATGTCAGGACCGTATCAATCCACTGCTGGATATGTCTGGACCGTATCAATCCACTGCTGGATGAGGAGGCCTATAGGCCTCTTCCTTATTGCGCCATTAATGCCAATCCTTATATTTTTTTTTTTTTTGTTGGTGGAAGTGCATACGCACTTCCCTTCCACCACGGGGGTGATGGAAGGGGGTATGTGGGGCTCGCACCCACTAAAACCCCCCCGTGAGCAGACCTCCACTGAGGTGGGGCAAGATGGGGTCGCGGTAGCATTCTACCATCTTGCCCCAGTGGCAGACCCTTATCGGGTCTCTCCGCCTTTGAACCTTGCTCACAAAGGTCACCCCTCAGACATGTGAGGCCGACCTTGAAAGTTCAAATACTTACCGACTACTGCTAGTACATAGGATTACGTCCGAGTACCTTCTGGAAACTTCCGTTGTGGTATAAATAGGGCGCGCATCGGCTGCCTGGGACAGTTTTGACTTGGGATTCGCAACGAAACAATCATAGTGATTCGAAGCGAGTATGCAGTTATAATTGATTAGTGTGCACAGTCAAGTTAAAGATTGTTTGAGTGTTACTTGTCAGTTTAATTTCGTTTTGTGGTTTTTCGAATAAAGGTGTTAATTTTTGGTGTAGTTGGCGTACATTAATTTTATCCGAACCCCAGCTCGTAACAGTACTATCTACGCCCATAATGTTCAATGTAAAGCATCTGAATAGGATATACAAAAATGTGAACCATTCGAAAGCGGGATATAATCCTGAATTTCAGAAATAAGTATTGAAATTTAAACTGTGCCTACAAAGAAATAGGGGTCCATTTTGTCAGTTGTTTTATGAAAATGGAGTGAGAGGGCGATTATGTAAATAATTATGTAATGACGTCATCAAGGTTATGTCATTTGTGCTTGATGCATCTTTTTCTTGATGTCGGGAAAAAGATATAATGAAAGTTGAAATGTATTTCGGCTCTCAAAATTACAATTATGGGGTTAAAATGTAACAGTGAAGAATACGGATTACGAAACAAATGGGAGGAGTATTAGATTTGATTTTTTACTTCAAGCTTTGCTCAGTTGCTTAAACGCTCAATGTCCCCGCTATAAAACAACCTATAATGTAAATACACTCCGATCACGTGACCATGACATTTAGTGATTTCATTATATTTGATTGTACCTATAGCTCCTTCAAGTTTTGCTCAATTTTTTTCTTCGTTTTTCTTTTTTTTCTTTGCTCAATGTGTCTGTCTCTATACACTGAGTGGTTGTTTTGGTTGAACTGTCGTGGTAGCAGGAGCAGCTTAGAATAAAATCGTAAAATAACACGTGCACGCTATATTGGAGATTTTGATCGTACAGTACGGACGTACTATTCTATCACACACTGCCACCGTACTTTCCTATTGAATTATGAAAGATTTAAGATCTATAGCAGATAATGTTTAGGAACACTTATTTCAGTTTTGTGCGTAATAGCAACTAATATATACGAGTGGCAATACAGGGCAGGAAATCAGAACAAATGACAATGCTTTGTGTCGTTCGTTCCCTTCCTTGACCATACCTTAAACGTATCGGGGTCGACTTGTGGTCCTTCAAATTCAATGCAAAGCAAAATTCCAATGATATGTCGATTACTTGGCTCCTTGGCTTAGCATTTATTCCTATCTAAGTTATGTTTAATTAAAAATCAAATGAATATCTTATCTTATCATACCTACGTACTCCCATAGACAAATTCAGCTATGACGTCGCCTAGATGTGTTAATCTAATTAACGCATCTGTCCTTAGTCGGGTTGGGACATCCAGTTTCATTAATCACTTGCGCCAACTACTTTACCATTGTGGAAAGCAGTTGCTGAGGTTTTGTACAAAGGCAAGATTTTATCCGTGTCACCAAATTAAAGACAATGTTGTTTTACAAATAATAGTAGTAAGTAATGTTAATTAATTTAGAAAAATAATTTATATTTTTATATTAAAAAGCAATTTTTGACCGTGTCTGTGTGTGTGGACTGGTGTGTTTGCATTCTGAATCCGGTAATAAAATCATTTCTTTTTACATGACTGCCCAAAAAATTAGTGTTATGTTTTTATGATTCATTTATGTTTGTATGTATGTTTGTATGTATATTTGTATTTTAATTACGGAGGCCGCAGCCGGAGGATGCAAAGAAACCCAAATATGCTATAACTAGGTTTATTAATATATTTAAACTACATTTTAAGTCTAACCTAAAATAATATGTACTTGCGACCCAATGCTAGGCACCGAAGTGGCAGAATTGGGAGATGCGTCGCCGAGCAGCGCGTGTTGCATCAGGGCCTCGTGGTCTGCATTGAGGTCAACGGTTCAGCGGAAGTATAATGCAGGGTAGCACTTTACGTGGAGCTGCCATACATAACATGTATGTTTGTATGTATGTTTGTATGTATATTTGTTTGCATGTTTGTATGTATGTATGTATGTTTGTGTGTATGTGAGTTTCTTTATTCCATCATAATGTCAAAACAGATTTAGACGTTTGGGGCATCGTTAGAATCCTTACAAACACCCAAGTTACATAGGCATACTATTCTTTTGAAAAAAAAAAAAAACACTATGGCGGCTGTATGGCTCCATTCCCAAATGAGAAATAATATTTTTTCTCTGAGTTTTTCAATATGGGTATCAAAATGAAAGTCTTGATCATTCCAACAATATATAATTTATTAAAGTGTTTTTTTGGCAGGGCGGGCGTGTTTTTTTTTCAGCTTTTAAGCTAGTTATTAAATATCATGATCTTCTTATAGCCCAAAACAATAATCGTCAAATACAAATTGATCTTTTGTTTATAGAACGCTGCTTAGAGTTTTTTTACCCGACTACTATCATATGCTATTTTTTTACCTGACTACGGCAAGGCAAATGAAAGTTTATGTGTTCATACTAAAAACTTGGTCCGATTTTAACAAGCGAGGTATTAATTGCTTCGTCGTCATTCCAAGAGTGTCATAGCTTTGAATTTATGTTTGTTTTTTATTTCGGGCCTTAAATGAAACCTCTCGATCTTAACTACTGAAGACATGAGTGTGCAGTAACTATACCGACTTTAGGCCCCCGTACAGCTGCCTTCGGCGACGGAGCCTGCAATTTCCAAGGTTTTGGTAAAATGTGTGACAACATAGTGATGTATTAAGCCACGGGATGATGATGAACCTGATTAGTTGTAGATGCTGAATTTTGGGTAGCAACCGAATTTCTCTAGTGCTAAAGCTCAACCAGTTTTTCAAAAAATTCAACCCATTTTCAATTCCGAAAAGGGGTTGATAGGTTTGTTTTACCCAACGAGGCAAAATACTAATAATTAAAACTAATAACTAACTAAGCTCTACGATATAGATGATCAATACTCGAACTATAGTTTATAACACGTTTCTTTAGTAATTTTTAAAACTTTGACGTACAAATCTTTCGATGCCGTTTCTCGTGAATGTTTTCCAATTTCATTGCTTTCCGGTGTGGTGTGCTCTAAAGAACATCTACTTGAATCTTCGTCAAGTTTTCAAAGGCAAACATCCATAGCAGAAGACCACTTATTTTGTACATGGCACATTCGAAACTGCCCTTTGTTTGTAAAAGGGTACGCCGTTTGAACTCATGGCAAACACATTACTATATCTAACATAACGATCGCTTTCGCTTTTTATTCGCGTTATAGATTCTGATGTACTGCTTAGAACAGATATAGTTATCTTCTACTTGTGAATCTGAAAGGTTTCCCGCAGGATAGAGATTGAAAGTTATTTAAAAGAACACGTATCACGCTGAAACTACTGCACGGATTTTGATGCAACTTGGCCCAGTCATAGTTTATATAATGAGTGAAAATTGAGAATACTTTTTATACCGAAAAAATAAAAAGTTCTGCTGGATATGGGTCCAAATTCTGTACATTGAAGATATTTAGTAATTATTTTTTTGGAGTCTTTTCTATTATTCGCACTGAAGCCAAAACTGTCATATTTTTCATTTTTATCTTGTCTTTCTATATGTCTGTTTCTTGAACACGCATCACGCCGAAACTACTGAATGAATTCCAATGAAACTTGGCATAATTTGAGTTCACACTACGAGGTAGGACATTGAATACTTTACATAGCGGTTAATTAAAGGGTCCCCGCAGGATAGGGGTGTTTTGTTTGGAGTTGGTATTCATGTTTTATGGTTTCTAGTTACTTCCGTAGTTCACCTCTAGGGTACTCAAGAAATATTACTCCAAATTTCAAATACCTAGATCTACCGGCATAGGTTGGGCATTGTCTATCAGTCTTTCAGTTGGTATAATATCACGGTACTGTTTAATAGGCATGATTAAAATAATGTAATAAAACACATATATTTATTATTCTGCCCAAAAGTGAAGGGCATCTATACATATAATAAAGCAGTAAGTACTAAAAAAAACTGTAAAAGGAACAATTTAAAAAAAATAGGGTACTAAATAATAAGCTACTGAAAAATAATAAATCATTTTTAAAATTCGTTTCAGTCTGTCTGTTCACGCATCACGTAAAATTACTGAATTGATCGCAATGTGGTTTACACTGTTGGATAGCTTAGGGTTTGACTTAAATAACTGGGGTACATGGTATCTTAATCCGATGTGTAGAACACGAGCAATCGATAAAAATAATTTTGACAGCTGAAGGAATGTTGATCAATTGTAGGTATATTGGTATAGGTCCTGGAATAGAGTACTTTAAACCTAGAGAAATGACCACGCGTGTAAAGCCCCGGGCATCAGCTAGTGAATGACTAAATTGAAACTCGCAAGCTTTGAAGAACTGTCTACAAATACGAATTATTCCCAAAAATTTAAGTATTTAAGAACGTTATAAATTTTAAATTGTCTTTTTCGTCAACTAATCCAAGAAATCCAAGCCTTACAGAAATACTTAATTGGTAGAGCTAGATTTAGTAGTTTCCGAGCTTGATTAAGTTAGCTAACCATCACAGGTTGGTTTTGTAAGTAATTGCTGCTGCGTTTTTTAAAACATCAAACATCTAAATTAACTCATTAACAAACTATTGGGTAAGGCAAAATCTGTCCAGTCGTTATCGCGTGTACGCTCCCCAAACAAAAAAACAAACAGTCAATTTCTCACTTTTATATACTGGTGTCGATAGATAACTCTTTGCACTTGTTTCGTTCAGTTGTACATAAATTAGCCAATATTTTTAACTCATCTATTTTTTACTAAATTAAATTATTAAATTTACTTACTGCATTTAATTTAGTTTCTCTTTTGTTTGCAGTGAAAAGTTTCCAGGTTGACTGGTGCAGAATGTTACTTAGCATTAAGTCCTCCTTGTATATTTGTGAGCTTAAGAATTAATAAAGAAATAAAACAATTACAGCTTAGAATAAAAGTTTGTAAAAAAACTAAGTATGTACTAGCATAGACCAATATAAACAAGAAGACTGACAAACCCTTATAAGAAATCGTACCCCGATAAATAAGTGCCTTCTACGCCGTGAGATGACGCTAAGTGTATCGAATAATCAAATTGTTAATACATCGTGCAACAATTTCAATTTCGAACCTTAGAGATCTTAGCTACTTATTCGTAGTACAAAACAAATTGTTTAGATGGCACTTATTATATATTATAAAGTTAATTATACGAAAATTAATGTAAATCTATTAAAAACACATACATTCTAGCCTGCACGCAATGAGTGAGCGCTTTCTAGGTAAATATAATTGAAAGATCGCAGCGCTGTGCGAGTTAAATTGCACTTTATTGCGTAGTAGCGAGAGTTGCTATGTATTTAATTGACTTTACTCAGTTATCCTTCTGTACTTGTACTACTATTTATTCTGTAATACTGGTAGGCTTAACTACTTACAAGTAAATTATTTTATTCATAGTTTATAGTTTAATTGCAAGTTGCTACCAAAATTAGGATGAATTTATTTTATGTTGAGCGCCACCTAGCGAACCTAAGATGCGATATTTTGAATGCTATTCTTCATATTATAGCAACTCCATCTGTCAATAAGCACATGAATAATGGTAAATTATCAATTTGAAACGAAATTATTCAAGTAAGTAGTTGAAACAATATTTCATATCTAAAAAAACTACATATCATTTGGGCTGGATTAGTCTCGAAGTAATCCAAAATTAGCAGCTTTAAGTGTCCAAACTAAAATTTCCAGGCTATTTGATAGCGCCATCTAGATATAATACGGGATTTGGAGCTTTTTGCGGCGTACGACTTTTTTTGTATAGGATTGTCAGTCTTCTTGTTTGAATTGGTTAAAAACCATAAAAACCAGAAAAAACATAAAAAAAATTGACCACAAAAAATATCTCAGTATTAGCAAAATTTATCTTTCAATCTATTAAAGTTTACTACAAACGTAAACAAATAAATTTATATAGAATTATAAAAAATGTATAAACAGAAGACTATCCCGTATTTACACCTTTTCCGTAAGAGCGGATTTCCTCCATTTGTTCATTATTTCTACTTAAAATATTAATATTATTGATTTTTCTAAAGCTCAAATCACACCTGAGCATTGATACACTCGTATATTTTACTTTTGTTTAACTCAATGCACCTGAGCAACAAGGACAACTCCAAAACAAGTTTATTGGAACACTGAGACGCAAGGTGGTTGAATTACGCTTACTGGCGTCTGAGGCGTAATTATTTATATGTTGCTTTTATCTACGCTTCACACCTACGCATCAGCGATAAGTATGAATATGTCATGGGTAACAGTGTCTACCATGCGGATAGGCGTGTGTTTCCTAACTCAAAATAAAAATTTGTTTTGACATTGAGTAGGTAGTTGTGTAGCCAATATTTTAAATTAATCTCTCTGAAAATTGTGTGATTTCTTGTAACTGATAAAGTAGAGTAAAAACTGAAGATCGTGCATTGAGGCGTCTCCAATTGCTAGAACGCACAAGGTGCACGTTCGGTAGAAACGCTTCCACAGCGAGCGGTGTGACATTTCGATATTTACACCACTCTGTTAATAGCAATGCAGCAGCGGCTATCAATTTCAGTGGCCTCAAGTTTAAATATTGTAAAACAACGTACCGTCGCACCTATGACATACAGTCTACTTTTTCTTGATGATCCCTTAAGTCGCTTAAGTCTGTCGATTTAATCTGTAAAACACTTCTGCGCTTCTTGTGAGTCCGCAAGGCAGTATCAGCGCTTTACTGGATATTAATTAGACCGCGCCGAGGATAAGAGTACCTACTTTCCAAGTGTTGCCTAATAGTGTTCCGACAAATAACAAATGAGACTTAAAAATCGTTAAGACAGTGAGAGAAGCGTACGGCAGTTCAACGTAAGATGAAGCTGTTCTTAGAAGTATAGCAATTATCATAGACTGATGTAAATCTTAATATCAGTGGATATATAACTTGGTATAACTCAATATCATAAAAAATGGGCGTTTTTCGTCCAGCCTTTCATTTGTACGAAAATCGCAAGCACGACATCTGTCCAGTAAAAAATCGTCGTAATGATCGTATGAGATAGTGCTGGCTTCTGGTGTCAGAGTTTGTGAGGCCGCCCAAGGCTTAACTTTTTTTATGCATCTACGAATATTTATGCCATCGGTATTACGCCGTCACGGTCCATTAGTAGAAAAGCGCCCAATTATCTTTTAACATCTTAAAAGGGACTAAAATTTTTCGAATCCTTTCTAATATAACACAAGTGTGGTGCGCTACCAAAGTAGAGCAGTAAATGTACCACTTAACATAACAGAAGGTACCGGACGGAAAGCGGATCTAAGAACACGCTTGAACGAGGTTGCCGGCCCTTTGTTTGTGGCGCTGCGACGGGAAGAGAGTTGTTTAAACCTCACGCGTGGCCACTTATGTAATGTAACGTTTCACTTCATCTCACGTTTGTTTTTATTCCGTTTAGTTGGGTTTTCACGTAGTATCAACACAATAAGTTACACTTACACGATAAAATAACCAATAAAATAAACAGTCTATAATAAACAAAGAAATACGTAACCTTAAAATGTCTATGCATTGTCAAGATTTTAAATATTTCTTGTCTTTGAATTAGTATGTTCATTCTACACGTTATGTACCTAATTTAGAATCTTAAACAAAAATTTTACTAAGCCAATATGACTTGTTGCAAGCAAATTCTCATCGCAATATCAACTCCAACGCACCGTATCGAATGACTGTAATAACAAGTTCTGATTGAAACAGAATGGGTGGTCGTTACGCTGGTATTCCGAACGCAACCATCGGAGATAACACCGGGAAAGGAGACTATTTAGCCTGTGGTGATGAATAGTTGTTTTAGCTTTGTCATTTATTGCTGGCTTGGATAACAGTTCGAAATCTTTTACGAGTAATTTTGGACTAAATACTAGAAAATGAGTAAATTTAATCTTCAATTATTAACCTATACTAGTGGAAAAATCCCCAATATTAAGTAAGTGTTTCTTATATCGTGTGACTTCTTAATTGCTTCTTGTAACTACTGGCTATCAGGCCGTAATATTTTGGTTAAAAAATAATATGTAACGCTTGTGAATCCACGAACTGATTGTTTTATATTTATATATAATCTTTTGTATGACTTTACTGTGCATCTTACGTGCTAGGCTTTTGATATTGCAGACCTGGATTGTAATATCGCCCGCAATATACAAATTTTAAATTTAGTAACGGAAAATTTTACTGATTTTGTTCATATCTTTTTTACTTTCCTTATAGTTAATTTATTTAGCAAGTCACTGAGAAAGTTAATACGATCAAACTATGTTTGTTGGTTGCATTTAGTCATACCAGCAAACGCTTTCGCAATGACTTGAATTTTTAGTATGTGCCGGTTTTATACTGCTTTTGTATTCCCTGCATTTCATGATAATTTACTCCCAACTGGTGAAATTCTTTTAAAACTACGTGCTGCTTCTTACGTGCTGTATTTTGATATTTTTTAAACTTATGTCATACTCTTTCTGGTCTTTCACACTTGTACCTTTCTTTTAACTATTTATTTACTACTTTAACACAATCTTATGTACCATACTGGCTGCCACATCTACTTCCTTGGGGCTTAACTGAAAGAGGCCTCGTCCTGCATGGTGGACCCCAAGGAACGAAGAACGAAGACCTGATGACGTACGGTAGCCAGCCCTACTGAACCTGGACTAAGGCGTCTAATTCTACCGTTCCAGGGTTTCTGCATTACTTTTTGCAGTACCACTAATTCTGCACCATCTCACCGTGGAACGTCTTTCAAGTTCTCTCAGCTAAGTTCTAATCCGTGAGGGACAATAACACGAACATCACCACCTCCTGTAACTCACTACCTTAGATACTTTTACTTTTATTTCTGATTACACAGGTAGTTTACTATTTTATATCTTTTTTTCTATACCTACCGCCACTGCTAGGTAGGTAGATTTCTTATAATTATTTCTTTCCAAAACTAAACTTCCAGGTGACAGCATCTCTACATACAATAAAGCAGTTAGTACTATAAAATCTGTTTACTCAAACAATACTAGTAATGTGGTCATTATTTCGACAACCTTCTTTGGGCAAAGTCGACCTTGCCGCGCTGCTTGATTATGCGCCAGCAAAGTTGTATGGAATTTCATTATTGTCGTGTTTTGCGGCCAGCAATTTCCTTTGAAAATCCATTATTGTCGTCTTTTGTCGTAGTTTTATGTGGTATCCAGGGTCTGATGATGGAGCTGGAAGGTAGTCACAGGAACTCAACAAAAAAATGATGGGATCCCTTCGAGTTTGGGCTCATTTGGTTTGTATTGATGAGATCTCTGGTTTTATGTGGTATCCAGGGTCTGATGATGGAGCTAGAAGGTAGTCACAGGAACTTAACAAAAAAATTATGGAACCCCCTTTGAGTTTGGGCTCATTTGGTTTGTCTAGCCATAGTCCTGGTTACGTATATTGGTCTTAAAGACTAATACTAACCATCGTGCTGGTCGCGTATTTTGTCTATGATTTTTATCAAATTAGAATTATATATGTAATTATTGACAGAATTTAATAATATCGAGTATGTAACGGTAACTAGCAGTTTCTTAATTTCAGTAAATTTAATTTTATTTACAATATGAATTCAAACAGTCGAAAGATAAATAAATAGACACAAATACACAATTAGACTATCTTTTTAGTCGAAGATTTTAGGCGAACTTGTCCTTGACAGCATTATCATATAACATCAGGGTGACTTCGTCAAACGTAGGCGTATCTTCTTCTATCTATATATCTGTACTTATAATAAAGCAGTTAGTACAAAAAGTCTGTACACAGAAGACATTAAAAAAGAAATAGTCGTAGGATACTTTAATAAGTTATTGAACAAGAATATAACATTTTTAAAATCATCTCTCTCTATTATTTATTATTCACGAATCACGTGAAAACTACTCGACTAATTGCGCTGCCGTTTAGATAGCTTAGGGGTTGACTTACAAACTGGTGTACATGTTATCTTAATACGTTGAATAGAGGCCGAGCAATCAAGGAACGAAATAGTCTTTACAAAGAAGTTAAGAAAATGGTCTAGGGTACTTATTATACTTATAAGCAACTGAACAGACGGTGTGACTAGGAGTCGTATATTTTGTAGCTTACTTGTTGTCACACCAAGCAGTGTGACCACGAGTATAAATAATTCGTCGTGTGACAAAACTGTGTGACCATGAGTCACCGGGGATCCATGCGGACAAAAAAATCCAAATGAATCCCCCAGGGGATCCATGTGGACTAAAAATCCAAATGAATCCCCCAGGGGAACCGTGTGGACAAATAATCCAAATGAATCCCCCAGGGGATCCATGTTAGGGGAGCCAAGTGGACGGAGGCCTAAACCGAGTGCGATGCAGTTTTAACAGTTCTAAATCCAAAGAGTGGAAGCCAAGCAATCTATAAAAAAAAACTTTTTGACGCCTGAACGAATTTTGAAAAAAATATACATATTTAGTACTTTATAGGTACTTTTGGTCCTGTATGGGCTACTTTTAAATAAAATAACCACGTGGGCAAAGCTGCGGATACAGTTAAAATTTGAGGGATAAAATAACGGACCGCCCTAGTTAGGCGTGAATTTACAACCACAGCACAAATAAGGTCACGACTGTCAACTGTAATACATCAAAGTGAAAGGGAAGGAGGAATGAATAAAATTTTATAATTTAAAAATTTAAATTTTAAAATTTTATAATCGCCCTTTTTAAGCCACTTTCAATTTCTTTAACAACTTGTTTACTTCGGGAAGCGATATTGGGTTGAGACGTGGTCGGGCCGCGCCTTACTGAGAGCGATCAGACTTTCCTTTTATATAGAGGTTATATCATCATAAGCTTTATCACGTATCTACTGCATGGACACAAGTCTTCTTCCCATAGAGGATTCAGTTCATACTTATAGATATCACACGTCCTTGAATTGAGGGGTTTTTAGGCATGCTGGTTTTATGATTTTCGTTCACCGTTTGTAACGATAGAACATCCGCACATATATCATCGTGTATCAAGTTGTTTGCCCCGAAATAAGATATTTTTTGTCAAATTTGTATTTGAACACAACTCTCCTACAGACATCTCAGAGCCTAAATTAACTAGAATTATTTAAATTAACAAACACAGCTCTTTCATAATAATGACTCTAGATCAGATTGTTTATTTTTTAAATTTTCTTTCCTCTCATTATCTCATCTACCCTTGACCCATTTATCACGAAGATCGGATCAACCAGTTACAAATTTGTCATCAAACATATATTCATATTCCACCGCCGCGCCGCGCCGATTCGCCTAAATTGATTGGGAGATCTTACGTTGGTGAGTAAATAAACAGGATTTGATAGGGTGCCGTCTGATAACCATTCAGTCATCACTGCTCTCATCACGACATTAACTTTCCTACGTTAAAGCTTAATCAATATTCTTCTAGTAAGACATTCCATAAAACATATAAGTACCATGCCATTGGCAGTTAACGGAGTACTAGACACTTTCCGCTATACTTCCACACTAGCAACCTAAAACTAATCTGTTGCTAGGCTTCTCGCTGAGATCAATCAATCACCCGACAAAGCCCGATTTTAGCCGATTAGCCTTTGGATGTGCAAGAATGCTCGAAAGGCTTGATGAATGGTAGCATAAGAAAGGGTATTGTTAATCTTTGTGAATGTCATCAAGAGGGGACGGTTGAAGTATTTGTAATGAATGTCACGTCTGTCAAATCGGTCTTTTTCATATTTTCGGTGCTGTCTGCACCCAAAATATATTAACTTAGTAAAACATCGTTTATAAAACTAATTAATTGTATTGGGGCTGAAAATAGGCTATGATTTCCAAGTCAGTTTGATTAACGCTTTGGTTTCAGAGTTCATTGATTCCATGTGTCGTTTTCAGTTTCATTCAAATTAGGTATAGAAAAGTATCATTCTCCTAAATGACAATAAGAATTGGTTTCTCTCATTATTATAATTGTAAGGCTGTAAATATTTCCTTGCTTGTCGTATTGCTTAGATTTTGATAGGGTTATATTATAACATGAGCTCGGTTTGTTTGTCCAGCCAACTCATATGGTGCTGGCCTCTGGTGCAATAGTTTGTCAGGTCACCCGACTATCTCTGAAATGGCAACGGCTATCAGTCAATAACAACCAAGACAGACAGCTTATCATTCCTTGCGAAGCACGGAGCTAACGTAGAAAGTAAATGGTACGACAAAAGATCTAATCAGGTACCCATGTTATTAACGATAAATAAAAGGCCCAAGTTTAGTACGACAATAAATTGGAGAGTGCGAGTTCGGCGGCTTCGAAAATATTACAAAATAAAACTTAGAATATCAAGCGGCTAGCTCCGTTCGTGTGTGCTACCGACATTGCACCAATAAAAAAATATTTTACGCGCACCCTCCAAATGCAACTTTATTTGTTTTAAGCGGCACAGATAACAAAATACGGTTTGGAAAACAGTTTGAAAAATTAACACAAGTATCTTATAGTTTTAAATATTATACCACAGATTACATAGAAAAGTAGTAGTTTTTTTTAACAATAAAAACAAAAAATTGGTATATATTGCACTTGTGACGTGCGTCGCCTACAATCCGCCCCCATAGTGCTGAACTGAGCTTACAAAGGCAAATAAAAACAAACAGACAAGTTCAGATCAGCACTAACATTCCGCTGGTGCCAGCAGAGCGACGCGCGTGACCGGGCGCCGCACCACACCAGTGCGCGTGCGCACGTCCACCACTCTAACGCGACCATCATCGCCACCATGTGTCCTACTCACTACTCCGTGACGCCAGCAGCCTCGATCTAAATTAGGTTCCATCAACAAGACAAAGTCTCCATCTCGCAACGCTCTCTGCTCTTTATTCCACTTGTATCTAGGCAACAAAGTGGGCAAATATTCTTTCAACCACCGCCCCCAGAACATATCAGTTAAACGTTGCGCGATGCGCCACTGTTTACGTAAACACAGGTCGTCGTTGTCGTATTTACCTAAAGGGGGACCGTTAGAAGATGTACCTATCAAAAAATGGTTAGGTGTTAAGGCTTCGGGATAATTAGGGTCACTAGAAACGTATGTAATTGGGCGACCATTAACTAGCGCTTCTACTTCCGTTATTAAAGTTGATAACGTCTCGGGATGTGGAGCGCGTTCCTTAAGTACGACTTTCAATGCCGTTTTTACTGTACGTATCATACGCTCCCAGGCACCTCCCATCTCAGGGGCGCCGGGAGGTATGAATCTCCACTCTATACCTCTTACTGTGCCATCTTCATGGATCTTACTATTATTGAGTTCCATAAGACTCCGTTTTAGTTCATTTGAAGAACCTCTTAGGTTGGTTCCATTGTCAGAAATTATTACGAGAGGAGTAGATCGACGTGCTATCATTCGCCTCAAAGCCATAATGGCTGAGTCAGTACTTAAACTTTCAGTCAACTCTATATGAATCGCACGTATTGTCAGACACGTAAAAATAACGCCGTATCTCTTTTGCCTTCTTCGGCCAATGGTAACCTCCATGGGGCCGAAGAAGTCGATGCCAGTGAAGGTGAAAGGTCGGCGGTTGTGCTGCAAGCGTGCAGCGGGCAGGTCGCCCATGCGCTGCGACTGCGGGGCTGCGCGCCTGTACCGGCAAAACAAACAACGCGATGCTACGGCGCGTACAGTCGGCCGTAGTTTTATGACCCAATACTTTTGTCGTAATTCGTTTACGACCAGTTCGTGCGCACCATGATGCGCTTTTCTATGGTAATGTTCTACCAACAGTCTGCTGATCTTATGATGACCATCGAGTATAGCAGGTCTCATCGCTGACTGTTCGACACATTGAACTTTGTCAATTCGACCTTGAACTCGCAAAATACCTTCGAGGTCAATATATGGTGTCAGAGTTAACAAGCGACTAGTGGACGACAAGGGTTTGTTTTGTTTAATTTGCTCAATATCATGAGCGAAAGAGTCTTGTTGACACTTCATAAGCAGTATCTTTTCTGCGTCATTCAATAGTTCAACATTCAGTTGAGCGTCAATACGTCGACATCGTTTTATAAACAATAAAACTCGAGCGGTAACTCGAACGAGCCGTATCCAAGATGAGAAGTCATCTTCATTAGGTAAGGAGTGTTCAATGACGTGTGACGTCATCACATTGATGCTCCTTGTTTCACAGACCGCGTCTTGTGATATCTTGTTTGGTTTGAGGTCCTTAGGCCAAGTGTCCTCAGGCTGCCGTAAGAATCCAGGTCCTTGAAACCAAACACTTTCATACAAAAGTGGTGGTGAATCTTCCTTGGTTGATATATCGGCCACATTTAATTTACTCGGGACATATCGCCATTCCGACGTCATGGTTAGTTCATCAATTTCACCGAGTCGATGAGCCACAAAAGGTTTATAACTCCTAGGGTCACTACGTATCCACTGTAGGACTGTATGTGAGTCAGTCCAGAAGTAGCGCTTATCAGGTTTTAAATGTTTATGTTCTCGTTGAATCGCATCAGCAAGGCGTGAAGCTATCAGTGCGCCTTGCAGTTCCAGGCGCGGAACTGATATAGGGCGGAGTGGAGTCACTCTGCTCTTCGCGGCTACAAAACACACAAGAACGTTTCCGTCACAGCGGATCAAACGCAAAAAAATTATCGTAGAGTAAGATTTCATGGAAGCGTCAGAAAATATATGCATCTCTTTATTTATGACTGTGTTCATATCTAGTGAAGTACCTACAGTAGCTGGGTAACAATGCGTCCAAGTACCAGCATTTAAATACCAACGAGGTATTCGTAGTAACTCTAATTGCTTGAGTTCATCGAGCCACTTTACCCATTTGATGTGCTCGGCAGGTTGAATCTGGCATTTCCAGTCAACATTAGATCTGTGTACGTCTTGTAAAATAATTTTACTTTTTATCAGAAACGGTGATAAGAAGCCATGAATGTCATAAATTGACATAATAATGCTAAGCATTTTAGCTTTCGTTGGAGGTACAGTTCCGTCTAAAATATCTTTAGGAATCCGAGTCAAGTTAATCCTAAAACCAAATGAGTCATCCGCGGGATGCCAAATCAAACCTAAAGTGCGCTCAGCCGTGTTGTCTAAACCATCTTTAAATTGTATAGCTGTGTGCGCTAACGCGTCCGTAGGTATAGAACTTAAAACCTCTTTATTATTACTCGACCAACCTCTTATCTCGAATCCACCTTTCTTATGTATCAAAGTTATATCATGCACTAACTTAATAGCTGTACTTTCGTCACAAGTTGAGTACAAACAATCATCCATGTAATGATTATTTATAATGACGTCAATAGCCTCAGAGTTAATGTCTTCATATTTGAGCGCGTTCTTATTTTTAATGTACTGCGCAATAAAAGGTGAGCATGTCGCACCGAATATTAAACTTTGCATTACACAAATTTTAACTGGGCTATCTGTCGATTCTTGCCATAAGAATCTGAGAACATGCTGATCTTCAGAACGTATCTTGATACGTAAAAACATATCACGGATGTCGCCTATTATTACTATCGGATTTTCACGAAATCTAAGCATAATTCCGAGTAATGAATTGTACAAGTCAGGTCCGGTTAATAAATAGTGGTTCAGGTTTACGTCATTAACTTTTGATGCAGCGTCCCAGACTAGGCGTAACTTTCCAGGCTTATTGGGATTAAGTACTCCAAAATGTGGGAGGTACCAACAATTATCAGCTGAGCGTTCATCTTCGTTCAGTTCGCGAGCGTAACCATTATTAAATAACTTATCCATTTCCAGCTTATACCTAACAGCGTAATCGTTATCTCTCTGAAACTTACGTAACAATACCTGGTGACGAGAATAGGCATTAAAATAAGAGTCAGGCATTTTAAAATCATCCTTTCTAAAGGGCAAACCTACTTCCCATTGTGTACCTACTTGACGTGAAGTTTTATCTAAAACATCAATAGCTCTAACGTGATCCTTATTCTCACGATATAAGGTCAAAATTCCTACCGAATCAAGATCAAAAGAATTTTTAATTAAAGAATTCAGTTCACTAATTTCATGCTTATCATCACTATCAGAAGAGCGAGCGAGATGGAAAACATTAAGTTCACTTACCGAGGAGTGAGTACGACCTTTGTGGTAGCCATGGATGGTCCATCCCAACCTGCAACGTGACGCATACAAGGAGTTCCTGTCTCCGTGAACAATCTCCAGTGGGGCTATAAGGAAATAATTATCTTCGCCTAACAGTATACGGGGCACTACACTATGTGCACAAACCAAAGGCTTTATATGAGCTAAGTGTGAACAGTCAACTTTGTTTACAACTGACATATTTTGAGCACTCAATTTTAACTTATCACATTTATGCAAGTTAATGTCATAGAAAGTATTGTCTTGTCCAGATATTTGAGCCTTCACTTTCGGCACTTCCGACTGATAAACCTCTAAGCCGAACGCGTCAGTAAACTTAATAGCACACGGATTTTCACTTTTTAAGCCTAAGCTTTCCGATAAGTCCGAATCAATCATAGACAATGCGGCGCCTTCATCTAAAAGCGCGTAGGTATTTATGATACCTTTAGGTCCGCGTAATTGCACGGCAATCACTTTTAGTAGTGCAAATTCCTCCGTCGTAGAACTCGTAGAAGACTTCGCGACGTCATCACCTCGAGCGACGTGCGTTATCGATGCGTCGGGCGTAGGTAAAACCGGTTCCGGGCCATCGTGGCTTGTCATATATGCTGATTGTGACGTCATCGTAGGTTTCGTCCAGTGCAGTAAACGGTGATGTGCCATACCACAGTTTTCGATGTCACACACAGGCGCAGGACACAAATTACTGTTGTGTTTAGTTGTTGTTATACAACAATAGCATAATCCCTGCCCTTTGACAAACCTCCATTTGTCTCTTCGCATCGCACGTTTGAATATACGACAGTCAGGCAAATTATGATATCCCTTCTCACAAAATAGACATTTCTTGTCATCGGCGACTGCAGAAGTGTAAACAGAGCGATATCGAAACTTATCATCAGTTCGCTTGCCTTCGGTGTCGATTGGCTTCTTGTATTCTCGTGGCTGAGTACATCCCACGACTGATAACATCTCTGCCTCAACCTTCAAAAATTTAGCTAGTAATTCTAGCTTCGATCTGCCATCGCGTATAAGATTGTAGGCAAAATCTGTCCATTTTCCTATCAATGTGCTCGGCATTTTAGAAACAACCGCTGCAGCGAGCTCTGGGCTTCGTAAGTAATCATGCTGATCTAGTGCGCGTATTGTTGCCACGCAATTATTGACCTTAACAGCCAAGTTAGTCAATTCATGTTGATAATAGTTAGGTAACGATGGTAATTTCTTCAACTGCATCGTTATATTCTGAATAATAATATCAGCTCGACCAAATCTTAATTCGAGAGCTTCCATCACTGCCGACGGCGGCGTGTTGCCAATCATCAAGTCAGTGACAGCTTCTTTAGCCTCACCTCGTAATGCTCGGCGGAGTCTCCATAAGTTTTCCGAGTCACTAAATCTGCACACACGAGATGAGTCATCGTATGCACTTTTAAAATGTAGCCACTCAATGCAGTCACCACTAAATAAAGGTAGTTCGCGCGGTGTAGCGAGTCGGCTGAGCAGTCGATCTTCGTGCTGGGTTGAAGTCTGCTTCATCATATCTCTCAGCGTATGAGCTAGCTCTTGGATGCTATCATTATGGGGCTGAACAGGTGAACAGTTACGCTCCAGCCACTTCTCCACATCTTTATGTGTCCGTTCTTCCAATAGTGATTTGGAACAGTTCGTGCCATGGTCTTCATCAGGAGCAACATCAGTGTCGACGATTTTTGCGTCATCAGCGTCGACTTTGGCAAGGTCAGCTTGTAACTTCATGTCAATTAACTCCGTCTGAATCTTGGCTTTTGCTTCGGCTGCTTGCAATGCAAGCTGTTTACGTCGTGCTTCCGAAGATGTAGAAGTTTTCTTCGTACATACGGTTATTCTCGAAGTACTCATTGATTGCTGCGCAGTACCACGCTGTGACCGTTTGTGGGGCGGCACTGGCGTCGCTGTATATTCTTGTTCCCGTGACGTCATGGGACAATCGCTGCCATGGGGAAGAATCCGTTCGTCGAACATCACAGGTGCACTATCCAACGTGTGAGATTTCATAAGTTCTTGTCGCTGACGTCGCGTTAGTACCTGCGGCTTTGGCGTTTCCGCCATTACACTACGAGTACACTAAACTTGTAACTTGTTCATTTATCCGAGCTCGAAGACCAGATTATTAACGATAAATAAAAGGCCCAAGTTTAGTACGACAATAAATTGGAGAGTGCGAGTTCGGCGGCTTCGAAAATATTACAAAATAAAACTTAGAATATCAAGCGGCTAGCTCCGTTCGTGTGTGCTACCGACATTGCACCAATAAAAAAATATTTTACGCGCACCCTCCAAATGCAACTTTATTTGTTTTAAGCGGCACAGATAACAAAATACGGTTTGGAAAACAGTTTGAAAAATTAACACAAGTATCTTATAGTTTTAAATATTATACCACAGATTACATAGAAAAGTAGTAGTTTTTTTTAACAATAAAAACAAAAAATTGGTATATATTGCACTTGTGACGTGCGTCGCCTACACATGTTGAATTCTAATGTAATGCGCACGTGTATAGCGCACGGCCAGCATTGCTATTTGCTCGTTCTTCAGTTCTTGTATTAGTTTCTGCCAACACCTGTTAACTGATTGTCGGTCTGCCTGGTTCTGCCTGGTTCTGCCTGGTCGAAGTTAATCTTGCACGACCATACATTTCCCGAGATGCAAAGAAGTCCCTGGATAGATAACTATCTACATTGCCACGGACTATATTCTTTGAATCAACAAATCACCTTCAAATGGAATACTGAAACCAGCTGAACTAATTTTAATAAAATTACTGAAAATGTACCCATTCAAATAATTACAAAACCATCCAAGTAAACAGAAACACAAAAAATAATAATATATTTTTAGAAATTGAAAGGTGAGTCTTGCTTAGCTGATGATAGAAGGTGCAAATAAGGGATGATAGGTAAAGTAGGCGTACTTCCTTACTTAGGAAATGACACACACGAAGACTTGTTTTCTCCAAAAAACAATTCTAAAAAAAAACAATTCTTCGAGTGGCTCAGCTACCCTGCATTCCCTTGCATGAGTTAAATGCTAAGACAACGGTTGCTCCATGATAAAGAGCGGGACAAATTCGCACCGAGTATACACTTTCAGCGGTGATACGTAAATTACACTACGAGACGTATAGCCTCCATTAGTTAGTTCTGGTTGAGTTCATATTTGATGAAGAGACTGTGTTTTAAGTTGAATATACCTATACTATACCCTGAGATAGCCAAGACATCCTTTGCAACTTGACTATTTTAATCCATATCAATATACAAAAGCGAAACCTTATCTGTTTGTTTGTTTGGAGAGCTTTCACGTAAACACGGCTGGACGGATTTTGATGAAACTTAGACTGGAGATAGCTTATACCCTGAAATGAAACATAGGATTTTCATTCCGGAAAATTTTAAGTTTCCACGGGAAAAGTGGTAAAACTGGAAAATTATTGATATTGATAAGAAACGGTTGCCATGCAACGAAATAACAAATATGTCAAAAAAAAACAAGAGTGGTGCTATACCTACTTTTGCATTGGTTTTAAATATCCTAGAAGGACATAGGATGCTTTTTTTGCGATAAAAATAGTCCGCTTGGACGAAGTCGCGGGCAGGAAAGCTAGTATAACATAATTTAAAGCTTCCTGGTTATACGACTCAACAGGTGCAGCGAAATTAAGTTAAAATATCTATGTCGCAAATCGTTTACATCATCATCATCATCAGCAGCCTATATCTGTCCACTGCTGGACGTAGGCCTCTCCTAATGCACGCCACTGAGCTCGGTCTTCAGCTCTCCTCATCCATTTTCTTCCAGCCGCTTTTCGCAGGTCGTCACTCCACCTGGCCACAGGGCGTCCTACACTACGTTTGCTTAAACGTGGTATCCACTCGAGAACTCGTCTACCCCAACGGTTATCGGGTCTTCGGGAAATGTGACCAGCCCACTGCCACTTCAGTTTGCTTATCCTTTGAGCTATGTCGGTTACCTTGGTTCTCCGTCGGATATCTTTCTTACGAATCTTGTCCTTCAGAGAAATACCAAGCATAGCTCGCAAAGCGACCTTAAATTTGTGGACAAGTTAAACCGCGAGTTTTCACGTTTCAGCACCGTAGGTCATGACTGGTAGGACGCTGATTGAAGACTTGTGTCTTCAGGCACTATGGTATGGACGACGAGAAGAATTGAATCAAATACTTTAATCGTTTACGCTTTATGGCAATTCGCAGCTCACTGCAAATAATAGCAGAACTGCAAGTCTGTAAATAACTTCCGTCGTCCATTGCGGTCAACTTTTAATCAAAAATTTCTATATTAGATCATTATAGTTATATACTATATGGGCTAAATTACTTATAGCTATATATTTTATTTAGTATTTAAGTAACTATTACTATGTAGTTTATTTTAAATTTTATTTATTTCTTATTATTTACATTAAATTTGTATATACATTTAATATTGCCACACCACCGACCCTTATTAGCAATTAACTTCTTTCCATCCTAAGGTTGTCTGGAAGAGATCGCTATGAGCGATAAGACCGCCCAATGTACCTACTGTTTATGTTATTTCTATTTTGTAATTTGTTTAACTGTGTGTCAATAAAGTGTTATTGTATTGTATTGTATAGTATATTTGACACCTTCCTTACTTCTCAGAATAAATATGGCGAAAATTATAAGATGCTTTATATTTTAATTATTTAAACGAGTGGCGCTGTGAGCGGTAGACCTCGCGCGTATAACCTTTTTTGCAAACAGTCTAGCGGTGCACAGTAGCACCATCTAATTACCCTATTGTATAACTATCATTAATAACCAAGGTGCTCCACCTAGTTGGTAAAGCGTTGATTCTACTGGTAGAAACCGAAAAGTGAGAACGTTACTGCATTGCAAAAAAAGAAGCAAGAAGAAGAAAGAAAAAAAAAATTGGAATTAATATGGCGGAGATATTCAGTAGCCCCCTTTTTACCCTTTTTTGGGGGAAGTACCCCCCCAATCGAAAATCCCCGACGACTATAAAATTCTAAAAATTCGCTTTACCTGTCAAATTTCGTCTAGATCGGCAACCTGTAGAAGAGAACAGCCGGAAATACGGACAGACATCCGGACATACGAAAGATTTTTTGCCGAGGCTAAAACAGACAGAGACGCTTAGCTCGCGCTTCGCGATTGCTCGGTCAATTATGGACAGCATAAAAAAGGTCAATTATTATTAAGTTTAGTTATTAATTTATCATCATTATCAACATGTCAGGCAAGTATAAATCCACTGCTGGATATGTCCAGCAGTGGATTGATAAAGGCCGATGAGGAGGCTGATGGGCCTACATTTCGGACGATATCATCCACCCATCGCGCTGGTGGTCTGTCAATTGGTCTAGTATGTCCTCTAAGTGCACCGACGATCACGAGTAAAGCGGCAGCGCTGCAGCGACCACTACGAAATGCACGAAAAAATGCAGCGGCCACTAAATCTGACTTGGCCGGCGCCGCTGCGAAGAAAGCGGAGAGAGCAAGCGCGCCTAAGGGACCACTCGTAGGTGCGAGCGAGAAAGCTGGTGTTTGCATCATGACATCGACAAATACACCGATTGCGCGTAAATCACTACCGGCAGGCGAAATAGTGACACAGCGGGCCGCGAAAATGCGACTGCGCATGTTGTTGATGTCGATGATAACAACGCCAGAGGTGAATGGCGGCTGGCAACTGCACGTCACCGCCACAATAAATACCCACAACGACCCGTCGTAGTCGGAGTTGGCAAGGACAACGAACTACAAGCTGCGGAGAAAACGAGGTACATTCAGGCTTGGTCGTTTAAAGTTGACACTACGACAGAACAAGTTCAAACCTTTTTGAATAAGATCGCAAGAGCAGAGTACTACGTGGAAAAACGGCAAATAAAAACAGATCAGCATGCCTCATTTATAATTGGTATGCCAGAAGGTGTTTACACTCAAGTTACGTCGCCAACTGTGTGGCCTCAAGGGATCAGATTCGCAAACTGGTTTTTTCGCGCTCGCTCGCACCCTCTCCTCTTGGAAAAGTAAGAGCGAGCGTGCATGATCAGTTGCGAGCGCATGACTCACGTTGTGTGCCCACTGTGCATTGTCCGGCAGCGCCAGCGGCGACGTGGATAGCGGCGACAAGCGGTGATATCGGAACTTGTTTCGTGAGTTTATGTCACCAAAACATTGCATCATTAAAAAACAAAACTATGCAGCTGGAAGTGCTATTGCAAAGCAATTTGAAATGCGAAATTCTGTGCCTCACTGAACATTGGCTTAGAGAGCACGAAATTAAATGTATTTGTATTAACAATTTTGTACTTGCTTCTTACTATTGCAGACCAACCGTAGCCCATGGTGGATCTTGCATTTATGTAAGAAATAATGTTAATTATAAGAATTTAGATTGTTATACTCGGCTTTCTGTCGAGCAAGTGTGTGAAATTTCAGCCGTGGAACTTATCGATAGAAACCTTGTTGTTATATGCATATATAGATCTAACCTGACGAGTACGTCTCAATATTTTCCCGTTATGAAATCATTGCTTAATAAGATTAACGACACTGGGAAAGAATTTGTAGTGTTGGGTGATATCAACATTGACGGTATAACTACATTGAATAGTGACCTAAAGAAGATGAACGACCTTTTGTCATCAAATAATTTATGTAACATAGTGGACTTTCCAACGAGGGTGACAAACTCCACGAGCACTAGTGTTGACCACGTTTACGTCAGCTGCGGGTCGGTAGAGGAGGCGCGCGCGACACCTGTGATTACTTATTTGAGTGATCACTTCGCGGTGCGCACTTCTGTGCCATGCGAGCCAGGCCCGGGACCCGCGCCCAAGCGTCTCGCTCGCTCCTACAGTCAAGCCAACACATACAACTTTGTGGCGGCTGTGGAAAGCGTTGACTGGATCGAGATTGAACGGAAGTACTCGTCCTCACCGGAAGAGTTAGCTAGGACAATACAAAATATAATTAAAAATAAGATTGACATTTGCTTTCCCTTAAAGTGGTCTAGTGTAGGTAATAAAAATATATGTTGGATAACTGACGAAATTTTAAATCTGAATTCCTTGATATTTGACATGCGAAAATTGACTTATATATTCCCATCAAATTCAAATTTAGTGCTAAGAATAAATGAATTTCAAAATAAATATAATTTCTTGCTTCAGCGAGAAAGAAGCACGTATTACTGTAATTTAATTGGTGAATCGTCAAACGTTATCAAATCTATGTGGGAGGTGGTAAAAATTGAGACGGGTAAGTTGAGGACGACGCGAGACTATACAGAGTCACTAACGCGACCAGATGGGTCGAAATTTCCCAGCAAGGCGGACGCCGTTGACGCAGTGAACGCGTACTTTGTGGGCGCAGCCAAGACATGCGGCGCACCCGTCGCGAATGTAGCCGCCGCGACTCACGCGCTGGCAAAGGCGCGACCACGGGCAGATTGCTCGCTTAGACTGAAGCCATTTACTGCTCTCGAAGTATTTCGAATTCTTACTACTGGCGTAGCTCGTAAAACATCAAAGGACGTTTACGGTATTTCAATATCGCTGCTCCACGCTACCTCTGTGCTGATGTCTCCCGTCTTGTCCTCCCTTTATAACAATTGCAGTAAAGGAGGTATTTATCCTTTATCCTTGAAATACGTGAAGGTCTCACCAATTTATAAAGGAAAAGGAAAACAGGAGGACATTAATAGCTACAGACCAGTGTCTATTATCCCGGCCATTGCTAAAATCTTTGAACATGGCCTAAGTTCGCGACTCACAGAATATTTGAAGGAGTGTAACGCCTTATCAGATAGGCAATATGCTTACCGCAGTGGCCGCTCCACAACTTCTTTAACTCGGGAATTGGTCCGGCATATTCTCGACGCCCGTGAGAGACATCAGCAAGTCGCCGTGATCTTTTGCGACCTATCTAAGGCATTTGATGTCGCGGACCATAATGTCTTAGCTGCAAAGATGAGTTATTATGGTGTGGAGGGACCGGCACTCAAGTTACTGACTGATTTCATGTTGGGTCGACGTCAGGTAGTTGTAGGAAACGACGGCACGGTAAAATCGCAGTCGCTAAAAACCGTAATTGGAGTAGCGCAGGGCTCATCGCTCTCCAACATTATGTTCTCCCTTCTTCTCAACGACCTGCCAGAGAACGTTCATGGGGGTCACATACTAATGTATGCGGATGATGTCGCAGCAATTGTCTCCGCTCCTACCGTAGACGCGCTGGAGCGAAGGTTGAATGAAGTGTCAAGTGAACTGAACCATTGGTTCAGAATTAATGGATTAATTCTAAACATAACCAAGACCCACTTTATGCACTTTAACCTGTCAGGCCGTTCATACAGGCAGCTCAGCATCAGGGTTGGAAACGCCAAGATGGACCAGGTAGTAACTACCACTTTTTTGGGATTTCAGCTCGATAGTGGGCTTACCTGGGAGGGCCACATTGACAGGTTATGTGAAAAAATCGGCCGTGCCTGCTTTGCGCTGTGGCGCGTATCCGCAATACTTCCGTATAGCATGGTCCGGAACTGCTATTTTGCATCTGTGCACTCCTTACTTCAATATGGCGTCGAGCTCTGGGGACGCGCAGCCGATTGGCAGCGCGTCTTCAGAATGCAAAAAAAGGCGGTAAGGGCTATAGTGCGAGTAGCACAAGATGATTCAGCGCTTCCTTTATTCCGGTCCATGAAGATACTGACCCTCCCATCCTTGATATGTCTTCAGACTGCTCTGTATGCCAGAGACCACCTGGAGGAATACTCGAGGCTCGGGGACGGACACAAGTATAGCACGCGGAACGCGCACCAGCTGCGAGCGGTGCCGCGGCGGCTGAAAAAAACGTCCAAACTAGTGCACGTGATGGCACCGGCGGTCTACAACCGGCTGCCATATAACGTTAAAGGTGCACCTTCGAGGGAATCATTTAAATTGAAATTAAAATGTTGGCTTGTTGACCAGTCATTCTATGTGTTTGATGACATTTTAAAAATATAATTATTGAGACTATTTTCATTTAATTTTAGTTTTATTTTGACTACATATGTACTCAATTATTATTATTATTATTATTTTTAGTTACTTGTGTTTTAATATATTTATTTACTTTTAACAATCAATAATTGTTCAATTAATGTAATGATTGTAAGGTACTTTAAATATACCTATTTATTATTATTAGTCAGTCGAAATTGTATTCAATTAATTTGATATTATTATTGGTAATATTTGCCCTTTTGACATGTAACTTATATTGTTATGAATAAATGACTATGACTATGACTATGACTAAGCCACCATTCCGTTACCGCTTTTGTCCATCTATTATCTCTTTGCCTAGCTAAGTGTCCTGCCCACCTCCAATTGAGTTTTGTGATGCGGTCATTGCACCGATTACTGAATGAAATACTTAGGCTTTTTATGCAAAGTGAATTTGTGTGTGTGTTATCTCACAAATTAGTTGAAAACTGTATTTTTTTGAGATAATATTCCTACAGACAGCTAGTAGAGGTTAGCTCATGATACGGTGAATATAATATTAACAAACTAGCTGCGCCCCGTGGATTCACCCACGTTCATTATCTCTAATAATTTTGATACTTAAATTCCAATAATAATTTAAATAGTTTGTTTGTACTATATAAATGAGAGAAGACACATAGATAAACGAAAAATAAGGTAAAATAATCCAAATGAATCCCCCAGGGGATCCAAGTGGACGGAGGCGTACTAAATAGAAAGCAGTGCAGACGGTAATTATGCGAAGATTTTTAGTGAAGAAACTATTAGATGTTGTATAATATAACGCTAGCACCATTATTTATTTTTCACTAAAAACATAATTATAGAACTATTAGCTGTGTTCCGTGGTGGAAGATGATGATGGTGATGAAACGTATTTTATGTTTTATTCCAGGATATAAGCTATTTCCATTCTACATTTCCGCCGTTTGAGAGTGAAGTATGATGATGATTAAAAGTATGCTATATGTTATTCTATGGTATAAGCTATCTCCATTACAAAATTCGTTCCGCCATTAGAGCCTGAAGAATGATGATGATTAAAAGTATGCTATATGTTATTCTATGGTATAAGCTATCTCCATTACAAAATTCGTTCCGCCATTAGAGCCTGAAGAATGATGATGATTAAAAGTATGCTATATGTTATTCTATGGTATAAGCTATCTCCATTACAAAATTCGTTCCGCCATTAGAGCCTGAAGAATGATGATGATTAAAAGTATGCTATATGTTATATTCTATGGTATAAGCTATCTCCATTACAAAATTCGTTCCGCCATTAGAGCCTGAAGAATGATGATGATTAAAAGTATGCTATATGTTATATTCTATGGTATAAGCTATCTCCATTACAAAATTCGTTCCGCCATTAGAGCCTGAAGAATGATGATGATTAAAAGTATGCTATATGTTATTCTATGGTATAAGCTATCTCCATTACAAAATTCGTTCCGCCATTAGAGCCTGAAGAATGATGATGATTAAAAGTATGCTATATGTTATTCTATGGTATAAGCTATCTCCATTACAAAATTCGTTCCGCCATTAGAGCCTGAAGAATGATGATGATTAAAAGTATGCTATATGTTATTCTATGGTATAAGCTATCTCCATTACAAAATTCGTTCCGCCATTAGAGCCTGAAGAATGATGATGATTAAAAGTATGCTATATGTTATATTCTATGGTATAAGCTATCTCCATTACAAAATTCGTTCCGCCATTAGAGCCTGAAGAATGATGATGATTAAAAGTATGCTATATGTTATATTCTATGGTATAAGCTATCTCCATTACAAAATTCGTTCCGCCATTAGAGCCTGAAGAATGATGATGATTAAAAGTATGCTATATGTTATATTCTATGGTATAAGCTATCTCCATTACAAAATTCGTTCCGCCATTAGAGCCTGAAGAATGATGATGATTAAAAGTATGCTATATGTTATTCTATGGTATAAGCTATCTCCATTACAAAATTCGTTCCGCCATTAGAGCCTGAAGAATGATGATGATTAAAAGTATGCTATATGTTATTCTATGGTATAAGCTATCTCCATTACAAAATTCGTTCCGCCATTAGAGCCTGAAGAATGATGATGATTAAAAGTATGCTATATGTTATTCTATGGTATAAGCTATCTCCATTACAAAATTCGTTCCGCCATTAGAGCCTGAAGAATGATGATGATTAAAAGTATGCTATATGTTATATTCTATGGTATAAGCTATCTCCATTACAAAATTCGTTCCGCCATTAGAGCCTGAAGAATGATGATGATTAAAAGTATGCTATATGTTATTCTATGGTATAAGCTATCTCCATTACAAAATTCGTTCCGCCATTAGAGCCTGAAGAATGATGATGATTAAAAGTATGCTATATGTTATTCTATGGTATAAGCTATCTCCATTACAAAATTCGTTCCGCCATTAGAGCCTGAAGAATGATGATGATTAAAAGTATGCTATATGTTATTCTATGGTATAAGCTATCTCCATTACAAAATTCGTTCCGCCATTAGAGCCTGAAGAATGATGATGATTAAAAGTATGCTATATGTTATATTCTATGGTATAAGCTATCTCCATTACAAAATTCGTTCCGCCATTAGAGCCTGAAGAATGATGATGATTAAAAGTATGCTATATGTTATTCTATGGTATAAGCTATCTCCATTACAAAATTCGTTCCGCCATTAGAGCCTGAAGAATGATGATGATTAAAAGTATGCTATATGTTATTCTATGGTATAAGCTATCTCCATTACAAAATTCGTTCCGCCATTAGAGCCTGAAGAATGATGATGATTAAAAGTATGCTATATGTTATATTCTATGGTATAAGCTATCTCCATTACAAAATTCGTTCCGCCATTAGAGCCTGAAGAATGATGATGATTAAAAGTATGCTATATGTTATATTCTATGGTATAAGCTATCTCCATTACAAAATTCGTTCCGCCATTAGAGCCTGAAGAATGATGATGATTAAAAGTATGCTATATGTTATATTCTATGGTATAAGCTATCTCCATTACAAAATTCGTTCCGCCATTAGAGCCTGAAGAATGATGATGATTAAAAGTATTCTATATGTTATATTCTATGGTATAAGCTATCTCCATTACAAAATTCGTTCCGCCATTAGAGCCTGAAGAATGATGATGATTAAAAGTATGCTATATGTTATATTCTATGGTATAAGCTATCTCCATTACAAAATTCGTTCCGCCATTAGAGCCTGAAGAATGATGATGATTAAAAGTATGCTATATGTTATATTCTATGGTATAAGCTATCTCCATTACAAAATTCGTTCCGCCATTAGAGCCTGAAGAATGATGATGATTAAAAGTATGGTATATGTTATTCTATGGTATAAGCTATCTCCATTACAAAATTCGTTCCGCCATTTGAGCCTGAAGAATGATGATGATTAAAAGTATGCTATATGTTATTCTATGGTATAAGCTATCTCCATTACAAAATTCGTTCCGCCATTAGAGCCTGAAGAATGATGATGATTAAAAGTATGCTATATGTTATTCTATGGTATAAGCTATCTCCATTACAAAATTCGTTCCGCCATTAGAGCCTGAAGAATGATGATGATTAAAAGTATGCTGTATGTTATTCTATGGTATAAGCTATCTCCATTACAAAATTCGTTCCGCCATTAGAGCCTGAAGAATGATGATGATTAAAAGTATGCTGTATGTTATTCTATGGTATAAGCTATCTCCATTACAAAATTCGTTGCGCCATTAGAGCCTGAAGAATGATGATGATTAAAAGTATGCTGTATGTTATTCTATGGTATAAGCTATCTCCATTACAAAATTCGTTCCGCCATTAGAGCCTGAAGAATGATGATGATTAAAAGTATGCTGTATGTTATTCTATGGTATAAGTTATCTCCATTACAAAATTCGTTCCGCCATTAGAGCCTGAAGAATGATGATGATTAAAAGTATGCTATATGTTATATTCTATGGTATAAGCTATCTCCATTACAAAATTCGTTCCGCCATTAGAGCCTGAAGAATGATGATGATTAAAAGTATGCTATATGTTATATTCTATGGTATAAGCTATCTCCATTACAAAATTCGTTCCGCCATTAGAGCCTGAAGAATGATGATGATTAAAAGTATGCTATATGTTATTCTATGGTATAAGCTATCTCCATTACAAAATTCGTTCCGCCATTAGAGCCTGAAGAATGATGATGATTAAAAGTATGCTATATGTTATTCTATGGTATAAGCTATCTCCATTACAAAATTCGTTCCGCCATTAGAGCCTGAAGAATGATGATGATTAAAAGTATGCTGTATGTTATTCTATGGTATAAGCTATCTCCATTACAAAATTCGTTCCGCCATTAGAGCCTGAAGAATGATGATGATTAAAAGTATGCTGTATGTTATTCTATGGTATAAGCTATCTCCATTACAAAATTCGTTCCGCCATTAGAGCCTGAAGAATGATGATGATTAAAAGTATGCTGTATGTTATTCTATGGTATAAGCTATCTCCATTACAAAATTCGTTCCGCCATTAGAGCCTGAAGAATGATGATGATTAAAAGTATGCTGTATGTTATTCTATGGTATAAGCTATCTCCATTACAAAATTCGTTCCGCCATTAGAGCCTGAAGAATGATGATGATTAAAAGTATGCTATATGTTATTCTATGGTATAAGCTATCTCCATTACAAAATTCGTTCCGCCATTAGAGCCTGAAGAATGATGATGATTAAAAGTATGCTATATGTTATTCTATGGTATAAGCTATCTCCATTACAAAATTCGTTCCGCCATTAGAGCCTGAAGAATGATGATGATTAAAAGTATGCTATATGTTATTCTATGGTATAAGCTATCTCCATTACAAAATTCGTTCCGCCATTAGAGCCTGAAGAATGATGATGATTAAAAGTATGCTGTATGTTATTCTATGGTATAAGCTATCTCCATTACAAAATTCGTTCCGCCATTAGAGCCTGAAGAATGATGATGATTAAAAGTATGCTATATGTTATTCTATGGTATAAGCTATCTCCATTACAAAATTCGTTCCGCCATTAGAGCCTGAAGAATGATGATGATTAAAAGTATGCTATATGTTATTCTATGGTATAAGCTATCTCCATTACAAAATTCGTTCCGCCATTAGAGCCTGAAGAATGATGATGATTAAAAGTATGCTATATGTTATTCTATGGTATAAGCTATCTCCATTACAAAATTCGTTCCGCCATTAGAGCCTGAAGAATGATGATGATTAAAAGTATGCTATATGTTATTCTATGGTATAAGCTATCTCCATTACAAAATTCGTTCCACCATTAGAGCCTGAAGAATGATGATGATTAAAAGTATGCTATATGTTATTCTATGGTATAAGCTATCTCCATTACAAAATTCGTTCCGCCATTAGAGCCTGAAGAATGATGATGATTAAAAGTATGCTATATGTTATTCTATAGTATAAGCTATCTCCATTACAAAATTCGTTCCGCCATTAGAGCCTGAAGAATGATGATGATTAAAAGTATGCTATATGTTATTCTATGGTATAAGCTATCTCCATTACAAAATTCGTTCCGCCATTAGAGCCTGAAGAATGATGATGATTAAAAGTATGCTATATGTTATTCTATGGTATAAGCTATCTCCATTACAAAATTCGTTCCGCCATTAGAGCCTGAAGAATGATGATGATTAGAAGTATGCTATATGTTATTCTATGGTATAAGCTATCTCCATTACAAAATTCGTTCCGCCATTAGAGCCTGAAGAATGATGATGATTAAAAGTATGCTATATGTTATTCTATGGTATAAGCTATCTCCATTACAAAATTCGTTCCGTCATTAGAGCCTGAAGAATGATGATGATTAAAAGTATGCTATATGTTATTCTATGGTATAAGCTATCTCCATTACAAAATTCGTTCCGCCATTAGAGCCTGAAGAATGATGATGATTAAAAGTATGCTATATGTTATATTCTATGGTATAAGCTATCTCCATTACAAAATTCGTTCCGCCATTAGAGCCTGAAGAATGATGATGATTAAAAGTATGCTGTATGTTATTCTATGGTATAAGCTATCTCCATTACAAAATTCGTTCCGCCATTAGAGCCTGAAGAATGATGATGATTAAAAGTATGCTATATGTTATTCTATGGTATAAGCTATCTCCATTACAAAATTCGTTCCGCCATTAGAGCCTGAAGAATGATGATGATTAAAAGTATGCTATATGTTATTCTATGGTATAAGCTATCTCCATTACAAAATTCGTTCCGCCATTAGAGCCTGAAGAATGATGATGATTAAAAGTATGCTATATGTTATTCTATGGTATAAGCTATCTCCATTACAAAATTCGTTCCGCCATTAGAGCCTGAAGAATGATGATGATTAAAAGTATGCTATATGTTATTCTATGGTATAAGCTATCTCCATTACAAAATTCGTTCCACCATTAGAGCCTGAAGAATGATGATGATTAAAAGTATGCTATATGTTATTCTATGGTATAAGCTATCTCCATTACAAAATTCGTTCCGCCATTAGAGCCTGAAGAATGATGATGATTAAAAGTATGCTATATGTTATTCTATAGTATAAGCTATCTCCATTACAAAATTCGTTCCGCCATTAGAGCCTGAAGAATGATGATGATTAAAAGTATGCTATATGTTATTCTATGGTATAAGCTATCTCCATTACAAAATTCGTTCCGCCATTAGAGCCTGAAGAATGATGATGATTAAAAGTATGCTATATGTTATTCTATGGTATAAGCTATCTCCATTACAAAATTCGTTCCGCCATTAGAGCCTGAAGAATGATGATGATTAGAAGTATGCTATATGTTATTCTATGGTATAAGCTATCTCCATTACAAAATTCGTTCCGCCATTAGAGCCTGAAGAATGATGATGATTAAAAGTATGCTATATGTTATTCTATGGTATAAGCTATCTCCATTACAAAATTCGTTCCGTCATTAGAGCCTGAAGAATGATGATGATTAAAAGTATGCTATATGTTATTCTATGGTATAAGCTATCTCCATTACAAAATTCGTTCCGCCATTAGAGCCTGAAGAATGATGATGATTAAAAGTATGCTATATGTTATATTCTATGGTATAAGCTATCTCCATTACAAAATTCGTTCCGCCATTAGAGCCTGAAGAATGATGATGATTAAAAGTATGCTATATGTTATTCTATGGTATAAGCTATCTCCATTACAAAATTCGTTCCGCCATTAGAGCCTGAAGAATGATGATGATTAAAAGTATGCTATATGTTATATTCTATGGTATAAGCTATCTCCATTACAAAATTCGTTCCGCCATTAGAGCCTGAAGAATGATGATGATTAAAAGTATGCTATATGTTATTCTATGGTATAAGCTATCTCCATTACAAAATTCGTTCCGCCATTAGAGCCTGAAGAATGATGATGATTAAAAGTATGCTATATGTTATTCTATGGTATAAGCTATCTCCATTACAAAATTCGTTCCGCCATTAGAGCCTGAAGAATGATGATGATTAAAAGTATGCTATATGTTATTCTATGGTATAAGCTATCTCCATTACAAAATTCGTTCCGCCATTAGAGCCTGAAGAATGATGATGATTAAAAGTATGCTATATGTTATTCTATGGTATAAGCTATCTCCATTACAAAATTCGTTCCGCCATTAGAGCCTGAAGAATGATGATGATTAAAAGTATGCTATATGTTATTCTATGGTATAAGCTATCTCCATTACAAAATTCGTTCCGCCATTAGAGCCTGAAGAATGATGATGATTAAAAGTATGCTATATGTTATTCTATGGTATAAGCTATCTCCATTACAAAATTCGTTCCGCCATTAGAGCCTGAAGAATGATGATGATTAAAAGTATGCTATATGTTATTCTATGGTATAAGCTATCTCCATTACAAAATTCGTTCCGCCATTAGAGCCTGAAGAATGATGATGATTAAAAGTATGCTATATGTTATTCTATGGTATAAGCTATCTCCATTACAAAATTCGTTCCGCCATTAGAGCCTGAAGAATGATGATGATTAAAAGTATGCTATATGTTATTCTATGGTATAAGCTATCTCCATTACAAAATTCGTTCCGCCATTAGAGCCTGAAGAATGATGATGATTAAAAGTATGCTATATGTTATTCTATGGTATAAGCTATCTCCATTACAAAATTCGTTCCGCCATTAGAGCCTGAAGAATGATGATGATTAAAAGTATGCTATATGTTATATTCTATGGTATAAGCTATCTCCATTACAAAATTCGTTCCGCCATTAGAGCCTGAAGAATGATGATGATTAAAAGTATGCTATATGTTATATTCTATGGTATAAGCTATCTCCATTACAAAATTCGTTCCGCCATTAGAGCCTGAAGAATGATGATGATTAAAAGTATGCTATATGTTATATTCTATGGTATAAGCTATCTCCATTACAAAATTCGTTCCGCCATTAGAGCCTGAAGAATGATGATGATTAAAAGTATGCTATATGTTATATTCTATGGTATAAGCTATCTCCATTACAAAATTCGTTCCGCCATTAGAGCCTGAAGAATGATGATGATTAAAAGTATGCTATATGTTATATTCTATGGTATAAGCTATCTCCATTACAAAATTCGTTCCGCCATTAGAGCCTGAAGAATGATGATGATTAAAAGTATGCTATATGTTATTCTATGGTATAAGCTATCTCCATTACAAAATTCGTTCCGCCATTAGAGCCTGAAGAATGATGATGATTAAAAGTATGCTATATGTTATTCTATGGTATAAGCTATCTCCATTACAAAATTCGTTCCGCCATTAGAGCCTGAAGAATGATGATGATTAAAAGTATGCTATATGTTATATTCTATGGTATAAGCTATCTCCATTACAAAATTCGTTCCGCCATTAGAGCCTGAAGAATGATGATGATTAAAAGTATGCTATATGTTATATTCTATGGTATAAGCTATCTCCATTACAAAATTCGTTCCGCCATTAGAGCCTGAAGAATGATGATGATTAAAAGTATGCTATATGTTATTCTATGGTATAAGCTATCTCCATTACAAAATTCGTTCCGCCATTAGAGCCTGAAGAATGATGATGATTAAAAGTATGCTATATGTTATTCTATGGTATAAGCTATCTCCATTACAAAATTCGTTCCGCCATTAGAGCCTGAAGAATGATGATGATTAAAAGTATGCTATATGTTATATTCTATGGTATAAGCTATCTCCATTACAAAATTCGTTCCGCCATTAGAGCCTGAAGAATGATGATGATTAAAAGTATGCTATATGTTATATTCTATGGTATAAGCTATCTCCATTACAAAATTCGTTCCGCCATTAGAGCCTGAAGAATGATGATGATTAAAAGTATGCTATATGTTATATTCTATGGTATAAGCTATCTCCATTACAAAATTCGTTCCGCCATTAGAGCCTGAAGAATGATGATGATTAAAAGTATGCTATATGTTATATTCTATGGTATAAGCTATCTCCATTACAAAATTCGTTCCGCCATTAGAGCCTGAAGAATGATGATGATTAAAAGTATGCTATATGTTATTCTATGGTATAAGCTATCTCCATTACAAAATTCGTTCCGCCATTAGAGCCTGAAGAATGATGATGATTAAAAGTATGCTATATGTTATTCTATGGTATAAGCTATCTCCATTACAAAATTCGTTCCGCCATTAGAGCCTGAAGAATGATGATGATTAAAAGTATGCTATATGTTATATTCTATGGTATAAGCTATCTCCATTACAAAATTCGTTCCGCCATTAGAGCCTGAAGAATGATGATGATTAAAAGTATGCTATATGTTATATTCTATGGTATAAGCTATCTCCATTACAAAATTCGTTCCGCCATTAGAGCCTGAAGAATGATGATGATTAAAAGTATGCTATATGTTATATTCTATGGTATAAGCTATCTCCATTACAAAATTCGTTCCGCCATTAGAGCCTGAAGAATGATGATGATTAAAAGTATGCTATATGTTATTCTATGGTATAAGCTATCTCCATTACAAAATTCGTTCCGCCATTAGAGCCTGAAGAATGATGATGATAAAGGTATCCTATATTTCCTTCCTTATACCCATAAGCTATCTCCATTCCAAATTTAATCAGAATCCATCCAGCCGTTATTGTGTGAAAACTCCCCAAACAAAAAAATAACAATTAAACAAACAAACAGACGTTTCAGTTTTATATATTATTGGGTATTAACATTAGCAAACACTTCTTATTAAATGTTTTAGCATCATCCCGTTCGTATTCAGTGAATTTCAAACTCTTGCTACGTACTAGCTTCGCCCATAATTTTCAATGTAAAGCATCTGAATAGGACATTCAGAAATAAGAAGCATTCGAAACCGAGAAATAATCCTGAATTTCAGAAACAAGTATTGAAATCTAAACTATGACCCCAATAAAATAGGGGGGTCGTTTTTGACAAATGTTTTAAGAAAATGAAGTGAGAGAGCGATAATGTAAATAATTCTGTAATGACGTCATCGAAGTTATGTCATTTGGGCTTGAAGCGTCGACAAAACGATGTAATAAAAGTTGAAATGTATTCCGGCACTCAAAATTACATTGATAGGGTTAAAAGGTGAAGAATACTGATTACGAAACAAATGCGAGGAGCATTACATTTTAATTGTATACTTCAAGGTTTGCTCAGTTGCTTAGTGATTTCATTACATTTCATTGTACCTATGTTCAGCAGTGGACTTCTAAAGGCTGACATGATGATGATGATGATGATGATGGTTACTTCAAGTTTTGCTTATTTTTTTTCTTCGTGTCGGTGTGTCTGCCTCTGTACACTGAGTGGTTGTTTTAGTTGAACTTAAGTTTAAAATAGAAACAAAAATCGTAAAATAACACCTGCATGCTATATAGGAGATTGTGATCGTCATTAACAGTACGTCCGCCACTGTACTTTGCAATTGAATTCTGAAAGTTTAGGAACATTTTCAGCTTTGTGCGTTATAGCGACTAAGATATATGAGTGGCAATACAGGGTAGGGAATCAGAACAAATAACAATGCTTTGATTCGTTTGTTCCCTTCCTTACCCAAAACTAAAATATATCAGGGTCGACTTGTGGTCCTTTAAGTTCAATGCAAAGGAAAATTCCAATGATATGTCGATTATTGCCAAGCCAAGGAGCCAAGTAGCTCTTTGGCTTAGCATTTACTCGGATCTAAGTTAAGTTTAATTAAAAGTCAAAATAATATCGTATCTTATCACACCCATGCACACCCGCTCAAATAAATCCAGCTATGACGTCGCCTAGATGTGTTAATCTAATTAACGCATCTGTCTTCAGTCGGGACAACCAGTTTCATTGATCACTTGCGCGATGAGGCGCCGAGCTGAGGCTCGTGATTCTTTCAAAAACAAGTTGAAGAGCTGGCTTGTCGACCAAACATTCTATACTTATGACGAATTTGTCAAAACTAAATGACATTGTATTAAGTCATTTTTTTTTCTATTATTATTTGTGATTGTCTTATTTATTTATTTTTATTGTTTTTAATTAATTGTTACAATTTAGTTTTTCTTATTGTATGTTTTTTGTAAGTACTTATATGAGAACTTTTTATAAATTGACGTGTATTACGAATAAATGACCATTGACTACTGACCATTGTGGAAAGCAGTTGTTGAGCTTATGTAAAAAGGCAAGATTTTATCCGTGTCACCAAATTAAAGGCAACGTTGTTTTACAAATAATAGTGGTAGGTAAGGTAAATTAATTTAGAAAAACTATTAACATTTATATTAAAAAGCAATTTTTGTGTCTGTGTCTGTGTGAGTGGATGGTTGTATTTTGAATCTAGTAATAAAATTATTTATTTTTACACGACTGCCCAAAAAAAGGAGTGTTATGTTTTTTGGATTCATGTAGGTCTATAAATATCTCGTGCATTTTGTTTGGCGTAAATGTTTACATTACGCTATTTGTTCAGGGACGCTTTAAGTCAACTGTGTGTACATATTTTTCATTACATGTGTGTGTGTGATAATACTGATAATGGTTGATCGGAATATAAATTGGCTATTCATTCCGGTTCGACTGAATTGTATTTGTTAGGAAAACCAAAGAGTTATGATATCGAGAAAGTTCATGAGAAAGTTGACTATAGAATTATAATACTAGATTTGTCTATATAAAAAAAAAAAAAACATCATCATCATCGGAATACACCGCGGCTAAACGTAGGCATCTCCTCATGAATGTCATCACAGTACACTATCCTTTAGGTGATCCATCATTTCCGATCGTCAGCTTTCTTCATGCAGTCGATGCCAGCCGCCCTTTAAATTTTCTAGGCGTCACACCATTTGGACGGCGGGCACCCTTCACTACATTTTTCTATACGCGGTCTCCATTCCAGGACTCGTTTACCACGAAGATAATCAAATAGGATATAGTATTACTCCTATTAAATCTATATCTATAATAATTTGTATGAGGCTTGTGCGACATGCGTACGAGCGGACATATCTTGGTTTATTCCCTATTGGTTTGGTGGTATGGAATCCGTTCTTTATTCATTCATTCTTGCGCTTTGGTTTAATAACTGAGAGTGCTTTTGGATGATCGTCAAAGTAGTTCGTAGTATATGTAGCAGCATTAAGACAGTTGTGCGTACTACTACAGCTACTAATAGCGCGTATATCATATACTCGGATACGTATGCTAGTACAGCAAAAAGTATTTAAATCGAACAGATTTACAAGCATTGAAACAACTTAAACTTTAACATTCCGTGAAAAAAAAAACAACGCCTGAGGCATGACCAAATGAAACACGGGGAAATAAAAAAATAAGTTTCGGTCAAAAAAAAGTGCTGAAGCTCTCCGATTCCGGGATGAAATTCGATAATGCTCGTTTTTGTCCACGTGTACCGCTATTAACAAGCGAGATTTACAGAAGGATTATAAGATTCTTTGTTGACAGCTTTTATGCTAGGTTTTTTTTGTAATGGCAGGCGTGTCGGCACCTGCAGGAAGGTACTGAGAAGCGAAACAAGCTTCGGCGTTTAAAGCCGTATAATATACCACCTCCTATGAGGAAAAAAATAAATTACACTCTATTTAAATTTAAATACAAGTGTCTTCTTTTGAAGCGTTCCAAAAAACAATTTGAAGAGCTCAAGCAACGGGGTATGTGAAAACCAGCCCTGCGTAGACTCTTAGTTTGCGCAGTACAGTGCTCAGCATACACCAATTGTCAAACAAGCTCAATATTGTAAAAAAATACATCAGTTATGCAAGCTAACATGACCCGCGGCACGGTAAATTTATTTGTATAATGTTACTAACGGTCGCGAGTCATTTTATCGTGGAATATCTATTTTGTTGATTAAATTGATTGTTTGCAATAAATACATTTTATTACTATTTTGTCTGGGTCCACTGGACCCACTACTTTAGTTAATTAAGGGTTAACATATTATTAGTACCAAAGGATTATTCGTCAGCGATTATTATAATTTACTTAGGAAATTATTCCGAGTGAATTTATAAAATTTTGTTTCATTTAACGTTGAAATGTCTAGCAATTTCTACTGTTTCGCTGTTGTGCTATACTGAGATGGAATTAGAGACTTTCTGCAGTAAATTGATGCAGAGCAAATTGACTGACTATTTTGGAGCTATGTGGCGGTAAAATGGCTCTTAATGGAAAGATATGTCACTGTGTGGAAGTTTGCTATTTAATTCCAGTGATGGGACGAAGTAGCACAGAAATAAAGGGTTTAGTGACGGAAGCTTGTAAGGAACACACAAATTAGCTAAAGTATATAATTATTGATATCAAGAATAATTTGCATTTTAAACTAAACTAAAAAACGAGGTTAACAGTTCGATAGTTTTTATATAAACAGAAAATTTCAAAATTTCGCTTCAAAATAATATATATTCAGGTAGTCTAATTAACATGACACTTTGGTTTAGTAGATTTTTAGCAAACGTTCCAAAATTAGACGTATAATATTGTTGAATGTAAAAGTTAGTTTCAAGCCAAAGTGAACTAGATGGCGCTGGAGGTCGCTAAAACACGCAAGCGTTGTGTTACGAGACCACCGGGCCATACTTTTAGCCGCCAATTTCGAATATGCAGAACCCTGTGTCAATAGCAAACGGTGTTTTTATTTCACCTACCTCGATCACGCGACCCTAAGGCTTGGATATTATACATGGTCCTTATCGAGTCGGATTGAGAGAGACACTTTTTTGCGACAAGCACGTTCGGAACACAATTGAAGGAAAGTGTTCACGTGTTCATCGTACACGAACCTGACGGAGTTCGGTACGACTGGTTGGTGCTGGGTTTGCGCAGGGCGCAATTCGGACAACCGAGGAAGCAAAAGGACGGAAGAGTAGCTGACGTCAGCACGTAGTATACGTGCTGACGTCAGGTCGTCGTCGAGAAGACTTCGCGGAATCGTCACAGGAGTGACGTCATACTTCACCTTTGGAGTGAAGTTCACCTGCAGTGAAGTGAATTGAGGTTTGCCAGGACAAATAGTGAGTACTTTTTGTGATCACTTAACTATAGTTGCAATCTGTGGTTTAACTAATTCCATCGACTTAAAAAAGTTTCATCATCTGTGACTTTTAACTATTTCATAGAATAGGGGACTTGTAATATTTTCGTATTTGTGCATGCTTAATATTAACTTAGAATAGTTTAGGAAAAAGTGAACTTACGGGGAATCCACGCCCGTTTCCGGTCCCATTGAATTAAAAGTTCAAACACTTGTAAAATTTTATACATTACTGGACTTGTAATATTTTCACTCTTGTTCTTCAACTTAGAATAGTTTTGCAAATGCGGAATCAGCTCATTTGCGGCCTAACTCCAAATACTTGTAATATTATTTGAAACTTTTCTCAGACTTTGAAATTATTTCTTTTGAGTTGTACTTTGCTTTGGAAGTTTGGTTTAAGTTCAATTAAAGTTTAAGTTCAGTCAGATTAATCGAATTTAAAAATGGCATCTTTAACTTTGATTAAGAGTCAAAACAGCTGTCTAGCTAGAATAGAAAAGGCTTACGAGAACTACAAAAAGTCTCCTAAAGATCGTCTTGCCAAAGAATCTTATTTGTTAACTAGATTAGAGACTTTAGAAGAACAGTGGAAAGTAGCCGTTCACAATAATGATAAATTGCAACTTGAAGATTCTGATGTAATTCTGCAACATAAATATTATCAAGAAGACATGTTCGGTGACATCGAAGAGATGTATGTCGATTATAAATCTGACCTCAAAGAAGCATTATTGTTGATTATGTCTTCTTCAAGTTCTTCAAGCGCTAGCATTCAACATGCACCAACTTCCAAAAGCGACTTTAATGTGAGACTTCCTAAGATTTTAATTCCAACATTTTCAGGATTATATTCAGAATGGCAGACGTTTAGAGACCTTTATGTATCATTGATACATAAGAATGCCTCGATAGATAATGTGCAGAAAATGCACTATCTGAAGGGTCACCTTACTGGTGAAGCAGAACAGCTCTTAAGGCATGTTCCTATCACAGCAGCTAATTATCAGGAGTCATGGTCTCTGCTTAACAGTAGATATAACAATAAAAAACACCTGGCTAATTGTCTGCTGAGGCATTTTATGGATCAATCGAACATCAGAGTAGAGTCATCCAACGCAATAAAAAATGTTTTAGACACGATGAATGACACTTTGAATGGCTTGAGGAATTTGGGAATCGATGTAGAATCATGGGATGTAATAATTATTTATATCATCAGCACGAAACTTGATTCTGAAACACGTAAGCAATGGGAGGCTAAAATTAGCGTCTCAGATGACTTGCCCACGTTAACACAAATGCGCGAGTTTTTAGAATCTAGGTTTCGGTCGCTTGAATTTCTGAGCCCCATTCAAAAGTCGACCCCAAAGTCTTCAATCCAAAAACCAAAGGTAATGCACGCAATGCCTAATGATAATGTAACTGCCACAAATCCATGCCCATATTGTAAACAAACAGGTCATAAAATTTCTAATTGTAAAGATTTCAGCAAATTAGATTTCAGCGCTCGACACAACTTTGTGCAAACCAAAGGTCTATGCTTTAACTGTTTAGGACGGAACCATTCAGTTAATTCTTGTAACTCTTCCACCAAATGTCGTGTCTGCAAACACAAACATCATTCGTTGCTTCATCCTAAGCCAACTAATGAGTCGCGCACTTCCGGTTTACCTAAACCTGAAGCGTCAGTGGAAACATCGTTTGAAACATCACCTTCAAATGTCGCAGCACATTTTTCGAAGGAAACAGTTCCTAACCAGGTCCTGTTAGCCACCGCGATTGTCAAATCCCCGGCAAGAAACGGTAATGTACGTTTTCTGAGAGCCCTTCTAGATCAGGGTTCGCAGGCGTCATTTGTCACAGAATCGACCGTGCAACTACTCGGTCTTCGTAAGGCACCCACCAGAAGTGTCATTTCTGGGCTGGGTGGGGACAAAGGTACTTTGTCATCAAAACATGTCGTCGCGATGAAGGTGCAATCAAATCACGATACTAGTTTCCAGATAGAAGTACATGCGCATGTCTTAGGTGCCATAACCAGTCTGCTTCCATCTGCGAAAATCGTGAATATAGATTGGCCAGAATTGGCAGCGATTAGTTTAGCTGATCCCCAATTCAACACTCCAAACAAAATAGACATTTTGCTTGGTGCCGACGTGTACGGTAAAATCATGAGCGATGGATTGCTCAAAGGTCCTAATGGCGTACTCACTGCACAATGTACTGCCTTGGGATGGATCTTGTCAGGTCCCACTCATCAATCCGATGATGTTCAAACTCTCTCATCACATTGCCATCATAACGTGATCACCAGTTTGCATGCTCACGTAGACGATAACGAGTTGTTAAAACAATTTTGGCAAATTGAATCTGACTCTTTCCAACCAAAAATGCTCACACAAGAAGAGCAATTGTGTGAAGAAATTTATAGCAAAACTACACAAAGAGATCGAACCGGACGGTACATAGTACGTCTACCGTTCCGTGAGGACGACCCTCCATGCAAGTATGGAAACTCGAGAGATATTGCTCTGAAGAGATTTCATCTTCTTGAACAGCGTTTTAAGAAGAATCCCGAAATCAAGGCAAGTTACTCCGAAGTGATGCAGGAATACTCGGACCTTGGGCATATGGAACATGTAACTGGCAATGATGAAAAGAGAACAGAAAGTGTGTACCTCCCACATCACGCCATTATACGTCAAGATAAATCCACGTCCAAAGTAAGAGTTGTGTTCGACGCGTCATGTGTATGTGGAGAAGACGGAATATCTCTCAATAAGTCATTGATGATCGGCCCCACGCTTCAAGAAGACTTGCGTCACATTATTATGAGATGGCGCACACATCCTATCTGTTTGTGCGCAGATATTGTCAAAATGTACCACCAGGTCATTGTCAGCAGGCAGGACGCAGACTTCCAGCGACTAGTGTGGAGAGACGATCCAGAAACTGAAACAAAAGAGTTTAGATTAGTAAGAGTCACTTTCGGCACGGCGTCCGCTCCATACCTGGCCGTGAAGACGCTGCAGCAGCTGGCAACCGATGAAGGCGACAAATTTCCTGAAACAGCAAAAAAGATTAAAACCGACTTTTATGTAGATGACTTGTTAACTGGATGTGAGACAGTGGATCAAGGAATTAAGATTTTTCAGGAGATGTAGGAGCTATTAAGTAAAGGAGGATTCGAATTGCAGAAATGGGTAACGAACAACAAGGATTTGGCCAAGATAGTGATGGATAAACCACAAAAGGATAATAACAAAGTTGACATAAAGATGGATGAGGTCCTAAAAGTATTAGGACTCTACTGGGATAGAGAATCTGATTCTTTTCAATATTCTGTGCAACTTCCTATTCAGCAACATCCTATCACTAAGAGAAAAGTAATTTCTGATATCTCACGTCTGTTTGACCCATTGGGATGGGTCGCACCTTGTGGCATTGTAGCCAAAGTGATGATTCAGAAGTTGTGGTTAGCAGGACTAGACTGGGACGAAGAATTGCCCGATGACTTGCTGAAAGAATGGCTTACTTACCGGTCAGAACTGAAGTACGTTCGCGAAGTGTCCGTTCCACGATGGATAGAAGCCAAGAGTGATGACACCTCCAGGGAATTGCATGGTTTTTGCGACGCCTCTATTTCCTCATACGCATCAGCGGTTTATCTCAGAACAGTTGATGCTGCTGGCAGCACACATGTCAATCTTATCGCAGCAAAAACAAAGGTCGCTCCAACTATGCAGGTATCAATACCTCGACTCGAATTGATGGGAGCAGTCTTATTGGCAAAATTGATTACAGAAGTGGCAAGAGTACTAGGTATAACTAGCTCAGACATACACGGTTGGACTGACTCAACAGTTGTGTTGGCGTGGCTCAGTAGCCACCCAAGTCGTTGGACAACTTTCATAGGTAATAGGACTTCTGAAATCCTGTCAAAGCTGGACAACACTCAATGGGCACATGTCCAATCCAGTCAAAATCCTGCAGATATAGCATCCAGACAAAGCACTCCGATGGAACTTGCTCAGTGTAGCATGTGGCTGCAGGGTCCTTCATGGCTGAAAGAGCCAAATATTGAATACAAAAGACCGAAATCGGTCTCTACTGATATAGAACAGAGGAAAGTGAAGGTTCATTTGACAACTGACATATTAGATGATGATCCCATATGGAAACGATTTTCATCACTGCGAAGGCTAGTTCGCGTTGTTGCCTTTTGCCGTAGATTTTTGAAAATTAAGGATGTCAAATCGAACCAACACAAATTTGAACCTTACCTTACAAGTTCTGAACTTAGCGAAGCTCTTCATGTTTGCATCAAACAATGTCAAACCAGGGAATTGGATGACAAAGTTAAGCTGAAACCGCTTAATCCATATAAAGATGAACAGGGAATTTTAAGAGCCCAAGGAAGAATCCAGAATGCAACCCTTCCTGAAGCTACGAAGCACCCAATCATTCTTCCTCACAAGAGCCATTTCACCGCTCTAATAATTGATGACGCTCATCAACGTACCCTGCATGGTGGTCCCTCGCTTATGCTGAATTACTTGCGTTCTAAATATTGGATAATATCTGCCAAAGGTCTTGTCAAAACCCACGCACGCAAGTGTGTAAAATGTGTTCGACATTTAGCAAAGACCAAAAATCAATTCATGGGTCAACTGCCAGCAGCTAGAGTCACTCCAGCTCGACCGTTTTTGCATAGTGGAGTTGATTTTGCCGGCCCTTTTAACATTCACATGTCCAAAGGACGTGGCAATCGGTGCTATAAAGGCTACATTAGTCTTTTTGTATGTATGGTCACAAAGGCCATACATCTAGAAGCAGTAAGTGACCTTACTGCGGACAGCTTCATAGCATGTTTCAAGCGTTTTGTGGCTCGGAGAGGTCATATTAGTGACGTCTGGAGTGACAATGGGACCAATTTTGTGGCTTCTTCCAAGGAACTCAAGCGAATTGTTGATCCAAGATCAGATGTAGCCATTGACATACGTGAGTGGTTGAGTAACAATTGCGTAACGTGGCATTTCATACCTCCTCATGCACCCAACCACGGCGGCTTGTGGGAGGCTGGTGTGAAGTCGACGAAATTTCACCTCAAGCGAATCATACAAGACTCTAGTCTTTAGTCTCATTTGAGGAGATGACGACCGTCTTGTCCCAAATCGAAGCATGCCTCAACTCCAGACCTATATCCATGCTACCTGTGACTCTTGATAGCCAAATAGAAATGTCACCTCTAACTCCAGGTCACTTTTTAATCGGCGAACCACTCGTAGTTGTCCCTGAGCCAAACTATGAGCTAATCAATATTACTTCTCTCAAACGGTGGCAACTAACACAAAAAATGGTTCAGCATTTTTGGCGAAGGTGGTCGAACGAATACTTGGTGCACTGTTTGCAGAGATACAAATGGTCGAAGTTTACTCCTGAGCCAAATATCGGCGATATTGTTCTTGTTAAGAAAGACAACCTACCTCCAGCCCGTTGGTTATTGGGCAAAATAGTCAAAAAGCATCCTGGTTTGGACAATATTACTCGAGTGGTGACATTGAAATGCAACGGGTCTCTCATCAAGAGACCAACGTCAAAACTTTGTATTTTGCCAGTAACAGACTGATTTCCTAAAGCTACTTCAGTATTGTTTGTGGATTTCGTAATTTTTTAATTGTAAAATTATAAGCTAAAGGTTTTAACTTAAAAATTCTTAAATTTGTTAAGTTGTATAACATTGTTAAGTTTCTAAACTTAAATGTCAAGTTTTTTGTGAACTTAATTACTTATGTATTTTAAATTGTAATGTCAATCAACACCCCCCTTGACCTCATGGTGGGCGGTGTATATAATGAAGAACGTTCAATGACGTTCTTGGTGGGCGGTATGTTGAATGTAAAAGTTAGTTTCAAGCCAAAGTGAACTAGATGGCGCTGGAGGTCGCTAAAACACGCAAGCGTTGTGTTACGAGACCACCGGGCCATACTTTTAGCCGCCAATTTCGAATATACAGAACCTTGTGTCAATAGCAAACGGTGTTTTTATTTCACCTACCTCGATCACGCGACCCTAAGGCTTGGATATTATACAAATATTCTGATTAATAATAACGCTCTGGGATTCATAAATTTTAAATTGAATAATTACCTATTCAACATGCAAGCATTATAATATTAGAGAAATTATTGACCGCTTTTTCCCTTGAAATCAGATAAAACAGTGGCCAGCTCAAACAAGCATATCATAAATTATAACTGAGTTTGACAATGTTTATTAAAAAAAAGAAAAATTGCAATTCTTTCATCCAGAGCTGTCATTTTTTAATTCTTATAAATAACATGCGACCCACCCCAGCTTTGCACGAGTAACTAAGAGTCTCCTTTTATTTGTTTAAAACGTTACATTGACCACACACGCCCGCGGCCTGCACGCACTCGCGCGTCGCTTCTGCGCTATTACACCACAGGATAAACTAATAGAAGAATTGATCGCGCAGAAAATCAAAAAGTAAATCGCTCATCAAAAAAGTATGGTGTAAAATGCAAAATGTATGTACATTAAATGAAGAAGATTTCTGTTATTATGAATTTGACAAGTAATAATACATTCTAGCACAAAGAGTACAACGTAGCAACTAATGAAATTTTTAATTAAAGTCTTAATGTAAGAAATGGTTACTGGGAGTCAACCGTAACAGATAGAGATATATCGTGCAGTTTTCTTTAGAATTTGAGAAGAACCAATTCTTTTTACACGACTATCCAAAAAAGGAGTGTTATGTTTTTAGCATTCATGCATGTTTGTATGTGAGTTTCTTTATTCCACTATAACTTTTAAATGCCAGAACAGATTTAGATGTATGGGGTATTGTTAGAATCCTTACATCCCGCCGAGTAACATAGGTTATATTTTTTTTGAAAACACTCATTGTGGTGGCAGTATGGCACCCATTTTCAAACTCAAAAAAAATATTTTTTCTTCAATATGGATATCAAATTAAAGGTCTTGATAAGCCCATCCCTACTTTTTTTCGGCAGGGCAGGCGTGTTTTTGTAGCTTTTAAGCTAGTTATTTGCATAATTTTTATGTATCTATTATGGTTTAGCCTACGTAAGACATGTAAATTTATTTTTCGGTGGCTTGGTTGCAAAATATGTTTTTTTTTCATCTTAAATAATAACTTCTTTAGGTTTTATTATATAGATAAACCTTCAGTGAAAAATTATCAAACTGGTGGTGAAACCGCAACAAAATTCTTTTCGTGGAATTCTTTAGAATGAGTTAGTGGATACAGACAGCAATACAGACATACGCGGAAAGCGAATATGTTGCATACTATACAAAGAACAGAAGATATATTTATTGCGTATCCCATAAAGCAGCCCACGGTCCATTTATTTATTGCCGCGTCTACAGCAAATTTCGCTGCATTCCCGCACAATGCAACGGAACTGTGGGGCGTACGGCAAGTGCTAGCACGCGGCGTGGTGTGGAACGAGCTACGAGTTAATTATTAAACTAACCTACGCAACTGCAAATGCTGCCTTCTACGTGTTTGATTCTTATTCTTTTCAGCCTCACTTTGTATAGTTATGGTCTAATAAGTTTAATTGTTTATGCTATGTTTTGCGTTTAACTAATCTTTGATCTGATCGTAAACGATAAAAACCACGACGTTGCAAATTGCGTAAAAGTCTAAACTTATTTTCGGTCAGAGGATACGAAACGGGCACTATGAAAACCTAACCTAATAACGTCAAATTAAAACTCTATGTATCTTCCATATATGTGGTATATGGAAGTATTAGAATAAAGAAACTACAACTCGCTACCTCGGTAATTGACCTTGACTCTGTAGGTCAGTTTAGGTTAGGAGTCACCCGTTAGCTACACTCCAACCTTATATTCGTTTCTTTCCTTCGCCTTTTAACCCTCGATAGGCTGTCGATAGTTTGAAACCGGGAAAAACAGACGCTAGCAAATTGTTCTACAGCAGCTGTTTCAATTATAACTTTATTTTGATCGGTTGAAACATGACAACATTCCTTGCCTGGTAGATAACCTCTTTGCAACCGTGCAGTTTGTGTAGGTAAGCACAAAGTATCATCTAAAGCAGAGTTTCTGTTTTAATTTTACACCTTTTTAATTTTGCTAAAAGTTTAATGTAACTTGTTGTTTGTAATATTGTTAGTATAACAAGTTTTAAATCCACATTTAATAACACGAGAATAGTAGGGGGTTGGAAATCTTTAGCATATATTTTTTTAGCATATTTCTGCACAGTAAACATCTGAGTTCGCTGACTGTTGTGTGTAAGTTGTATGGAAATTACAATAATAACTCTACTTCTACTACTATAATCATGCAATATTACTTTTTAGGTAAACAAATAACGTGAAAAGGTACTTCACCTTACCTTTCCATACATTAGGTTTTAACTAACTGCGCCCGCAGCTTTGCCCACGTGGTAATATCTCTGGGTTAAAAGTAACTTATGTTATGTATTTCAGGACCAAAACAACCTATAAAGAACAATATATTACTAACATAAACACAATATATTACATTTTATTAAAATTCATTAATCTGTCAAATAGTTTTTATCGATGTCTCGACTTATACCAATTGGATTGAGAAACAAAAAAGACCAAATTTAAAGTCAACATTTAGGCTATTCATAAGTGAAGACTGCCTTTCAATCTGTTCATTGGTAATTACGTAATATGCGAATATACAAACAGAAACACAGAAGGTTTAAAAAAGATGAAGTCTACACGGCAAAACGAGTGAAGCATAGCAAATGGCGGCATATGTATGCGTGAATGGATAACATGTGGCTGATTTTGAGATTTTCATCACAACAGATGGTGTTGATTTCGATATTTCGTGAGAACTTGTCTTAATTAACACTACTAGTTAATCTAAGATTAAGATTTTGCTGCGATGTTGCGGTCAACGGTATAACATGGTGTAAGTGTGTGCGTGAGGCTTGTGCGTACGAGCGGATTGGCAAATCTTGGGTGCTTCACTTTTGACTTAGTTGAATGGACTCAATTTTTTTTTATAAACCTTGACAGAAACCATTTTTTTATTTTTCTGTTTTTGTTCTGGCTTATTTTATATAACCTTGCGCATAAAAAATCTTTTTACTTTTGCTTTATTATTTGACGACCGTCTAGTGGCTAGTGACCCTAACTACAAAATCAATCGGTCGCGGATTTGAATCCCCTCTGCAATCATTTTTGTGAAGAGCAGAAATATTCGTAATTCAATCAATATTTGTGCTGCAGAAGAGAGCAATTCGTTCCATATACAATATGAAATCCCACGATTCTCTGAGGAAACGTTTAAATATATATATATATGAAAATATAATGTAAGTTCGGAAGAATATCAATAGCTTTGTTTACAAGCACAAATTAAAAATGTGTATAACCCCTGACTCTCCACCCCCCATTATAGCTAAGAAGCATCTCGATCACATCAGCTTTTGATTTCAAACACAAAAATCGTTCCATCCGTTTGAGAGCTAAAATCGTCACCCCCATTCCCCCCCAATTATAACTAAGAACCGTCTCGTTTACCGCAAATTAGAAAAGTGAAAAACAACATCTAAATTGGCCCATTTGATTGGAAAATACGATTTTCACCCCCCTTTTCTCAAATCCTCCCTCCCTCCCATATTGCTAAGAACCACGTCGTTTACCTCAGCTTTGAAACATGAAAAACCACGTCTAAGTTGGTCCATTCCATTCTTTTGGAAAATACGATTCTCACTCCCTTTTTCTCAACTCCTCTCCCTCCCCCTTTTTCTCAACTACTCCCCCTCCCTCTTTTTCTCAACTCCTCTCTCTCCCCCCCACCCATAAAGCTAAGAACCATCTCAATCACATCAGTTTTCAAACATAAAAAAACTGCATCAAAATGTGTCCATTCGTTTGGGAGCTACGATCCTCACTCCCATTCTCCCCCTCCCCCCTCTTCCACCTCCCCCATTATAGCTAAGAATAATCTTGTTTATCTTAGCTTTGAAATATAAAAAAACCACAGCTTAATTGGTCAATTGGTTTGAAAGGTACGATTCTCTAACCCCTTTTCTCAACTCCCTCCTCCCCCCCCCCCCCCTCCCATTAAGAACCATCACGATCACATCAGTTTTCAAACATAACAAACTCATCAAAATTGGTCCATTCATTTTGAGCTACGATCCTCACCCTCATTCCCCCCACCTCCCCACCCTCCCCCTTCCCCATTATAGCTAAGAACCATCTTGTTTACCTTAGCTAACAAACATAAAAAAACCACAGCTAAATCGGTCTATTCGTTCGAAAGCTACAATTCGCACCCCTCTTTTCTCACCTCCCCCTCCCCATATATCTAAAAACCATCTCGATCACATAAACTTTCAAACAGAAAAAACTGCATCTAAATTGGTTAGAAATGTGTAGAAATAGAAAAATATTTACGAAGAGCAAGCGGATTAAAATGAGCCCATCCGTTGGGAATGTATAAATTTATTAAATTTCAACCTCATAACTTCATCAGCAGATCTAGTTTGACCTTCATCATCATCATCATTATCATTGATAGTTTCATCTGACTTTTATGACTGCAGGGCATAAGCCTTCTTTTACTCCAATCCTCTCTATCACGAGCCTAGCTGTGTCAGATTATTTTCACAAACATAAGAATTCCATTAAAATTTACATGTTTGACATTATGTCATCTAAAGTCAGAAGTAAAAAACTCGCATGTCACCAATAATTTATTAATAGCAGTTCATCACAAAATGTTTTATTTTTGTTAGGCCTAAATAGGTTACGGCCTTATTTATAAAAAGATAATTAACGTCAATTAGTACTGCGCAGTACAATATTGTAGTGCGCAGTATTACTAATCAATGCTTAACTTTTTATAAATAAGGCATTAACATTATCTAATGTTCAATCAAATCAATTCATCAAATTTGTTCATTTAACACATGTAATTTACAGAAAATATCCTGAGCATTACACAGTGGAAATGATACGGATGACAAGAACCATTTTAAACTTACCCAGAAAAATAGCTCGCTTTATATATCATAATGTATTTATGTCGAATGAAATAGTGATTACCTCTCGCCTGATGTCAAAGTATATCAGGCTGCCCAAGGGCCTCTGACGTGGCTTAATCTATGCTATCATATGTAAATAACGCGGACCGACCGCTTCACGTAGTCATATATGATCATCTAGATTTTGTTATATCGCAATTATCTGCCCCATACGTTCCCACAGCTGGTATACAGGCATCGACTGAAAATGCCATGTTTCTGTGAGAAAACGTGTGCAGATACTATATATAGTTTTCTAGTCCACTGTCCGACTTATCAGCCTATAGAATATAATTATTTATAAGTAATATTGTATATTAGTCTACAGATGCGTGTGAAAAAAACATTTTAAAAACAATATTTAGTGGCGCACGAACAAAGGAAGCTATAAAAGTGAGTGTTAAAACTAACAGAGCATAAAAAGTATGTGCTCATTAAACCTGAATGACCCCTATGAATATTCGAAAATATTTGCGAACGTCAAACTCCATGATTTACATATATGACTTCATATTGCATTTAATTGCGCTGTTCTCTTTTTATGGTAAATACTATGTTACCAGTATGAGCACTTTTAAAAACAAAAATTTCTGCTTTTAAAATGCACACACACTAATACCATTTTACGAGTATTTTCTACTTGATTCAAGACACATTCGTACTTTTATACAGTTAGTTGAGTTAGTCTTAAAACATTGAGAAGTAACTTATTTTATTTTATAACTTCAATGCTTTTAAATCCCTACTATCAAGAAAAAACGTTATTTCACGCAACGATGCTTTATTGTAATTATACGCAGAAAAAAAACGTTATAGAGATGTTTGTTAGCTACATAGATCTCGGAAAAAACTTCAATGGTTGCTTGATTGATTGTTATTGAGGTAGTACTGGCTTCTGGTGTCAGAGTTAGTCAGGCCTCCTGACTTCCTTTGACATGTTTTAATGACTGCTTTTAATCAATAACGAAATTTATCTACAAAGTAATAATATATATGGATGCAAGATGCTGTTATTTATCATTTTTAAAAAATACCACAAATTTTAAAATAGTAGTGCAGTTTTTACACATCTATGTTAAATTGTTTTGCTCACTAACTTGCCACGTTAATTTTGTCTATGCTATAATAAAGAGCAAATAGTCTTATCCCATCAGGTGAGAATGTGCCAAATATAATGTGCCAAATATAATGTATTGAGCTCTAGCTTAATTTGAAGTGAAAAATAATACTACTTACCGCTTTTATGTAGTATCCATACAGTAATTATATGTTAAAAGCCTTTTATATTTTTAAACGGTTTTATATAGTTTGAACTCTTTGATGATTTTTGTTTGTTTATTTGTTTAGGTCGAAGCTAGTTATTGAAATTTTACCCCTTTCCAGTTGACCGATTGATCTGAAATTTGGTACACACCTTTAGTTGTAATGACAATACAATTATGTACATTCAGTATCATTGTAAATCCAAAATGGCCGCCACATAATTTTTTCAACCTCCTCTGTATTGGTATAAAATGGAAGGACTTGACTAGTAGAATGAACACTCACTTTCACTCCATGAAAACTCCATATCCAAGATGGCTGCCATCACAAAATAGTGGATATATTTTTTTCAATCCCCTCAAATATGGATTTATCAAATGAAAGGGCTTGACAAGTAGAACACAGCACTTCAGAATTAACTGAATAAAAAACTAAACCATTTTATATGTGTTACAAGCTAAAAAATAAAATAAAATTGTGGGGCGTAATGTAACCTGAGTAATAGAGAAATACTACTGGCTACAGGATTATATTTTATTAAATAGTACATATAAAAAATAAAAATAAAAACTTTATACGTAATTTAACAAATTTCAGAAAATACACGAAAAGTGTGCCATCCTCATTCCATCACAGTCGAGTTATTTGACATAAAAAGATATATACAAACAATGCTTGGTACATATATTATGTGTTTTTTTTAACATTGTGTGGTAGTTAGAAATGTATTGGGCTAAACTATGTATTTATTGTTTCATGTCGATAAACACATTACATACACATGGAAGAGAGGCACGTAGTTAAAACTGTTTAAAGATGTAGGCCAGCTCAACTAGCTGTGCTATGTGGGTTCCTGTAATTGCTTGCATGTCGTAAGAGGCAGTGCAGGCCTCTGGTGGCAAAGTTTGTCAGACCACCCGAGGGCCTGTGACATGGCTTAACGACTGCTAGCAATCAATAACAGATGAAACTGTCAGTTTAACGTGTAAATGCTTTCATAACAAAAGTGTTTGGTGCGGAGCGTAGGATCGTAGTGTCGTTGGATTCTAACGTGCACTAATATATCGCTTGGCTGCCATCGATCCTGTAGTGTACACTATCGACTTGAAACACATAATCAAACATTGGTCTAGCTATGTGGGCAGACACGTCTTACTATCTTTTGCATTATATCCTGACCTAAACTTGGTTCCCTGTATCTAGGGAATCAAGAACTGCAAAGACCGTGGTGCAACGAACACACAGACAAGTAGGTACCTGTCATTCAAACAAATATTTGCCCTGCACGGGAGTCAAACCCGCAGCCTCAAGCAAAATTCTGCTCATCACCAACTACGCCATGGAAGCCATCAACTACGTAAACTTACCAATAAAATATCGTCTGAACAGATCCGTTTTTCATTTTAAAACACGCCTATTTTAATTAAAGGTTCTTGCAATGTGTGTATGTACGTTTGTTTACGTCAAATCTTGCAAGATGAATTATAAACACTTCCTCTTAACCTACGGAGTTGATGTTTTACATGTTGGTTCAGTTCCGATGACAATGCATTTTTATTGTAAGCATGACTTGAACCGACATCCAGGATTAGCTACAGATAAAGGAATTCTTTAACAGTTAACAGCACAGACTCGAAATTATGTGACCGCATTAAAATTTGATTACGATAGCTGGTTTTAAGTTTTACCATGACATGGCTGCTGCACTCTGGGTTGGGTCCTGAGTAGGGAACTCCTCAACGGTAACAGCACATACACGAAATGTAGTATACGCATTTAATTGTTTTAAGTTTCACCATGACATGGCTACTGAATAAAAGTTTTTTTTAAATTCTAATCTTATTTACATTTAATTAGTTATTGTTTTTTGATAGATGTTAAATTATTAAGTAAGGGATCTATTAAACCATTTATTACATCCATGCGGTGAAACAATCACCGTTTATCTATGCAAATAAGCTCTTTCTTCACTCTCGTTTCGTATAAATCGTATTATTTTGAGCATCTTTACAAGCAAGTATCTGCCATAATGTAGACTTGACAAGAACACGAGGTATACGCAACGTATAATACATTCGAATAAGACATATTTATTCGGAACACATTTCTTTTTGCTTATTTATTCATAAATCGTACGACGAAAGCATATGTATCTACTTATTTAAATATCTCCGTATATTTTCATGCATTCCACCACCTTGAGCTTGTGCTTGCAAACGTAACTAATACATGAGTACTACAAACGATTCTAACAGATAATTTGTTTGCGATAAGGTATGATAAGGACGCAGTGGCGGTGGTAAAGGAGTATTTTTTTACTTTAACTTCAGTGTCCCACTGCTGGGCAAAGGTCTCTCTCAATTCCTTACATTTATCTCAGTCTTCTGCAAGTTCAAGCCAATTTCCTTCGTAAATATCGAGATCGTCGCGCCACCGCTTCCTTGGACGGCCTCGACGCCTTCGTCAGTCTTTGGGTACCCAATAATAATAATAATAATACCTGAAACCATACAGCATATCACAGGAGCTTGCAGTTCGATAACACAGACAGACTATAAACATAGACATGATCAAATAGCTGCCATCATCCATCAGTACCTTGCATTTAAATATAAACTTATAGTTGAGAAAATAGCTTATTACAAATACACACCAGAAATAATCTACGATTCGCGTGATTTTAAGCTTTTTGGATAGGACCATAATAACAGACAAGACAGTACACTGCAATAGACCGGACATCACGTTACATGACAAGAAAAATGAGACTGTATACCTTGTTGACATTGCTGTACCGAATACCCATAATCTTGCCTCCACCTACACCGAAAAAAGAGCCAAGTATACTGATTTATGTATCGAAATGAAATCGCAATGGAAAGTTAAAACTGTTAAAACAGTACCCATAGTAATTTCATCGACAGGCGTCATTCCCTATTCACTCTTCATGAGCCTAGATGTTTTAGACATCCACAAACTAACATTTATACTGTTGCAGAAAACAGCCATATTGAATACATGTAGGATAGTCCGCAGTTTTTATCAACGGAATGATAAAATTACGCCATACTGTTTTCGTTTGGCCAAAAGCCCGCGAATTCGGTTTAAGCACCTCGGAAACGAGAGAAAAATAAACGAAATATAAGAATAATAATATATTCGGGACAATTCCACACCAATTAACTAGCCCCAAACTAGGATACCCTGTACTATGGGTACTAGATAACGGATAAACATACATATATACGAATATTATAACATATTGTTGACATATTTTTAAAAGTATTGACTCGGAAACAAACATTTCTGCTCATCACACAAATGATTGCACCTTGCAGGATTCTTACCCGCAACCGTTTGATTACGTACCTAGGATCACTAGCCACGAGACCAACCGGTCGTCAATGTGTGGCGATCTTTGACCTTCTTTCGGGATGCATCCTGATCACACTTACTTCACTTTAAATCCCGAAACATAGTAATTCCCCACGCGAAAATCGGCATATACTCGTTTGCCATGGAAACGACATAATAAGCAGTCTGTCAAAAAGCATCAAGAGCGTTGGTGCCGAAGAGAATACAAAACGTTAGTGCTATACTTTTGCATTCGTTTTTAATATCCTAGTACAACATATGATGCTTTTTTAGCGATAAACTGTAGTCCGGGCGGACGAAGTCGCGGGCGAAAGCTAGTATTATAAAATAAATAAAACAGTAGTTAAGAACAGGCTTAGTAGCATCACAGTACATTAAGGACTATGTATATATTGTAGTAGCATGCTTTTAAGGACTATATATGTACTGTGATGCTCCTAATGAAATACTAATATTATTATAACTGTTGATCGTGCTCAAAGGCATAGTCAAAATAAACTATATAATTTTTGCTTTCAGCTAAATATCCCGCAACTGATTGATAATACTTCGTAAACTAGTAAGTACCTATTAGTAGTAAGGCCTGCAAGTTTTTACTTTGTAAGCTTATATTAGCGAATGTCATACAGTAAGTATTATAGCAAATTAGTAGGATTTACTTTAGACTATACTTTTTAGATATCTAGATGGAATAACGTTTTTTTTATATGCTCAATGTCTGATTTCACACACTTATTTCAATTTATTTTGTCTTGTATGTACCAACGTTGTCTGATCAACAAGTGTAAGAGTTAAATGAAATATTGTTGGAGTATTTAGTACATACAGATTAAATAAATTTGAATTTAAATACTTTTTTAAAATAATAGTAACGTTTACGTCTATTCATTAGTTAAAAGCTAAATAAATTCTCAATGTAAGTGTACATTTGCAAATGTTGACATAAAATAATTAATTATATTGAGATTAATGAGAAACGACCATTTCCAAACACTCCAAACACGCGATAAAGACAAGTTATGTTTACATGCCGCCAAAACAGCTATGATGCACAAAAATGTGATATGTACGGCTCCGAAAATTTATAATAAAATCCCTAGTCAAATAAAAAATCTAAACTCAATATTATTTAAAAAGACATTAAAAAAAGTACTGACTGATAAATGCTATTATACGATAAATGACTTTTTAATTGATAAATTATAACTATATTTTTTGACTACAGTTTAACACTCAAACTCTTTTACTTGTGTGCTGTTTATTTATTTTTTACAATTATCGGCTGTGTTCACATTGTTTTTTGTTATTATTATTTCATTTTTATTCTTGTATTGTTGACATATTTTATTGTTGTTGATTATGACGAATTTTAATACCAAGAAGTGCCAATTGTTGCCAATTGTCTTTTTGTCACTTCTCTCTGATAATATTAAATTGTGAAATATTATCTAGTTTATGGCATTGTATAGTCAGATTTGTTTTTATTTATTATTGCATGTTATTTTAATCTGCATGCTATTTACGAATAATTAGTATTTTTTTAATTTTGTACGCCTGTGAAAGGCAAAACGTGAGCTACTATACTAACAGACTACTATCATCTGTGCATTATTGTGATGTATACTCATGTTTTATGCAAATAAATAATCTTTATCTTTATCTTTACTCCTATAGAAGGAATGTGAAAAAAAAAACTCTATGAGCGCAGTGGAGATTTCAAGAAGAATCAAAACATGATTTTCTTTCAGATGTTTTAGTAGAGAACCACTAACATTTAATATAATTATCTATAAAAAAAAACTGATCTTTCTATACACACCTAGAGAATATAATATGTAGGAGGATCTTCATTTTTTTCTAGTCTCATCTTGTTAATCGGATTAAAATAAGGACGCAAAAAAACAATGTTGGTGTACATTTAAGTAAGTTACGCTAAATGTATATTAAAAGGCGCCGCGTGGTTCGTATATAAGGAACACGCTTTTTAATTTTCTTTATACCGGCTTTGTTGAACTACAAAACAAATTGGTTTTATTTTAGTTTCAGTATTTCGAAAGAAATTACCAGCGCAGAGTTAATTAAGAATAAATTGAAAGGAAAAATGCATTTGCTTTTCGTATTTTATAAACGGAAAATAAATACTTTTGGTAATGTCTTCAATACATAATTGTAAACACGTCAGATGTTATAGGATTGGTAATAATTATAGTAATATCGATTGGTAATATATTGCCACGACGAAAAAGGTTGTTTAGTTTTGTAAAATCCTGTGATTAATGCGACTACGCGACTTCATCGGGAACAAAACTCATGTTATCATGTATTCCAAAGCAAAAGATATTTAACTCAGCTCTACAGTATGTGAACCAACCAATTAAAAACCCAACAGAAATGATGAACAAACTGCACGGTTCTGGAAATTTGCCTACAAAATAAAGGTAATTTATCTCATAAGGTTTCGGCATGACCAACAATAATTGTGTTTTTAGAAGAACAAACGGACGGTTAATTTGCTAACATTGTTTTACCCAGAAGTCACAAAGAATATAAACGTAGATTTTTCAAATTTAAATCCTTTGTTTGGTGATGTGTGCTTTGAATGTACAAAGTTGGTAGGATTTAGGTAAAGCCTAGTACTACTATTTATTCTGTGGTAAATCTCAAATATTTTTTTATTTTTAGGTAAGTTAAATATTTGCGCTAATACGAGTATAATATTTTTGTGCCTACGTTCGATAAACAAGTTTATTTCCTTTTTATCTAACCTTTACCATGTGCTGGCATGGCATAGAAAAACCAGGAGAGGTGCTTACATTTCTGAGCCCGAATCGTACAAGGTTAACATTAGCCTAATAAATAGAGAAAATGGAAATAGGTAAGTAATTTTAAATTCTATTACCAATGACCTGGTTCAAAAGAGGAAAATATTTAAAACTAGCGGCGCCATTATTTTTATCGATTGCTCGGCTTCTACTCATCTGATTGAGATACCAAGTACGTCAGATTTTAAATAAAAAACTAAGCTATCCAACAATGAAAACCGCAATGATGAACAAACAGACAAACAAATAGACAAACAAACAGACAATCGCGATTTAAAAAAAACTTTTCTTTAGCTAATTTTAAGTAACGTTTTTTTTAATGATCTTCTTTGTATATAATTCTTGTAACATATTGATGTACTATGTGAATAGATATAGATAGATAGATTTAGATTAGTTCTTTAAGACGTTGCTTAGCTTCAGCCATCATGAATAAACATTATGTTTAAATTCTTCTCTAAAACAGTATGGAGTTGATTCCAGTTCAAAGTTACTTTTGTATGTGTAGTTAATAATATGATGAATAGTCTCACGTTCCTCGTTCCGATGATACCTGCCGTTCAGAAATTTGGGTGCGCATCGGCCAATCTGCAGCCGGGCGTTGGGCCGGTCGGCGACCCGTGCAGTGGTCCACGGTCGGTTGGGAGACTGGTGTATCCCTTTTGTGACGTGCTTGTCGATACCGGGACTATGGCCTGAAATAGTCGACGGAATACGCTTAATATGTGTTATTGAAATGATGTAGTAGAAAGGATGAAACAAAACAACAAAAAATAGAAGTGGGTTGGGTATCGATACTCCAAAATAGGACAAAATGAAGGAACAAATGTAAATATCGTAGCAGAATGAGTTAAATTAGCTTTTGAGTAGTAGCTATATATATTTCCGCCCGAGACTACCTTCATACCTAAAGCTCCTCTGCCGTTGGAACTTATGGCTTAGGAGTACAGTATACAAATAATCAGCACGTCCCACTTATCAGTCGGTTGTCCTAAGCTGGTCAAGGCACGCAAATCCTTGATGAAATGATCAACCAAATATCTCAAAGATCACTTTGACTCACTTGAAACCTGCTCATGTTAATAATTATTTAATTAAAATGATAATCTATTAATTATTACAAGGTACAATATACCTACTTTATTTACTCAAAAATTGTTCAGCCTTCAAATAGTTTTATCGATAGCTCGGCTTCTACTTATCTGATTGAGAAGCCAAGTATACCAAATTTTAAATCAAAACCTTAGCATCAGTGAAAACCGCAAGTAAGTTAAGAAACGTAGATAATTTATTTAATTATCGACTTTACTTATTTTTTACTTATTGATTTGTTTGTTTGTTTGTCGTATGAGGTAGAGCTGGCCTCTGGTGTCAGAGTTTGTCATACCGCCTGAGGGCCTCTGACTTGGCTTAACGACTGCTATTAATCAATAACAGCCGGGACCGACAGCTTCACTTGCCCTCCAAAGCACGGCGCGATGGAAAACCGCACATAACTCAGAAAACTCATTGGCGAAGCCTAGGTTCTGAACCCGATATCGTTGCATTCTAAATTGCACTATAGAACCGTTAGGCCACCATCGCACGATTTTGATTGATTTATTATAAGTAAATATATAGATAGAAGATAGATGGATCAGTTTTTTATAACGTTGCTTGGCTTCTGCCATCAAAAATAGTATGGAGTTGATTCAAGTTAAAGGTTGCTCTTGTATGTGTAGTAAATAATATGATCAATAGACTCACGTTCCTCATTCCGATGACACCTGCCGTTCAGGAATCCGAGTGCGCACAATCAGCCGATCTCCAGCCGGGCGTTGGGACGGTCGGCGACCGGTGCAGTGGTCCGCAGTCGGTTGGGAGACTGGTGTAGCCCCTTTGTGATATGCGCTCCGATACCGGGACTATGGCCTGAAATAGTCGGCAGAATATGCTAAATATTTAATAATGATGTTAAAGAAAGGATAGCAACAAAACATACAAAAAGTAATTAGAAGTGGCCTGGGTATCAATAAATGTAAACATCGTAGCAGAATGAGTTAAATTAAATTTTTGTTCCGTTCATTCTGCTGTTACTTTTAAGAAATTATGATAAACTAGCTGCACCCCGCGGTATCACCCACGAAGATGATGATGATAATGCTGAAAACATCCTTTTATTTCAGGATCTAATGTATCTACATACCAAATTTCGTCAATATCCGTTCAGTAGTTTCAGCGTGAAGACCCGGCAATTATGTAGTTATAGTCACACACACACTCACATACTTTCGCATTTATTATATTTGTAAGATATAGGATAGTTATTTTTTATTGTTCATCAGAGGTAGGTTGAGCGGGTGATGAAATATCGCAGTTTTTGGCAATATAATGCATAAAACACTTATATTTATACATATGTAGCTGTATTCTGAATATTTAGATAAGTAATTATGGGTTTATCGATGTTTGGATGTACGGAGTTTGACACTCGGCCTTAGCCAACTGCGGTGACGCTAAGATTTTATCACGTAGTGAAACACTGAGCATAGCTCATTCCATTGCACGCTGAACGACTTTGAGCTTGTGTATGAGACCAATAGTTAGCAACCACGTCTCAGTGCCGTATTTCATCACTGGTAACACGCACTGATTATACACTTTCGTCTTAAGGCTCTGCGGTATCTGCGACGCGAAGATATAGCGCAATTTTCCGAACGCTGTCTATCCGAGTTGGATTTGTCGGTTGACCTCTTTGTCGAAGTTGTATCTTCCCAGTTAGATCGTCTGACCCAAGTAGACAACAGCTCAACAGCTCAACAGCTTCGATAACATCGTTCCCAACATAAACCGGCAAGGGAGCGCCATGGGCATTTGACATGATGTTCAAATCATGTCAATGTCTTACCCATGTTCATTTTAAGATCCAGCTGTTAGGAAACAATATTGAGGTCACTGAGCATTGTGTTTAGGTCTTCCAGGGTTTCTGCCATGATGACTATATCATCGGCAAATCGAAGGTGAATGATGCATTAGCCATTGGTGTTAATATCATATCCGTTCCAGTTCAGATGCTTGAATATATCTTCCAGTACAGAGGTGAACAGTTTCGGAGAAATAACGTCTCCCTGTCTCACCTCTTTTTGCAAATCGATAGTATTCGTGCTCCGATCTTGGAGACGGACAGTCATGGTGGCCTTGCTGTACAAACACTTCAAAACTTTGATGTACCGGTAGTCAATCTGGCAACGCTGTAATGACTGTAGCACTGTCCAGGTCTTGACTGAATCAAAGGCTTTCTTGTATTAGGTAGGTAATGACTAAACTTTCATTGTAAACCATGTCATGTACAAGAATATTTGGTACCGAAATACACCGAGAACAACTCACCTGATTTATAGGGACAGTTTCACGTGACACTCATCAAATCATAACGCAGTAGGCTTAATTAGCCTGTGCTTTGAAAAGTCTAGTCAAAGTGTAGACCTCCTCTCCTCTTTTATTGCCGGACATTCACGAACTTAGCGGCACAATACAAATTGTTTGTTATTTCGCTTCAACTATCCAATCGCCATTGTATGATTTTCCATCTTCATTTGCTCAGGGACTTCCTGTATTGTGGACGTTTTCCCACGTTATCCCACCTTTGGATGACGGTGGATGGTCAGAAAAGCCATGAATCAGCGTCAGGATGATCAATGCTGCGTCAGGATCATCGATGTTGGTATCCATAGTGGCAGCTTAAATTGTAGGCACTGACGGTGGTTATGAAATCACGGGCTTAAATCATACGTTTAATTTGAACGTGTACAAACAATAAGATCAGTCTACTAATTCCAAATCACAGTAAATATAGGTAGGTCGAATAAGCGGAGTCGAGAAAACGCAGTATTCCTGACGCTCACGTGTGACACGACTGCTCTGCTCCAAAGTTCTCGCCGAAAGTGCCAATCGTCGCTCTCTTCACACCACCCACCGCCGATTATACCCGAGCGTACATGCTTGCGACCATCGTTTGTTTACGCTTTACGTTCCTCATCTCCGACACATAAATTAAAAAAAAAAACATTAACAGTAAAAATAGTATACTATATATGTGTGTGTTTTTACTTATATCTGAGTTAATTTTATTTCCCAATGTTGAGTGGCTCATCTTCAACATATACATAATTTTGTGGGACCATCCCTAAAGCATAAAACACTCTAGAAAAAAAAACCTAGTGACGGAAATATCGCGTCATAAAGTGGGTGAAAGTTAATAAAATTAAGTCATTCCCTTATTTTCCACCGGGTCGAATTGAGAACCACCTCTGTTTTTGAAGTCGTTTAAAAAAATGAAAACTCGTCAAAGCTATAGGCAAATGTATGTAAATAATAAAAAGTCGACAAAGAGAGAAAGTCGGCAAATATATGAAATGATATAGGAAAATGAAAAAAGTCGGCAAAGGCCATACTTTGAAATTTATTAATTTCTAAGAAGTGGGCTAAATGTGAGGTAAAAATATAGAAAATAAACAAAAAGTCGGCTAAGTATAGCTTTGCGGACTTTTTGTATTTTTATATGAAATGAGTTTAAATAAAAAAGTCGACAAAAAGCGAAAGTCGACAAATGCCAAACCATTATAAGCGTTGTATTTTTATATAGGTAAGTCCAAAAAGAAACCGTTATAACCATAAAATATATCTGTTAAATATATCTATTAAACCCATGAAATATATCTGTATGTCCGTGTGTCCTGTCTACTCTGCCACAGCGGCATAAGTTCTGAAGTTACTCGTATGAACGACGAATAAGGTAGGCCGACCTCTGGTGTTAGTTTGTCGGGCCGCCCAAGAGCACAACTGCATAAATTGTAAGTAAGCGGGGCCAAAGGTTTAATGTGCCCGCCAAAGCACGGAGCGATGACAATTCCGCACATAACTTATAATCATTTGTGAGCGGCCGTGGTTCGAACCCGATATTTCAGGTTTGCAAAGCACACATTATAACTGCTCCGCCATCATTTCTTTGTTTCCTTTTAACTAGGGAAGATCCATACTACTTGAATACTATGCATACTGCTGAATTATCACGGTCCACTAAAACTGCGGACTACTACCGACCCTAGCCGTGTGTGATACCCTAAGATGCTATAATATTTTATGTGCAGATATCGTAACATCAAATATTATTGTATCTTAGTCGTCTGTGACGCCCTTTAGACTGGAGTATAACTCCAATTAATGCATCATTATAAGCCTTTTGCCTCTTTTCTCTATTATTTCCAAGGACTTAAGCAGCTATTCTACTGTTTTTTAGGGATCTCTAATCAATCAAAAAACTATTTGTGTTTATGTTCACTTGTATACTCGTAATTTCTGAACGGATTAGAATGTTTTTTTTGTTAAGAAGGGTAAGCCTCTATTGTAGTATTAATATCGTAAACGTTTTTTTTTCGCATAATTATTGAATTATGAACACTTTTTTGGACTTTCATCATCATAATTATCGTTGTCAGCTTGAGTTTGTCCACAGCTGGACATAGGCCTCTCCTAAGGCACGACATTTGGCCCGATAGTCGGCTCTTCTCATCCATTTTCTGCCATAGGAACCATGCAAAGATCGTCGCTCTTTCTAACTGGTGGGCGTACTATGTTTGCTTTTCGCGGTCTCTAAACGATAACATGTTAATATACCGGTTTTGCAGCTAATATGGCCTTCCCGCTGCCACTTCAGCTAGCTAATTCACAGAGCTATGTCGGTATCCGTAGTTCTCGCGTAATCACCTTGTTTTGGATTCGATATGTAGAGCTCGCCGAGTGCATGGAAATTTATAAACTACAAGCTGTGGAAAATTGCTATTACAATTAAATTTTATTAAACACTAGCTTTCCCGCCCGAGACTTCGTCCGCCGGACCACAGTTTATTGCGAAAAAAGCATCCTATATTCTTCTGGGATATTAAAAACCAATGCAAATATAGGTATTGTACCAACGCTATTGAAGTTTATCGACAGACTTGTTGTTTCGTTTCCATGGAAACCGTCCCTTACTGCGAGTTATCAACATTTCCCAGTTTTCCGTGGAAACTTACAAATTTCCGGGATATAAAGTATTTTATGTTTGATTCCAGAATAAAAGCTATCTCCATTCCAAATTTCATCAAAATCCGTCTAGCCGTTATCGCGTGAAAGCTCGCCAAACAAACAAACAAACAAACAGACAACGTTTCACATTTATATATTGGTATGGATTTACCTTCAATCTTTTATCGTATTATAATATAACAATCAGAGGGGAAAGGTGATCTTTTGGTACGATTGAAAAATGACGTTGTACCGATGGTTCACGTTTGGCGTTTAAAAAATGAAATAAGAGAAGCAATGAGACCTAAATAAAGCTTTCGCTTGCCCATAATTTAAAAAAAACCAGAGTTATTCCGAAAGCCTTATATAATCGTGCCCAATTTAAATAACTTTACCCGATTCAATTCCCTGAAATTATGAGTTGGTGACGCTCGTTCGGCGACGGACTAGCTTCGCGTGACGTTCGAAGTAAATTTTTATTAAAGTTTTAAACGAATTCCTGGGAAGGAACAATCTCGACGTTAAAACCATCCAACTTAACAGTTTTGCTAGAGGCAGGAGGTCCGTGATAATTCAGATAGTTATATGGATCTTCCCTAGTTAAAAGAAAACAAGAGACAGACACCTGAGGTCGGCCTACCTCATTCGACATTCATAACTTCAAAATTTATGCCGGCAGACGGCCGGACGGCCGAAGATATACTTCATGCGGGCTATCTTATAATGGTTCTTTTTTGTCCTATAGTTCCCTATAATAAACAAAACTTTGAATGGTCTATGAGCCATTTGCCAACTTTCGCTCTTTGTCGATTTTTTTCTATTTAAATACATTTCAGTATAGCTTTGCCGACTTTTTGGTTTTTATATTTTTACCTTGCTACAGACGATTTTGGTACACTTGTTATAAAACAGAAGGTACAAAACAAACTGTACAACGAAGATATTTAAAAACAAAATGGCTTAGGATTATTAAAATAAGCCACTGAACAAAAATAGAACATTTTTTTAAATCATATCTGTATAGTGTCTGTTAGTCTGATTTCCTGTATGATTGTTCGCAAATCACGTAAAAACTACTGAACAGATTGTAATACTGTTTTCATTTTTGGATAGCTTAGGGTTTGACTTAAAAACAAATGTACATGGTATCTCAATCTGATGAGTAGAATTTGAGCAATCGGTAAAAAACCATTTGACGTCTGAACGGAGTTTGATGATTTTGGTACATTTGGTTCTGGAATATCACGGAATCCTTATTTCCCAGAAAAATTACTACGCGGGCAAAGCCGCGGGCACAGCTAGTTACAAATAAATACTTTTCAAAGTTCCGTCTTCGCCGACTTTTCTCATTTCTTTTTTAGGGTTCAGTTCCAAACGGATTCTTACTACTGGGGCCACGCTGCCTGTCGATCTACCTGCCTGTCTGTATGTCTGTCTATTGTCTGTCCAGTTGTCTATACGTCCGTCTGTCTGTCACGGGCCTTGTTTACTATTGTGATTCCATGGACCCCAATGGAAAATGTGTACATATAAGTTTTTTTTATTTTGGCCGTCCAATACCCATAAGTGGAAAGGTGGACCATTTATTTTTGATTTTTGTAGTTTATTGTAGAGCAGAAACATATGTTTCGTTTCTTTTTTTAACAAAGACATACATAAAAAGTACACCTATCAAAATCAGTTTTATTTCTACTTTTTTTTCACTCGATTTCAATTTTTTTCTCTTTTTCTTTTATTTTTATTTTTCTGTCAGTATTCTACAGATGGAGCGTGTGCACAAGATCTGCACAGTCTGATTCTCCCATCACCTTTCCATTACCGTACGACTAGACGATCGGCAAAGCGCCATCCCTTTATGGTTGAAATACCTCGCACAAGAACGAAGTGTTACGCTTCTTCATTTATTATAAGAACTTCTAAGGAGTAGAATGCCCTGCCCTCGTCAGTGTTTTCGGTAAAATATAACCCTGGTGTGTTCAAGTTAAGAGTGAATAGGTATCTACTAGGCAAGCGTGCTACACGTTCGACCACATTATCGCTTTCCATCAGGTCAGATAGTGGTCAAAAAATTGCCTAGACCGTAATAAAAAATAAAAATAAAGCTGCTTCAGAACTTGGAACTTTTTTCAGAAACTAGTTATTGTATATTATTATTATTATTATAAAACAACTATTTAAATCTTTTACACTACATTTTAATATATATTAGATGAGCCATGACTAGAAATTAGGTATTTAAATATACCAAATTTCGAATATACGGTGCAAGAACGCCGGTCTCGTCAAGTCTTGCATCGTATCTCTCTCTCAGTAGGTAACCTGACGCTCTATCATCCGCATCCATAAAAAAGTTACGGAGGCTGGCGGCATTGATTGATTGAGACAAATTCTCGAGATCATCACCCAAAGATATAATTACAAAATTCTGAAACACCCCTTGTAAGCTTGAAGCGTAAAAATATTCTATAATGAGTTATTAGAAGCCCTACATAGTTAAATAAAGTCGATTTTTGATTGCTCAGTTGACATCTGGCGTTTGAATCTCAACTCTAAGAATAGACATTATTTTTCCGAATCTTTTCACTCGTACCAACATACAATACTGAACGTATAAGTATATATTTTGAACAGTACTAAAACTCACCCGATTAAGAAGCTACCGTAGAACTATAATTAATTATTTGATCGAATCACACCATTAAAAAATAAACAATTAAATAATTCCTGAACTTGTTCTTTAACTTTTGGTAGTGGATTTTCATGTGCAAAAGACTACACGGGTCTATCTATTTATTTATTAACTCGCTGTGCCCACGGTTTATACGCGTGGTCATGTCATGTGCTATTCCAGAACCTATACCAATACGAATACCAATACTATTACCTGAATATTTTTAACTACTGAATGAATTTTTAGCAGTCAAAAAATATTTAACGGCTTGGCTTCTACTCGTCAGATTGAGAAACCAAGTAAACCAGTTTTTAAGTCATAATCTAAGCTATCCAATAATCAAAACTGAATTTCAATAGGTCCATTTGTTTTTTCATGATGATCATCCAGAAAACAATCAAACGATATTTAAAAACGTTATTATTGTTTAGTAGCTTACTATAATTTTATTTACTTCTAAGTTTTAAAGATCCAAATATTTTTATTCACTCATCGATATCAATCTTGACTTGAGGTAACAAAATTTGCTGACTTGTAATGCTGGGCGCTTATTCGCTATTCCACGTGAAATTCCTTGCAAAAAATTTGTTCTACGAAGATAATTATCGTAAAGTGACGCGTTACGTGTGTGAATGGTCATAGCGAATAAAGGTTGAAAAACTGTCTTGAAAAAAAACTGTGAGAAAGATCAGCCCAAATCAGCACTGACAAATTAGCCCTGCACCACAGTAGTAACAGAATTCTACTCTGGCTGAACTGACTTGAAAACAATCTGTGAGACGGGTTACGAGTAGCTTAACCGTCTTGTCTTGACCAGTATATGTCGGTAACATTTGCAGTGTGTGCAAGTAAAAGTGTGTGTAAGTGTGTTAACTAAACGATTTTGTAAGATCTCCAATACTGTTTTGCATTTTACCCACGCTTTGCAGCAATAGTGTCTGGATTGAACAATGTATATAGGATTTTTATGAGATTTTTATCCTGCAAGTGAAATCTATTACGAGTGTTATTTGCTAGAGGCTGCTTTGCCCGCTCCTGTATGTTTCAGATTTTAGTTACATATAAGTTTAGATAATATGTGAGTACTTACTTTGGTAAGTACTCACATATTATCTACACTTATATTATAAAGAGGAAAGATTTGATTGTTTGAATGTTTGTTTGTTTAATTGTTTGTTTGTAATGGATAACTCAAAAACATTGAACTGATTTTAAAAATTCTTTCGCCTATAGATAGCTACATTATCACTAAGTAACATGGGCATGGGCGGTAGTATTTTATTTTTTGAAAACCCAAAGTACAAAAAAATTAAGAACGGAAATTACGTTGGCATGGAAACGAAATAATAACAAATCTTTCAAGAATATGAGTATGCAGTTGTCTATAGTCAAGAAACACTGCCACCAATCATTTTGAATTACGCCTACTGTTTTTTATTTTTAGCCCCTGAACAAAGAGACGGGTGTTAAAGTTTAGGTTGTGTGTCACTGTGTCACTGTGTCACTGAGTGTGTGTGTCTGTCTGTGGCATCGTAGATCGCAAATGAATTGACCGATTTTGATGCGGCTTTTCGGTTTGAAAGCTGATGTGATCGAGGATTTTTCTAAGCTATAGCTATAGTGGGGGAGGAGCGGGAAGGAGGGGCGGGTGAGGACCGTAGCTTCCAAACGAATGGACCGATTTTGATGCGTTTTTTTATGTTTGGAAACTGATGTAATCGAGATGGTTCTTAGCTATATAAGGGGAGTAGAGAAAAATGGAGGGGGGTGGAGGGGGATGAGAAGGGGAGGGGAAGAGTTGAGAAAAGGGTGGTGAAAATCGTAGCTCCCAAACAAATGAACCGATTTTGATGCGGTTTTTTCTGTTTGAAAGCTGATGTGATCGAGAAGCTTATAAGTTATAATGGGTGATGGAGGTTGGGGGTTACATAAAATTCACATCATCACCACCATCATCAACATCATCGGCATCATCATACTTCACTCTCAAACATTTGAACGGATTTTGATAAAATTTGGAATGGAGATAGCTTACACCATGGAATAACACATTATGATACTTTTCATCTTCATCATCATCATCATCATCATCCCTCAAGCAGGTGAAGCCGCGGGGCGCATCTAGTTGTTTATATTTTGATATTTACAAAATTTATTACGTTTTATGAATATCAATTTAGCTATATTTAGTCTTCCTATGGTTCTGCTCGTTGTCTACACGCATTAAATAGATATTTATGCCACAAAACACCCTCCGTCCATTTGGATACACAGCTCGGCTCCACATATGGTTCTTTGGACACCTTTATCTGCTCTTAAATCCACAGGTGGTTCCGTGAACACTTCTTGTTCCTCTTATCAGTATTAAAAGTACCATGTGTGGCAAAACAATACTTAGTTTGAGAACTTCCTACGTCATCAACATCGAGTAATATATCGAGACTCCCGGTGTTTTAGCACCTACTATTATTTCTCCTGCAGTCACGGGGCTAAAGCCAATGACAACAGAAACTTTAGCCTAATTCAACAATAAACGGCACCAAGCGCATGCAATCACGGCTATAATAAATTATGAAGGTAGGTGAAGAATTGTACACGGAATAAACACTAGTCAAAAATGCAAAATTTATAGAATAATTAACAGTTTGTACGGAAATTGTATCGACAAAGAATTTGAAACAGGGTCGTACTATCAATTAATTATTTAAACAAAATCCAATTTTAAATGAAATTTTATTGGGATTGCCTGAAGAGTTCCTTTCAGCTGAGTGAAGTGACAAGCGGGTTGTTCCCCTGATGGTTAGCGCCATGCCTGCCAGTTGCAGCGCCACCCAGAAAGTTAGGAACATTGAGAAAATTATGAATCTTTTAGAGAAATCGGGAAAACCAGTTGTACATAAATATCTAACTTATCATTGTAGGTAGTTACTTAAAAACATTACATGTCAAGCTAAAAACCTCTAATTATCCTTGTAAATACGTTAAAAAATGGGTACAAACATGCTTACGTACGCATTAATGCACATATTTTTTGAACAGGTCATCTCTATTATACGAGTATATAAATAAGCTCCTTGGTAGTTTGTCCGCTAGTCAGCCTTGTTTAGTTAGGACGTCAAACGAAATCCACAAACCAGATGACATTGCTGATTTGGTACGTTTCAACTCGGTGTGTTTGCTAAACACGCATGAAATAATCAAATACTTTTATTTCACACTAGCTGTGCCCACGACCAAAATAACTTAAATACAATATACTACATTTCTTCCAAATTTGTTCAGGCATCAAATAGTTTTTATCTATTGCTATGCATCTATTCATCAGATTGAGATATTGAGTACTTCAGTTTTTAAGTCAAACCCTAAGCTATCCCGCAGCATAATTAGTCATGTACTTTTTACTTGATGCCTGAACAAACATACATACAAACAAACAAACATACAGACACGATTTTTTTAATGTTATATTATTGTTCGGTACATTATTCGAAGTACCCTATTTTATTTTTTAAATTATCTTCTTTGTACAGACTTTTTCGTTCTTATGGCTTAACTATAAGTATAGAAAATAAAACAATGTAGACGTAGTGGTTTGTTTGTTTGTCGTATGAGGTAGTGCTGGCCTCTGATATCAGAGTTTGTCAAGCCGCCCGAGGGCCTCTGACATGACTTAACGACAGCTATTAATCAATAACGGCCGGGACCGACAGCTTAACGTGCCCTCCGAAGCACCGAGCGATGGAAAACCGCACATAACTTAGAAAAGTCATTAGTGCACAGTATCGTTGGATTCTAAATTGCACTATACATCGCTCATTCATTAACCTGGCCAAACCATTTAATTTCATTCCATTTCATGAAATGATAAATTTTACGATATCGCCACGACATAATCCATACCAATATATAAAAGTGAAACGTTGTCTGTTTGTTTGTTTGTTTGGGGAGCTTTCACGCACTAACGGATGCACGGATTTTGATGAAATTTGGAATGTAGATAGCTTATACCCTAGAATAAAACATAGAATAATTTTGTCCCGGAAAATCATTTTTTTTTATGGAAAAATTGGAAAATGTTGATTAATCGCTGTAAGTAACGGTTGCCATGGAAACAATATAACAAGTCTGTCAAAAAACTTCAGGAACATTCATTGGTGCTTTACCATTTACATTTGCATTGGTTTTAAATATCCTAGCAGAACATAGGATACTTTTTCGCGATAAACAGTATCGCCACACGGACAACGTCGCGGGCGGGAAAGCTAGTTATATAATAAGATAAAGTTTGTATCATACAAAGTTAGCAAGAAAGAAGTTCAGAGTTCTCACTCAAATGTCTTATGTTACTGCGGCTCTGTGTACCTGGTCACTCCTTCCCTCTAAGTTCCCTCATGGTTGAGGGGGGTGATGGCTGGTACATAAGTCATACTCGTGAACAGGTGCTGCTTGTGGGGACTGGTCCTGCCTGGTTTCTTATTAGTCATTTTGTATTCTATTATTTTTATCAGTTCGATGATTGAAAACGTCTCATTGACACTTTTATCTTTTGTAATTGACATTTAAGTAAATATATATAAAAAATTGACAAAAATTGAGAAAATAGTTCCTTGGTGCTCTCTTCTCTAACGGGCGTATTTACGAAGTACCAGTAGAGTCAGAAGGGTATTTCCTTTTATTGTGCGAGATTCAACTGTAAGTTGGTTAATGAAAGGAAAATTTCCTCTTTACACTCAAAGCATACTTAGTTTACCTAATTGTATTGATTTGATCTATTATTAGTAATTTATATTAGTATTTATTTTTCTCATTGTTAATGAGATGTAAAGTTTTGACTTGTAAAAGTACTATCATAATTGCCTATTTACAATAAAAACTTTGACTTTGTAAAGAGCCTTATTCCTAGGAAATAGTGTTCACGTGGGAGTACTTACCGTGCTGAAATCATAGCAAATAATTAAGTTTGTGGAAAAACAGACTCAATTTAGAAGTTGTTTATCTGATCCTGAAGACGGACTGTCATGGTGGCCTTGCTGTACAAACACTTCGATGTATTTTAATCCATCTGGCATTGCTGTAATGACTGTAGCACTGCCCATGTCTCGACTGAATCAAATGCTTTTTCGTAATCCACAAACGCTAGATATAGTGACCGATTATTTTAGCCTCGGTCTTCTGTATAATCTGCCGGAGCGTATGGATGTGGTCTACGATGCTAAAGCCTTTCCGGAATCCAGCTTGTTCGAGAGGCTGAAAGTCGTCAAACCTATGAACGAGACGGTTTGTAACTACTATCGAAAACAGCTTATACACGTGGCTCAGCAGCGAAATGGGCCTATAATTCTTCAAGAGGGTTTTACCACCTTTCTTAAGAACAGAACCACTATGCTCCTGAGCCACGCCTCTCGCGTAGTACCCTCGAGTATGACGGAGTTAAACAGCTTCTAAAGAACTTTAAGTGACAAGGACTTTTAGTGTAACAGTGTTCCCGCGCCCGCTTTCAGTAGTTCTGTCGTTATTCCATCCTCCCATGGTGCATTGTTGCTCTTAAGCTGTTTGAGAGCCATTCTGATCTCGTATAGGCTGACGTCCGGGATATCTTCGGTATAATGTTGGGTCAAACGTGCTCTTGCATCGCTAGTCGTGCTAGGAGGACTACGCAATGAGGTGTATAATTTTCCATAGAACTTCTCGAGCTCACTCAAAATCTTTGGCTTCGACGAAACGATACTGACATTGTCCGTTTTCAGCTTCGTCAACAGGCTAATAGACAGATCTCTTGCGAAAACTTTGGAGCCCCTGTTCCGCTCTATTGCGTTCTTAATACAAGTAGTATTATAGGAACGCAAATCGTGTTGCATTGACTTAGAGATCTGTTTATTAAGCAAGCTGTAACTCGACATATCCACTAAAGACAGACAGAATACATAATTTCGGTGGAAACATTGCCCTTCAAACCGAAACACAGAAAGGTTTACACACTACTGCTTGGCGGCTGAATATCTGATAAAGGTGTGGTACTTCCCCGGGTGGCCTCTTGCGTAAGAGGCCTACCACTACAACAAGGTTGTATGTAATACCACAGGTAATACTTTACAGACTAACTGCACCTCCTGGCTTTGCCGGCGTTGTCATTTTTGTGGTACAAAAGTATATGTTACTCCGGGACCGAAAGTATGTACTACACCAAAGGCCTTCTAACCTTTGTGGAATCGCTACATGTAAAAAAACTGAAATGTCGCAGATACTTATTAAATCATACTGAATCGATAGAGGACTTCATTGCAAACAAAAAATGATATCACACTGGCTAAGCTAAATTGTTGCGTTTCTGAGATATTGTACCTCAAAGATAGCGTATGCTAACTATGCGTATGTCATTATGCTAACTTTAAGGTCAAACATCATAGAAACGCGGCACTTTAGAATACTAATGTAACAACTTTTTGAAAACATTAAAGTCCTTAATCGGCTGAGTGAGGTTTGATCAGTGGTCTCGACTTTTCGTTATTTCTCTTGTAGCTGACAAGCTTCCCAGTAACATATTAAGTCCCTTTTCATTAAAATGTGAAGTCCCCTTTCATCAAAATGTGAGGTCCCCTTTCATCAAAATGTAAGGTTCCCTTTCATCGAAATTTGTACAGTCGTCAAATAGTCAAATCTTACGTTGTCCAACTTTAAAAAACAGCATTTCGATTGAGTTATTTTTAACGAGATGCTAAATCCTTCGGCCATCACGCAAGCTAGCGCACATTACGTTAGTGTGTGATATCGAATGAGATGTGCTCATAAGGTTAGTAAAAATACAGACAGATAGATACCAGATACCAAGTTAAGAAAATACTTGTTAAGTAAGTACTTAGCTTATATTAAGTATATTTTTTAATATCTTCATTATACGCAGTCATTTTATTACTCCTTTATGGTTATATATTACAATTGTATACGGAAAGAATGCATACCAGCACTTCATACAGCATACAGATTTTGTTATCTGTTAACATTTCATACGACTTTTTGAATCTGGGTAAACAATAATAAAAATATTGTCATCCCATACCATAAATAAATAAACAACAGCATTTTATAATATCAGTCTAATTTAAGTGTAATGAAATGCAAAATTCTGAACGGATTTTGATTAAACTTGGTATATAGAGTCCATATATCTTGCAGCAACTCAGGATATTTTTTCTCTTTGTAGTCATTAAATAAGACACAGGTCACTAAAGGTAATATAATACTATATCACGGGCACCATCATTAAAAAAAGGCCCAATCAGTCACTTGGCTTATGCACTACGTACATAGACAACTGCACATTACTCCGTACGCTAGATAGGCTGTTGATGAACGTCATAATGAGCAATTTGACTATGGTCATTTTGGCACTGATAGCAGTAGTTTGGCAGTAGTGAGCATCCCCGGAATTAACGGTGACTAACGTCAGGAGATGAAACAATGACAATTTTAGTACCACGGATCCTCGGTGGGGCGCTTTAAATCGGCACAAACGAAAGTACGGTAGAGCCTATCTAGTGCTTAGCCACATGTTGAGGGAGACGAAGAGGATGAATTACGCTTACCTAATTATTTTCTCTGAGGATTTAGGGGTAACCAAAGAGGTTGAATTACGCTTTGTTTTTCTGAGGACATAACATTAGGGAATCTGTCATATAGAGCGAAATAAGGTGCGATCAAAATTCAAATATTATTCAAAATTCAAATTCAAATTTATTTATTTCATGATAAACACTTAATGATTCACAATAAAAAGTACATATAAGTTTAAGATTCACATTATAACACGATTAACTATGTATTTCTTTAGATATGGTATTTTGCAATAAATTATAATTTATTAAAATAAGTACATAGTTGTAATTAAATACTTCTATAATCAACTATATATTTACATTATTATTCATCGACCGTTGCTTCAATTTCTTTTCACATTTGTCATGTTTGGCTATTCATTTTGAAAAGCTGTTGCAATCTTATTTTATTGAACTTCCAGAGTAATTTATTATTCTGCCCTCCGCTGTATTTGTATTTTAACAGTAGAAATTCTCTCAAGTCTCTCAAGTCAAAGTATTTAAATAAATACTCAGCGAAAACCACATCGCCTTAACATGAGGTTACAATATCAGGGGAAAAAATAAAACCAGGACCTTCCTAACTCACTAAACCCTATTAAACTATATTTTATCGCTATATGTACTATATTATCCTTATGGTTATGTATTAAGGTATACCTTTTCATATTTTTTTATCCCTGTTTCATAATATTATAGTAGGTTTCATTATTTCAAGATAAGTTCGCTAAGTGTAGCACTGGCTTTATTTGGGTAAAAAATGTATATAATATTATGAGTATGTGTGTCAGTATAGTATATGTTTGTTACTACTCAGCTCTTTAACGGCTGAACATTATAAGGTCCTGGAATTACACATAGGAAACCCACTTTTCATTATTGTCAACGTGGGGTAAGTAGCAGAGCGTAGCTAGTAGTAATATAAACAAACACATGTACAGCAGTGTACACAATCACATACAAAACGCTAATAGTAAGCGCTCATAATAATGACGTTGTTTGTAAAAATAGTTAACTTTCGGTTTAATTGTATCAAAGAACAAGTGCAAATTAAAAATGTATTACCCCTGACTCCCCACTCCCCGTTAAAGCTAAGAAGCATATCGATCAAATCAGCTTTCAAACATAAAAAACCGCATCAACATAGGTACATTCGTTTGGGAACTAGGATCTCGATCCCCTTATAGTTAAGAACCATCTCGATCACATCAGCTTTGAAACAGAAAAGGAACATCAAAATCGGTCCATTTTTTTTTTGGAGCTACGATGCCACAGACATACAGAATGATATACACCCCAAACTTATAAAAAGCCCCTCTCTTCGCTCTCTTGGTCTCTTATTGAGTTCGGGGGTTATAAAGTGGATTTTTATCACCAATATAATGTAAAAGGAGGGAAAAGAGTCATTTCAGGAGTTTTTTATGCATGAATGTACATTAATATTTTCCTCTAGACTAGCAGAAATCATATCTAGATTAAAATATTATACAAGTCTGCAAAAGCCTTAGGTTTATTGAATAATACCCATTCTAAAGTTAATCTGAACTGCCTTCGATGAATTTACATGCAAATTGGGTTTTCGAACCGATCTAACCGTGCGCTCATAGAGTTAATACTAACACAAACATAAACATATCTAGGCTTCCACATCAAAATGTATGTATCAATAAAGTCCAAAATAGAACAACCACAGCTGTTGTAATCTCAAAAATATCTTGGTATTGGAATTAGTCGCACCAGATTACAATTGCAATCCAGTCACCAAGATTTGTTCCCTAAATCAATCAAGTTATAGTCGAAATTGGGATGACAATGAATTGCAATGGCAGTAATTTATTTGCTCAGAGAACAACTTGTCAAGTAATCTAATATGTGACAAAGTGATTACGTAAAGTGTTTGCTTGTTCTTCGTGTTAACAAGCTGAAGGCTTGATATTCTTCTTTCTATTTATACCTCCTGTCGCAAAAAGAGAGATGTTGAATATCTATCTGTGTTTGTCTGGTCTGTGCCACCGAAGCTCCCAAAGGCGAGATGGAGGTAGCTTTGTTTGGAAGAAATCGAAACTGGACGCAACCGTTTGTAAGATATTCAGCTTCAATACAGTTCTAAATAATGGAGGTCTAATATTGAGTAGATAATAATAGCGAGGCTTAATCGAGGGCATTTGTGGAGTAAAGAATCTTTGAGACAAGAAGGTAAAAAAAAGCGGATTCTACACCGCCAAATAAACGAGTGAAGCAAATGGCGGCTGCGTATGTGTGCGTAAGTGGATAATTTGTGATGTTATGCAATTGATATATAATTTCATTATATAAGACTTCATTGGTTTTGATTTTCCGTGGGAACTTGACAGAATTAACACGACTAACAATGTTGCGGTCTTGCTGAAATGTGGCGGCCGATCGGCATTACATGGTGTGCGTGAGGTTTGTGCGCAAAAGCGTATCGACATTTATCTTGGGTGCTTCACTTTAGATTTGGCGATGTAGATTCCGTCTTTTTAAACATTCTAGTTCCAAGTCATTAATCAAAGATTTCATAGAATTACTAATAGTAGTAAAAAAATAAAGGGGGATACTCATTGTAATTAAATAAAACCACCCAAGTGCGTTTCGGACACTCATGGACTTAGGATTTAAGCTACCCATCTATGAAAACCGCATTGGATTCAGTCCAGTAGTTTTTACCTTACACGCCAACAAAGTTGTTTTGACGGTGTAAGTACTATTACTAATTCTGTGCAATCAGTCTGATTAAATGGAATTTGTTCAGAGTTGCGCGTAGTGCTGTAGAGTAAATCTCGTAGAGATTATAAAATACTAGGTTTCCCGCCCGTGACTTCGTTCGCGCTGACTACAGTTTATAGTGAAAAAATACAAACTATTTTCTTCTAGGATATTATTAATTAAGGATAAAACCAATGCAAAATTAGAAAGTATAGCATTACTGCTCTTTATATTTTTTGACATAGTCCTAATTTCGTTTCCATGGAAACCGTTTTTTACAGGGAGTAATCAAACTTTGTCCAGTTTTCCCGTGGATATTTTTTTCCGGGATAAAAGTATCCTATGTTTTATTCTAGGGTATAAGCTATCTCCATTACAAATCTCATCAAAATCCGTCCAGCTGTTATCGCGTGAAAGCTCCTCAAACAAACAAACAAACAAACAGACAACGTTTCACTTTTATATATTGGTATGGATATATAAAAACATGTACCAAATTTCCACGTTATACAGACTATACATCCATACCAATATATAAAAGTTAAACGTTATCTAACTGTTTGTTTGGTTGTTTGTTTATTTGTTTGTTTGGGGAGCTTTTACGCAATAACGACTGGACGGATTTTGATAAAACTTGGAATGGAGATAGCTTATACCCTAGAATAAAACATAGGATACGTTTTATCCCGGAAAAAATAAGTTTCTACGCATAAACAGGAAAAACTTGTTAAATTTTGATTACTCGCTGTAAGAAACGGTTACCATGGAAACGAAATAACAAGTATGCCAAAAAACAACAAGAGTGATGCCACAGAATACCTAATAATACTACGTAGTGGTGCTGCACCTACTTTTGCATTGGTTTTTAATATCATAGAAGAACATAGGATCCTTTTTTTTGCGATAAACAGTAGTCCGTGTGGACGAAGTGGCGGGCGGGAAAACTAGTACATAAATATTGATAATTATTTAAAAAGGAATTAATCGCTGAAAACGTTATTTTATTTTCCTCAATGTTTCGATCACTGATCGTGGTCACGAGAAGTCTGAAGTAGCAGGTTTCAGCGTCGAGAAGAGCAAGCGCTGTTTCCAACTACTCGTATTTGGTTTTGTAAATATTTAGAATTATTCTGACATAAACCGGGACCAGAAATTTGCTTGTTACGGGGTTCCACGACGCAGCCAACTTGAAACACTCCTGGTTGAAATTGGGTTACAATTTAATTTCAACCGTTTCACGTAGGTACAATACTTGAGTAGTAGTGGCGTTCCGTTGAGAGGATCTTTGGGTCCTGGAGTTCAATCTATTGCTTAGGGCCTGATTGGAGCAAATGTTCAACGACTGCGAATTTATTTATCTGGAGGTACTTTACAGCTGCAATGTGTTCTTTGACCCTTTCAGCTATATTACTTTTGGTTTGTCCAATGTAAGAACTACAGCTGTAATCTATCTTATGTCTGAAAGGCGTTTGAAAAGGTTTGACAGCTTTCGGTGTTCTGAAATCCTCGCGAGCTTGGATAAAAAGGAGTATACATAGTTCTTTAGAAATGCGCCGACTTTCTCCGTCAGCCCCTTTACATACGGCATAAAAGTAAAAATTAGTCCTTCTTACTTTCTCTATACATGATGAAAACATCTAATTGAACGCCTCTTTATTTTTTGAAGTTTGTTAAGAAGCACGACCACACTGACATCTGAAAGTAGACCCGAAAACCCGAAAGTTTGTTGGAACTTTTATTTTCATTCGATTAACCCCTATCAATACGAGCCCTTAAAGCTGGGGCTACATTGTTAGCGGAATGACCTTGTTGGTTTGAAGTAAAGTTTCTATTGGTTCAATATCCTCAAATTAGTTGGAAGCTTTTGAAACTCAACATTAGCTTTGAAGTGCGTCATCCAAATTTCTTTGTTTGGTTATCTTGTGCGTTTTTCAAGCTTACGTCACTTTTGAAAGTAAAGATAAGATGCTTTAAAGATTAACACCCACTTTACTTTAATCGTGATGTTCACCAATGGTGGCCAAGGTCGAGAGTAAAAAGAGTCTATCGTGCTTCGCTTCGCTTCTTGGAATTCCATACCGTCGTGGCGATATTTTGCACGCAAGTCATAGAGTCCGAAATTCGAATATTGACATGGACCATTGATACGCTATTAGTGTATCTTAGCTGATGATGCAAAGAATTCATATTATTATTCATAGTAGCGATGAATGGTGAAATAGGGCAGCCACTTAAACAGAATGACAAAAAAAAACCCTGTACTCATAGACATTATATTCCTAGACTACATTTTTTATACCATCTTCTTTGTACAGACTTTTTCGTTCTTATATGTATAGATACTTATAGGAACGAAATTAATAATTTTATTGACTCTATTCCGGGCATATTTTATATTATTAAATTTTATCAAATGCAATACACAAAGCATCGGAATATGCTTCTTGAACGTTATTCGTATTTGATACGAGTATTTGCAATGATAATTGAAGGGTAAGGAGAAATAAGGATCAGCGGCAGTATTTTATTCAATTTGAAATAATGACGCCATCTAGTTTATTTTTAGGTGAAACTTTATGTGGTTAAAACAGAAACTAGAAAGAGAGATCACTGTCCAATGAAAATAAATTATTAAAAATGTGGAACTTGGAAATAAGAAACATACTCAAATACATACTTTAAAAAGCTAATGTAGGAAAAATTAAAAGCTGAATATAATGGTAACGCCTAATTGTATTTGTAAAATATTACAATATAGGACCACTCAATACCCTTTAGTAGCAATAGTTCGGTTAGTATGTAATGAAAAGAAAAATAGAAATGTCTTATAATATTACTGTTTCATATCTAAAGTGACGGGTGTCAAAATAACAGGTGTCAAAGTCAAGTTGAGGGGAGAGTGGGGTAAGTTGGGGGATAATGTGGATGTGAGGTGAGTGTTGGAGAAGTTGGGGGAGGGTGGAGCATGTGAAAGGAGGATAGGGAAAGGTGTTAAAAATTTAGGAGAAGATGGGATTAAATGATGGTAGGGAGGAAAAGATAACATACGAATTTTGACATTAGTCATTTGACTTTAACATTTTACTTTCCCCTACTTTCCCAATCTTCCCCTACCTTCCCCTCCTCTTCCCTCACTAAATACGAATTATTCCCGAAATCCCCACCAGACTGTTCCCACCGGTGGGGATTTTGGGAAAAAGCTAAAATAGTTTTCTCGAAATCGCCACCAGGATCTGCGCAGTGGGGATTTCAGGAAAAAAAAAAGCTTTTTTCCTACGACTGCTACTATAGAACGTTTTGGTACTCTAGGTTAGATTCCGCTTTCGTCAAAATAAATATTGGGCTATTATTTTTCTAACGAAAACGGAATTCCTTCTACTTCAAATTCCTTTTTATCTGCCTTTAGTAAAGTGTTGAAGTTGGATGACAGGTGTCAAATTTACAACAGCTATTATTCGGAAACTATTGATCGTTAACTAGTAGTTACTTTACAGAAGTGATAGATCTTTTCATTATCTTCGTTTTGGATGACAGTTATCATATGAAATAAAGATCTCGATGAGATTTATCCCTTATGTATAGAAACTACTAGTATTAGGATCAATTGTTTCAGAGTTATATAAATATATCCCTTTAAAGTTTGACAGCTGTCATCCAAAACGAAGATATTGATGAGATCAATCACTTCTGTTAAGAAACTAATTGTCTAGGATCGTTAGTTTAAGAGTTATAACCCTTTTAATTTTGACAGCTGTCATCCAAAATAAAGATATTGATGAGATCTATCCCTTCTGTTAAGAAACTACTGGACTAGTATCATTAGTTTCCAAGTTATAGCCCTTTTAAGTTTGACAGCTGTCATCCAAAATGAAGATATCGATGAGATCTATCACTTCTGTAAAGAAACTACTAGTCTGGGAACGTTAGTTTAAGAGTTATAGCCCTTTTAATTTTGACAATTGTCATCCAAAATAAAGATATTGATGAGATCTATCCCTTCTGTTAAGAAACTACTAGACTAGTATCATTAGTTTCCAAGTTATAGCCCTTTAAAGTTTGACAGCTGTCATCCAAAATGAAGATATTGATGAGATCTATCACTTCTGTAAAGAAACTACTAGTCTGGGATCGTTAGTTTAAGAGTTATAGCCCTTTTAATTTTGACAGCTGTCATCCAAAATGTAGATATCGATGAGAGCTATATCATCTGTAAAGAAACTACTTGTCTAGGATCGTTAGTTTAAGAGTTATAGACCTTTTAATTTTGACAGCTGGCATCCAAAATGAAGATATCGATGAGATCTATTATTTCTGTTAAAAAAACTAATAGTCTAGGATCGTTAGTTTCAAAGTGACAACCATTTTAAGTTTGACAGCTGTCATCGAAAATGAAGATATCGATGAGCTCTATCACTTTTGTAAAGAAATTACTAGTCTAAGATCGTTAGTTTCAGAGTTATATTCCTTTAAAGTTTGACAGCTCTCATCCAAAACGAAAATGGGTATTGACGTATGACTTTGACATGACACTTTGACATCTGTCACATGCCACTTTGACCCCTCTCACTTGACCCCTGTCACTTTGACATGTCATTTTGAGGTGCAGCTTGTAAACATAATCTTAACCGTCACACACGTGGGAGAGCAGTATGATGGTTAGTCGGTCGTGATCAGTCATGAGTGTGAACGTGAGAAAATAATAAGAAACGGTGTTACGGTTAGGAAAGCACATTCCTAGCCTTAATACTAGTGTGAAGGTTAGTAAATTTACTTCCTAACCATCACACCAGTGTGACAGAGTAGTGTAAAGGTTAGTCGGTCGCGCTTTAGTCTACGACTAATGGACCGTAGAGATAAGGCGTTATCTTACAGTTTGCAAGATTATGAATTACGCTTACCTCTGCATTAAGGCCACTAGTAGAGGGTATGGAGTCTTATCATTCTACGAAAATGGTTTGCCACTCTAGAAGAATAGCCGTAAAATGATGGATGGGGATTTATGCTTTTAAAGCATAAAACCTCATGAGCATAAGACGTTAACCTGGCTATTGTATGCGTTAGACGAACAAAAATTAAAATTAAAGAATAGATATTATGTATATCAATACTCTTTGATTTTAAATATTATGACAAGACACGAGGGTATTTTTTAAGATATGTTGAAGATCTGTTTATGGTATTCAAGAGTGACAGAATTACTCCAAGATATCTTTATGGAATAACCAGAGGGAAATCGGGAGGTTTACCTCTAGGTACTTTATTAATCAGAGACTATCTTGAATAATCTATAGATAATTGAGGCAATCTATCGAACGCAAGCGTGTTTGCTTTCTGCTAAAGAGTCCTCTACACCGATCTCCGTCTTTCCAAAGTGTAAAAATACCAATAGGCGACCATTTGGAGCTTTTGGGTATCGAACTCACATCAAAACCTGAATTTTGGGTCTTATATTGAATCCAAAGCCAAGGTAGCTGCAAAAAAACTTGGTATTTTGTCTAAGGTTTGGCGGTACTTCACACCGGGATAGCTTTTGAATCTTTATCAAGCACAGGTCCGATCTTGTATGGAGTACTGCTGCCACCTCTGGGACGGTTCTGCCAAGTATCAGCTCGAGTCTTTGGATTCAATTGAGAGACGTGCTATCAGGCTCATTAGGGATGACACTCTGGTAAAGTGTAAGCTTCAAAGTCTGGCGCATCGACGTGAGGTAGCAAGCCTGGCGGTATTCTACAGATTGCACTATGAAGAGTGTGCACAAGAACTGCACAACCTGATTCCCCCATCACCTTTCCATCACCGTACGACTAGATGATCAGTAAAGCGCTACCCTTTCATGGTTGAAATACCTCGCACAAGAACGAAGCGTTACGCTTCTCATTTGCATAAGAACTGCAAATGAGTGGAATGCCCTGCCCTCGTCAGTTTTTCCGGTAAATTATAACCCCGGTGTGTACAAGTCAAGAGTGAATAGGTATCTACTAGGCAAGCGTTCAAAGGCGACAGACTCGTGGTCACACCATTTTGTCACACTAGTGTGACCACGAGGAATTATTTTTACTCGTGGTTTCACTGCTTGGTGTGACAACGAGTAATCTACAAAATATAAGACTCGTAGTCACACCAGTGTGGGAAAACAAAATGCTGCACCTTCGACCACATCATCGCTTTCCATCAGGTGAGATCGTGGTCAAACGATTGCCTAGTCCGTAATAAAAAAACTAAAAAAAAACTAGAGAATTACTCAAATCAGTCAAAGGAAATAAATTTAAGACCAGACTCCTAAAGGTTAAAGAATGTTGGACTCTATCAGATTTCCCTAAATTTATTAAATTGAAGGCCTATCTATCCTATAAGGGGAGGCTTTCTATATTTAATTGTGTCTAAGAGGCAAATATTAGTATGTTAGTTTAGTGAAGTAAATTATTCTTTCATAGTATCTGGAACTGTTCGTGAAGAAGGCGGCAACTCGGTGAGGAGGACAGCAACTGAAGAGGAGATCAGCAACCCGTAGAGGAAGGCAGCAACTCGGAGCGGAAACAGCAACTTGTAGAGTAGGACAGCAACTCGTTCTCAACGCCTCAGAGTAGGCTCTCGGTCTGATGAGGAGTTTCAGTCTCCAACTTCAATCTTCGGCGATATGGTGGAACTGGTCCTGGAGCCGTCTTAATTCTCAAAGATCTGTGGGATGAATCAGGTGCCTTGAGGCATTTTAACTCCCATACCAGATCATAGCAGACGAGCTCCCTTCAAATTAAATCCGTCTTGATTTTCGGCAGGTGTTCCTCAGGCGAAGCCGTTGTAGCTGGTGGAGTGTGGTTGTGTTGCAGCCTTGTAGATCTTCAAAAATCTATGCGTTTAGGGGGGAATATTTAAAAAATAGTTCAATAAATTTCAAGAGATGTTTACTTTCGCTAATAAATGCACACTTTTAATTTTTGGTCACTTTTTATTTCTTTAAACAGTTTATACATGAATTTTTTAAAAAATCAAAGGTTTTCAGAGGAAATCACTTTTCCTTTATTATATTTATCATATTTATATGGTATTTGTTAGAAATCTAGATCACAACTGACCCCCAATCTGCTTTTATTTAAAAGGAAGACTTTCAAAGGCTTGAAAGAAGAACCTTGTAATAAAAGTCATATTTATCAATGAGCAGTAACTTGATACAGAATTAAATGAGGTCGGTTAAGATTTACATTAGAATTATAAAATTTAAGAGAACAAAGTTGACAACAAATGCCTAATTGACGAGTTCTGTCAAAATGAAATAAACTAAAAAAGTAATTTTGTCAGACTGCGGGCGTCCCTTAACAAATATATTATACTCAACAGATGTAGAAAAATCCGGACTATCTTTATGATCAAAAATATCAAATTCCGTAATTTTACAAAATTATCCAAAATATCAGGAATTATACAATAAACTAACAAGGTAAGATAAGAATTACAGACAATAATACCTCATAATTCGAGTTATCTAAAATCTGACTCTGAACGTAACCAATTTTGGAAATTATTTTACCAACAGAAACTAATTGTATGAACAAATAATATGTTGTTCTATGAAAATACATTATACCGAGGTACATAACGTATTTTAAAAGTATGTCTGGAGGTAGTTATCCATAACTTCGATAATTTTGATTCAATATTCATACCATTTCTAGTTAAAAATTATACATTGCTAAAGTAGGTCAGACTTTATAGTCTGACCTATTTTAGTAATGAATAATTTTTAACTAAAAAAAAAAAAAGAAAAAAAGTCCTATAACCGGCCTCAAGTAATTTGCCACATTATTGTGTCAAATTACTTGAGGCCGGTTATAGGACCTTTTTAACAAGAGTTATAAAGAATTATTCATAACTATTCCTATCATCTCACAATAAATTTTTACTCTAAAATTATAATATTGTATTAACATAATCGATTTTATTAACCATCGATGAAATGTCTTTTGTTAAATTGATGTATAGATAAAATAAGTATTCGAAGAATATATGTATGTATGTATTTCGAAGTCATAGATTAAATGAAATTAGGTGAAACGTGTTTCGAAGTAGCGTAGTGAACCCGTTTACAGAGTTGAAGAGAAAAGGAAAATAAAACAATCATCGTGTCTTATAAAGCTTTAAACATTACCATCCCGTCAAAAGGTAGAAATGGAGATCAAGAAGCGTTAGATAGAAGGGTAATTGATAAGATTATAGCTCCACCAAGGAATCTTAAGTACTTAAGCATAAAAAATTTACTACAAACTTACAAGTGTAACATGACACATTGGTTTTAAAGCCATACTCAATAATTTTGCTGGATAAAGGCCTTTCTTCCAGAGCACAAATTTTTGTTTGTCGTATGAAGTTGTGTTGACCTCTGGTGTTAGTTCGTCGGACCGCCCGAGCGCCTCTGACATGGCTAAACGATTGCTATCAATACTAGCTGGGAACGACAGCTTAATATGCTCTCCGAAGTAAACACATTAATGTTTTCACACTACAGTTGGCGGTTGAATATCTGGCAAATGCTACCTCCGCAGGCCAACTCTTTCAGAAAATCTACCAAGGTTTCAACTAAGGGCACAGATGTGAATGAATACCACTGAAATAACATCAAACAACGAATACACAAACATACACAGAAACGTCCGATGATAGATGAGGTCAATTCGTCGTCTCGATTAGATATAGGCTGGGTTGGCTAGTCTTGTCGTGTAGTGAGGATAAATGACTAAATCAAGCATCACGGGATTGGTAAAAGGTGGAAATAATTGTCAAAAAGACAAAACTCAATAACACCTTGAATTTCAAATACACCGGTAACTTTAAAATATTCCATCTCAGTAAGTTAACACAAAAAACGCATTGAACTGCGAGTGGAGCGAGTACAGTACGGACTGTTTGACTTCTTGACAACACGTAACAGTCAAAAGATTCATAGAAGTGAATCCACCGAGTTCAAGAAAAAGTGAAATCGGAAATAAGTGGTGTTCCACTCAGGCCACCTGTTCCCCATTCCTTGAACTTTTGCAGTAAAAGAGAGATTTATTTAACGAAATCCACGTCCCTTAAATCTAATACATGTAAAACTTATAACTTATCCTACACCTAATTTAACGGATTAACATTTTACGAATGAGACTTTCTCTGAAAAAAAATTGCGATACCCTATAAAATAAAATATAAAGCATCTTAAATATGTTTATAGATTGTAAGCAAATTAAAACTGTAATTTACAAATTAATCAAATGACTACGTCGATTTCTTCCAACCTCAATCGTTCATAAAAACTCTTCATCTCGTATTCCTTGGCAAGACAAATTTCCCGTCCTGAAATAAATAATTTATTCAAGCAAACGTAAGCAATATTTTAAGCAAATCTATTCCCAATAAAAGGAATATATTCTGGGATTTAACGAATCTGACCCAATTTGTGTGGAAGATGTCACAGTGGCTAGTATCGAAATCAGACTTGCAAATGTTCTAGTAAATTTACAAAGAATACACGTAAATTATGCGGGACCCACGGTTACAAGGAGGGTATTATTTCTGGACGTACGGATCTCTGTTAAGGGTCGGAATGTAAAATTGAAAACAACGTAATTTATTGGTGTTTTTAATTAGAGGGACGTTTTGGCCTCTTTTTAGGGACATGGCTTAGCGTCTGATAATATTGACTAACAAGTGAAACTTATAATAAAAAAAAACGATAACCCGACTTCGAACACAACTATTGAATAAAATTATATCTACTCGTGATATCGTAAAATCCGGATTATGAACTGCAAAATTGTGGAATAATGACATACATTACGCATGGCACGTCTAAAAAAATCATAAATGACATTCTAAAATGTCTGTTTTATATTCGGTGCTGATACCGGTTATAAAACAGAGTACATTTTTTTTTTACATAATATCTTTGATGTACAGAATTTGGCCCTAGGAACGATATATATTTTCGGGATAAAAAGTAGCTTTGATTTTCATCATAATATAAAGTATGACTGTGCCAACTTGCATCAAAATCCGTCCAGTAGTTTCAGCTTGATACAAGTTCTTGATTAATTTTTTCGGGCTGAAAAGTATCCAATGTCCTTCCTACCTCAATGTATGAACTCAAATCATACCACGTTTCATTTGAGTTCATTGAGTAGTTTCGGCGTGATGCTATGCCAAAGTACGGACAGACGAACAGACAGACCGACGGAAAAAAATAAAAAGAAATCATTTTTGGCTTCAGTACCGCATATAAAACAGACTCCATTTTTTTATTATATATATTTAATTTACAGAATTTGTACCCCTATCTCACAGGAACTCTTTATATTTTCAGGATAAAAGTATCCTTAATTTTTAATCATCATATAAACTACAGGTGTAGCAATTTGCATCAAAATCCGTCTTGTAGTTTCAGCGTGATAAGTGTTCTTATAAAAATCTTTCAGCCTCTTTCCTGCGGGAACCCTTTAAATTTTCGGGATTAAAAGTATCCTATGTCCTACCTCGTATGCTCGTAGTATGAGTTCAAATTATGCCAAGTTTCATTTTAATTCATTCATTAGTTTCGGTGTTCAGTAGTTTCGGCGTGATGCCTAGCCAAGATACAGACAGGCAGACAGACAGACAAAAATGGAAAAAACAGTTTTGGCTTCAGTATCAAATACATAACAGCCTCCAATTTTTTTTTACTATATATATTCAATTTACAGAATTGGACCTGTTACAGTTCTATTGTGAGTATATAGATTTTACTTATTTCTAAAGGAAACGCCTTCTATTAATTAGATAAGATAGATGCATTACCATCCCTACAAGAAGGATAAAAAATACTAAATGAAGAATTTGAAGTGCGATGCACCTATACTTACTCTGTGTTTACGGTGGCTCAATTGGTTAAAGCATGTGCCGCAGAGGCACGGATGGCTCAGGTTCGAGACCCTCCGTAATCCTGATCCATTTAGAAAGATATGGATACGGCTAAAAATAAAAAATAGTTTTCAAGTTACTAGATTTGACCTTAGACAACAGAATTTAAAAGCTGAGAAAGAACCCGCGCCGCAATAAAATGTTAGGCAAAAAATAAGGTTATCCAATAACCCGTACGGTTTCAGATTTCAACACAAAGAGCTGTAAGCATCAGTTTTAAAGCTCTAGAATTCCCACAAAACATTTCCTTTGATACCGATGCAACTAAACAAATAAGAAAAAGAAAAGGAAGATGGCGTTTGGGATGTGAGTCGGCATTATTTTGTCTCGCTAAATATTCCCATTCCATTGTCCAGTTTGATATACGGTGTACAGCGCCCATATATATCGGCCGTATATGGTATAGATAGGGCGTATACGGTTTTTATCCCGGCAGGTGATTCCATTCATTGTTTAGCCTTTATTAATTAATTCAGCTACCGCTATCCACGATATTTTTGCAAACCAAAAAACGTTTGCGGAAAAATTCAGTGTTATATTACGTTCCGATAGAAAATTTAGTCACTATTTGCGGGTTTAATTTAATTATGTTGCTGTTATGGTTGGGACGCTTTTATTTTTTATTTTTAGATGTAGGTACTGGATGTTGTTGAATAATTAATAATGTTTTATATATATTAAGGAAACGTAGAGATAAAAGTTTCACTGTCAAGTCTATTCAATAAAGAAGTTGTAGAGTGCGTGAGCAGCAGGTACCTGAGCGATTCCTTCAGAAACTTGTTACTGGTGCTTAGGGAGTAAATATACTAAAAGTCCTGACGTCTAGGAGGTGATCAGGAGTGGGAGGGGGGCACAAAGTTCCCACTTTTGGGTTTTTTACTAATATCTCAAGAACCGTGCGTTGCAGGGAAAAAGTTTCTGAAATTAATTGAAAGCTAAACTAAAAACTCTACTATTTTATTAACCAACTCCAAAGAGAGGGGTGTTAACAAGAGGTTTTTTTCTTAAGGTAGTAAGGAGATGAATGGACTGTAATGTTGTTGGTAGGATAAGACAAAAAAACCTTCTTGTTTCTTTAAAACTGTTATCGCCTTCACCGCGTGGAGGTACTCGCAGCTTATGTTATTAACAAGCGCAAATTAATATAATCCTCGATAACAACACCTCCAATTATAGCTACTAGGTTACATCATCTTTCAAACATAAGAACCGCATCTAAATCGGTTTATTCGTTTGGGAGCTACGATTCTCAATTAGTCTCATATATATTTTCTCTACGACGCATTGGTTTTGAGATATAAGTGAAAACCCCAAAAGTGGGAACTTTGTGCCCCCTCCTCAGTCCAGCCCACCTCCTAGACATTAGGAGTTTTAGTATGTTCACTACCTTAGCACCTGAAACAAGTTTCTGAAGAAATTGCTTAGGTACCTCACGCATTTTACACCCTTGCTGGGCCATTAGTTGATCAAACTATTAATAATAATAATTATCTATCATTTGGTGAATAAACAGGTAGAAGTAGACCTATTATTTGTTCATTGAGCCGAAAGCAAGTAGCTTATAGTAGACCATAAAAGTACTGTGTATTTGAGATGACGTATTCAAAATATTATGATAATCGTAGTGCACTACACACGTTGATACTAATTTATATATACAAAACTATAATTGATAGATTCAGGCGTTACTATGCGAAAATCCATATTTAAAATGAACAAATTAAAAAAATATGTAGCTTACTTCCGCCAAAACTGTAAGTCAGACAAATGATAAATGGTAAAATTAACACAAGTAAAACCCCACGCTAAACAAACCCTACCCAAATTGAAGTATTGTAAAATATAAATGAAATTAAACCTAAAACCTGGAGGCCAGAAAAATAATAAAACCCCACGCTAAACAAACCCTACCCAAATACAAGTCGATACTTGACACTTATATATTTATATACATATGATATAAATACACAATAAAAAAAAACCTCAATCCAAATACCAAACGTCTGACATCAATACGACACGTGTTTCGCCTCTGCACGAGGCATCTTCGGGTGATGTTGACTCGTCGAGTGCTGGACTGAGAAAACTACTAAAGCTCCACTATTAAAGCTGGATGGTGTGGAACTTAACAGGGTTAAACAGTTAAAAAATACCTAGGATACTACGTTACTGAGGGCCTCAATGACTAAATAGATTAAGAAAAAGAGCACGGGGCGTTGGCACTCAGAAGTAATATGCTGGGACGCAGGTTTGCTCGTTGTAGTAAGCAAGTAATAATAACGCTGTTTAGAGCTTATTGTCAAACATTCTACACGAGCAGCCTGTGGACCAGCTAGACACAGGGATTGCTCAATGCTCTGTGTGTATAATAACCATGCTTTTGGGGTTACCCCGCTTCTGTAGTGCGTCGAATATGTTTGCGGGCGAGATTGGATTTCATCGTATCATGCTCAAAAAAAACACCTCCCTGCTAAACAGAGTGCGGGGTACCACCTAACAGCTTCCTGTAAACAATTGGCGAAAGATTTGATTCTGGATTTTAAAGGAGTTCATTCGAGTTCAGATAAGATTGTCTAGCAGATTGGGACTCGAATGAATGTCCGTCTGCAGCCTAATTTAAAATTCCCTGAATAGTATTTAGACTAACGTAGATTAAGGACTAAGAAACTAGTTAGTTTTATGGATATTTCTTTTCTGAAAATAAATGAACAATAAAAATAAAACCCGTACTCAAAATTTCGTGTAATGTTGATCGTTAAAGAGTTCCTTTATCTAGATACCATGTCATGGTAAAATTTAAAACCAGGTATCATAATAAAATGCATGCAAAATTACGCGTCCGTACTGTTGACCGCTGATGAGTTCCTTTATATGGAGCTAATCGTGGGTGTCGAATCAGGTCATGCTTATTATAAAAATGCATTGTCATCGGAACTGCATCAACTTGGAAAAATTAAAATCCGTAAGATAATATGAATTGGTGCTGATTCAACTTGCAAGATATGACCCAAAAAAACATACTTGCATTGCACAGTAAAATAAAAACTTATAAATAAACTGATTACGTACAAAAAAAAAACAATCTTTTTTACTAAAGAAGTTATTCTCGTTTCTAGACTTTTTAAATAAAATATCCGCATTTTTTTTATTTTTTTTTTGCGTCACCTTCCCTGGGCGTACCTGATATTGTATGTAAACTTCCAAATTTTTCATACCATGTATATACAGAGTGGATTTTTGACAGAATCCGACCGACAATGACATACTCGTCCGTAGTATTCAGACTTTACAAAATAAATTCATTCGATGAGCTGCCCCTGGTATCAGAGGAACATCGACCTGCAAAGCGATCTCGAGCTTCCCTCGATAGTTCAATACATGAAAATGCCTCTCGCCGCTACTTTGACGCGGCACCCCATCACCCCAACCCTCTAGTAGTTAAGGCCTCTGACTACTCGACAGGCGCGATAACAGACGCATGATCCCTCCGTACACGACCTAGAGACATCTTGAGCGATCCGGACGATGAAATCGCTGCCGCAGTGCATACAGCGATAGATTCGTCCAATCCGTCATCTTCACCATCTTTCAACACAATTATACACAGACACCGACCTCGCTGGCGCGATCGAAGGTCCCGTAATTAATGTCGATTTATTCGCCTTCGAGTTTATTGCCAATTCTTCTCAAAGGTGTATTCCGAATCGGTGATCAGTTATGCAATTCATTCAAGTGGCTCCAGCCATCACTACCTAACAGTAGAGATCCAAGGATTTTTAGTTCGATACTCCCCGTAATCAATGGCAACTGTCCAAGCCGAGGTTCGTACCCCGTGTGTGTCCTTGAGCAATTGGCCAAAACTTAACTTTGGCGTGCGCCTTCTGCATCACGCATTGCGGCGGAGCGCTTTTGCGCCCGCCCCACCGTCCCCGGTGACGCTGTAGAGGTCAGTTATAGACATACAACAGCACATACAATACTAATGCAATTTCTAAAAAAAAAGAAAGATTTTTGAGACGGGACAGGCTTTTCTAAACTTTTGAAGATATTCTGAAGTACATTCACAGATTTTGGGAAAAATGTTCAGTCAGTAAGATAATTGTCACTTTACACAAAAACGTTTTTGTCTATAAGTATTATTATTGTATTATGTAGGTACTTACAATATTCAACTATGTGAATGCGGCAAAGCTTTTCTTCAATTTAAAATAGAAAACTTAAGAGACTTAAATTAACAGGCCTATTATTGTGTTTATTCAACATGTATGCAACAAAGACGACCGGTTGGTCTCGTGGCTAGAGATCCTAGGTACGAAATCGAACGGTCGCGGGTTCGAATCCTGCAAGGTGCAATCATTTGTGTGATGAGCAGAAATGTTTGTTTCCGAGTCATGGATGTTAATATTCTTATCTATGTATGTTTATCCGTTATCTAGTGCAGGGTATCCTAGTTTGGGGCTAGATAATTGGTGTGGAAATGTCCCGAAAATATTATTATTATATTAAAGAAAACATGCACTAACATGTAAGTTTGTTTGCGGGTTTCGAAAACATCCCTGGTTTCGAGAGAACGCAAGGGGATGCATTTCGGTATGAGTTAAAACTCTCGTACGTCACCGAGTGATTGAAAGAAATATGTGTTACCACATTCGGGTATGGTAGAACTGTGTTTTATATGTTCCGATATTTTTAACTTATTCTCTAATTTATACTTATATAATAAAGCAATAGGTACCAAAAAGTCTGTACAAAGAAGATATTTTTTAGAGATCGAAACTATCACGTTTATTAAATTCATGTAGGTATTTCAAACATACTGTCTGGACGTTTGTTCGCTATCACGTAAAAAATATTGAACCGATTGAAAGCGGTTTTCCCTGTTGGAAAGCTTCGATTCTGACTTAAGATCTGGTGTACATAAAATCACTATCCAATGCCTCAGACCAAATATTACTAAAGTATCCTCCTAGGTAAAAGCCGAGCAATCGTTAAAAATTTAGGAATTTTGATCAAATTTTGTATATTGGTATTTAGGGTCTTGGAATAAACAACCGTACCGTAACGAACCGTACTGTTTACCCTTAGAAATTACCACTAAAAAATAGGTTTAGTTAAAAGTGTGGCAGTTTATGGGTTAAGTTGTTACATTCATCTTTCATACTTATTAATAAAAGCCACCTGTTCATCCAACAAGCCAACCAGAGCGCTACGAGATATTTTTCACTCGCAGCATAATATGTATAACTCGCTGTGCAACGTTACATTCATTTATACATTTTTAACTTGTGCCCGTTTGTAATCAATTTGTATATCAGCCACAAAACACCACAATTTATTCACTCACGCACACACACGCAGCCGCTATTTGCTATGCTTCACTAGTTTGTTTAGCTGTGTAGACTCTACCTTTTTTAAACCTTCTTGACTACACTAAGCTCAGCAGACAGTAACAACTAACTGCGCTACAGTACAGTGTTGTTGAAATAAAAACTGTCATAGAGATATTATCGTAGGTGTGCCATTAAGCCACCCTTAGTTTCTACCTTACCTAAAACGGTAGCTAAAAAGAATGAAACTAAGTTGTTACCCAGGGGGTACGAGCCTCTGCTTGAACAGTTGCCATTGATTAAGGGGGTCTGACTAAACACCCCTGGATCACTAGTTTTAGAAGTGATCGATGAAATGGCTGGAACCCTTGGAATTATTTGCATAACTGACCACCAATTCAGAATACACCTTCGAGAAGAATCGGCAAGAAACTAGAAGCTGAATAAAATCGACTTTAATTACGGGACCTTCGTCCTCACTGGCGAGGTCGGTGTCTGTGTCTAATTGTGTTGAAAGATAGTGAAGACGTGTTGGACGAATCTATCGTTGCCTGCACTGCGGCAGCGATTTCATCGTCCGGATCGCTAAAGATGTCTATAGGGTGTCTACGGAGGGGACACAAATCATAAAATATAACAGTTTAAAAGCAATGCACGAAGTATGTTTTGTGCGCCATTAAAAACTTACCCTATGTTGAGAAATACACACTCACTACTCACACGGCGTTTACGTCGACGTTAAATGTCGTCAACCAGCTAAATTGCTGATGTTTATTATTTACAAATATGACCGCGCTTGCCAGCTAGGATGCTGGACAATTGTGAAGTGCACATGAGTTAAGTTTGCATCGAGTCCTCTACTTGTACTATGATTTATTCTGTGACAATGCGGGGGCGCCTGCTGGTTTGCTGCGGTCACTTACCCTTGCCTTATGTAATGCCCCGCAAGCGCAGGCTGTGTAAACTGTGTGTATGCCAATTCCACATTTACACAATACCATAGAATAAATAATACGTACGGTTTTACAGGCAAAACAATGAAAGTTTAGTTCTTTGATTAATTGTATTATACTTTTTCTTAAAAATAAATATACACGTAACGTTTCGTAACAAAGGGAGAGATGTCACCACATTAATGTCAATCACTGAAAAGCGAGTAGATTAATTGTGGTGGGAAATCAGGCCTGGAGGGCCGTCAAAAAATAGAAAATTAAAGGTTCCCACCGGAGAGAGCGTGGGGCTGGTCCCGACAAAATTGGGTGTCTCATATGCGGGTTTGAAAATATGGATGCGGTTAACAGGGAAGGTCGGCAAAATTGACTCTTTCCCATATGTTAATGTTAAAGGCTGTACGTACCAATTCAACACCAGTTGCTTAAACTGCACAGGATCTCTCTTCCAAAGGTAGGACGAAGATTTCTCCCGTAGCTGGACACGTTGCACAACACAGGTTAGTTCTAAGTAGAAGCACTGGATTTTTAAGGCACGGTATAGAATTATTTATTCATGCGAATAGTCTTATATTATTATGGCTGAAGTATATGATATTCGTGGAAGTATAACCAAAAAATATATATTTTTGATTCACAATACGAGTACATTTGAAGCGGCACGGAGTAGCGTACGTTCGACCATCTCTTGAAAGACAGAATGAGTGCGTGACCGTGGTATGGTTCCTTGCATCACCTTGTGACCGGCGTCAATTAGTGCATTTTTGCCTCTTTACAGATAACACTTAAGAAAAAGAACCAAAATGAACCAATCTAAGATCAGTCAATCATTCATTTGTCAACAAATTGAATATCAACAAATAAAAAGTGAACGTGACAGTGTTGCCAAACAAAAACGGTGATTAAACATTGCAGCACACTAACGGTCACTATTTTCCCGCACAGACCTTGGTTCATTTTAATCTGCTCGCTTTTACTGAAAATCTCTGGATTTGTCATTCTTGTGGTGACGTCTTTTCCTTCTACTATTATGCCAACGAAACAAAGTGAATAAATTATACCTAGGTATTCTATTATTTCTCGAAAAGAGAGAGATATTATAAGTTTAGAGTGTGTATCATTGCATGAATGTATCACTATACATATCCGTGTGTCTGTCTGTGGCATCTTTGCACCCAAACGAATGGATCGATTTTGGTGCGGCTTTTTATACTTGAAATCTGATGTGATCGAGATGTTTCTTAGCTGTTATGGGGGGAAGGGGGTCTGGATCGTAGCTCCCAAACGAATAGACCGATTTTGATGTTCTTTTCTTTTTACACGACTGCCCAAAAAAAGGAGTGTTATGTTTTTAGCATTCATGTATATTTGTATATGTTTGTATATTTGTATATTTGTATGTGAGTTTCTTTATTCCACCATAACTTTTAAATACCTGAACAGTTTCAGATCTATGGGGTATGGTTAGAATCCTTACATCCCCCCGAGTAACATAGGCTATTTTTTTCATTCATATTGTAAACATTCAATATGGCGGCAGTATGGCACCATTTTAAAACACTTCTTTTTTTTTTCCTCTAAATTGTAAATATGAAATATGTATGGTATCAAATTGAAGGTCTCAAAAAGCCCATTCAAATAATATATAATTTTTTGGCAAAAGCTCTTGTTTTGGCAGGGCAGGCGTATTTTTTTAGCTTTTAAGCTAGTTTTTGAAAGCTGATGTGATTGAAATCGTTCTTAGCTATTTTCGTGTATGTCTTTGCATTCACTGAATTTAACGTAAATTTAAAATATTTATTTACCGTAAAATCAAATACTGTTTAGATATCACAAATTAGAATCAGACAATTCTTGCAATACATAATACAAAAAAAAAATAGGTATACTCACCTGTTTTATTATTTCCAGAATACCTACGCCAATAATTCCGTTGCTAAGGCCGTAGTCATCATTTCAAGTTATACCAGTCGTGAAATCGTGTCGTATTCTTAAAAACGTGCCACAGTGCTGAAAGTGCGGTGAATGGAAGAGTGTGATAAATAAAACCACACCGAAGTCTAATTGGAAGCCAGCATTATAAATCAGCAGCCACTCTAACGGTGGTGCCAAAGTGCCAAAATCGCCATTGGTGCCAGAGCACAAAAACAATTGCCAAACGGAGAGTGGTGGCTCGCAGAGGTTGGCAAGCAATGCGACTTTTTGACGAACGCGTCAAAATTTAAAATGTTTCCAGATAGGATTTAAATTGACTGGAGATTATTGATGGCCACAGAAAGAAACTCCACTACAAGTACTTAGTATTATAGAGATCTCTGTGCTGTTCGACTCGAACTTGACTGATCGTCTATGCCTCCACTGTTAGGAGCAGCAGCATGCGTCGCGCGTAAGGGAGTTCAGATATTATATCATTACTATTTCTACTGTCAAGAGGCCCCTACGTTAGTACTTACAGGTTAAAAGAAAAAAAAAACGATTACCTTAGCGGTGTCTATCGAAACCAGTCTGACTTCTTGATTACAGTCTAGTAAATTCAACCTAATACTAACATAACATGAATTTACGAGACTGTGTTAGTAGCTAAACAATTATATAGATATCGTGTTATATTTTTTTTATTTTGTTCTTTTCTAACAAAACTTACGTAATACATTCAACTTTTGTATATAAGGGGCGATATAAGACAAAAGCTTGCGCTTGTGTCATTATTGTTGGCAAATTTCTCCGATTTAAATACCTAGTTTACTGCTAAAACCCAATGTGCATTAAATTGAAAATACATGTTACGGCGCGAACCGTTCTGAATCCGAATTATTCTACCTTCAAAAACGCAACCTGCCGTTATTAGTGCGTTTATATCATTGCGCCCCACAGTCTCTAACTTTCCTCATTTGCGTTATAACTGTAGCCCCGACTCACCCGACCGAGTCCGTCAAATGGCCCAGCTAATATATATTTATTTACTGCGACTTGTCGGCTATGGTGAAGTTTTAATACCTCTGTAGGGAGTAGTTTTATTCATTGTAAGCGGTATAAGTTATGCTATAACTCAGTACAATAACCGGTCGCTTTGAACCTAAGATAACTATTGGCTCTGTGAGCTGTAGACCTCGCGCGTGCTCGTGCGTTCAATATTTTATGCAAACAATATGGCAAACAATCTAGCAGTACGCAGTAGATCCATTTAGTAACCTTATTGTAAAACTAACATTAATAACCAAAGAGCTCCATCAACTCTTACCTAGTAGGTAAAGAAAGGGCTGATTCCACTGATAGAAACCTAAATGTGAGAAATTTACTGCATTTTGAGGTCCTCATCAGAACTTCACCAAATTTTTATGAGACATACTTAAAGTTATTATGCTTCAAATAAAAAAAAAACTATCGGAATCGGATCTATTAAAGCGGAGATATTCAGTAGCCCCCTTTCAAAGTAAAAATCAAAAATCCGCAACGACTAAAAATTCTAAAAATTTGTTTAATCTTCATACGAAGTTTCGTCCAGATCAGTTGAGAAATGTTACTTTTAGAGGAGATCCGGATAGACATACGAAAGCATTTTTGCCTAAGCTGAAACGGAGACGCTTTGCTCGCGCTTCGCGCTCGCTCGGTCAATGAATACCATTGTTTAAAACGGACATTTCTCTTTCATGTGTCGACTAAGAATTGAATTACTCACAAGAAAAGGAAAATTAAATACCCTTCTGACTCTACAGGTGCTTCGGAAGTGTCCCGAAGAGAGCACCAGGAAATTGAAATGGGATGTAATTTTTAAATTTTAAAGTTTCAACAAAAATGAAGTAGAAGAGTTTTCCAATCGACGGTTGCTTCCGTCATAATTTCCCAATTTTAAGCCTACTAGTTTGATTTCATAGAGTATATTTCAAAACGGAATATCTATACTGTGTGCTTATGCTAGTAGGATAGTTACATGTAATGAGAAATACCTACAGAAGTCAGCTCAACAATAGTTTCTCTTTGTATCACGCTGCCTTAAGTTGTTCAAACATACAAAACGTAACGTAACTCAATTTTGACCGTAGTTTTGAACAATCTGCCGTGGTTTACTCGTACAACTGCAACAACTTAATTCTTCTGACCAATCCTCCACCAATATATAAATGTGAAACGTTGTCTGTTTGTTTGGGGGGCTTTTACGCAAAAATGTCTGATCCGATTTTGATGAAACTTTTTAAATAGGTTCTGTATAATATAGAGACCAACAAAGGATACTTTTAATCCCGGTAAATTTACAATGTAGCCCTTGAAATAAAGAAGCATTTAAGCATAATAAACGACGTCTAACATAGTGAAGTGTTATCAAGATGGCTTTAAGTATCCCTGCAACGTATACTTAACTGGGACCGTACCAGGGAGTATTTTTTATCAGGTACTAGCTTTCCCGCCCGTGACTTCGTCCGCGCGGACTACTGTTTATCGTGAAAAAATAGTTTAAAAATAAACTAAAAAACACGCTTTATATAGAAAACCAAACTTAAAAATAGAAAATAAATTTTAATAGTGTAAATAGGAAAAAAAAGTTTTATTTCAAAAAAATCGTGGGGTGCATGGGTCAATAGTTATAAATATTTCATTGACAGATATGAGAAACACCCCACGCTTTTTTTTTAAATAACACATTTTTTTCTTATTTACACTATTAAAATTTATTTTCTATTTTTTATTTTGATTTTCTATATAAAGCGTGTTTTTTAGTTTTTTTAAACTATTATTTATTTTCTACTCTTTAGTTTTTTTTTATTTCGAATTATTGCATTGTCATCGGTCTGTGACATGTGTGAAAAATTTGAATGAAATCTGACCGTTTAAAGTGGGTCAAAATATCGTCCAAAGGAGTCTAAAGGAAGCTAATATAAAGCGTATAAAAAGCACCCTATGTTCTTCTAGGATATTAAAAACCATAGCAAAAGTAGGTATAGCACCAATGCCCCTGAAGTTTTTTGACAGACTTATTATTTCGTTTCCATGGCAACCGTTCCTTACAGCGAATAATCAACATTTCCAGTTTTTCCGTGGAAATTTTCTGGGATAAAAAGTATTCCATGTTTTATTCTAGGGTATAAGCTATTCCAAATTTCATCAAAATCCATTCAGCCGTTATCGCGTGAAAGCTCCCCAAACAAACAAACAAACTGACAACGGTTCACTTTTATATATTGGTATGGATAACTGTTTGGCCGTACATATGCATAAGCAACTTATCACCAAAATGGCACTCAGGCCTTATATTGGATAGAGAGTCATCATCAGCTTATACTAGTCCAGTGCTGGACGTAGGCCTCTATAGGTATTATTTATTAGGTATTTATTTATGTATTAAAATTTTATTATAATTTTATTTACCTTGTGTTAGTGGCATAAGTAGATCAGTAAATGTCTCTGAACCGTTATAGTTATGTAAATTATACAAGACATAAGTAGATCAGTAAATGTCTCTGAACCGTTATAGGTATGTAAATTATACAAGACATAAGTACATCAGTAAATGTCTCTGAACCGTTGTAGTTATGTAAATTATACAAGACATAAGTAGATCAGTAAATGTCTCTGAACCGTTATAGGTATGTAAATTATGCAAGACATAAGTAGATCAGTAAATGTCTCTGAACCGTTATAGGTATGTAAATTATACAAGACATAAGTAGATCAGTAAATGTCTCTGAACCGTTATAGGTATGTAAATTATACAAGACATAAGTAGATCAGTAAATGTCTCTGAACCGTTATAGGTATGTAAATTATACAAGACATAAGTAGATCAGTAAATGTCTCTGAACCGTTATAGGTATGTAAATTATACAAGACATAAGTAGATCAGTAAATGTCTCTGAACCGTTGTAGTTATGTAAATTATACAAGACATATGTAGATCAGTAAATGTCTCTGAACCGTTATAGGTATGTAAATTATACAAGACATAAGTAGATCAGTAAATGTCTCTGAACCGTTATAGGTATGTAAATTATACAAGACATAAGTAGATCAGTAAATGTCTCTGAACCGTTATAGGTATGTAAATTATACAAGACATAAGTAGATCAGTAAATGTCTTTGAACCGTTATAGGTATGTAAATTATACAAGACATAAGTAGATCAGTAAATGTCTCTGAACCGTTATAGGTATGTAAATTATACAAGACACAAGCTCAAAAAATAAAACCCGACAGTCGGGTAAAAAATAACCTATCACATGTTTACGATGAAGATGAATCGATTGATACCCCGTTTGTCAAAATCAGACCAACTTTTTAGTTTGAACACATAACAAAGACTATTGCCTTGCAGTAGTCGGGTAAAAAAAGAAGCCTATGACACTTTATACCTGAAGACGAATCGATTGACACCTCGTTTGTCAAAATCAGACCAACTTTTTAGTTTGAGCACATAACAAAGACTATTGCCTTGCAGTAGTCGGGTAAAAAAAGAAGCCTATGACACTTTATACCTGAAGACGAATCGAATGACACCTCGTTTGTCAAAATCAGACCAACTTTTTAGTTTGAACACATAACAAAGACTATTGCCTTGCAGTAGTCGGGTAAAAAAAGAAGCCTATGACACTTTATACCTGAAGACGAATCGATTGACACCTCGTTTGTCAAAATCAGACCAACTTTTTAGTTTGAACACATAACAAAGACTATTGCCTTGCAGTAGTCGGGTAAAAAAGAAGCCTATGACACTTTATACCTGAAGACGAATCGAATGACACCTCGTTTGTCAAAATCAGACCAACTTTTTAGTTTGAACACATAACAAAGACTATTGCCTTGCAGTAGTCGGGTAAAAAAAGAAGCCTATGACACTTTATACCTGAAGACGAATCGATTGACACCTCGTTTGTCAAAATCAGACCAACTTTTTAGTTTGAACACATAACAAAGACTATTGCCTTGCAGTAGTCGGGTAAAAAAAGAAGCATATGACACTTTATACCTGAAGACGAATCGATTGACACCTTGTTTGTCTAAATGAAATCAATAGGGGTGACTACATAGATAAAAAGATACATATGTACATACATACATAGACTATTAAAATCATTACCCTTCCTTTGCTTTGCTGTAGTCGAGTAATAATGACAAGGACATCAAATTAAATTTGTGTTTACGATAACGCATGATGTTGTTTTAATGAGTAACTCTGATTGAAATCATACTTTAGAAACTTGCAGTGAATTGCATAAGATCCTGTACCTATAATTAAGTACCTACGTGCTTTTTAAAATTTACGACATATACTTAAAAAGTGGTTATGTTTTATTATATACGTAATAGGTATGAATGTAGCAGTGGCATCAGTGGCATTATTCCACATTCAGACAGGGATACATACATACATACATACACATGGATACATACATACATACATACATACATACATACACACGGATACATACATACGCGCGTGATAGGTATGATTGCAGCAGTGGCATATTTTATTTTAGGTACTGTCCTTATAATCGCTACGAACGTCAGCACGCAACTGGCGATGCGTGCGTGGCGACCTAGCATGTGGCATAAAATATGGTGTCCATCGGAGCGCCGTTCTCTTTTTTTAAATTCTTTCGTTTTTAAAATAATTTCGTGGTGATAGGAGTAAACTCAGGATGCTCTGGACGTTTTCATAATCATAAAGATCGATTTTTTTACATAAATATTTCTGACTTCCAATTCTTATTATTACATATTTCGTTGAAGCTTCTGTAATTGCAACCCTGGGCATGCAGTCCTGACATATAGATAGTGATTGCTTTAGAACCGCAATCGGTACATACCGAAGACAACTGTTAGGTTTGACAGTTATTGTCAAAAGGTATCGATTTTCATCGGTATTTGTGTACATTGATCATGATTGAGATCGATATTTGGCAGAGTCTACCATAGATAGATAGATAGATAACTCTTTATTGTATACCACATAGAACAAAAATACAATAATAACTAAAACATTAATACAAAATATATGGGACAATGGGCAGTTTTATCGCTAAAAAGCGATCTCTTCCAGACAACCTTTGGATGGAAAGGAATTAATATAAGGCAAAGACGGTGGTGCATTATAATATAACAAATAAATAATAAAAACTGAATACAATGAATAAACATATATACACATATATTCCAATATACCTACACATAAATATGTAATATAGTACAGTATATAATATATATATATATATATATATATATTTAAATATAAAAAAGCATAATATATCGTTATAATCTGACTTTACGACTTCGATTTCGGTTGTAAAGCAATCGCTGTCAATGTCGATACTGCAGGCCCTGATACATCTATGATGTTAAATTAAAGCTCGTACATTGAAAGCACATTCACTTTACATTTTCTCTCTAACGTAGGTATAAAGTATCACCGAATAGCTCGGGAAGGATAAGTTTCCCGAAGGAAAAATGAAAAGTTCACATGTTGGGGAAACGTCGGATGCCAGGTCGTGAAAATATGTAGAGCTTGTAAAATGGATAGAGAGGACAAAATTTAATTTTAACTTTTTAACTTTCGCGTTTCTGGAAACTTAATATTTTCCGGGATAATAACATGTTATAAATATGTTTTATACCAGGATATGAGCTATCTCCATTCCAAATTTCATCAAAATCCATCCAGTCGTTATCGCGTGAAAGCTCTCCAAACAAACAAAGAGACAACGATTCACTTTTATATATTGGCGTGGATGTTATTTTAGTAGAAAAAGTGCTGTTCATTTTTTAAAGGTTTTTCGGACGTCGGCATTTTCAAAGTAGTGCTCCAAGAAAAACTTTTGTTTATTTATGACTTATGGCAACCGTATTATTTTTCTATTTCCATATTGACCCAAACAGGTAAACGATTTTTGTCTCTGACACCTAAAAATCGTTGAATTGAAAAATACTGTGCCTTCATCAACTTAAAAATAAGGTTTAGCTATATTAAAATAAAATGGCATGTGATTTCGATACCTGCACAGTGAAGAAACTGATGATTGCTTAGTTAACTAGTTGCAAAGATACATTCAAGCGTTATTCCTATTGATTACAGAATTGAAACTTATGTCATCATAGTAAAATTCCGTAAACTCCACGCTACATGTGCATAAAAACTTAATTGCTTTAGCTCTATAATATTTAAGCTCTATGCACAATCGCACACGGGAACGCGGAGAGTCATGCCTGCATTATATTCTTACACAACTTTTAACAATCTCGCGAATAAGGCATAATACTCATGAAACATGCAATATGTTTCGATACTTGGGCCCAACTTACTTTTGCTTACTCTACTTAGTTGTCGATGCATTGGAGTAGAAAATGTATATGACATTGACTTTACCTGTAGAGTTTTCAAGCAATTCAGTTTAAAATAAGCCACATCTCATAGCTAAAAGAGTTTAAAACGTAAATATAATGTACAGGAATGTAAGAATTCGAAATACATGCATCGTGTTTTTGTTTTCTTTACATACTGAATTCAAATTTTAAGGTGGAGAGTTGGTAATAGTTCTTCATTGAACTTCGTTATCTAAGTACATTTTCATTCCCTGTTGCAAACCCACAGCTAAATAACTTGTAGCGGTTGTCTCAATAAGAGTGCACTATTTCATTTAAACATAAATACACGTTTTTATTAGCGAGTTATTTTATTTTTATTGCATTATAAAGTAGAAATGTTCCGATGTATGGAATAAAATATCCGTGAAATGGCCCCCGCGGATATGATGACAATCATTGCTCTTTTCATGAAATTTTCGATGACATTTTGACAAAGATGTGCCTGTATATATATCTCACTGATGACGCTTGGATCTCGGCATTGAGCTCAAGAATTTAGTCGTACAAACCCGAGATTTCACAAAACCTCAAAGAAAGAAATCGCACGGCTTAAATTGTACGATCTTGGTTGACATCAGAATTGCGTGTAATGATTTAGTCTGGAAATCGATTCCATGATAAATCTATTGTTTAATGCGTGGTTTAGCCAGTACGCAATTTTGCTGAAACCACATGTTGTCTAGATATATTTAATCCGGTTGAGGCTACAAGAACTCCGTTATCATTTTCCTGTAACGCATGCCACATACTCACACATTCTCACACTCGCTGCAATTCCAGCCTCATTTTCAAAAAAAGTAAGGCCTGACCAAAATTCGCACCAGACAGTAGCTAAAGGTGGATGCATATAATTTTCATGGATTGCGTAAAGATTTTCTGAGCCCCGTATTTGTCAATTTTGTTTATTCACGAAGCCATTCAGATGGAAATGTGCTTCATCGGTAAAAAAGTATTTTTTCGAAAAATCTTCATTCGCTCACATTACTCATTGGACGAATTGTTGGCGCTTTGCATGGTCCGCTTGCTTAAGCTCCTGAGTAAGTTGAGCCTTGTATGGGTAAAGATCAAAATTCGCTGCGTAGTGGTTCGTGAAATTTGAAGTTGTTGAGAACGATGCCGAGTTGAGGTTTTTTGGGTTTTCGGCGACACTTTTGTTTACAGTAGCAATGTTTTCAAGAGATCGATTGGTTCGTCAACGCAAAGGAGACTTACTGTCCATAAATGACCAAGTTTTTAAAAAAATTACCACTCATCGAATTTTTTACACTTTACATAAGTGCAGTTACTCGACCAAAAACTCGGCGAAATTTGCGAGCAGTCTCAGCGTAACTTTCCCCAATTTCGTAATAGGTTTTCATAATGATAATGGGTTATTATTTATGTCACGCTCCATGTAGAATAATCTGTACAATTTTAGGTGACTTCTGTAAAATATCAAAGATGCCACTTATATAAGATTTAAATAGTGCACTCTTAAACATCGGTCATTTAATGTCAATCAATGCAATTGCAAAAATATAACAAAATTACTACCTTGTTTAAAAAATTACGCATACCAGTCAGTGACTGAGATTTTTATAAAAACGTCATCATCATAATTATAAGATGGTTAACCATTTTTTTCTTGTTTCCTACTCCCGGCCACTAACTGGATGTTGTAATTAGCTTTTTGCAAAACAGATTAATAATCTCCTTTGGGGTTCTAATAGTCTCCTTTTAATATTTTGTTAAGGGATTTAATCTCCCGTAGCTCGCAGAGTAAAACACAATAATTGTAGTGATCTACTTGCTGCCTCAATAATATTTTTAATAACATACAAAAATCGACAACTTAAAGGTAAGGCACAAACATTCATAGAATTTTACTACGTATATCTGTTTTATACATTTTTTGTTCGTTTATTTTTACCCATAGACACAAAATATATACCATAATTATAATCGTAGACGAGATTTTTACGGATTTAGCATTAAAGTGTTTCTGCTAAAATATTGTTTTGCTAACTTTCTAGTGGCTTTAATTAATGTCTAAGCGTCAGTGACATTCAATATTTTTGAAAATAAATGTTGCTAACGTTATTCCGCCAAAATTACATAAAGAATAAAAAAGCAATCATGTAACATCGTAGCACAAACTGTAGAACTAGTGTTCCCGTAGTTACTGAGAATTAAATTTGAACAGCTGTTGCTACTGTGCGAGGAGATAGCCGCCATTACACTCCACGATACGACACTGGCATTGGTATTGTTTTTGTTTCTTCGTTGGTTTATTGAATTGGCTTTTGTGTAATACATATCTGTCCTATGAGTATAGTCTATTTATCCATCGTGACCGATATAGATGATAGAATTATATCGGTGTTCGGAAATTTGTATGAAGTTCGTTGTTGTCTATTAAGTTCTTGATTGCATGAAGCGATGGCCATTTAAATGAAACAACTGAGCCGATGTAGTAGACAACAATAATGACAACATGTGTACGAAAGGTTGTAGTCCACCATATTGGATTGACCAGATGTTTGTTATCGATGGTTGGTATCATAAATAAGTATTTTTTTCGATGCTTGTTATTATTTAGTCTACGTGAACAAACGGCTCTGATCTTCAAACTTCAAGATAATTATTGAAAAAATAAACTTAAAATAACACCAAGTGCGATGTCCTAAACCATTGATCGGATTATGACGTAACTTTGGCAGGGTCATATGATGACGACCGGGATGGTTTATGGCTAAAAAAATCACCACAATTTAGAAAATAAAATAAACGTAAAAAAACCTACGGTTTTGAGCTTTTGGATCTTTTCGTCAATATGAAAGGAGTCAAAGAGGTAAGGACTTCTGAAAACGCCCACGAGGGTTTATAGTCAAAATTAAAAAAAAATGTATACAAGTAAAAAAAAAAAAAAAAAAAACACGTGGGCAAAGCCGTGGGGTGCAGATTGTCAATAAATATAACAAATTATTAACGTTCCTTTTTATGTGCCTGTTCGGAGCTCAAATAATAATTGACACATCAAATTTATTATTTATTTTGACTGTATTAAAGATGCTTACTGAGTGCTAAGATGTAGCGGTTCTTTTTTCTCATAAATTAAGATGGTTTTGGCTTCCTAGCAAACTTAGGTAAAGGAGGATGCCAGCTTTCGGCTTCCGAGACTTTTAAATGTTAAATGCTGCGGACACGAAATCAATTCACATTACCGACTATATAAAATAATTTAATTAATTCTTATTAAAACAATAACAATCGGGAACTGATTTTAAAATAAAAATTATTATTATGAATAGTAATGACCGGAAATAGCTGTGCAAGACTTTTAAAAGTTAAATGCTGCGGACACGAAATGTATCCACACTATTGACCATATAAAATAATGTAATTAATTCTTATTAAAACAATAACTTTCGGGAACGGTTATTAAAAAAATAGGAATTAAAATGAATAAAAATGACCGGAAATTGCTGTGAACTGATACTAATTACGAATCATAGTGTTCACTATAACTCGTTATTAGTGCAAATAAACTATTAATAAATAGATAAACAAAATCGATTTAAAAAAATCTAAAGGCTATAATAAGAAATAAACTATTATTCTAATAGAAAACATTTCAGTATATTATTTTATGATATTAGAAATAAACAACAATAAACGCATGCGTATTTTTTATCCTGCTTATACGTTAATTCATTATTTGTTGTATAAATGTTTCAGTGGTTTAGGTACCAAGCTCATGACAATAGCCGAGAAGGCCCAGGGTTCGATTCACAGATTGAATACCTAAGTGTCTACTACTATAGAAGGTATAGGTAAGTAAAAATACATTATAAATGATATTAAACATGATCGTAAAGTGTAGGTACCTATATAATATATCAGTTTAATATTAGATTTCAATAATTATCTTGGCTATAATATTCTCTTGACCATAAATAGTGTCATAATGTAACGAAAGTCACATAACCACAAAAGTTAACTTTATTTCCTCATAACTTATTTTTGAATAGTTCTCAGAAAAAACTACTAACACACAAAATATTTTAACATAATGCTTTAAAAATTAAAATACTTTTCAGTTGTGTCTGCAACAATTTTACATCGAGCCTAAGTCACTTTGGAGATCTGGCATAGTCCTTTACATATATAGCTGCTATAGGTGATTTCACGGTCTTAGGAAATCCTAGCTTAAGTACGCTTATGATTATTTAGGTGATATTTATGATTATTGCATAGAAAATTAAAAAAAATGACAACATCGTGAAGTGTAAGTAATCCACCTAAGACGCAGCTGCGGTTGCTAGTGCAATAGTTCCTGCGGGCGCTATCAAACAAAACGCATAGACAAGCAGCTTACATTTCCATTGCAGCACCTTGCTCGTTGCTGTACCGCTAAACTAGGAAGTGCTTCTCATATTTGAGGGAAGAATCTATCGCAGGAAATTCGGGAATCATTGCAAATAAAATGAAATTCATAACCCAAAAAAAAACTCTATTGATTTTTCACAAATGGAGTCCGCTTCCCGTATCTTCAGATAAGTTGTATGGTTCCGTAGTCAAACAAGGAATCATTATAGTTTCGTCATGTCCGTCTATCCGTCCGTCTGTCTGCTGTATGTCACAGTCATTTTATTAAGAAACTACAAAGTTAAAATTTAGCATATACATATTTATAACCACTACGTAGGTGTACAAAAATGCTGACATAATATATTTTTGAGTGTCCGTTCAAGTTTTTTTTTTTTTCTTATTCGTGTAAGACCTCGTTGAATAGATATTTTGTTTAAAGCTAGTTTTCCCGCCCGCGACTTCGTACGCGCAAACTACTGTTTATCGCAAAAAAATATATCTCTATTCCTAAAGGATATCAAAAACCAATGCAAAAGTAGGTATAGCAGCACCACTCATGTTTTTTGACATACTTGTTATTTCGTTTCCACGGCAACTGTTTCTTACAGCGAGTAATCAACATTTTTCCAGTTTTTCCAGTTTTTCCGTGAAAACTTTCAATTTTCCGGGAAAATAAGTATCTAATGTTTTATTCCAAGGAATAAGCAATCTTCATTCCAAGTTTTATCAAAATCCACTTAGTTGTTATCGCGTGAAAGCTCCCCAAACAAACAAACAAACAAACAAACAGACAACGTTTCAATTTTATAAGTTGGTATGGATTATAATAGGTTTCTTTAAGAGTTTTTTAATTTTACTCAATTGAGTACGTGTTATTGCGATTAAAGTCCATCAAGATGTTTGATGTTGTGCTTAGAAACTAAAGCCCGCATTGTGGTATCTTAAGATTATTGGTAAAAACTTTAAAAAGTACGTTGTATGTTTCCCAATGTTTGGAAAACTATGTCGGTTCATATCTCCGTCAAATGCGGACCGATTTTAAAAAATCTTTTCTGTTTGAAAGGGTATACTCTCCCGGTGGTGCCATATAAATTGTATCAAAATTCGTTCAGCGGTTTTTCGAGAATAAATATTTTTTTTAGTAAATCCATTCGATTTTGGGTTAATATTGCCTTTATTTTGTGTTTATCTCTAAGATTCCTCAATCGATTTAGATGGTTGTTTTTACTCAAAAGGGTAAACTTTCCGTGTAGTCCCATATAAATTTTATCAAAGTTAGTTCAGTAGTTTTATTAGAAAATCAATTTGTTTTATAGTTTATGTTCTCTAATATCTTGGGATTCCTGAACCGAATTAGATTATTGTTTTTACTTGAGTAAGAAGACCTCTAGAGTGGTACTGTATACATTTCATCAAAATTGGTTTAGTAGTTTTAAACAAGCTTTAATTAATTTCACTGTGTTATAATGTTAAGGCCTGGATTGCAAGTCAATTTTGAACAATTTAAGGACGACCAAAGATGCTGAAGTTTTGTACATGGATGTAGTTCTCATGACAATTAAAAACTATAGTAGTAGTAGTAGTAGTTGTCAAAGGAACTAACACAATCGGATGATGGAACCCCTTCGAGTATGGGCTCTTTTTTTTATGAGTTCTCTGGTGTTATGTGGTATCCAGGGTCTGATGATGGAGCCGGAAGGCAGTCACAGGAACTCAACAACAAAATGATGGAACCCTTTAGAGTTTTTGCTCATTTGGTTTGTTTTGGTGAGTTCTCTGGTTTCATGTGGTAGCCAGGGATGATGGAGCTGGAAGGTAGTCACAGGAATTCAACAACATAATTATTGGACCTCTTCGAGTTTCGGCTCATTTGGTTTGTCTTGATGAGTTCTCTATTGCTATGTCGTTTTCAGGGTCTGATGATGGAGCCAGAAGGTAGTCACAGGAACTCAACAGCAAAATGATGGAAAATGGTTAAAACTAACTCAGTTGTTATATATGTAGGTTTTATTCATCCTTGGTTTTTATTTACCAACGCTTTGAGTCTAAAGTGAGTGAGTGTCTACTATTTTCTTTGGCATATATTTTTTCCCATGTTTGCATAGGCCACCAAAAAAAAAAAAAAAATTTGTCCAAAAAAAAAACGACTTCATCATTAAAATGTTATTTTGTAAACAAGCACTAAAAAGAATAAAATAATTACAATTGAGCCAGACTAGTATCACTTTTTCGAAATTACCTACGTAATAATAATGCATAAATACAACATAAGATAAGAAAGAGCTTTTTGAAGGCGGTGCCAAGCCAAGCCATAACTTATTCTTGTTACCGACACGCTCTCAGGATTAGCAAGTTGAAGTAGCAAATTGCAAGTCACAGCTCGTAGAACTTTTATCCGTATAGGAAGGAAGGTTTTCGAGTGACGACCATGGCCTGGAAGATGGAGCAATATGTGAAATTAATATTAACTGAGCGTAAGACGGCCTCCCACGAAGTGTCCCGCTACCGTTCAGAATAGCGTGGAGCCGCCGGATGCAACAAATTTTTGTGGCGTTGTGGGGTAGACCTGTGTTCAGCAGTGAACGTTTACCAGTTGATGATGATGATGATGATGAGTAAACGGATAATTAACAGTCTGCAACAGAATGCTGAAAATAAAATATTATTATAATTAATATACTTTATTTTTCCCATTTCGATTATATGATGATTGTGGGACACCTCATTGACACTTTTATCTTTTTTATCCTTTATATTTGTATTTTACATATGTTTTTTTTTATAAATAGTGACATAAAAAAAAATAACATTAACAAATATAGAAAAAAATAAATCCCCGAAGAGTTTGTTGGTGTTCTCTTCTCTAACGGGCGTATTTCCAAAGCATCGGTAGAGTCAGAAGTTTTTTTTTCCTGTGAGAGATTTAACTCTGTTGGCACATGATAGGGAAATTTCCTTTTCAAACTCAAAGCATACTTACTCGTAGTTTACCAAAATTTTATTGATTTTATCTTATTATAATATTTTATGTATTTCTCCTTGTTAATAATGAGGTATTAATTTTGACTTTGTTTTTGTTCTATTATTTTGCCTATTTACAATAAATTCTTTGACTTTGACTGACTAAAATAAGGAACAGTATTTTCTTCTAGGTCTTTACAAGACTTAACTGAAACTGGATTAAATAAAGAGTAAATAGTAACTTAGAAGAAATAAATAGTTATTATATACACAAAATTAATAATAGTTATTATCTACACAAAATTAATAATAGTTATTATCTAAAAAAAAAAAAACTATAAAACTAAAAAAGCTAACAAACTAACTAACTAACTTAAAGAAACTATAGGCGCTTACTTTAGAAAAAAAGGACAATGATTGCTGCTAAGTGTTTTTCCTGGAATACTTTTCCTGTCTGGAACTGTATAGTACCATAGTTACTACGTAATTAGATGAAAACGCTGGTCTATGTTAAATTAAAATAATTTTCCAGCCACAGCAAACAAATTGCAAAGTTAGCATGAACGCAGGTTAATGACTTTATCAGTGTGCGTGACTGCAACCAGCTTTTCTCCAAACATCATAAGCTGTTAAGTAAATTAAAACTAAACATCGTAAGCGGAAAACTTTCCAGCCCTTAGGCTCCGCTCATAAAATAGCAGGATCCAATAATCCCTAATTATTAAACTAGCCTCTGCCTCGAGGTACACTCGGCGGCAGTTTGTAGATTGCTAACTAACGAGATAACTTTCTTACGAGTGTATGTCTGAGCCTCACTAATCTGCAGGTCAAGGAGAACGAAGCCGAAAAAATGGAGATGTGTAAATCATATTGTGTTACTTTTGTCTTTCAATTTTGATGGAAAACAAAACTTGGTTGGTGATGTGTCTTGAAAAAAAACAACTGAGCCATAGCGACAGATGTTTTAGAAATATCATATATGTTTTGAAATATCGTGGAGAAAGGTTGGACTGCGCTGACCAAACTTTGTTGCCCGGGGTGCACTGCTTATTTACAAAATCAAATGGATCGATTTATAAACGCATTAGGGGGCATCTGTCTGCATCGATTAACGGAGGTTCTCTTGCAAGAATACTGAGACTTAAATTGGAAAATTATTACACATCCAGTATTACCATATCCAAGGTTCTCACACTCTACCGATGGATCAGCCAAGTTGAGCCAGTTGTGTAGACAGTACAGTGCGATGCTTCGTCTATCCACGCTGTGAAACAAATTAATTAGAAAATAAACAAAGGACGTGAGAACTATCGATTTTCGAGTTCTTTCGACTTGGATATTGATGGGGATAACAGAAGTTGTAGAGAATTTATGATGGGGTAAAAGTGTACCATTTCAGAAATATTTACAACTAGCTTTCCCGCCCGCAACTTCGTCCGCGCGGACTAATCACTTTTATATATTGTGGATGGATGTGTTTTATTTAATTTATTTTTAGACATTGTGTACGGTTTCCTTGCGTGACGTCACCTGTCGTTCCCAAAAGAAGACCAGTGCATTATGCTGAGTTGAGGCCGGCTTGTGGCAAAAAACATGACTGAGTAGTACTTACTTATTTATAAAATGCTACCTATGTACTTTCTGCTTTTGTTTTTTGCCACATATAAAGTTATGTTTATGTCTATGTTTTATTCCTCCAATATATTTGAGAACTTTCAACGAGTCGAAGAGGGCTGTGCATGTTCCGTCCAAACGTATAACCTTCAGCACAAAGTATTTTGGCGTTACTTCTGGAGGACTAAGGAGTGGAACTTCAGTAATCTGTGCTGGAATGTTCTTCTAGTTTTCATTCAAGAGTAAATAAGTATCTAATGGGCCGGCATGCTCGCTCTTACACCAGAGGCCAGCAATATCTCACACTACAAGCATGCAAACCGCAGATCGCACCTTATTAGGCAATGTAATCAAACGCAAGAAAAAGTGGTATAAACCTCCCTTTAATCAAAAACACCAATAAATTACGTTTTCAATTTTACATTCTGACCCTTAACAGAGATCCGTATCTCACAGAAATAAAACCCTCCTCGCAACCGTGGGTGCCGCATAATTTTCGTGTATTCTTTGTAAATTTACTGGAACATTTGCAAGTCTGATTTCGACACTAGCCATCTTCCACGCAAATTGGGGACAGATTCGTTAAATCCCAGAATATTTTTGTTTCATTGGGAATAGATTTGCTTAAAATATTGCTAACGTTTGCTTGAATAAAGTATCAGGACGGGATGTTTGTCTTGCCAAGAATACGAGTTGAAAAGGTTTTATGAATGATTGAGGTTGGAAGAAATCGATGTCGTCATTTGTGACAAGTTTAATTTGTAAATTTCAGTTTAAATTTGCTCACAATCAATAAATAAATTTTAAGATGCTTTAGATGCTGTAAAAAGCGGACATTATAGTTTGTTTTTTACTGCGAAAGGTTAAGAAGTGGGAAACAGGTTATCTGAGTGGAACACCAATAATTTCACCGATCCACTTTTTTTTGATCTCGGTGGATTCACTTCTATGAATTTTTTACCTGTCACTGGCCATTAATGAGACAAACAAAGTCTCTATTGTACTCCCTCCGCTCTCAGTAGAAGGCTTTTCTTTTGTGTTAAACTAACTGAATTTTGCCTTTTCACAATTAGTTCCACATTTACACTCTTTACCAATCCCATGATGCCTGATTTAGTCATTTATCTTCACTGCACGACAAAACTAGCCAACCCAATTTTAATCAAAAATACGAATTGACTTCATCTATTTCTGTGCATGTTTATGTAGTTTGATGTTATAATAATAATATATTTATTTCCAAAAATTACAAGTTTTCAGTATAAAAAACATATAAATAAGACTGTAAATAGTTGCTATTGATACGGAACAGTGTAGTATTTCATTTTTGATTCAATTCTGTAATTGTATTACTTTCTATTAACCGTAGCTATTTCATTTTATTGATTCAATTTTCTAATATTGTATTTCTCTCTGTGTAACCGAAACTTAATTTTATAATACTGTTTGAACTAGGATTAATATATACAAAGTGATAAGGTTGTACGCGAAACTCGTTCAACCTCGCCTCTTTGTTTTATTGTAGTGATACTGTCTTTAAATTGTCGTCTATTCTATATTAATTCTATTTTCAAAATTACCAATTTTTCATAGATGTTTCGGGAAGTTTAGATAGACTTCGAATCATCTTCTTGATTTTTAAAATTTGGATATGGTCTCTTATAGCATTGGCCTCTTATAAACTGTGAAAGAAAAGGTGAAAGACTGTAAATGTTTTCAAGTGATTCGAATATAATGTTTAAAATATTGGCCTCTAATAATCAGTGTAGATCCAGACTTCTAACAAATAACATATATAAATATGATTAATATATAAAAGGAATAGTGAAATCCCATTTAAAATCTTTAGACCTTTTCTAAAAATTCATGTGTAAAGTTTTGTGAACATTTCTTGAAATTTATTGAATTATTTTTTAAATATTCTCCCTAAACGCATAGATTTTGAAGATATACAAGACTGCAGCTCAACCACACTCCACCAGCTACAAAGCCTTCGCCAGGGAGTTGACATCACCGTACCCGAAGATCTTCACAGGAGAAACGCCTACCGAACATCAAGACGGATTCAGTTTGAAGGGAGCTCGTCTGCTACGATGTGGTATGGGAGTTAAAATGCCTCAAGGCAGGCCTGATTCATCCCACAGATCTTCGAGAATTAAGACAGCTCCAGGACCAGTTCTACCACATCGCCGAAGGTTGAAGTTGGAGACCGACACTCCTCATCGGACCGAGAGCCTACTCCGAGGCATTTGAGAACGAGTTGCTGCCCTCCTCTCCGGGTTGCTGATCTCCTCTTCGAGTTGCTGCCCTCTTCTCCGGGTTGCTGATCTCCTCTTCGAGTTGCTGTCCTCCTCACCGAGTTGCCGCCTTCCTTCCGAACCGTTCCTGATACTACGATAGAAAAATTTACTTCATTAGCCTAACATATTAACATTTGCCTCTTTAACATAATTAAATATAGGAAGCCTCCCCTTATAAGATAGGTAGGCCTTCAACTTAATAAATTTAGAGTAATCTGATAGGAAAGCTTTAGAGTCCATTTTTTTTTAACCTTTATGAGTCTGGTCTTAAAATTCATTTCCTTTGACTGATTTGGGTAATTCTATAGATTAGCTCAATTATCTATAGATTATTCAAGATAGTCTTTGATTAAATGACAGAATTAATCCAAGATATCTTTATAGATTAACCACAGGGAAAACAGGAGGTTTACCTCTAGGTAGAGTACCTAGAGGTAAACCTCCTGTTTTCCCTGTTTTCCTGTTTTTAAGTTCATTGTTAATGTGCCATATTTTAAGTTTCTTTAGTGCAATAAAGAGTTATCTATCTATCTATATCATTACTCTGTGATTTTAAATTTAATGACAAGACACGAGGGTCTGTTTATTAAAAATGACAGAATTACTCCAAGATATCTTTATAGATTAACCACAGGGAAAATAGGGGGTTTACCTCTAGGTAGACCTCTAGGTAGAGTACCTAGAGTAATGATATAGATAGATAGATAACTCTTTATTGCACTAAAGAAACTTAAAATATGGCACATTAACAATGAACTTAAAATAGTACAATCGGCGGCCTTATCACTAAGCAGCGATCTCTTCCAGGCAACCTTAGATTAGAAAGCGAGAACATGAACATTAATGAACGATGCATATGCATTATGCAAGTATACATTTACTGAACAGAATAAATTTATATTTTTAGAATATAAATACGATAAAATATTACTTATAAATACCATAAGTACAAAATATAAAATAAAATAAATATATATATATAATATAAATGTACATACATATAAACATATATACTAATAATAATAATACATACTACAATAAACAGGACCTACACACAAAATACATTACACATAAAATAAACATATTACAAACATATTAAAATAAGTAAATACAGCAACATGTCATAGCGTTGAATGATAAAAGTTTCTGACCCGATCTTTAAAACATTGAAGCGATGTCGCTTGCCTTATGGTTACTGGCTGGTTATAAATAATATCTATTCTTTAATTCTAATTTTTGTTTGTTGTAACGCATACAATAGCCAGGTTAACGTCTCATGCTCATGAGGTTTTATGCCCTAAAAACCATAAATCCCCATCGATCATTTTACCACGACCGACTAACCTTCACATTGCTCTTTCACACTGGTGTGATGGTTAGGAAGAAAATTTTACGGCTATTCCTCTAGAGTGGCAAGCCATTGACAGAGAACGATAAGACTTCAATTTCGGTAATAATCCTTTATACCCTCTAGTGGCCTTAATGCAGATAATTCACAATCTTGCAAACTGTAAGATAACGCCTTACCTCTACGGTCCATTAGTCATAGACTAAAGGTTTAACTGAAAGTAAGGTAATTCATAATCTTACCTTACCACTACCATCCAGTTCTTCCTTGAGGGTTATGTCATAACGTTCTTCTATGGTTATATATCTCTCTTCTGAGCATTACGTCATAGCGTAGAGCAAAGAGGTAAGACCTCCTATCTCACTCTAGATAAGCTTTGATTTTGCCTCCAAGCGTTACGTAATAATATAACGCAAAGAGATAAAACCTCTTAATTACCTAATCCTTACGTCACCCAACGGCGTAACACGTAGATACCTCCTTTAACCCCTGCATTACACGACAACAGCAGAACATACACTGAGATTGCTTTCGTGTAGCAGGTCCACTTTCCCTTCCATCCATACCAATATTTAAAAGTGAAACGTTGTCTGTTTGTTTGTTTGTTTGTTTGTTTGGGAGCTTTCACGGCTAGGCGGATTTTGATGAAACTTGGAATGGAGATAGCTTATACCCTGGAATGAAACATTGAATACTTTTTAGACCGCCATTGTGCCTGTTTTTAAAATGATTTATTGTACATTTTTTCCCTTAATTCTAGTGCAATAAAGTGCTCTGTATTATTATTATTATTTTTATCCCGAAAGATTGTAAATTTACACGGGAAAACTGGAAAAAAGTTTTACTCGCTGCAAGAATCGGTTGCGATGCAAACGAAATAACAAGTATGTCAAAAAACATCAAGAGTGGTGCTATGCCTATTTTTGCATTGGTTTTTCATATCCTAGAAGATCATAGGATGCTTTACTTAGAGATAAACAGTAGTCCGCGCAGACGAAGTCATGGGCGGGGAAACTAGTTCCAAATAAACCGTTAACCGTAGTATTACAGTAAGAGCCACAGGTTGGATGTACTGTCTACGGTTATGATTAAAGTAAGCAAATACTACTAATATTAACATACATATAAAACATATTATGCATATTGTCTGAACTTGTGTGTATGAATGTGTATGTACAAAGACTGGCAACTAAACAATTACTTTAAGGAGTTGCTCAGCATTTATTTATTTAATACTTTATTGCACTAAGAGAGTACAAAAGGAGGACTTAATGCTAAATCATTTTCTACCAGTCATCCACTATAGAACATGAGAAGGAATGTAGGCGTGCATCGAAAAATCCTAAAAACAAAAAAAACAACTAACATTTTATAGCGAAGATATGAATAATAATAATAATAATATATCTGCAAAATCATTATAATACATTTATAAAGTCCAAGATTACTACTATAATATAATAACATTAATGATACATAAAGATAAAATACACACATTACTTATTAAAATAAATGAACTTACTGCTATTATAACTATAAATACATTTTTAATAAATATAATAAAATGATATGAGTGATAAACATTTATGAAGGCAATGATGCCTTGTAATAGTTTTCTCTGACAAGCCGTTTAATGTGACATGCTTGCCGTGACATGCTTGGAAGATTCTTTTTGAGTATCATCGTACCTAACTAAGATTTTTTAGCCAGCTGACAATAATATGTTTAGTGAACAGCAAGATAAATATATTCGCAGTCGCTGAGCATTTGCTCGAATTAGGCCCTAATCACTGGATTGAAGCACATGAAAATCATCTCCACGGAACGTCACTGCTACTACAGGATTGAACCTGAAACGGTTGAAATTAAAAAGTATCCCGATTTGAATCGGGAGGATGGTTTCAAGTTGGCTGCGTCATGGAATACCGTAATAAGCAAGTGTTCAAGTCGCGGGTTATGTCAAAAGAAATCTCCAGATGTCGTTATTGTATTTTAACCGGTACCGTGAGGCGTTTAAAAAAAAAAGGGCGCGAAACGTGTGTCCGCCGCAGGGAGCCCATCTGGGCCTGGCGACCTTTGTGTAAGCAATCCGTATGTATGGCCACTTGAGAATCCTCCCATATTAACAAATGACTATGTTCTGAGAAGAAATCAATAAAAAACATGTATTAGAATTTATTTTAGTCGATACTGAATTAAAACATTTATAAAAAAACGCGGGAAGTTGAAAAAAATACGAAAAAAATATGAAATTGATTGCTCGTTGAACTATTAATTTATATTCCATCAACCTCAAAAGCGAAAAGCGACAGTCTCAATCATCACCAATAAAATTTCATCAGTCCGCGGAAGTTTCCTTTGTGATAATTCAAGCAACGTTTTTTATCGCTCATTGAATTAATTTTATTCTGTTGGTTGTAAATTGAAAATGGTTACATCAGAATTGCAAATTTTCACGGACGTATTCCGGAAATACTCGAGTTCAAATCGCGTTAATGCATTTTCCTTAATGGTACCTATTCGATTTTCGTATGATTACTGACTGGCCAGAGTTTAATAACATTCTCGGTGTTTTTTTAGCTCCGTGCGACTAGTGCATTTAGCCAGTGCCATGTAAAGAGATATAACAAGTTGTATTTTCTAACAATAAAAAGTCTAAATTACGAGTCCCAGTCAGTAAGGTAGTCAAAAGTCTAATCAAGCCTCGATTCAGAAAAGTAGTGCAGTATTACTGACATTTTCTACGGAGCTCCTTTCTAAGAAGAAAACACGAAATGGCACGTTTTTCTTTGTTTGTATTATTTACCCACACTCGCTCACGTTAACGAAGACCTAATGGATACCACCAACAGAACAATATTATGTTTGAGATAAAAAAAAAACAAAGCAAAAGAACTGTCTCCACTTCCTTTCCTGCCAAAATTCCCCGCCATTGATGGGTTTTTATAATGAGTATAGTTTTTAATAAATTTAAATACTGATTTATGATCTGATGGTAATTTGAAATTAACAACAATAATAGTCATTCTTTGAATAAGGACTCCCTTGGATTATACGAGTAGGTCAAGATTTGTTATTTTACAAAGCTCACGCCAAGGATTGGTTTACATAAGCTTCTGAGCATCGCCTATTCAGGTCCTATCTTTATTCATTGAAGTTCTTAAGATAAGAAATCTTTATGAGTACTGTTTCTACATGTTTATTTTGTAAATAATTGTGTTATAACATGGAGACTAACATCTTTTATGGAGTTTTGCTTTGTTAAATGAGTCAATCTAAAATTATTGTACATAGAAAAATGCGTGTCCCATTTTCTAATACCAGCTTAAAAAAATCCTAGAATAAATAAAATTGAAGACTTTTTTAAATCACTTTTTATGTCTATATTCAAGAGAAATAAGATTTATTAAAATTGAATGCACGTACATACAAAAAAAAACATATCCACTGATATGCAGTTTTTTGTCCTACAAACAATACCTATCTCCCTATACCAACTATGAGAAAAATCAAATACTTTTTAGTTCAGCCAAATTAACACAGAAGTTTTAATCCAGAACCGCTATGAAGGATTACTTTTATAAAAAAAAGGTCTTCTCATAGACATGAAAAGCCCTTATGTTTTAAAAAAAAATCTTTAAAATATTAAGAGAATTAAAGTCAAAATTTTGTCTCCAGATTTCGTTATTTTGTGTGACGAAACTTGTGTGACGAATTTTAGCAATTTATTCTAAACGGTTTACTGGATAGTGGCAGTGCCATTACAATTTTAGGTAATAACTCTCATAAATTATTACTCGAACATAGTTTCGAATTACAACGTGACCACATTATCAAAGGTTCTGTTGCTAATGGTCAAACAATTATTTCAATAGGTACTACTATGCTTATTTAACATAGTATTGATAACCTAAAATGTGAAAGTCAATATCCAAAGGAGGCAATAATGTATACTATAAAGCTTTAAATAATAAACTGTCGTAAAAGGACGGCAACGTTACAACAGTGTATCTGATGTTGCAGATTTCTGGGTGCGGCAAAATGATGGATCGCTTGAATCTACGACACTGCAATTGCAACATGCCAAATTCCGATGAAATCTTCATCAATATGATACATTGTGATTTATTTTTTCATCTCTACTGATATTTCTGCTAGGTTTCGGCTTTCGATCTGAACGTTGGATGTTAGGACACAAATAAATGTACCTGGAACGTTTTTCAGGCTGCAGATCAAGTGTTGAGAGCCACTTCCTTGACCTTGGCCTTGACGGCTAAATAAATTATTTAAATATATACTAAGTTGCTGTTTGTCATCAATGGCAAATACATCACTCACCTTCGATTTGCTGATGATATAGTCATCGTGGCTGAAACCCTGGATGGTAAGCACAATGCTCAGTGACCTCAATATTGTTTCCCAACAGGTGGGTCTTAAAATGAACATGAGCAAGACGAACATCATGTCAAATGCCCATGTCGTACCCATGCTGGCTTATGTTGGGAACGATATTATCGAAGCTGTTGATCACTATGTCTACTTGGGTCAAACGATCCAACTGGGTAGATTCAACTTCGACAAAGAGGTCAACCGACGAATCCAACTCGGATGGGCAGCGTTCGGGAAATTGCGCCATATCTTCTCGTCGCAGATACATACAGTGATGACATACGGCACTGAGACGTAGTCGCTAACTATTGGTCTCATACAAAAGCTCAGAGTTGCGCAGCGTGCAATGGAGAGAGCTATGATCGGTGTTTCACTACGTGATAGAATCCGAAATGAGGAAATCCGTAGAAGAACCAAGGTTACCGACATAGCTCTCAGAGTTTGCAAGTTGAAGTGGCAATGGGCAGGCCATATACTTCGCAGAACCGACAACCGCTGGGGAATAAAGGTTCTCGAATGGCGACCACGAACAAGCAAGCGAAGTGTGGGGAGACTCCCCACACGATAGACCGACGACATTGTAGCCATCGCAGGAAGTCGGCGGTTGGAGTTGGCACTAGATCGCTCGTCATGAGCTCTTTGGGGGAGGCCTATGTTTAGCAGTGGACTAAAGGCTGAAATGATTACTGCTGCTAGTAGTATCATGGGTAGTCGTCTAAGAAAGGGCAGACCCAGCAGTGCAAAACATTACACTGAGTCGTAGATTGGCTTGACAATTTATTGTATCCAACGAACCTGTCTGTCACTTATGACTTTATGACATTACGAGCTGAACCCTGCAGATGAGACCGAGTGCAATTTTTTTGGAATTTCATAAAGTCCTCCCTTACTTGCACCTCTAGGAAAGAATATTTCCTCCAAATTTGTAATCTTAGTCCACTGGTTTATTCTGTGCGTTGTCTTTCAGTAGTAGTTTATCACGGACATCTGTCATTTTGACGCCTGCCAGTTTAACACCTGTCACTATGTACATGAAACAGTAATAATAAAATAGTTATATAGTTAGGGACAATGCCACATTAGTTTCGAAATCCACCACTGGGGGACAGTGCAACTCATTTCTTCCCGATGTCCACCACTGGGGGACAACGGGAATAGACGTTATATACGATTGTAATTTTCTTTTTTTTTCTTATTATTTAGTTACAACGTCTAAAAGTAAAGAATATACAAAAACAAAGATTTATTAGGACATAAGACTTATTTTTTCGAGAATTTAACCAGTTTTCACAACGAAGTTGCTAAATGCTCACCTTATGAATACAGGCGCTGGAGCCTGGAGACTACCTTTTCTTATACAAATAACTGGGCGTGTCAGACAATTCTTTTTGTAAGGTTCCGCAGTCACCGTTCCCAACATAACTCAAAAAATATATAATGTCTGACATAATTTTCATTCAATCATAAATACAATAGGTACAAATTATAAACGTTCTATTGGGAACGCTTCTTAACCTCCGACAGTTACGCAAGCGGAATGCAAAGCTTTGAAAACGACCGTACTGGTTTATTAGTCGGGCAACAGGTTAACCTGGATTCTACATGCACCATCTTCTTTCATGCATGTTGAAATAAATTTCGCGACATGCAACTCTCATCATCATCATAATCAGCCTATTTTCTATATCTATAAAATAGGTTCATCGTCAATTTGTCTATTGTGAATAAAAAATTGAATTGAATCGTAACCGTATCGAACGTCAACTGAGTTGTAGTGGGCTTCTGAATTGGGGGCTAGAGGTTTTGGATATATCTGTAGGCGATTGTCGGAAACGCTACATAAGCATATTTCGTGTGCGGCAGTGACGCCGCCCCTAGCACAGACAGTCGCCGTCAGTCCTAGCCGCCACATATGGCACACTTGTAATAGTCGTTGATAATATGTGTTTCGTATAAACCTAATAAAAGGTATTAGAGCATTACCCTAAGTGTTTCCAATGAGCACCCCCACTCACAACACGCATCTCTAAATATACCCTCACATATCGCTTGCTCTAAGATATGTACTTCAACAAATAGAAAACTGTACACCAAGTATCAGTCACTTTAATGACAGGTTATTCATCAACAAATAATTGGTTTAAAAAGATATTTTACGGTGACGTAAAGGTTGAATATTAATGTAATATTTTAACTAAACTTCCGTTATTAAACTTATATGGATAGGTTCGCTCTTAAAATTTCAAATGGGTGTTTATAATAAAACGAATGAATTCTTTTTTAATTTTAACGAAAAAATTAGTTCACGATTTTAACAACAACAAAAAAACCAAGTGGTTTTCTGTCAAAAACACCCAGTAAATTAATAATTTGAGACCAAAATTGCCGAATGACGGATCAGATATCGGTGGTTCATTCAATCATAAACTGAACATCTTGAGTAAATATATTTTATAGGTACCTACTTATCAGATACTGTGTAATCTTCGTACACAAAAACTCAAGTTAAAAGAGAAGCCTCATGAGGTATCTTTTTTGATGGCATCGTTCGAAGCAGTACTGGATTGGTAAGGCTACGTAGATTTGGTTGCTACATATCATTTACTTATTGTATAATGTTAAATTATAATAAATATATAATTTAACATTATACATTTAAATAAATACTGCTCTATTTATTTTATAGCCGTAATCTACCTTCTGACTTGGCTGACACGGCTTACCTACTTCGGATACCGACCAACCAGAGCACTATGACATCAGGATTTGTAGTAAACTCAAAGTCAAAGAATTTATTGTAAATAGGCAAAAATAATGGCACTCTTACAAGTCAACATTAACATCTCATGAACAAGGAGAAATAAACAATATATAATAAAAAGATCACATCAACAACAATTAGGTAAACTAAGTATACTTTGAGTTTGAAAAGGAAATTTCCCTTTCATGTGCCAACAGAGTTAAATTGAAAACTGGAAAAGGAAACACCCTTCTAACTCTACCGGTGCTTCGGAAATACGCCCATTAGAGAAGAGAGCACAAAGAAACTCTACGGGTTTTTTTTTCCATTTTTGTTAATTTTTTATAATTTTTTCAAGCTCTGACAGCTTGAATAATAAAACAATGTAAATTACAAATATTAAACTGACATTGAAATGTCCCACAATCATTAGACTGTTTGAGGAAACTGAACTGGAAAAATTAAAGTAAAAATAAAGTAAAGTAATAAAGTATTATTTATTCTGAACTAAATCTAAAGTAGGTACTTAGTCGTCTCAGCAAAATCGGAACGTCTGTTACGGCTAATACTCCAATGCCATAACTACACGGTTTATTATATCTGTACCTAAACGTAAAAATAACGGTTTTTTATCCTATATTTATACGACTGAGTGAAGAGACAAGCAAAGTGATCACCTGATGATTAGCTTCATACCGACCTATAAAAGCTACAGTGCCACCCTTTATTTGGATTACACATTCAACAAGTCGCTGCTGTTAATTTGGTCACATGAAATCAGGAGACTGGTACAAAAAATCAAATATTTTTTGTGTGGTACAAACATGGTTACAAAGTACACCCGACTAGTGTGGACACCCGACCTCATCATATGCCAGAAAGATATTTCTTATCCTGAAATGCCAAATTCCACGATCTACTTAAAAGAAACCTGAAATTGCGCGTTTTATAACGAACGCAATGATTTACCGAGCAATTCTAACGAATGGCGATTTACGAGGGAAACCCTCCCCAGAGTTTTGATTTGTGTATCTCACGAAAGATTCAGTTTTCTTTTTGTATTAGAAATTATACATAAAATATTTTATCAGCCTATCGGGAGTGTCGGGTGTGCGTTAGGCAAATAACTAAGTAAGTATTTGTCTTATGTATGTCTGTTACTTTGTGGCATTATATAGAACAACCGCGGGGACCGATTTTGATCATTCTAAAGTCAATCGATTTGTCTGAATCTTGCAAATGCTATTAAAAACATGGAATTAATCAAAAATCAATATGGCGACAACCAGACGCTATAAAGTGAAAAAGAAAAAAAATGAAAGTCGACCAACTATATTAAATGGGGTTAAACAGGAATTTGAAAATCATCTATTAGATTTCATGTATCATTTTTCATTTAGAATGACAACATATTATGATCCATAAAAGTTGGTAAGGCTAGGTTAGCCATTCTCATTTGCTCTTTTTAGTTTCGTTCGCAGTTGGATTATTAAGCACTTTCAATTTATAATGTATTTTATTTTATTTAGGAAATAAACAGTAAAATAAAAATAACACAAAAACTAACACAAGAAAGTTCCCAACTTAAAATAATTCAAATTTAATGAGCGGGAATTCCAAAAACATAGGGTATAATATTTTTTATTTATTTTTTTCGTATGAGGTAGTGCTGGCCTGTGTTCTCAGAGTTTGTCAGGCCACTCGAAGGCCTCTGACATGGCTTAACGACTGTTATTAATCAATAACAGCTTAACGTGGGTATAATAATTAGAAAGGTATTTAACAAAAAAATAGAATACCAATACCCAAAAATAAAGCATTATGTATAAAAAAAATATTAAACGGTATGTACAAACTGATTAAACTAAAAAATATAAGATAAGAATTTAACAAACGAAATAGAAAAATACGATAAAATAAACAATTAATCATTGAAGGCAATGCACGACATCAGAAGTTCTTGATACTTAGGCGAGGATAAATGAAATATATCTAAGTCAATAAATATTTTGTTAGAAATATCACAAGCTCATAACAGAATTTTTCATATAATTAGTACTCAAAAAGGTATTGCAAACAGTTTTTTATGACGAGAAGATAACCGAGGGCAACGTAAAAATAAGTTTTCAAGGAGCATCTTGTTTTAGAGAGCGTTCAATGAGTGAAGACAATCCAACTAGCAAATTAGTGAAAATTGCAGCTCTCCTTAAAGTCTAAAGGTCTAAAGGGATGGCATAAGGGGACCATAATTAGGCAAAAGTTTTACAACAGATAATATTAAAACATAAGACCGCAGCAAAAACCTAAGATATTGTTATGTCACCTTAAGGCACCATTTACTGCTCAATAGTTAGAAACATATCTCATTTGCCCCTTGCGACCGCATAATGGTTACACGTAGTATTTTATACCACCATTGACTGCGCTGTAGTTAGAATTGTATCTCTTTTAGCACTTTTATCTGCATTACGGTCCCGCGTGGCATACTATGCAACGCAGTGCTGCATAGAATATATTTGTGTAACTGTTTTACTTCTTACAGCTTTGGTTATGCATATCGGTCGCGGGTTCGAATCCTGCAAGGTGCAATCATTTGTGTGATGAGCAGAAATGATTTTTTCCGAGTCATGGATGTTGATATTCGTATTTATGTATGTTTATCCGTTATCTAGTGCTCATATTACAGGGTATCCTAGTTTGGGGCTAGGTAATTGGTGTGGAATTGTCCCGAATATTATTGTTATTATATTAGTTAAAATTAGAACTTAGTCTCGTAAAATTCCATTTTGTAGAACTACTAAAGAGCCTGCAGTGCTTCAAGACAGGGAATAATAGTTTTGTATAAATTGGAAGAACCACGATGGCCGCCGTTTTATTTAAGGCTTAAATAAATAATACACGTATTTTATTTATATTTTTATTTATTGTAGTAAAGGACACTCGCTACACATCTGCAGAAGTTACAAATCATTTGTATATAATGAAAGACACGTCACACACTTCATAAATCCATAAATAAATGTTTAAAGAATTTATTAGTACCTATACTAGGTATTTTAGCTTTACAAGCAAGAGTTATTATAATTAGTTGTGCTGAACCCTAACTTAACTAACTGTCTGTGTTGTACGTGTGCTGTGATGCAGGTGTTAGCTTTATATGACATCAAATTCACACTCCATGTTATAAAATTAACTCTATTGGACCTTATGTGGAGGTGATGGTTCTTGAGCTAATAACTATGCAACTAAAGTGGTGTTCTTAACACTGAATTTTAGCACCCATTTATACAAAAGAGGGCTTTTGTAGTGAAGGCTACAATAGCAGAAACTTCATTTTCTGAGATAAATTCTGTATATGTTCTAATATTTTTGTTTATTTAAACACACAGCACACTCAAGTATGATCTCGAAAATCATGTTCTTGTTAGTTAGCTACAAATTAACTAATGTAAGCGATAGTTTTATCAAAATTAGACAAAAATGTTATACACCGCTTCATTTTCATTCATATTAGTTTTAATAAGATATCTTCAATAAATTGAGGGACAATTAATTTAATGCCAAAACACCATACATGTAGTACAGTAAATTAAATTTGCCGATGTTTTTCACCTGAAAGAGTAATGCAAACCAAATCTTATGGAAATATGGAAAACTATTAGAGATAAAATGTGTTCTATAAAAATCGCGTAAGTGAAATTTCCTGAAATTCCTGAAATATTTGGGTCCATAAAATATATTGTTTGATTGTAATATTTTTAGTGAAACTATGAGATGGGCAGTTTAAATAGTTCTCTACAACATTAGTTTCATCAGACAGCTATATTTTAGGTGGTTCCCTGATCAAGATAGAAAAACAAGATATCAGCATGTATACCCCAACGCGTGCTAACTTCCAATAAAATAATGGTTGGACACAAATATTTCAGAAACTTACTTTCACTTTGGCATAATAGGACACGTTTTGTTTCTAATATGTTTTTCTATCGATTGAGACCAATTTTATTTATGGCCATCAAATCAAGCTTTTTTCAAAAAGGCGGAAGTTACGTTTGCCAATAAGGTTACATGCTCCTTGAAAAGCAAGATGCTATTAGAAGACATATTGCTAAAATCGAGGACTTCCAGGTTTTTCCTATTTGAAAAACTTATCTGCAAATAATAATGCCTGTCAGTAACTTACTTTGACACACCACCCTATGTGAGCTTAGAAACGAAATGAACTTGCCAACAACTTTTAATAGCGCCCCCATCAAAGAAAGTGGAGAAGGAAAAATAATTGTCGCCGTCTATTCCGAGAAGTTTTCATGGGAAAATATTACGTGGAAAAAACTGGCTAAGTGCTCACTTTGGTGTTCCGGTTTATGTCCCGAAGAGTTTTAATAGTCCTTATTTAAAAAAACACTAAGAAGTTTTTAGCTCTTAACTAAAGGTTGCTTGTACTAGAATTAGTTTATCCTAAATTCATTAAACCAAGAATAAGCCTTCTATTTTTCTTGGGAAAGGGGGTCAGTTTTTATTTTTGTACTTTTTCAGCTAAGAATAATGTACGAATAATATATTAAAAAACATAAAAAAATATAATATAAAATATTAACAAAATAGTATATAAAAAAAGCTATAAAATATATAATACTACCTATTCAAAAATACCGAATTTTCTCATATCTTATTTTTTTAGCAAACATTTGGAAATTACGATTAAAGTACGACTTACTGGTATTAATGCTTATTTTTGCGTTTGATAGTTTCCGTTCGATAAACTCTAGCCATCTGATATAGACTTACAAACTGATAAAATACAAGAGTTTCGTGTTTTTTTTTTAGAAACGGATCCTTAATAACATGAAAAAAGAGCAGTAATCCTCCTGCTGACGTGCTGGAAGATCAAGTAACTGCAAAAACGTATTCGTGAGCCCATTTATGAAAATATATCAAGAGAAAGACACTTAAGTTAACATATTCTGTGATTTGAGTCGTCGTGCGGTGGTGTTGAAAGTTCATTGGCATATTAATTGAATAAGAACATTTGCTAAGTTTTAAATTTGTTTTTAAATTTTAATGAAGATTTGAACAAGACCTAGCTTTCAAGATTACCAAATTGAAGTGGCAAAGGGCAGGCCATATTTGCTAGTTTAGGATGGGTCTCTGACACAATTTAATTATCATTGCAGCAAGAAACTATGAGTTTCTGCTTAAGTATTTGATGATGAGTCTTATGAAGTCCTGAATCAAGGTGGCGTCATGAATCTTTGAAAAGGAACAAAATAACTTAAAGACATACGATAATTAATTCGTAAAGCATTAAGTGAGTTAGGCACATTTTTACCCGACTATGGCAAATTAAAGGAAGTGGTACGTGTTCAAACGAAAAACTTGGTCCGATTTTGGCACGCGAGGTATCAATCGAGTCGTATTCATCGCGAGAGCATCGCGTATTCATATGTTGATGTTTTCCTTTACCGTTTTTGAGCGATGGCATATTTCATCAGTCAATAGTGCAGGGCCGCGGTTTTGAACTAGGTATCAATGGATTGTGAAGCACACATGCAATCGCTCAGCCAACACTATCTCAGGATTTATTTAAACTTGGATAAAAATATGGTTTACCAGCTTTTGCTATCATCTTTATCCGCGTGGAGTACAGTTTGTCGCAAGAGAAAGCATCCAATGTCCCTCCCCAGGGATCAAACTATCTCCATGCCAAATAATATCCATAGTGGTTTAGTCTTTTGGTCACGCTATGGGAACATTGCTTTAGATTATTTAATGAAAACAATTTCAGTTTCAAGTGTACCTTGCCGGTCTTACGATACTCGTTCGTCTCATTCCTAAACCTCACAGAACAAATTACAAATATTTAATGAAAGTTATTTTCACTACGCTCTAATAGTCTATCACTACTTAAATAAGTCTGTGTAGGTCTTATCACCATCAAGGGTAAAATTTATCCTTTCAAAAGGTCAGAGATATCTCTAATGAGCTTTGCGGATGCCTCATTAATTAATTCTTCAGTCAATCCTGATAAATAAGGAATAGGGACTTATCGTGAACCTTTTTTTCACGATATAAAAGATTATCACTCGTATAACAAGGACGTAAGGTTGTAAATCAAATGAAAGTTTGATAATGTATGATTTTTCGGAGAGAATCTATAATATATATTTGTAATAAATTGACTTAGTGAAACTTAGCTGACACTGACAGAGACGGCCCGTTTCGATACCGATTTATTAAATTTTATAAAAGTTACAAAATAAGAGGCAATAATAAAATAATATTATTAGGTTTTTCAGAACAATAAAAAAGTTCTACCAACCGTGCGGAAATGACTTTGTTACTAGTTTGGTTTTTGTTACCAAATTGCTTTAAAGCTCGCATTACATTGTGTTTAATGGTAACCTAAAAGTTTTGTGTTTTTTCAATTTGTGAATGGAAATAAAAAGAAAAATAACAATTTACTTTGTAAAAAAGGGGCGCCTTATTCGCATAGTCTATACGCTTCTTTCTATGGGATGACAAGGGGTAGGGTTAGACATTGGCATCTCTGTTTCATTTAATTCATCCGTCCGTGGTTCAACTTCAGACTTCAGTAAATCAAAAGCCACGGCGAGAGGCGGTCGCGTTGCAGCAGCCCCTTGCTTCCAGCAGAAATACGCGCGTGTTTGTGATTGACTTATTTGTTTCGTTTGTGATCGTAAGTGACGAGATTTGGATTGCGTGGAGTTTGGCAGGTAAGTTTAGCATTACATATTTTTTACGATACAAAAACTTTAATGAATTTATTTAAAATAAAAATGTTATGGGGTGCTGTAACACACCGGACAGCCTTTGCTTAAAAACTCTAAAACTAGATCAGATTACATGTAGAAGCTGCAAACATAAATTATACATATAATAGTTGCGCCCCGCGGCTTTGCCTGCGTGCACACTCAGCCCTCCCGGTCATCCTATTTAAATGGAATTTCATAAAATCCTAACTTAGTGCTCTTCTACGTTACCCATTACCCGAGGGGTACTCCTTCTAAATTTAAAATCTCTTCTAGTTCTACTGGTTTAAGCTGGGCGTTGTTTTTAGGTATAGATTATGGATTGGTTTTATTTTTGCCCTCGGCCTAATATAACATTACCTATACAATAAAATAGTTTACAAAAATATTTGCGTTATAATTTATTGCCTTGTCAAAGAGTATTAAAGTAATACTTTGCACAGATATCAAAATTTGGGCAAAATCAAGTAGAAACTACATGCTAAATCAATAGAGAATAGTAGAGGAATACATAGGTACTCAATCAGATATATTGAACGTAATATTTATATACACTTTGATATTGAAGTTTATGTATTACAAGCGACTATCCCGGTTTCCCGGATTTTTAGAAAATATTTCTGTTTGCAATTGAGAAACATGCTTCATTTAAAGTAAACAAATAAGTAATCAAAATAAACTCAAAAACCTAAATTAAACATTATCGAGTAAAGCTCTACCAGTAGGTGGCAATGCAGCCAGCATTTTGTTTTACTAAACGCCCAGATATGTTATTCAAAAAAATGTTTAACCACTGTCTCTGTTTGTTTACCATATGAAGTTTAAATATTAAGCCACTGTCAAGGGTGCAATATTTGCACCTGTCGAGACTCCACTGATTCAGCCTCATCACAAGCCTATGATTTTTACAGCGTTTACAATTTAATTCATAAATAACTACCGAGTCGTAGCTGCAACCGCATTGTAGCGTATTCGTAGCACCTTCGCAGCACAGAATAACCAATAGTTGCTAAACGGCATAACGGCATCTTACCCAAGTAAAAAAGTTATAGTTTCTAAAATACTTGTCGAAAAAGTTGTGTAGATGTAAAGAGAAATTGATATAAATACATAAACAGACGACGACTACTAACTACTTTAGGGAGTAATAAAATTTTGCACAAAAAGCTCAAAAAAAATAAAAAAAATATGATGTACCTATGCAACTGGTATTCTATTTTGTCTTCGTGTAATAGGTGTAGATTTTTTTGAGAATAAAGAATTATTACTGTGCTTCTCAGACGGGTAAAAAATTATTGTTTTACAACATAAACATTAAATGGATTTACCAAGAAACTGCTTAACTAATGTTTATAAAATTTAAACGGGACAACCACATCGTACAGTTGTTGGAGTCTTGTTTAAGGACATGTGGAAGGCAAAGATCATGCACCCAATCATTCTCTCGTTGGATAATCCCACAAAACTGCAACTCAAATCAATTTTTTGCTGGCCACGGTACAAAATTTCAAAAATAAAGAAGCATTGCGGATGGAGTTATCGTTTCCATGTCCAATGTAGACATGGAAACGATAAACTAGAAAACAATACGACGCACGCACCATGCGTAATTGGGCTTATTATAAGTAGGTACGTACTTACTCACTTAGATGTATTGAAAGTGCACTACGTTATCTAGCTCTAGAGACCTATCCAAAGTGAATACTGACGTTAAATACCAACCATGTACCTGCACCATCTTTTCAGTCACGAAGAGAAGACCACTTTGACAAGAGTAAACGATTGAGGAGAATACCTTGCAGGTCTACCTTCACATAAATAAACAAGCACAAATTAAACAAAGTATTTTTCCAAAAAAAAAAGACTTCATAATAGAAATGATATTTTGTAAACAACCACTAAAAAGAATAAAATAATTACAATTGAGCCAGAACAGTATCATTTTTTCGAAATTACCAACGTCATAATAATGCATAAATACAACATAAGATTCCCCCCTCCCCCCTCTCCCCACTTATAGCTAAGAACCATCTCGATCACATCAGTTTTCAAACATATAAAACCGCATCAAAATAGGTCCATTCGTTTGGGAGCTACGATCCTCATCCCCCTCACCCCCCCCCCCCCGCCATCCCCCCACCCCCCATTCCTCCCCCCCTCTCCCTTTATAGCGAAGAACAGTTTTGTTTATCTCAGCTTTGAAACATAAATAACTGCAGCTAAATTGATCCATTCGTATAAAAGATTCGATTCTCACCCCCTTTTTCTCAACTCCCCCCGCCCCCATATATATCTAAGAACTATCTCGATCATATCAGCTTTCAAATATAAAAAACCGCATCAAAATCGGTCCATTCGTTTGGGAGCTATGATGCCACAGACAGACACACGACACACAGTGATACACAACCTATACTTATAACACCCGTCTCTTTGTTCGGGGGTTAAAAAAAGAACTATGCCAAACATTTGAAAAAAAAATCGCTGTGTTGTTTCGGAGATAAGCGGAGAAATGAACAATTTTCATCTAGTTTCTAAAATACGAGTAACTTGAAAACTATTTTATCTTTAAAAAATAAAAATGGAGACCTTACAACAAACAAAAAGCCCATTTGATATGTCAAACGGTACAGTTATATTTTTGTAATTTTCTAATTTGGCGCCCTAAAGTGTATTCAAAATAAATTTATTGACGTTACACCTCCGTGACTGGGTCACAGAAACGTGTACCAAATTCTATAGTTTTGGAGCAATTTGACAACAGACAAACAGACACACGAGTAATCGTATAAGGGTTTCGGTTTTTTCATTTGGGCCTACGAAACCCTAAAAATACCCATTTGTGTTTAGTGATGAATATTTAAGGAAACACCTTTTATTAATTCGGATTAAAATATTAAGCTGATGACGTTATAACGTGGTTTCTTTCAATGAACGAGTTGCCTCATTAATTATGCTTCGCTGGTTTGAGGACGAAGAATGAATAAATGATTTATTAATTAATTTAAAGAGCCATTCTTTTAACGTGGTATTCAAACAAATTCTAAAAAAGGACCTTGATAATGTTAACGGTGTCTTTTTCCATCACGTGGACCTAAGATGATTATGATGTCGACCGCGCCGTGGCCTACGATGGTGATCACAGTAATTAATTATCTTCTGTACTTACATTTAATTGATGACTACAGGGCACATTTTTTCTGATATCACTACAAACTGTAGTGATATCAGAAAAAATGTGCCCTGTAGTAGTACTTAAATAAACTGAGCCTTCTAGTGATTAGTTTGGAAGTGGACCTTAGATAGCTTAACGGAATAAACTCTGACCAACATCAGCCTTTACTTGTCCACTGCTGGACGTAGGCCTCTAAATGCACGCCTCATCTATTTTCTGCCAGACGCTTTTCGTAGGTCGCACTCCACCTGGCCAAAGGGCGTTATCCATACCAAAATATAAACGTGAAATGTTGTTTGTTTGTTTGTGGAGCTTTCATGCAATAACGGCTGGACGGATTTTGATGAAATTTGGAATAGAGATAGCTTATACCATGAAATAAAACATAAAATACATTTTATTCCGCAAAATTAAACGTTTCTACGTGAAAACTGGAAAAACTGGAAAAATATAGATTATTCGCTGTAATAAACGGTTGCCATGGAAAAGAAATAACAAGTTTGTCAAGAGCATTGGTAAAACATCAAGAGCATTGGTTCTATTTCTATACACATACAAAGTACTCTGTGTGCTATATCTACTTTTGTATTAGTTTTTAATATCCTAGAAGGACATTAGAAAGGTTTTTTTGCGATAAACAGTAGTCCGCGCGGACGAAGTCACGGGCGGGAAAGCTGGTATAAAAATTCTGCTTACATTTAATAGTTACTTACTTATGATATTACTTCACAAGTGGAAAATATGGCTAGTAAAATCACCCATTTTTGAAAGATTTCAATATTATCCTAATTTGGCACAAAAACAGTTTCTGGTTACTCTAATTCTTTTCATTCAAAAGTCAGCTAATATGTTTGTTCGAGCAAAAAAAATGAAGCTTATAAATCTGAGAAAATCGTCGTAAAACCAAATAGGTATAATTCAATTAAATTTTTCTCCATCATCACCATCACTCCGCAGTTTTGCCCGTGTGGTTATATCATGAGATAAAGGTATCCGATTTATATTTCCGGGATCTAAAGTTCATTGCGCAGACTTTTTGCATAGAAGAATCAGACAAGGAATAATAATGGGCAGTCGAATAAAAACATACAATAATAATCATTATAAAAATGAATAATATACAAATCAGCCCAGAATTCTCGGAAAAATCGATGCAGATATAATTAAAAAACTATACGCATTTAATAAAAAACCTACTTCGTTTTTAAAGCCAGTTAATAACTAGCAATTTCGTTACCTATTAGACCAATATGACAAGTTTTTAATAGTGCATGAGGTGGATTGACAGTGAAGCTCGAGAAATAAATGAAAGTTACACCACTCTGGTGCCCCAACAGAAAAAGGCGCAAAATATAGGTTTAAACTTAAAATTATTCGAGCAAAAATTTAATCTTAACTAGAAAGCTCAGCTAATTCATAGTTTAAATTCCTGAAGTTTATGTTAATGTTACACCGAGTTAAAGTATTAAATTTGAGATTAGATCCTAACTTCTTCGTATAAGGCTTTTATCTCGTTTGTAAGAGCTTAGAATTTCCATGTTATTCTTCAAAAAATATTGCCTGCACATGCCATGTAACAAATATTAAATAGAAAGACGATATTATTTTCAACACTAATAATATTATTTGATCAATAACAATCTGCCTGCGTAAACCGCGAGCGAAGATCAGCTTTGTGGACATATCTAGCAGAGATTTTATAATAGATCTCAATATTCCAACTTCTCAGTTCTGATGCTGCAAGGGTATACCTGCCAGAACCGTGATGGTTGAAAATCTGCTGATTTTAAATTGAGTTTGCCTCAAATTGGAAAGAAGATTTCGTCATGGACCAAGAAATTTAAGAAATAAAATTGCCAGTTATGTACTATTCCTAAAATATATTGTTTTTTTTAGAGAGTTGGCGTTATTTTGTTTTCGTTTAATACTTCATCATTGCCAGTAATAATTGGGGTTATAACCAACACCACGCTGGTCCAGTACATTTAACTTCTACACTCTAAAAATATAGCAAGACTCAATATGTTCAGACGTAAGTAAATAAAAGGCCTGCCTTCTCTGAGAGAAAGGATAGCCCACAACCCACCATGCTGCTGACGCCGCTTGGGTTGGCGGATATTACATGTTATTTTCCTTCCGATGTTTTCCTTCACCGTTACCCGCGTTACTTATTATAAGTACATTTAAGTCGTTGGTGCAGATTTTGAACCGTATGCCGTTGGATTGTGAAGAGGATATTGTATTTAATACTAGCTATGAGACGCACTGGCATGGATGGTGATGGAGAGTGTCCAGCCCTTGAAGTATACCTATGCAAAAAAAAATAACATCAATCTGTCACTTAGTTGCTGCGTGACAGAGGAATAAATAAACAAGGAACGAATATACTTGTATATAAATGTACACACATATAGCTTTTAAATAGCTGCGAAGAAACTTGGTAATTTGTCTAAGGTTAGGCGTTATGTTACCACCGGGACAACTTTTGAATCTTCATCAAGCACAGGTCTGATCTTGTATGGAGTACTGCTGCCACCTCTGGGACAGTTCTGCCAAGTATCAGCTCGAGGCTTTGGATTCAATTGAGAGACGTACTATGAGGCTCATTGGAGATGACACTCTGGTAAAGAGTAAGCTTCAAAGTCTGCCGCATCGACGTGAGGTCGCATGCATGTCAGTATTCTACAGATTGCACTTTTGAAGTGAGCACAAGAACTGCACAATCTGATTCCCCCATCAGCTTTCCATCAAGGCACGACTAGACGAATAAAAAATATATTAAAAAAAACGCTCCTTAAAGCGTTACCCTTCTTTGGTTGACATACCTTACACAAGAACGAAGCGTTACGCTTCTTCATCCATACCAATATATAAAATTGAAACGTTGTCTGTTTATTTGAAGAGCTTCCACGCGATAACGGCTGTATGGATTTTGATGAAATTTAGAATGGAGATAGCTTTTACCCTGGAATAAAACATAGGATACTTATTATCCCAGAAAATTGTAGTTTCCACGGGAAAACTGGAAAATGTTGATTACTCACTGTAAGGAACGGTTGTCATCACAGAATGGTCTGTGGTTGCCATGGAAACGAAATAACAAGCCTGTCAAAAATCATCAAGAGCATTGGTGCTATACCTACTTTTCTATTGGTTTTTAATATCCTAGAAGAAAATAGGATGTTTTTTTCGCGATAAACAGTCTGTAGTCCGCGCGTACAAAGTTGCGGGCGGGATAACTAGTTTATTATAAGAACTGCAAAGGAGTGGAATGCCTTGCCCTCGTCAGTGTTTTTGGTAAAATATAACCCAGGTGTGTTCAAGTCAAGAGTGAATAGGTACCTACTAGGCAAGCGTGCTTCACCTTCGACCACATCATTGCTTTCCATCATGTGAGATCGTGGTCAAACAATTGCCTAGATCAAAACAAAAAACATACTTGCACGTTTATAATACTACTAGTAGTTCCCGTGGCTTTGCCCGCGTTGTCATTTCTCTGGGTGTAGTTAAGAATGAAAACGAAACAAGTTTGTATGAACAGGTTCTAAGACCTCTTGAACAGCGTCACTAATTAAATCATTTTAGAATAAAGAATATTGAATCATTTTAGAGTCATTTGTGAATAAAGAAACGCAAACACTTAAATTGTCAATGTATACTGAGCGTGGTGTAGTCAAAAGTTTTTTTTATATAAAATATGATTATTTATTTCATCATATAATTTTGATAACATAATCTCAACAATTATAGTATAATTTTATTTCCATATAGTTATTGTTTTTGAGTCAGAAGTTATAAAAAACCTTTACAAAATAAACTTTCCAGCTGCACTTGAAATTCCAATCTAATAACGATAGTATCCCTTCCCCGAACTACCCCACCCTCTTCGTAAATAAAATGAAAGGTATTTTATGGAAAGTCATCCACGTGATCCTCTTATAAGGGACCATGAATCTGTAATACTTTGTAATAAGGGACAGATTAGCAAAGCGTGAGTTTTTGACATCGTGTGTGTGAATTCAATTTCATGAGGTCTTTCATATAAGGGGCCTATTGGAATGAACATTTTCGATTTGTCTTACATATGCAATTTGGTTATATTTAATTCATTTGGACTTTTGTGCAGAGAGAAACTACAATTCTGTGCTATTAACGTTGGGATAAATGCGTTCCGATTGAGTGAAAATGCAATTTCGTATATTCGTGTCGTAATGACATGCGATTGTGTATGTTATTTCGTATGAGTAGGTATACTGTTTTGCTCCCAGTCTTACTCGCGTCAATAGCAAAAGCATGTTTTTACACACCCTTTTTTGAAGTTCCAGTCGATGAAATGAATCAATTTCATTAAGTTCCTATCGAAGATATTTTCACAAAAAAAAATTAGATTAATCCCTAAAAACACTCAAATACTTCATTGGAATCAATTTTGTGTAAAAATGTAACACTTTGAAAAAGAAGTAAAACATATTGAAAATATTAACAAAAACCGGCTCCTGAGATGCATAATACCCTGCTTAACCTGCACCTTGACAAGCAGGACAAAAATTTTGGAGTGCATAGTGCCTTAATGTTGTATTAGACGCTACGGCTGAAATTGATTCTGGTAGTTAATTGAACAGCACTAATTAATAAAAAGTCTAGCCTTATTATTAAACAGCGGATAAAGCTTTCTGCCTGCGATATAATATATATATAAAAAAAAATATTGATTCAAAATCGGAATCAAAAGAGTCTGCAATTAAATATAATATTTAGTTAAAGATAGCCGTAAAAGTTATTACTAATATACGAGTAGACATAAGTTATAATTTTTTTTGGAAACTTTTGGTTTTTGTTCTTTTCATTTGTTAAGATTGTGTGATCAAAGATCGAAAATAATTGTTTCCATTGTTCTTTTTGAGAGAATCTTTATTACGGTTTTTACTTTTCGAAGTAATTATGTTTGGTCAACTTTATTATTGTCTGCTAGAATATATCTATTTTGGTCTAAATCAGCTATCTGACCTTTTTTATTGCAATGCCTTTGTACCTACTAGCAATAGCTTTAATCGAAAAGTTTGTTATCGTGCAGATAGCACTGAATTCCGAAATAGAAAATGTTTTGGAACAAATATTGTTATTCAGTGTTTTTTCTACTTACATTAAAACTTATAGACGAGTAGACTAGTGGGCTTTTTATTTATCAATAGTAGTTTATGAAACGGTTGCATAATGAAGGTTATTCAAACACGAGAGTGAGTTTAAAAAACGAGCCGTAGGAGAGTTTTTAAAAATCACTCGGATGTTTTAATACGTAGTTATGTGCCGTTTCTTACACTACTTTATCTACACTCATGCAATAGGAAACTACTTTTAATAAATATATAAGGAATATTTTCTTGATTTTGCTGTTAAAACCTCGTTCGTCATGTTCGTTGCTGTTTTCTTGATGATAATTCAGTATTTTATTAATTTCAAGTCGTCGAGCGATAGTGATTTGACTCCGGAGTTTATTAAATCAGCCGTTTTAGGGATAAATAATAATATACTTACGAAAAAAACAAAGATTAAGTACGAAAAAGCCTATAACGATATTGATCAATGGAGAACAACTAAAGGAATCCGTTACTTTCCAACACTTAGCATTAACTCGAAATCCAAGCAGCCTATGGTGTATTTATTCAATGCTCAGATTCAGGTTGTTATTGTCTCGCTGAAGTTATGAAAAGTAGAGTATTCACCTCGAGGATAAAGCTTGTCTTCGACTTGGGCGGCTTGAAACCCTCGCTTCACTCTACAAAACTCCCTCGATTCGCTTGGGAGTTAAGATTCGAAAAATATATTATTTAAAAATAACACTGTATTTTGAATTAAGCAATGATATAATGTATATTTTTCCCATAAAAGCATCGGTTTGGCTCCGTACAACAAGGGTTTTTGCCATTCATAAATGGGGGCGCGTGTTAGACCGTATTCGCGTGAATTCGCTGTGAACTGGAGTTTGGTGCCATAATTTACTTAAAAGTTAATTAGTACCTAACCAATTTAATGTGTTATGTGTTTTTGATGATCAAAAGTTTTATCCTGTTTAAAAATGTGTTGTATAATGTTTGTATTTTTGAAACCCCATACGATATGTTTTAGTAATTTTTTGTTTAGCCTAAAATACAATATGGCAGCCGTAAGCTGCTAATATTGTTTCTTGACACTTCATAGATCTTATAGCACTGTCGTGATCAAGTACCTCATTTATCAAAATGCATCAAGCAGTTTAGGTTGTAGGACGCGCCTAAGAAACGTACAGACAAACAAACAAACATACATACAACCCAAACACGTAATCCTCCAAGCAGTCGGATAATAGTAATATAAGACAAGCAGCACAATAATTTACTACTCTACCCTCTGATCTGACACACTCTAAGATTCCAGCTGCAGTATACCAAAAGATCAGTAGCTTAACTTCATACAAACCCTATTTTTCATTGTTTTACAAGATACAATGCTTGATAGTTCTATAACATATGTCTTACGGACGAAAATAACACCTAAGTCGCATTTGGTTTATTCAGATCTAAGTACTCCTTATGACCTCATCCTCCTCGCTCCTCCTTATCTCATCTCCTTGCACGTCTCTTTTTAACGAAGTACTGATTCCCCCTCTCGCTCTAATGTTGCTGTCACCCTCGCACAATGATTGTGATTGGCCCATACAAAGTCGACCGCTCGTTATGATGTAAATAGTTAGGTAGTACGTAAGTTAGGATATATATATAGACAAGCAGAAATCGAAAATGTGTTGTTGTTGTTAAGGATAGTCTCAGCTTCTAGGTTAGTCTCAGCTTCTAGGTTAGTCTCAGCTTCTAGGTTAGTCTCAGCTTCTAGGTTAGTCTCAGCTTCTAGGTTAGTCTCAGCTTCTAGGTTAGTCTCAGCTTCTAGGTTAGTCTCAGCTTCTAGGTTAGTCTCAGCTTCTAGGTTAGTCTCAGCTTCTCGCGCGAATACACGTTCGGACTCGTCACTACGTACGAACTCGGCGGGGTTTTCTGAGAAAACGCCCGCCGAACTCGCCCTTCGAAAGAGGTGAGGAGATTGCTCTCTACGCGACTGCTGAACGAGTGGGCTGGCCCTTGCCGCTCTCTTCAAGCCAGGTCTTCCACCAGCGGAAAGCCCCGGGTAAGGAGTCGCGGTGACTGGCATAACGCCTGAGAGTCACGTGTCAAGAAGTGACCACATCGAATTCGAATCTGATACCAGCTCAGCCCCTTCGCTCGGGACATGCCTAGAACGCCAGCTCCGAGGAGCTCTCGTGAGCTCAAATAGCTCCTCCCAGAGCTCCCTCACCGCATCAGACCAAGAACCACCATGCCGCCCGTCATCGTCGGCTGCCCGTGATAGATCGTTATCCAGCAGCCGACAGAGGATAGACCCAGACAAAGCAGCCCGCTTCCGGGACCATCTCCAAACGCTGTTTAAGAAACAGACTAACGAAGCATTAAAGAAAGCCAGAAAATAATGGGACATCCAAAAAGCAATAAACACGCAACTACAAGAAACCATCTCGAACCCAAACCAATCGATAGATGCAAGATTGGATGCTGTGAAATCCCTCAGGAAAAGGGTAATGCTCGGCCCCGCCCCAACCTTCCAGCCACTACGCAGAAAGCACAGTGAATAGTGGAGTCCGGAACCAAAACGCCAATGTGAAAAGACTTCACCTTCCCACCCTGCACCAAGCGCACTGACCACGCAAGGTGACACAACAAAGACAACAAATACGTCCATGGCAATACAGCCACCGACCAAGACAGCTCCCACACCGCGCCTGATGACATCTATGACGCAGGCGGGCCCTCCAACGACGACGCCCCCAACACCCACAAAGAAAGAAAGATACCCACCAATCGTGGTGGAGGAACTTCCCAACTGGGCCAAGCACCTAAAAGCGCTCAAAACCAAGATGGGTCACACTCCACATGCGCGTGCCTTCGGAAAAGGCCTGCGCTTCACGCCAACTGGCGAGGACGAGTATAGAGTCCTCCAGGCTTACTTCTGCGACCTCGAAAAGATGGAAAAAGTGACCTGGTTCTCGTACTCACTTCCCAACCAGAGAGGCTTGAAGCTGGCCATCCGGGGGCTTCCACCGAATACCAAAGTCGAAGAAATTGACACAGAACTCCGCAGGATCGGTTACGAACCCGAAATTATCAAAAAAGATCCAAGCAAGGAAGGGCAGACCAGGCTGCATCTTCTTCGCCCAATTTAATAAGACGCCAGAACTAACCCCGGGCATTTATGAGGTGACGGAGCTCCTCTCAATGTCCGGAGTTACTTTCGAGAGATAGAGAGGACGGAGGAGGCCAGCTCAGTGCCATAGATGTCAAGCATTTCGGCGCTCCTCCCAAAACTGCCATAGCCAGCAGGCGTGCGTGCGGTGTGGAGGCCCACACTTCGCGCGCGAATGCCCGTGACCAATTGAAGAACCTGCGACGTGCGCCAACTGTGGGGGCGCTCACACCGCAAACAACCCCCGCTGCCCAGTTTTGCGCGAAGAGACGCGAAACAAGAAGGCGGGCACGATTGCTATCTCAGCATATTTGATGACTAGACAACGCACACAATGCGCCAGCCACCAAAGCGCCACTACTCATACCGCAGAGACAGCCACTGGTACTCTGATGGCTCCCGCAAACGATAACTTGCCACGCGGGTGGGCTCCTCAAGGGCCAAAGAATATCGGAAAGAAAAAGAAGAAGAAGAAGAAGAAGAAAAGAAAGAAGGACAAACTGCAGGGCGAAGCTCCGCCCCCCGCAAAACGCCCCTCGAAGCCCGTGGCAACAGCCGCGCCAAGCACAGCCGCCGTGCCCCCAGTACTTTCCCCGTACTTTCCCCGTACTTTCCCCGTACTTTCCCCGTACAGGGGAAAGTACGATCAGGAAAGCCTGCCCAGGAAGCTGAATGCATCTTGGAAAAGGCAATCACCATTTTTCAAGAGATACTCCTAGCCGTGAAGAATGGGGAAGACCCGGTCCCGATAGTAATATCGGGACTAGGAAAGCTCCTGGACCGTCGGTAGGAGTACCCCCTCCCACACCACATGATCGCCGCAGGCCCCGGGGAGGTAAGGGCCGTGCCCGAAGTCTGCCCCCACCACAATAAACAACACAGAGGTCTATATCATAATACGCCTGGGAAGGCGACCAAAGAACGAAGGAGAACGCCCGGGTCCGTCGCGGTAATAACCAAGATTGGAAGTTGCCGAGACCAGACCACAAACCAAGGACTCAGTCCGCCCCAACGACACTGCTTGTAGTTACAATCCGGCGACCCATTACCGCAAGAGAGGGCTCGATAAAGCCCGGAATTGCTACCCCCCAGCAGATAGAATCTGGGAATGGAAGACTTCTGGTTCCGAAAATGTGTGATCGTACATGTTCAGTACATGTTTAGACGGCGAACAGTGAACAACTAAAAGTAAGAAAACCTATCGTGAAGAAAGAAGAAATACCGTCCATTTATTTAGAAGAAAAAGTGTTGTTTTGATTGAAGATCCTGTTAGGAACTCCACAATATGTTACCTTATATATACACGAGGAAGAAATAAATTGTTTCTTATTGATATTTGTTCTGGATTCTGCCTCATATAACCTTATAAGCGACTTTATTACAATACAGTGACAAGAAGTTAAGAATACGAAATTTCTTGTGACGTTGCATTTTAATATATAATGTATTATTTACAATTAAATAAATAATGGTGGTAAATATTGAGCTTGATGCTGAATATTTTCTGCCATTAATGTTTTTATAATCTGGTGTTAATATATCCCGACATGAAAATGTATATCGCTTTGGTATCGTATTCCTATAACTTGTTTATTTTTTTAAACACTTAAGAACTTCCATATATGCTTAGACAACTCTATTGTGATAAACTATCCTTACTGTTTGTTCTTCCTGTTTATTGCTTACGGTTCTCGGATATTAAGGTAAAATGCATCAGGCTAACGGCAAAGTCAGGGCTGTCGACATTAAATTAATTAAGGAAGGCACTCGCAGTAAAAGGACCCAACAGTGTATTTATTTCGGTGTGGACATAAAACGTAAGTTCTACCTTTACTGCCGGTGACGTCGATGGCACTATAAAGTTTCTTCAAGCTCTAAATTCAGTTTATATATGTAGGGTAATTATGATTATAGTGGTGAAGATTACTGCTACAAGGGCGGTTTGACGAGCGATCATATTTGCGCTTTTCATTTCAACGACACGTGGTTCAATCGCGCTTCGTACTTAGGAGGGCTCATTTTAAACTACGTAACAGGTCCTTGGTCAGCCTGACAAACTCTGACACCAAACGTCAGCACCCCCTCTTTTGACATACCTTGATATACTATGGTGGGGCTAGATTTAATTTTAAATAGGAATTCTAATTGTCTTTTTATATACATTATTGTAAAGCAAAAAGTATGTTCAATGAAAATAATTTTAATAAAAATGTCTAGGGTAAAACCTGGTGTACTTGGTGTCCCAATGCGATAAGAAGCCGAGCTTAACGGTAAAATACTATTTAAAAGTTGTATTAAATTTGATGAAATGTATAATATTGTGCTTTATAAGCGCGCCTTAGTACTTTAAGTCATGGATACTTGGTGGTCTGGCTTCTTTTCCGCAACTATATTCCGCAAAGTTATTATCGGCCCCTTTTGCGTGAAATAACTAGTCATGGATACTTTCAATAAATAGATATAACCAAAAAAAGTAAAGACGTGACAAAAAAAGTTTAAAGTTTTTTTACATAGGGTACTTTTAACGCAGAGAAATGACTACGCGCGAAAAACAGCTAGTTCTCTAATATTATTATATATTTATATAGCCGTGCCCGCGTGGTCATTAGCTAGCCATGCCTGCGTGGTTATTAGCTATTAGCCATGCCCGCGTGGTCATTAGCTAGCCATGTCCGCGTGGTCATTAGCTATTAGCCGTTCCCACTTGGTCATTAGCTTTTAGTCGTGTCTACGTGGTAATTAGCTATTAACCATGCCCACGTGATCAATTTTCTATATGAGAATCCTATGTGCTATTACAGGTCAAAAAGTACAAATATCATCAAACTTCAGACGTCAAATGGTTTTTATCGATTACTACTAATATTATTATTCTACTCATGGAATTGAGATACCAAGTGTACCAGTTTTTAAGTTAAACCCTATGCTATCCCTCAGTGATAAACCGAGTTGCAATCGGTCCAGTATGTTTTGACGTAACGCATGAACAAATAACCAGACAGAAACACAATTTTAAATAATGTTACATTATTGTTCAGAAGCTTATTTTAAGTCCATTTATTTTTTATTATCTTCATTGTACTGGCTTCTGTAACTTACTTTAAGTAAATAGAAGATAAATAGGAGATATTGATATAGATAGATAACTCACTTGTTTTCCGTTTTGCACAGGTTGTCACTTTCAACAGCCCGTACTATTCCTCTGCTCGACTTGGCCTCTTTTAATGCGCGCTTTTGACACCGATCTCTGGCTCTTCAGCTTTTTGTTTCCACTTTACTAGACTAAGATAATAGAGATCAATTTTTAAAAATATTTTTGTACCTCTTTCAAGTGAAATCACTGATCATTATGGAACGTCAATACCAATGTCAGATGGCAGGATGAATGGTGGTGGCCGGCACTGCATTGCAAGTTCTGGTTGACACTACAATTATTATATATGCGTTAGCGCACTTACCATCACGTCTAGTCACGCAGTTGTGCAAAAAAAATGCAATCTGCACCACTGTCAAACTACTAGCATACAATTTTCCCATATCCAGCTTCCATCTCAATCATATCTTAAACCTTGACCCGGGGTTCTCGTAAAACGGGAAGTAAGGGTATGTCCCAAATACCACAATATCATTAATGTATCATAACCCTTTACAGTACTTCCCGTGTCGTCAAAATGGTTCCGTGGCGTAAATTTCGTCCATTTTCAGACCATCGGGTATGTAGCACACTACTAGCAAGTCCTCGCGGTCGACCCTTGCCCTCGAGAGGATTTACAGTTTTTGATACAACCAATACACTTGTCTATAATATATACTTGTGAATGCATAATCAATTTACTAATCAGGATATACAATATCCCTAGGTGAGTAAGTACCTACCTACCTGTACATAAAAAAAAATGTGAGATGTGCGGCTTTTGTCTAAATGGAAATTTTTGCACCAACATTTTCAATTGGGTTACGTACTTACTGAATGGAATGAATTATCAAAATGAGATAGGTACCTTACCTTATTTACACGGAAAAATTAAAAATACCGGTGGATCTACAGAGAAATCTAGAACAAAAATACTCCGAAAAAAAAAACATAAAAAAAAACTAATACATTCTACAAAATACCCATTCGAAGTAAAACTCTGTATCAATCAAATGACTTCTATCCACGCGTTACTCCTTAAATGTCACACAATGCCCCTAAATGTTATATGTGTAAGCCCAGAAACATCCATAACAATAAAAGTGACACGTTATCTATTTGATTGTTTGTTTAGGGTACTTTCACGCGATAACGGCTGGACGGATATTGATGAAAATTGAAATGGAAGTAGCTTATACCCTGAAATAAAACATATAATTTTTGTCCTGGAAAATGGTATGTTTCCACGGGAGAACTGGAACATGTTGATTACTCGCTTTATGGAACGGTTGCCATGGAAACGAAAAAACAAGTATTTCAAAAAACATCAAGAGCATTGGTGCCGATTGGTGCTATACCTTTGCATTGAATCGGTCTTTAAACTTTTTAATATCCCAAAAGAACAAAGGATGCTTTTTTTCGTGATAAACTATAGTCCGCGCGGACGAAGGCGCAGGCGGGAAAACTAGTACAAAATAGAGTTTTCCCCAAGATAAGCTATAAAACAGCTTAGTTAGTTAACGGGGTCTCTAAATACTTAGATCTCAAAAAAAAACATACGTCTTGCCCCACAGGTCCATGAAGCAAAATTAAATAAGAATAATAATTATGGTTTGACCAACTTTAAATTCTTGGTAACTTAATTAAAAAAACATGTTTGGTTTTTTTTTACAATTTTTTACAAATATTCTTGATATTATTATACACAAGCTTTCCCGCCCACGACTTCGTCCGCGTGGACTACAGTATATCGCAAAAAAAACACTTTGGGCTGGATATTAAAAACCAATGAAAAAGTAGAACACTATCAGCTCATTATGTTTTTTGACAGGCTTGTTATTTTGTTTCCATGGCAATCGGTCCTTACAGCGACTATCAACATTTTTCACCAGTGGAAACTTACCATTTTCCGGGATGAAAAGTATCCTTTGTTTTATTCCAGGATATAAGCTGTCTCCATTCCAAATTTTATCAAAATCCGTGTAGCCGTTATTGCGTTAAAACTCCACAAGCAAACAAACAAATAGACAACGTTTCACTTTTACATATTGGTATGGATAGATAGAGAACTATGTTTGTAAATCGGTCTATTACCAAATGCCTGTTCCACATTTTTACAAGATTCACCTTTTGATAGGACTCGCCTTCTCCGGCCGTTGTGGAATTTGAAACCCAGAATGTGATTAAGAGATCCTGTTTTGAAGACATTGCTTCAATCGATAAGATCACCGATTGTATCATCGTAATTTTATGCGTATACATATTGATACGATTGTATATTATTATGTACACTGCGAAAAATGAAATCGACTCAGCTCCTGCGCGCGCAATTATATAATACTAGCTTACCCGCCCGCGACTTCGTCCGCGCGGACTAAAGTTTATCGCGAAAAAAGCATCCTATTTACGTTCTTCTAGGATATTAAAAACCAATGCAAAAGTAGACTTAGACTTCTTGGTTATGGCCTCCGTGGCTTGTTGACTTAATCTGTAGCACTAACGCTCTTGATGATTTTTGACGGACTTGTTATTTCGTTTCCATGGCAACCTTTCCGTACAGCGAGTATTCAACATGTTCTAGTTTTCCCGTGGAAACTTCCACGGAATTCGTGGAATTTAATAAAAAGTATCCCATGTTTTATTCTAGGGTATAAGCTATCTTCATTCCAAATTTCATCGAAATACGTCCAGCCGTTATCGCTTGAAAGCTCCCCAAACAAACAAACAAACAAACAAACAAACAAACAAATAAATAAACAAACAAACAAACAGACAACGTATCACTTTTATATATTGGTATGGATGTAATTTTTTTCTATGTCATTATATTTTTTTATTCTTTTTTAATTATTTGAGAGCTCTTATCATGAGGTCTTCATGAAAAAATAGTCGTAAAAAAACTGAAACGTCTTATTACTGAAAATACTACAGTTATATTTATTGCATGAAATTATTGATTTCCTCGTTACAGCAATTTTTGTGCAATAAATGCCTATAAAAACTCCGAAACGGAACGAATTTAACCACCATTTTTTATTTTAAATTTTGAGACTGATTTTTCCATAGCTTGCTTTCATGTTTGTACAAAATTTCATTCATATCTTATAAAATACTAACTCAACTGATTTTGCCTAAAATTTGGTAACTAAAAAGATGAGATAGTGAGCTTTGAGTCTATGGGTTTTATTGTTTCTTAGATATTTTCAGAATTAGAAAAACACGATTGCGCGCTTGAGTTCTTGAGCCAATTTCATTGTTCACGAGTGTACTAGCAAACAGTTGTATTGTATAAGAAATCCATACCAATATATAAAAGTGAAACGTTGTCTGTTTGTTCGTTAGTTTGGGGAGTTTTAACTCGATAACGGTATAACGGATTTTGATGAAATTTGGAATGGAGCTAGCTTATACCCTGGAATAAAACATAAAAAACTTTTAATCATCATCATCATCATGATCATACTTTGCTTTTGAACGGCTTAACGGATTTTTATGAAATTTGGAATTTATATAAATTTAAGTAAAGAGCTTCTAATCTACATATAAATAAAATGTTTTGTGGTTAAAATTTGGAGTGTATTTTATAACCGTGAGTATGAATTACCTACATCCTACTGATACTATAAAAATATCACTTCTCTACTACTGCTGGTACACAGGTTCTCTGGCGTGCTTATCTTACCCGGATAAAAAACGATTTATCAAAAGAAAAGAGGTTATCAAATTTATTTAATCAATTTTCAACATAGTCTGATCAGCGGTCCAAGCGTGATTGAGTAACATATAAACAAACTTGCGTAATAAAAGGGTTTAAAGGGGCGGTAAATGTTTAAATAGTTTCTCAAGCACACACAAACCGTTGAACAGCGGATATGTAGTAAGGTACCTACAACAAAAAATACGAAACTATAGAAATTGGTATTTTGTTCAAGATTTTTGTGAATATTGTTATCTTTTTTATGCTACTGTTTGCGTATGTCTCTCTATATTTGTTGTTGCGACATTGCAATTTTTTTTTTACGGATTATAGTATTCTAAGGCTAAATTCAAACGATCTTACATAGCCTTTCTCTGAAACTGTACAGCGTTGCAGCTGGCTTGAGCATTGAAAATGTATCTTTCAACTACAGTACTGTCATCCCCAAGGTATCGGCTTCAGAAGGACAAAAATAAAAAAACACAATTCAAAAGTAGCTGTGTGGGTGTGTTTGCCTGTAGTTGTATCTAGTCCGGGGTTAGTTTTTGCGATGTTCTAGGTTGCCCTTTCTCCCTCCTTTTTATAGATCGATGGTATTTTATCATTCTGTTCACAGGCTACGTAGCAGTCACGAGTGTGATACACACATATTTCCTACGTACAATGGTTACACACTACTCATAAAAATATAAGTTAAAAACCAGACTCCGAAAGTTTAGTATCTTACTAAACTAAAAGAGCACAATCCAGAATTACCTCACTAAACATTATATTTCTAATACATAATATATTGCCGTGGAAGTGCGTTATATCTATTAATTTTAGTCAACATATAAAAATCCTGACTTAACGTAATTTGTTACCGTCTTGTAATGTTCAAACCTCTATTTCAGTTTCTTGTTAGATTCCCTCAATATAGACCACAGCCGAGGCTCTGCTGGAACTCGAACAAATGCTGACCAATCTAGCTCACGCCTCTAGTCGTACGGTATCGTGATGAAAATGGATAAAACTAAGGTTATGTCAAACGATCTTATTACCCTGCTACCATACATCGTTAACGGTGTCTCCCTTGAAGTAGTTTAGAAATATGTTTGCTTGGGAAGACTGTGCAATTTGGAAGGAACAACTTCAAAAGGGAAGTCGATATGAGGATTCGGCGGGGATGCTGCCCATTTGGTAAACTACTTCAGGTCTTCTCGTCGCCCATACTACATTTCCTAAAGATGATAGACTTCAACACGTGCGTTCTACCAATTATTATTACACTAGCTTCACCCGCGGCTTTGCCCGCGTGGTCATTTTATTTAAAGTAGCCCATACGTGTTATGCCAGCACAAAAAGTACTTATAATCTATCTATATCTATCTTTACTTATAATAAAGCAACAGGAACGAAATAGTGGAACGTGTGACTCAAATTCGTGACCTGGATTTGATTTGGATACAGAGCTAACTTTTAATGCACATATCATGATGTTGTGTGGCCGAGCCTACAAATCTCTTGGGTTTGTTTTGAGGCAGGCCGCTTGCTTTCATAACATAGGCACAATTTTTGCACTGTATTATGCAATTGTATGAAGAAAATTAAGTACAATGCCATTATTTGGGACCCCATGAAGAAAAATATGAACTCATGGTCGAAAAATGCAGAAAAAATTTGGTCGCTTTCTTTGTAAAAAATGTATGGATATTATCCATACCTATATCCATCCCTTTTCGTGGCAGGCATGGTGGGTATAAACACCTTGAAGCTTAGGCGTAAATTTGCGATAGTGATCCACTACTACCTACTTTCAACAACAAGATCGATAATCCGTCAACTATGTCGCGCTGCTCTCTGTTTACACCGGACCGTATGCGAACGGCGAGCGCGCATGCTTCGCGACGCCTGTTCGCGGCTCCGCCGGTGCGCACGCGTACCTCCAACGGCTCAAGCGGTTAGTTTAACCAACACTTTGATTGCTCAGGAGCCAGAAATCTAAATTTTCTATATGAAATTTAATATATTTTTGAATTTTTGAGTTAGTTTTTTTAGTTTTTTTAATCTTAATATTTTGGTTTGTTGTGCGCCTTGGCGTTGCTGTAAGCACAACAAGCATTTGCTTATAAGTAAATAGTCTGTACAAAAAATATAATTAAAAAATGGTCTAGGGTGTATACTTAAGCTACTGAACAAAACATATTTAGAAAAATCGTGTCTCTCTGTTTGTCAGTTTGTTTGTCTGTATGTTTGTTCGCACATCATGTGTAAACTACTGTCCGAATTTTGATGCGATGCGGTTATCACTGTTGGATAGTTTAGGGTTTGACTTAAAAACTGGGGTACTTGGTATCTTACTCCGATGTTTAGATACCGAGCATTCGATAAAAACTATTTGACGGCCGAAGGAATTTTGATCAATTGTTGGTATATTTGTAGTTTAGGTCATTGAATGAGTAGTACTTTTAATCTAGAGAAATGACCAAGCGTGCGAAGCCGCGGGCACAGCTAATGTACAATATACTAACTAAATTTCTTCAAAATTCGTTAGTTTTGTATCGATAACTGGGTTTATTAATTACGATTAAGATACGGATTAAGTATAAGTCCTATAGCGCTATAGCGTAAGATTGGAGTATGGAAAGATCCTTTTATAATATGATTGGTATTAAAATGAGAAATATTTGTCACCCTCTTGGGTCCGTAAACTCTCTAATATCCTTGCGCTCGATGTGCTATGAAGAATATCATTGAATTAATGCTGTAATAACGTTGAAGACTGGCGTTAGTTTTAACCCCCGATGCGAAAAGAAAGGGCTGTTATAAGTTTAAGGTGTATAGCTGTGTGTCTGTCTGTGGCATCGTAGCTCCCAAACGAATTGACCTATTTAGATTCGTTTTTTCTGCTTGAAAGCTGATTTGATCGAGATAGTTTTTAGCTATGACTAGCTTTCGCCCGCAACTTCCTCCGAGTGGATTTCAGTTTATCGCGAAAAAACATCCTATCCTATTTCTAGTATATTAAAAACCAATGTACCAACCAATGTAGTATAGCACCAACGTATTGTATTTTCTTGGGCACCAACGCTCTTGATACTTTCTGACAGACTTGTTAATATTTCGTTTCCATGGCAACCGATCGATCCTTATAACGAGTAATCGATATTTTCCAGTTTTCCCGTGGAACCTTACCATTTTCCGGGATAAAAGTATCCAATGTGTTATTCCAAGGTATAAGCTATCTCTCTTCCAATTTTTTTTTTAATCCGTTCCATCCAGTCGTTATCGCGTTAAAGCTCCCCAAAAAAACAAACATCGTTTCACTCTCATATTTTGGTGTGGATGGATGGAGGCGAGGTCAGGATCGTAGCTCCCAAAAGAATAGACCGAATAAGTTGCCGTATATTCTGTTTTTGAGATGGTTCCTAGCTTTATAATTAGGTCGAGGATTTAATATTTTTTTAATTTATTCTAGTGTTTGGATTGTTTGACTAATTATTATTATTATTATATGCAGCTACCTACTATTTATAATTTGATTTTAAATATTTATAATCTCTTTATACACTTACTTTCTATTTATAATTAGATTTTAAATTATTATATTTTTGTATTTTTAGTTATAATCATATCACACTATAATAACACCTATTATAAAGGCAAAAGTGTGTTTGTTTGTTGGATTTTTGTTTTTTTGTCACGCAGAAATTAAGTGACTGATTGACGTGATATTTTGCAAAGGAAACTTCAAGGACCGGAGAGTGACGTGGGCTCATATACTCATCATCATCATCCATGCGCGTGCGTCGCGCAGCTAGTACTAAATACAATGTGCTCTTCACAATCCAACGGCGCAAGGTGTTAAGCCTGCACCAATACAAAAGTGTACTTATAGTAAGTTACATGGGTAACGGTGAAGGAAAATATCGGAAGGAAACCAGAAAAACCTCAATATTTAAGAACATGTGACACCCACCATCCCAAGCTGAGCCAGCAGCATGGTTGGTTAGGGGCCATCCTTTCTTTCTAAGAATTCTTGTGACCCGACCAGCTCCAGCCTTTTGATTACCTACGTCCGAACATATCGAGTCTAGCCACAGAATAAATAATAGTACAAGCTTGAGTCTAGCTATATTGACCGTAAATTTAACATCTATACACGATGTGAAATTTACTGGACCAGCGTGGTGTTTGTAGAAATCCACATTATATCATTGGTGATGATGAAGTATCAGACTTACAATATTCACCCCAATTCTACGAGAAAATTCAATACTTTATTTATTAAATTTCTTGAGCCCTGACAAAATCTTCATTCTAATTTGATAACATCTAAAACTGCAGCGAGCCAGCTTAAATCTCAGAAAGTACCCGCAAAAAAAGTTAATTTACGCAATAAATTTAATACTGTCACTCTTGTGTCTCCGCGGAAAAGAAGATTTCAGTGAAAAATAAATTAAAAACCATAAATCTCGGGCAAAACGTCGCGTCTTGTTAGTTTGTATCAAATATTAAAGCTGAAAGCTTGGTGTAGTCACGGAATGACAAAGGAGGTTTAATACAATGAGATTCACATTACATCAGTGGCTTAATAAGCACATTTTTTTAAACGACATATTGCAACGCTGCGAAGACTGAACATGCTTTTATGATAATTTGAGCTTTTTATTTAACTGAGAATCCATTCATATAATTATCGTGTATTAGGGGAACTGTCAAAGAGGTGTTCGGAAAATTGAAAGGTAAAGGAAAAATAAACAAGGATACTTGGTGGCTGAGTGAAGAGGTACAACAGGTTCTAAAAGAAAAGAAGAATGATTTTAAAAAATGGCAAAGTTTTGAAGACACTGATGAAACTGGGAAAGAAAACAAAGGATAGGAAACAAGGAGTGTCAAAGTAAAGCAAAGAAAAATGTTGCTGTTGCATCGCAAGGGCAAAGGTGCAGAATAAACTGTAAAAATAACTGGAGAGCCCGCAAGGTCAAAAATACATATATATATATAGAATAGTCAATCGCTTGCTTTTTGGCGTTATATCTACCATTGCTCACTACTGCGCGTGCGCCCGCGTGATAGACAACTGGAAAACTGTAAAATAATTATATATGTTTGGAGAACGTCCTTCAACTTGATACCTCACTCGAAAAGTTTTAGTAATTTTTTTGTTCTGTTTGAAATACAATAATAGCTATGGCAGCTATAAACTGCCATATTAGTTTTCTAGATAGGTACTTCATTATATCCTATGACACTTTCGTATTAATTTTTATTACGGTCTAGGCAATCGTTTGACCACAATTTCACCTTATGGAAAGCGATGATCTAGTCCAAGGTGTAATCACGCTTGCCTAGTAGATACCTTGGTATGTGGATATATATGTGTTCGGTATGCGGTTATATTTTACCGGAAACATTGACGAGGACAGGGCAATCCACTCCTCTGCAGTTCTTATAATGAATGAATAAGCGTAACGCTTTATTTTTGTGCGAGGTATTTCAACCATAAAAGGGTGGCGCTGTGCCGATCGTCTTTTCGTACGGTGATGGAAAAGTGACGGGGGAATCAAATTGTGCAGTTTTTGTGCACACTCTCCATAGTAATCTGTAGAATTCCGACAGGCTTGCGACCTCACTTCGATTAGGACTATACCTACTTATTTAGAGATAAACATCTATAATAAGCTAAGATATTATGCATCTCAACAATTTAATACTCTCCCCCGCAGTATACTGGAAGATCAGTAGCTTATCTTCATACAAAACCTTTATATGCCGTCTCCAGAATGCAACGATTGATAATTCTTGTACATTAGAGAACTATTAAGCATTGCACTCAACGTAGGTCTACGTCTCTTTAAATATACATAAGGAAAAACGAAACGGTTTCTTTCTGCCTCGTGTAAATATAAGCGACTTTATTATAATATAATTATAATTCGAGGTAAAGAATGCAAAATTTGCTGTGATGGTCCATGAGCTCAATCTTTTCCACCATTATAATTATACATAAATCCAAGGCTATTATTTCGCAAAAATTAAAAGAAAACATTTGACCCCAAGATTTAGTATTATTTTTCTACTACATGTTAATATTTATAAATACTTAACAAGCTTCAGTCATTCTATACACGTATATACAACTCTTTTTAATTAACTATCCTTACTTTTCCTCATGTGTATTGCGTAAAAGATCATGGAAATTAAGACAAAAAGGCTTTAGTCTTATGAAAAAGTCAGGTTGTTGCGCCCTTTAAATTGATATTATCATGAAAGCCAGGGTTATCTCCATTAAATTAATTAAGTAAGGCACTAGCAGTTAAAGACCCTACACAGTATATATTTCATAGAGAATGTAAAATGTTAGGGCTACCTTTACGGCCTAGGTGGCGTTGATGGGACTATAAAGTCTGGTCAAGTTTATAGATGTAGGTTAATTATTATTATAATGCTACAAGCGTGGATCGTAGAGTGTTAATGTTATGTGCGCTTTTGAGTTCAATCTTCAGCTTTGTACCAATGACTAGCAGATTTGTCATCGCTCTGTGCTCCAGAGGGACATTTAGACCGTTGTTGAATAGCAGTCGTTGCGCCACCCCAGAGGCCCTCAGGCGGCCTGACAAACTGACAGCAGATGTCGGCACTGCCTCATTCGATATATCTTCATACTATGGTGGAGTTTTTATTTAAATAAAAATTATAGTTTCATATTTTAAAAGCATTTTTGACGGCTGGTTGGTCTAGTGGCTAGTGACCCTAGGAACGAAATCAAACGGTCGCGGGTTCGAATCCTGCAAGGTGCAATTATTTGTGTGATGAGCAGAAATGTTTGTTTCCGAGTCATGGATGTTGGTATCCGTATTTATGTATGTTTATCCGTTATCTAGTACCCATATTACCGGGTATCCTAGTTTGGGGCTAGGTAATTGGTGTGGAATTGTCCCGAATATTATTTTTTATTTATTTATTTAACTTGCATTATATGTATGTACGTATGTTTGTGTAAGTCAAATTTTGCAATCTAAATTAAAGCCACTTCTTCTTATCTTACAGAGTTGAATTTTTACATGTGTTTCAGTTCTGATGACAATGCATTTTTGTGGAAAGCATGACCTGAATCGACATCCAGGAACAGCTCCAGATAATGGAACTCTTCCACGGTACACACAGACACTACAATTTGTGTACACATTTTATTATGATAGCCGGTTTAAAGTTTAACCATGATATGGTTAATGCACTCAGGGTTGGGTCCTGACTAGCAAACTCCTAAACGATTACACACACAAAATGTTGTATAGGTAAACATTTAATTTTAAAAGTCTGTTATAAGTTTTAACATTACATGGCTAATGCATAAAAGCATTTTTTTAATGTATTTTAAATACATAACATCTGATATTTTTATGAATAATGACTATTTTACTTGCTTTCCGCTTAACAAAGTTGCTACTTTACTGGATTATGATACTTAAGATCTATTTACAAAAATATATTTGGACCTGTTTCATGTGACATAACTGAGCTTATGGAACTAAACCAAAACCAATGTCTTCTGGCAGGTTACGAGCGCAATGCAGTGCCATGCAAGATATTGTAATTCAAAGTACTGGTTGTCTCTTCAATCATTGGGGAATCAACAAAACAAATACAAAAACGGGCCAAGTGCGAGTTGGACTCGCGCACCGAGACTTCCGTACAAATCTGTTTTTTAAATATTTTCTGTACTTTACTATAAATTTAGGCAAAACTCACTACTGAGTAAAACCCACACGAATTAAGAAGTCGCAGCAGGCTCAGAAGATCTAGTAGATTCGGAGACAGATCGACACACGAGTATAAGGGTCCCTTTTCTAATTCGGACTCAAGAAACACTAAAAAGTTGATTAAAATAATACAGTTACGGCTGGTATCTTAGTTTGTTTGTATAGTATTCTTCTACTATATTAGCTTAGTTTCGTTGTTGGCACTCACCTTCTGTCATAGACTTCTTCGTTAATCACCTATCAAAATATTAACTTTGGCGCGCGCGATACCATCATTTGATGGCCTGTAACTTTGAAAACTAAACAAAATAACAGTTTACGGGTGTTGCCAACAACGAAACCAAACTAATATAGTAGAAGTTACTAAAAATCTACCATACGAATCGAATAAGGAGAGGGTGCCCGAAATTGATGAGAAGTTTCTAAAAATCTACCATACGAATCGAATAAGGAGAGGGTGCCCGAAATTGATGAGAAGTTTCTAAAAATCTACCATACGAATCGAATAAGGAGAGGGTGCCCGAAATTGATGAGAAGTTTCTAAAAATCTACCATACGAATCGAATAAGGAGAGGGTGCCCGAAATTGATGAGAAGTTTCTAAAAATCTACCATACGAATCGAATAAGGAGAGGGTGCCCGAAATTGATGAGAAGTTTCTAAAAATCTACCATACGAATCGAATAAGGAGAGGGTGCCCGAAATTGATGAGAAGTTTCTAAAAATCTACCATACGAATCTAATAAGGAGGGGGTGCCCGAAATTGATGAGAAGTTTCTAAAAATCTACCATACGAATCGAATAAGGAGAGGGTGCCCGAAATTGATGAGAAGTTTCTAAAAATCTACCGTACGAATCGAATAAGGAGAGGGTGCCCGAAATTGATGAGAAGTTTCTAAAAATCTACCATACGAATCGAATAAGGAGAGGGTGCCCGAAATTGATGAGAAGTTTCTAAAAATCTACCATACGAATCTAATAAGGAGGGGGTGCCCGAAATTGATGAGAAGTTTCTAAAAATCTACCATACGAATCGAATAAGGAGAGGGTGCCCGAAATTGATGAGAAGTTTCTAAAAATCTACCATACGAATCGAATAAGGAGGGGGTGCCCGAAATTGATGAGAAGTTTCTAAAAATCTACCATACGAATCGAATAAGGAGAGGGTGCCCGAAATTGATGAGAAGTTTCTAAAAATCTACCATACGAATCGAATAAGGAGAGGGTGCCCGAAATTGATGAGAAGTTTCTAAAAATCTACCATACGAATCGAATAAGGAGAGGGTGCCCGAAATTGATGAGAAGTTTCTAAAAATCTACCATACGAATCTAATAAGGAGGGGGTGCCCGAAATTGATGAGAAGTTTCTAAAAATCTACCATACGAATCGAATAAGGAGAGGGTGCCCGAAATTGATGAGAAGTTTCTAAAAATCTACCGTACGAATCGAATAAGGAGAGGGTGCCCGAAATTGATGAGAAGTTTCTAAAAATCTACCATACGAATCCAATAAGGAGGGGGTGCCCGATACTGTCCAATGATTCCCTACCACCACTGCTTCGAAAAACAACATTGGAGAATCTTTGACCTGCCAGACCTACGAGTATGTAGGTTCAAGGTGTTGGTTCTATACTACATGCTCCAGCCCATTAACACAATATGTCTGAATGTTTAACAAACCGCAATGCCCGTCAAATTATTGACAGGCTTTCATTGGCCAATATTATCATTCTAGATGGTAGATCTATGTATCTTTGTGTTAAAGTTTTCGTGAACCTGATACATCATTTAAAACATCACTACCGGCTATGACGCACGTGTGAAACCAGATGGCAGTCTGATGCACACTGTTCATCGTAAGCCAACTCATACAGATTGGTATCAGCAGGCAGATTCGCACCACCATCCTGCGCATTTAGCCTCGGTACCCAGGTCACTTATAAACCGAGCTCTCAAGTTGTGCGACCCCGAATATGTGGAGACTGAACTGAGGCATGTAAGGGAAGTACTAGAAAATAATGGTTATGTTTGGCGCCAGTGTGCTCGGTTGGTAAATCCTAGTGAACGTGGAAGGCCCTCTAGGGTGGAACGGTCTCCAATGTATCTACCGTTCGTAAGAGGAGTAACAGACAAAATTGGATATCTTTTACGGCGGAAGTATGAAGACGTTTTTCCGTCCTCCGGGTTTGCTGAGACATTACTGAGCATTTACGTTCACCAAAAGATAGAGACCCATTAAACGTGCCCGGGGTATATAAAATACCTTGCGAATGTGGCAAGAGTTATATTGGTGAAACTCGACGCAACATCACAAGTAGACTTTCCGAGCACATAAGGAGCATTAAGAATCTGGACACAGCTGAGTCAGCCATTGCAGAGCATGCGTGTCTTTCCGGTTCGAATCATTATATAAGGTTCGACAAAGCCTCGGTACTAGCTCGAGAGAAGTTCTTTGTACCTCGAAAAGTGCGTGAGGCGATAGAGATCTCTCGTTTGCCTAATTTCAACCGGGATCGTGGGTGGACTACGGCCTTGAAAAACCGTGCTTAATGTTTCCTCGATGCAGCAAGTGGTAGGCAATCTAGATCTGATAGCTGAACGAAATTTGGTGGTATATTGTACCATGTAGGTACTTGTGGTCCTGGAATAACATTAAATATATTTTCAACCCAGAAAAATTACCAAGCAGGCATAGCAGCTGGCACAGCAATTCAGAAACACATAAATGTGTGTGTGTGTGTGACATCATTTTGTCACATAAATGTGTACTCGGAAAATTCAAGAAATGTGCAAGAAGCTTTTAAAAATGGTAGAGTCTACATCGCCTAATAAACGAGTGAAGCAAATAAAATCGCCGCTGCATATGTAAACGTGAGTGGATAATTTGTGGTGTTTTATTGTTGATACACAATTGAATCACAAAATACTGAATTATTTTCGATTTTCCGTGAGAACTTGACAGAATTTACACGACTAACAAGGTCGAGATCTTGCTGCAAAGTGGCCGGTCGGCATAAAATGGTGTAAGTGCGTGAGTCTTATGCGTACCAACATATTTTGGATGCTTCACTATCGATTCGGCGGTGTTGTCTCCGTATTTTGTTACTAGCTCTGCACATACATACACTAGCTCTGCACTTACGATTATTTGCTTCTGTGTCAATTTACGATTGTTTTATACACAAGTGTTCTATTTAAACAGACGTAGGCGTTAAGGTGTGTGGGGAGCATTCGAGGTTTCAATATATTATCAGTTCTCTTGTTATGCTTAAAAAAGCTCAAACTTGTGAATTTTTTTTTTGTACTACTATTTATTTTTTCATTATATTCATTGTTCAGACTTTTTGTTAAGTACTTACTGCTGTTCTTAACAAAAAGTGTGTACAATAAAGATAATGAACAATAAATATAAATATATGTGTAGGGGACTTATAATAAGCAACTGCTCAAATATATATCATTTTTTTAATTGTGTCTGGCTCTCTGTTTGTTTGATCGCACATCACGTAAAAACTATGGGACGGATTGCGATGCGGTTTTAACTTTGGATAGCTTAGGGTTTCACTTAAAAACTAGTGGACCTACTTGGTATCTCAAATATGATGAGCAGAAGCCGAGCAATCGACAAAAATGATTTGATGTCTGCACGAAGTTTCATGAAATTTGGCATTGGTAGGTATTTTTGATTGTGGAATATTTTTATCTTTATATCCCAGGAAAAAAAAACATGTGGGCAACGCCGCAGGCACAGCTAGAGTTCAATATTAACAAGAAAAATGTTTTTTAAGGACACTAATCTATAGCTAAAAAATTACAGATTTTGACAGTTCCGTGCCTTTACATACTAGTCCTTCTTAATTATCTAGTCAAATATATACATGATTTTGAAACGGAAGATGAAAGGAAGGATAGAGATAGTACAAGAAGAAAGGATCAGCACAAAATTCATCCGAAATTAAATATTACTAAGCATTATACTACATATCAAGCTGTTGAAATTTTTAATAAGTTGCCAAAAGACATCAAACAATTCGTATATAAATCAACATTATTCAAAAACAAAGTAAAGGCGTTTATTTTGGAAAAAAGCTTTTATAGTATAGACGACTACCTTACAAATTAGGAGCTTTGTACAACTTTATAATTATTAGCTTTTGCGTTTATGTTTCCAATTTTTATAATTCTTTTTATTTTGATTTAAGATTTTATTATTTTGTGATTTGATTATTTTATTATTTTGTGATTTGAAGATTTTTGACTACATGATTTTATGATATTATTTTAATTTTGAAATTTTATGTTTTGTTAGTTATAAGTAATTCATTACAATGTACTTTGTTTTCTGAATAAATACAATACAATACAATACGCTATAATAAAATAATAAGTACAAAAAGATCTGTACAAAGAAGATAAATTTAAAAATAATGGTCTAGGGCCTAGATTACCTAATGAACAACTGTTGGATAGCTTTGGGTTAGACTTAAAAACTGTGGTACTTGGTATCTCGATTCGATGAGTAAAAGCCGACCAATCGAAAAAAAACTATTTGATGGCTGAAGGAATTTTGATCAAATGTTGGTAAATTGCTGTTTTAGGTCCTGGAATTACAAAAGAGTACTTTTAACCTAGAAAAATTACCACTCATGCGAAGCCGCGGGTACAGCTAGTAGATAATAATGCCTAAGTTATGTAAGAATATATTTGTTTGGGATATAGGACGCCCTCCGGCCAGATGGAGCGATGACCTGCGCAAATTAAACGGCTGCAATTACATGAGAAGAGCTGGACACAGTTGCATTCACTTGCAGATGCCTATGTCAAGCAGTGGACTAATGCATGCTGTTGATAAATTTCTTTGTAGGTACTTGTTCGGTGAGTTTCTGAGTATGTAGGTATGTGCACAGAACTTGTTAGAGAAGTCATCAACTTACCGTTTACTCGACCTTCACTCCGCTTCAGGGGACGGTGGCCCCCCTCGCTACGTTCAGGTATCGTGGGTTTGTATAATCCATACCCATAATAATAAAATCTCCAAAATGGCTGGACCAATTTTGACAGGACTTTCACTGGCATTGAGCTGATGTTATAAGGAGTAACTTAAGCTACTTTTATTTTTGAAAATAATTCGGGCTCCACGCAAAAAAGCCCATGAATTTTGACTAAGCGGGCAAAACCACGGGCACAGTATAAATATAAAACTTATGTGAAAAATAATCTAACTGATGGTGAAAACCGCAATAAAAATCCTTTACGTAGATTAAAAAAAATTGCGTTACAGACAAACGCCGGAATATGACTTTGTTTTACACCTAATATGTATTGATTGATCAGCAATTGTTGGCAAACTAATAGGTACTTATTTATGGAAGGCCAAAAGATAAAATAAGCAAACGATAGTATTAACCAAAGTCATGCAGTTTGGGCGTAAAATCTCATTTCCAGTAACATCATTTTGAGGATTTGACTTTTTGGAAGCTGAAGTGGCAACGGGCTGGTCACATTTGTCAAATGACTAACAACCGTTATGGTAGAGACCTTGATTGGAGACTGAGACTTGGCTAACGTAGTGTAGGACGCCCAACCACCGGCCAAGTGGAGTGACGACCTGCGGAAGGCAGCTGGCAGATCCTGGATGAGAAGAGTCGAAGATCGGATGTGTGGCTTTCATTGAAAAAGGCCTATGTTCAGCTGTGGACGAACACAGGCTGATGATGGATGATGACTATTAGATTATCAAGTTTATTTTTTTAATTAATCATGTTATGACTAGTGAAACCCTTGCTTTTTTTAAAGTATTAAGTTTAGCTAGCTTTCGTCCAACTCAACCTTTAGATTCACTTAGGTATTAAACTTTCTGTGTGTAATCTTAATTTTAATGTACTAACCCTTTATGAGTTGTTACTTTACACACTTCACAAAGTCGATTCTTTACAAGTCTTACGAATTATATGTGCGATTTTTCAAAAATCACATTTTTTTCAATAATATACGGCTGCACGCATGTTTCCTTTCCTGTATGGAATTAAAGTGTAAAACATTTTGTTTGGGGATATAAGGGAGTACAAACACCACCTCAGTACTCCAAGTCAACCTCACCTGGCCGTGGTGCGTCCTGCCGAATAACAAACGAGGCTCTGACGACCGACAAATGGCAGTATAACCATTCAGAATTAGCGCAGTTAAATTCTACAGACCAGTGGCGGGCAGCAGCGTCTTCGGTGCAAGAAGCTGTTCTCTGCGATCGCCAACCTGCCTACCCAGCGTGGCGATTATGGGCATTAACCTCCCAATGACAAGCACAAGTAAAACACGGCCCCCATTTCCCGGCCGCCCTGCTATTCCTGGCCACGGCGGCGGCCACGGTAACGGCAGGGCTGGGGGTGCTAAGAATCCCTGGGCTACGGAAGGCCGCCAAAACCGACTGACCCTGGCAACGCATAATGGACGAACGTTACGGCTCGACGAGAATATAATACAACTAGAGGAGGAACTGAAAAACATAAGATGGCACATTCTGGGGTTGTGTGAAGTCCGAAGAAACGGAGGGGATACCGTAACCTTGGAATCGGGCCTATATTTATTTTAGAGAAAAAGACCAGCTATCTCAACGCGGCGTCGGGTTCCTGGTTAATAAGATCCTCTCTGACAACGTCGTTGAAATCTCCAGTGTGTCGACAAGGGTTGCGTATAGCTCGCGAGGCGTAAGCTGAGCTTTGCATTTGTGTGAGTGTACATAGATAGTGTATGTGTGATCCAGACTGAGGCGCGGTGCATCCTTTGCTTGGTTTTAACTGTTTTTTGGCAACTGGCCTGAGGCGCGGTGCATCCTTCGCGCAATGTAAGTATTGTATACTCACACAAATGCAAAGCTCAGCTTAGGCCTTGCGAGCTTTACCTCATAATTAAAATAACTGAAAGGTATAACCTCAAGGTTATTCAGGTATACGCACCGACCTCGTCATACTCAGATGATAAACTAGAGGATATATACGAGGACATATCCAAAGCCTTGCACAATACCTCCAAGGCTCACTTCAACGTTATCATGGGCGACTTTAATGCTAAAGTGGGAGTACAGGCTTGCAGCGAATCGTTAGTAGGACCGCATGGTTTTGGCAGCAGAAATCCTAGGGGGCAAATGTTCGTCAACTTCCTAGAGAAAGAGGGATTGTTCTTAATGAACTCATTCTTTAAGAAGCAGCCCCAACGGAAGTGTACGTGGCAAAGCCCCATGGTATGACTAAAAATGAGATCGACTTCATCATAGCAGACAAAAGGCGCATATTCAGAAATGTCTCAGTGGTCACTAGGTTTATAACTGGAAATGATCACCAACTTGTCCGAGGCACTCTGAATATTGATTACAAGCTCGAACGTGTCCGTTTGATGAAATCCACGCTCCGACCAAATCTAGTTCAGAACGAAGTTGGATCCGAAACGTTCCAGTTAAAACTGGAGAACCGATTCGCTGCTTTGGAAAGCACAATCGACGTTGACGTTGACCAGGAACTTGAACAAGTGGTAGGAATACTCCGTGAAGAGGGTACAAAGTTCTGTGAGATGCAAAGTACTGGCAGAAAATCTAAACTTTTGGGAGAGTATCTGAAACTAATGGAGAAACGACGCGAAAATCCAGAAGTCACTTCGTCAGAACAGCGGGCTTTGAGCAAAAAAATAAGCTGGTGAGACGAGACCTCCGAAGCTCCAATACACGCTCTATAGAAGAAGCGATTGAGCTAAATCGGTGGTCGAAAGTCTTCGTTCAAAAGCTGGATCAGACGAAGCTGACCACATTTAGTGGGAAAGTCGTCGTTTCGAAGCCAGAGATTCTCGCAGAAATTGAATATTTTTATGGTAATTTATACGAGATGCAGGCATCCAGACTAGTATCCAACACCGAGGATTTCAGGGCCACCCTGACCCGCCACTTTAACGAAGAGCTGCCAGAAGTCAGCCTCTATGAAGTCGTCATGTTAAACAGCTCAAAAATGGAAAAGCCTGGGTAGGATGGAATTACCATGTAACTCCTAAAAGCAGGAAGTACACCTTCGCTCAAGGAACTGCAGCGTATATTTAATTCCGTTCTCTTTTCAGGGAGAACTCCACAGGCATGGAATATGAGTGTAGTCATCCTGTTTTTCAAAAAAGGTAATAATACGCTGCTGAAAAACTATCGGCCCATCTCGCTCTTGAGCCATGTCTATAAGCTGTTTTCAAGAGTCATCACGAATCTTCTCGCTCATAGACTCGATGAATTTCAACCACCGAAACAAGTTGGGTTTCGAGGAGGATACGGCACCATAGACCACATTTACACATTGCGGCAAATTATACAAAAAACCGAAGAGTATAATCAGCCCATGTGCTTAGCGTTTATGGACTATGAGAAGGCTTTTGACTCCATCGAGACCCGGTCTGTCCTGGAGTCCCTGCAGCGATGCCAAGTCGACTAGCGATCATTATATTCAAGTGTTAAGATGCCTGTATGACGCCGCAACAATGACCGTCCAAGTCCAGAATCAGCAGACTAAGCAAATCCTCCTGCATCGAGGACTGAGACAGGGGGACGTTATTTCCCCGAAATTGTTCACAAATGCATTGGAGGACTCTGGACTGGAAAGGACGTTGCGTAATCATCAATGGCGAGCACATCTTACACTTGAGATTTGCGGATGACATAGTCATTATGGCAGAAACGTTGCAGGACTTACATCAGATGCTGAACAGCCTAGCTGATTCATCTCAACAATTTGGACAAAACCAAGATAATGTTCAATGAACATATCTTTTCGCAACCGATTGCTGTTCACGGATCTCCTCTTGAAGTTGTTCAAGAGTATGTTTACCTTGGGCAAACGCTGAAGTTGGGTAAAAATAACTTACAGAGAGAGGCCCGTAGAAGAATACAGCCGGGCTTGGCAGCATTTGGTAAACTTCGTCGAGTCTTTTCGTCACTAATTCCCCAATGCCTGAAAACGAAGGTCTTCAACCAGTGCGTCCTGCTTGTTATGACTTACGGAGCTGAGACGTGGACTCTCATGGAACGACTAGTTCACCAATTCAAAGTAGCTCAGAGTGCTAGGAAAGGGCTATACTCAGAGATTTTTTGAGAGATCAAATCCGGAACAAGGTGATCCGACAGAGAACCAAAGTTATCGACATAGCCCAAAGGATTAGCAGGCTGAAGTGGCAGTGGGTTGGTCATATTTGCCGATGGACCGATAACCGTTGAGGTAGACGTGTTCTTGAGTGGAGACCGCGACTCAGTAAACGTAGTGTGGGACGCCCTCCGGCTAGGTGGAGCGACGACTTACGCAAGATAGCTTGAAAAAGAAAAAAAAGGTAAAAAGTTTAGTTGGAAAAGAAAAGCCGAAGATTGGGCTCAGTGGCATGCTTTGGGAGAGGCCTATGTCCAGCAGTGGACTGATGCGGGCTGATAATGATGATGATGATGACATTTTGTACATACCTACAACGAATAAAAAAATATGTCACAGGAAAAACGTGTACCGTCTTCATATAAAACCTTTCAATTTTTTCCTCATAAATAGTACGAGTACACAAGAAATAGTACGAGTACACAAGAAATAGTACGAGTACACAAGAAATAGGTTTAAAAACTAAAACCTATGACACTCTTGCGATGAGGACGAATCGAATGATAGCTCGCTTGTCAAAATCGGCCCAAGTTTTTCCTTTGAACACATAACCCTTCCTTTGCCTTGCCGTATTTGGTTAAAAAAATAGCCTATGACACTCTATACATGAAGACTAATCGATTGATACCTTGTTTGTCAAAATTGGAGCAAGTTTTAAATTTGAACACATAACCCTTAACTTGCCTTGCCGTAATCGGATAAACATTAGCTGACACTTTATACCCGAAGACAAATCGATTGACACTTTGCTTGTCAAAATCGAACCAATAGGGGAGACGCTATGGTGGAATATCCACATTATCACATACATAGATACATACATGCATAGACTGTTCAACTCATTACCCTTCCCCTGCTTTGGTGTAGTCGGCTAAAAAGAGCACTTCCGAGTAATAGAATGAACAAAATACTCGGTGAGACAATTAAGCCGCGATAGTGTGGTTCAGCCTGAAGAAACAACTCAGTCACATTCTAGATGATCTAATCGAATGAGATTTTCCTCTCAGTTGCATAGGGTTGTCCAAAAAATTAGAAAAAGGAACCTTTTTTTCGGACGATTTCAGAATAATTCACTCATGAACTTTTAATTCATCAAACTACTTTGTTCCTAACTTACCTAAATCTTTAAGAGAGAAAGGCAGAGAGGTTTGTAAACGTAATTCAAATATCTTTGATTTTTCCCCAATGGCATCTCATACGATTCTCCGATTGAATTTCCCGATTGAATAAGCTCTGCACATATAAGTTTTATGCCTACGTACTGCCGTTAGTAGGTTGTATCTTACGGGAAGTAGAATTGCGCGCGGGTAAAGTAACACTCAATCGCACGAAATTACACGCCATTAGTGCACTCGTAGAATTTGCTAATTCATTACGCTGCCTCGGTGTGGATTTAGAAATGTCACAAACGTTTTGTAGACCACCTTACATTTTGTAGTTATTGACGTCTGTATATATCGGTTTCCTCATGAGTTGCTCTGTACTTATCATAGATCTAATTAAAAGTGGAGAGATAAGATACCAGTTTTTCGGGCGTGGACCGCATAAATTAGGTGCAGTGCACACTATTCACCTTCATTGGCCTAAGTCACAATCGCGATTTGTGTAGCACGTGTGAGCAGTGACTCATTGGTGATACAGTATGCGTAGGTCTCTCTATCTTTGTTGTTGATGCATATGAAGCAAGACGATGGAAGTGTAGCTGCGTGGATGTGTTTGTCTGTTAGTAGTATTTAGTCTAGTTTTTGTTGAAATGATATTAAAGCGTACCGTTTCTTCCTCCCTTAAATTATTAATATCAATAGATCTGCTCAATACGTACTTATTTATTTGTTTAATATTGAGCCAATTATCCAGAGCCAAGGTGAAATTGGAACTATATACTTATTCAACAGCACAAGTCACCATGCCACCACCAAGATCATACATTTTGTCACATCATAAAACAAGATCTCTCCAGATGATTTAACATAATCCTTAAAACACATAGAATCCAAAAACCACCAATATAAAATATTTTTTATTGCAAAATAATTATGAAAGTTTTTTGTGGGACGAAATATTTCAGTCGAAAGCCTATGAAACATTAATTAAGTCGGGATTTTCATAATCCAGCAACCCTAATACCGAAACTTTAGGAAATAACGAATAAAAATCCCTTCGGCTTCAGCGGGCGTTGTTTTCCCGTCGATTTCCATTCGCTCCTTGCAGAACGTGAGATTCGGATTTGTGCACAGTTGTACAACCGATTCCGTGGAATTTTAAAGTTGCTCCACTTTCTTTGAAAATCCTACTTCGATTTATCTACGAGTAGGTATTCTTTTTCAGCGGAGATACGGAAGGTAAATGTTTGTATTTAAGCCGCTGCGAGTCATAGGTGCCGTTTATTTTTCTATATTTTATAGAAGCTTCTTTTAATGCATTTAATACATTTTAACATTTTTATTATAGTTTTCAAAAAGAAGGGGTTTTATGAACCTATTAAGATGTTTATTTTCTTATTTGAAAAGGTAGATCATGGAGTAACTCATATATAGTATAGGGCTAACATAAATCTTGCAGATGTCAAGGTGAGACACATACACTAAAACCCGACTACAGCCCCGACTAAAATGAAGGGAGGGTGGGGAAAGTTTGGGGGGTGCAATGTGGATGCAAGTGGTAGAAAGAAATGAAAGTGGGGCGTGCAAGTAGGGAAAACAAGTGGCATGCAAGTTGGAGGTGTCAAGTAGGGGTACTTTAAATGATTTTGGCGCTATGAACAATACAAAAATAAGCGTTATACGATTTTGGACCTTACTGACATAAATCAGATTTAATCAGATTCGGCATTTACTGTGTTCATCGTCATTATCATCGGGCTCAGTGGCGTATATTGGGAGAAGTTTACGTCCAGCATTGGACTAATATAGGCTGATGATGATGATGATGATGATGATACTGATGAATAATCATCAGCCCGTATTTGTCCAATGCTGGACGTAGGCCTCTTCTTTTGAACTCCACTGAGCCCAATCTTCGGCTCTCCTAATCCAGTTGCTACCAGCCACTTTTCGCAAGTTGTTACTCTACCTGGCCGGCGGGCGCCTTTCACTACGTTTTCTTAAACGCGGTGTCCACTCTAGAACTCGTTTACCCCAATGGTTGTCAGTTATTCAAGATATGTGACTGGCCCATTGCTAGTTCAGCGTGCTAATTCTATGAGCTATGTCGGTTACATTATTTCTCTTGCGGATATTCTTCTCTAGCGGTTCTTTACAATGTTCATTTAGTCAAAATCATTAAAAAACAAGGTATTTAGCTTTTGTCAATACGGGAGAAATATGTTTGTGATGATACATTTTAAAAATTTGCGTCACACGATTTTGACCCTTAATGCCATAAATCAGATTTAGTCAGATTCGGCATTTACTGTGTTCATTTACTCTACACTTTTCCCCATCCTCCTCTCACTTATTCCCACCCTCCTCTCACTTTTCTCTACACTTTCTCAACATCCCTCAACTTCCCCCATGCTCCCCATACTCCCCCCTCCCCCACCCTACCTGTGTCTTGTGGCGATTGACTTGTGACTTGTAACTTTAACTTTCTTTGACTAACTGACTTCACTTTTACTTTGAAATTGAATTTGACTTTCACTGCACTTTTAACTTGCGCCCTCCACTTCACTTCAATTTCCCCTACAATCCATCATTACTTACTACACCCTCCCTCTATACTTTCGCCACCTTATCCACACTTCCCGACCCTCTGCTCACTTTTCATCACATTCCCGCAACCAGCCACAATTTTCCCACACGCTGTCACGTTTCATACCTGTCACTTTGGCTCTTGTCACTTTGACACATATGTTTTTTTTTAAATTTTGATTGTAAAAAAAATATAATTTTTACTATTTTCTTTACCTATTGCATATGACATCACAATAGGAGCATAAAGATAAATTAGTCATCGTGCTCCTATCAGTAGAAGTACCTAGTAGGAGCATGCGGAAACGCCCGGTGAAGCTATTTAAGTTTGTTTAGGTCAAATCTTGCAAGCTGAATTAAGGTTTTATCGATTATTCGGCTTTTACTCATCGGATTTAGATCGGATTTGGATATCTTAGGGTTTGACTTAAAAACTGGTGTACTTGCACTAGTTTTTAAGTCAAACCCTAAGATATCCAACAGTGAAAACCGAATTGCAATCGGGCCAGTAGTTTATACGTCATGCGCGAACAAACATAAAGACAAACAGATAAACAGACAATCTGTCAGCCCAGTGTCCTGCCTGCCCCTCGCCATTTTAGTTTTGTTTTGCTGAATCCGATGATCTCCGTATTTTAAACTGCCATTCGTGATGTCTAATATGGGTCGCTTGTTGGCCCATTGTGCGACTCGCATCCTTGGCACAGTTTCCTTAGTAAGTGTTGTTCGACCTCATTTTGAGAAAATCACATTGGTTGTAAAGACGGATCTTCGGGCGTTTCGGAAACTTTCGGCTTCCGCAAGCACGTCGAGCTGCTAAATGACAAAATAAGCACAAATTATGATTGTCCCAGCAAAATAAACAAGCGCGGTCAAGCACATTGCATTCACAAAAAAAAACACGACTGCGAACAAAACTAAAACAAGGCAAAAAATATGAGAATGTTTGCTAACCAACTTTAAATCGATATAGATCCTAAATAGTCATACAAGTCATACAAAATGAAAAATTATATAAAAACCTAAACATGATTTTGAAATACCTATTCAATTCACGTCTTCTTTTTCGTTATTAAATTTTGATTCATTAATTAAAATTTAATATAAAGAAAGAAAGAAAGAAAAGAAAGAAAAATACATTTATTCAACACACACAAAAATAAAAGATACAAATAATTAGAAAAATTAAGTAGGAACAATAGAAAAGGAAAACAAAGAAAAGGTAAAAGTAGATAATTAAAGTGGTGATGAATGGGCCTTAACTCAGCATATAATTCAAATTAATAATTTTTTTTTTTTTTTTTTTCAGCAATATGTATGTATGTATGCCGAAGTGTCTCATGTTCAGGAGGTACTCAAACGAAACGGATATGTGGTGACCAGACGTTGGCGTCCTAGACGCATATATAAAAAGAGTGGGTCTGATGTCGATAGACAGCCGGCTTTCATGCCTTATGTAAAAGGAGTGACGGATAAAGTCGGTGCTTTATTAAAGGACTTGTCTATCAAGACCGTTTATACTCCTTTATCCAAGTTAGAAAGGCATGTTAGAACACCGAAAGATGTCATTCCTTTTCAAACTCCTGGCGTATATAAGATAGATTGCAGCTGCGGTAGTTCCTACATTGGACTATACTATTGTACTATAGCGGAAAGGGTCAAAGAACACATTGCAGCTGTAAAGAACCGCCAGATAAATAAATCTGCAATCGCTGAGCATTTGCTCGAATCGGGCCCTAATCACTGGATTGAACTCCATGACCCGAAGATCCTCTCCACGGATCGTCACTACTACTCCAGGATTGTACGTGAAGCGGTTGAAATTAAAAAGTATCCCAATTTCAACCGAGAGGATGGTTTCAAGTTGGCTGCGTCCTGGAATCCCGTGATAAGTAAGTGTTCGCGTCGCGGTTTATGTCAGAAGATATCTGCCGATGTCGTTAGTGTAGTGTGTCGTGACAATTCTGAATTTTTACATATCGAATGCGGGTAGTTGAAGACAACGCTCGCCCTTCTCGACGCTGACACCCGCTACTTCAGTCTTCTCGTGACCACGATCAATGCAACTTGATCGAAACGTCGAGGTAAATAAATATTAAGTTTTCAGCGCGATTAAGTCCCGTTTAAATATTTAACTATATGTATGTATGTATATGAAAAGACAAATCTATTGACGTAAGAATCATCAAAACCGAACATTGTGTTCGTTCTATATAGAGCCACAAAGGAACAGACATACATACCTTCAATTCGTTATAGATCCTGTATGGTCATGCAAAATGAGAAATTAGAAAAATAAACATGAAGATGATTTTCAAATACCTATTCAGTGATCTCCCACTTAACATAGTTTCGTCGTTTTTTTTTCACTAAATGGCGTCCTGTTTTCGCCATATTGAAATTTTACTCATTTACATGTCTTTAGTAGCATTGCAAGATTAAGAAAAAAAAATTGACGTAAGAATCATCAAAATTGGCCCACGCGGTTGGTCTCGTATATAGTGCCACAGACATACATATTAAATGCATAGGCTGATCACATTACGCGGCTTTTGCGTTGCACAATACGGTAATAAATACCTGATGTTAAGATACTTATGTTAATAAATTATTATAATAACACTGGTTTTATGCTGTTCTGCTCCTGTATAATATTATACCTTGTACATTGTGCGTGCTGTATGTTAGCTTAGAACTTTGACTATTTATATTCCGGCGGGGATAGTAAAGGCATCTATTTAAAAAGAGAAAAAAATGTATAACATATAATATAATGTGAAATTTTTCACATTGCGTTCTACCATAATAAAACAGTCCTCACAAAAGAAGACCGGAAAGTTGCGTGTTGTCTAAAAAAACACTAATTCCTTCACTACATAAAAGTGGTTCCAAAACAACATTATTGTTGGGGAACAAAGATATTCGTAGAGACGTCTGCTCTACTTTCCGTTTCCTGAAGGAAACACCGCTATTGTTGCCTGAACCAGACTCTACCAGCCACAAAATAATAATATTTTGCCGCGTAATGTCATGCTTCTTTGATTCAGTTAACCCTGGTGTGTCTAAGCAACTTCTTCTTTCGTGTCCATGTTTTAGGTTTTACTTTGAAACCATGAAATTAATTAAAATTTAAAAATATTAAACTAGTGGATCTGTGAGCTGTAGACCACACGCGTACAAACTTTTTTGCAATCAATCTAGCGGTGCACAGTAGCGCCATCTAGTTACCTTATTGTAACACTAACATAAATAACCAAGGTGCTTCATCAAACCTTACCTACCTACTAGATAAGACTTCGGGCCGGTTATAGAACATTTTAACATCAATTATAAATAATTATTCATTAGATAACTATAACTATCATCTCATAATCAAATTTTTACACCAAAATCATTATATTGTATTAACTTAAACGGTATTGTTTACAGAGGTGAAGAAAAACATAAAATAGACCAATCATTGTGTCTTATAGAGCTCTAAGAGTTATCGTCCACTCAAAAGGTGTTATTGAAGATTAAGAAGAGTTAGTTATAAGGATTACTGTTAAGGTTATAGCTCCACCAAATAATTGTAAGTATTTAAGCATAAAAATAACTATACTACAATCTTTCCTAGGTACTTATCTTAATTTATGTTTTACGGTTTTGTTTATTTCTGAGTAATTATACTGAGTATTATTAGGTAGGTATAGTATATTTTGAAGGTATTTGTATCATTTTATTTTTTCTCTCAGTCCAGCACTCGACGACTCAAAATCTCCTTTGGATGCCTGGTGCAGAGGCGAAACACATGTTGTATTGCTATCAGAAGGTGGTAATTACGGAAACTTGGATAGAGGTATATGTAGAAGTATAATCATCAGAAACGGGATATTTACCATGGAAATTAGATAAAATAAATAAATATTCCGTTTCTTATAATTTTACTTCTAGTGTTTGTGACCAAGTCAGTTTTAAAAATATATACAGGTATGTGTTTATTTATTAAATAAAGGGCTACTGGTAACTCGACGTATTCCCAGCAGGACTTGGTAGGGATGTTTATATGCAGCAACGAATTTAAGCCGTCCTATGTATGACCGAAAGAGATACTTGATATATAGCCATTTACGCTATTACGCTATTTTGGGCATTTGTGACTAAATAAAAAAGAGACGTCATATAATTGAATGTCATGGAAATATTATTTTTATTGTAGGTGACTTAAAAACAAAGATTAATAAGAATTAAAATATACAAAAACAATTAAAATATTACCAATATACCTATTTTTTATTAGTTTTACTTTACTTGTTTGTTTTACTTTGTTTTCTAAGTTTAAAAAAACAGAGTTTAAGTGTACAATTACTAATGTCACTTCCTCATTTCTCAAGCTATACAAAAAGGTATAAAAGTCCATGTTTTTACAAGAGCAACATAATTATTAAATGTAATACAAACTTCCCATTGTGAATAAGCTGGGTTGACTATTTTTTTAACCTGATTTGACCCTTGATGGCTATCGTAAGCTCCCTGATTGGTCTTTATTGTTCACTAGCTGTACCCGCCAATTCGCACGCGTGGTCATTTCTCTATGTTACAAGTACTATATGTACTATTCCAAGACCTAAAATACCAATATACATTTGATCAAAATTCCTTCAACCGTTAAAAAGATTTTATCGATTGCTCGGCTTCTACTCATCGGATTCAGATACCAAGTACACCAGTTGTTTAGTCAAACCCTAAGCTATCTAACAGTGAAACTACGTTGCAATCGGTTAAGTAGTTTTTAAGTGATGCGTGAACAAACATACAGACAAACAGCCAGACACGAATTTTAAATATGTTATATTCTTGTTCAGTAGCTTATTTTATGTACTCAATACCATTATTTAAATTATATTCTTTATGCAGACTATTTCGTGCCTATTGCTTTATTATAAATATAAACAATAAGAACAACGACATACCTTCTGTTAGAACGATGTGTTTTAGTTATATATCAGGCCATTTCTTACCCTGCCCTTGGAATGTTTCATATATTGGATAGGAAGTAAAATAGGTAGATAAGGTCAGTTGGCCATATTTTATTATTATACGTTAGTTCAATTTGGACGCACTAAGACAGTTTTTTTTTAATTAGAAGTTCCTGATTAATGTTGATATTATCTTGTGATGTAAATGTCATTTGGTATGGCTGTCCAGCTGATCATATTATAATAGCTAGAAATAACGTGGTAAGTACTTATACAAGAATACAAAAAATTAGAAGTAAGTTATAATTATTAACTATTTTGGTAAAAGGCAGTGCATATTTTTTAACACACATAACACTTACTATATTTCTATACATTTACTTACATTACATTTAGTAAAAGCTATATTTGTATGCTTTGCTCTAAACCTGTAAAATCCTTTGCGTAGTCATCCGTACCCTGACAATACGCCCCGAGCCTTACACGTCGTACCTCCTTGGATTGGAGGCAACCTTATAAAACCCTGTCTCCGACAAACATGGGCTATATTTACGTGGAGCCAATTCGTTTATTGAAGATAGAAGGCAAGAAGCCAACGATAATTGTTTTTTCCACCGGCTTTTTGTGCCGCGGCAACATTTACCCGCCGTCAAATCAATTCAACTTGGTAAATTTGTTTATTAGCATTCAGAGAGAGTTTTCAGTGTGAAACGTTATTTTTAACTTATCAGATAAGCGCCTCTATTGTGTTTGCTATTTTATTCGAATATTGTATTGATAATTCAGTTGGTAAGTTTGAAAGAGATAATTTTGATTGTCTAGTAGTAATACTTACTTTTCCGTTAAGTTATTTTATTTGGAAATTCTGCCAAAATTATGGACAGTCTGTCCAAATAAACAGAAGAGGTTGTCGTGACGCGTATGTTTTTTCATCCACAACACACAAACGAAAATTTTATTGGTTTATAGGTACGCACGTTAAATATTTTGACGCAGCCGATTTGTGAAATTACTTTTAAAATATAAAAAACATTAAGGAGGCTCATTAAAAAAAAAACGACTGTTTATTTAGTACTTAAATCCATTTGAAATAGTGTTTCTGTGTCTTCTTTGTTGGTCATTATTATAAAAAACCTAATTCCCATTATTTGATTACGAGAGAAATAACACTACAAATAATGATATAAATGTTAAAAACATTTCTATAAAAGTACCTACGCCAGCCTACCGAACAAGCTGGATTCCGGAAAGGCTTTAGTACCGTAGACCACATCCATACGCTCCGGCAGATTATACAGAAGACTGAAGAGTATAATCGGCCACTATGTCTAGCGTTTGTGGACTACGAGAAAGCCTTTGGGTCAGTCGAGACCTGGGCAGAGCTACAGTCAATACAGCGGTGCCAGATCGATTACCGGTTCATCAAAGTGTTGAAGTGTTTGTACAGCAAGGCCACCATGACAGTTCGTCTTCAGGATCAGAGCACGAATTCTATCCAGCTGCAAAAAGGGGTGAGACGTTATTTCTCCGAAACTGTTCACCTCTGCACTGGAAGATATATTCAAGCTTCTGAACTGGAACGGATTGTTAAACTGCAAAGGATTTTACAGATTTAGAGCAAAGCATACAAATATAGCTTTTACTAAATGTAAATAAATATAGTAAATGTTATGTGTGTTAAGAAATATGCACTGCAGTTTACCAAAATAGTTAATAATTATAACTTACTTTTAAAACTTACTTTTATAACTTACAGCAAATCGAAGGTCAGTGATATATTCGCCATTGATGTTAACACCAATGTTAACATCAATGGCGAATACATCACTCACCTTCGATTTGCTGATGATATATTAATCATGGCTGAAACCCTGGAAGACCTAAGCACAATGCTCAGTGACCTCAATATTGTTTCCCAAAAGGTGGATCTTAAAATGAACATGGGCAAGACGAACATCATGTCAAATGCCCATGTCGTACCCATGCCGGTTTATGTTGGGAACGATATTATCGAAGCTGTTGATCACTATGTCTACTTGGGTCAGACGATCCAACTTTGTAGATCCAACTTCGACAAAGAGGTCAACCGACGAATCCAACTCGGATGGACAGCGTTCGGGAAATCACGTCATATTTTCTCGTCGCAGATACCACAGAACCTCAAGACGAAAGTTTATAATCAGTGCGTGTTGCCAGTGATGACATACGGCACTGAGACGTGTTCGCTAACTATTAGTCTCATACAAAAGCTCAGAGTTGCGCAGCGTGCAATGGAGAGAGCTATGCTCGGTGTTTCACTACGTGATAGAATCAGAAATGAGGAAATCCGTAGAAGAACGAAAGTTACCGACATAGCTCTCAGAGTTTGCAAGTTGAAGTAGCAATGGGCAGGCCATATAGTTCGCAGAACCGACAACCGCTGGGGAATAAAGGTTCTAGAATTCTCGAATAGCACGAACAAGCAAGCGAAGTGTGGGGAGACCCCCCACACGATGGACCGACGACATTGTAGCCATCGCAGGAAGTCGGTGGATGGAGGTGTCACAAGATCGCACGTCATGGCGCTCTTTGGGGGAGGCCTATGTTCAGCAGTGGACTTCTAAAGGCTGACATGATGATGATGAGGTTCCTACGATACAAAAATATTGAAAAAATTTGCTATAAGAACTTTCGGTCATGCAATAATTCACTATTAGGTACTTGATTGAAAAACGTTTTAATCAAGTACCTAATAGGGTGGCAAAAAGGAACTCAAAGGATAGGTACATTTTAGAAATCAGAGATTACATTTTTTTCGTAAGTGTAGTGTTTTATCCGCCTTTCGAAATTCCACCTTTTAAGGCAATCAAAACATCTGCCATAAAACATGTGTTTAAAAAACTGACTTTCAATCCTCATTCATAATATTAAATATTCTAAAAACCCCTAATTATTTATATCATAGTAACTACGTACTTTTCTGTTCAGTAATAGCATTTCGGCAGAAAAATAATCGTTAACATTTCTTTTCAAATGTTATTGGTAATATCTTAACGTAGATTTTTCTGAAATTTAGGAAATAACGTCGCACATGGAATCACTGAGAATTTACCTCAATCCCAAAATTATATCTCCTTAACCTATTTTTGTCACGAAATCAATCGATTTTACTATAATTTCTTAGGGATTTGTGATCGTAATTCTCCGATGTTATTTAACATGTAGTCTAGGTGTTATTAACATGTGGAAACATCTTCTTTTTTTAGTTATTTTCCTATTTGGACTCCTTTTCAAAGAAAGAAAGGTAGCATACGTCAACTGCCAGATATAGCATAGGCCTCTCCCTAGGTGCGCCACAGCCTGATCATCAGATCTTCTCATCCATTGACTGCCAGCTGCCTTGCGCAGATCGTCGCTACACCTAGCCGGAGGACGACCTACACACGTTTGCCAATTTTGCCTGCATTGTGCAACTTGGCTGGTTAATCCTGTAACCACGATGTTTAAATCAAAACCACCAATCTGAGGGTACAACGATATAAAACAGCGACACGAGGAAGAGGATGTAAATTTTATATATACTTATAATAGAACTGTAACAGGTCCAATTCACATAAATGATACACAGATACAGAAGATATTTTGTAAAATAAATTGGAGGCTTTTCTAAATTCAATACTGAAGCAAAAATTGTTTTTTTTTTTTTCATTTTTGTCTTTCTGTCTATCGTACGCGTATCACGCCGCGCATCACGCCATAACTACTTAATGAATTTAATTTAGACTCGACTTAATTCTAGTTAATACTACGAGGTAGGACATAGGATACTTTCACCACGAAAATTTAAAGGGTTCCCGTAGTATAGGGGTTGAACGTTATTTAAACAAACACGTATCACACTGTAACTACTGGATGGATTTTGCACAGTCAACACACAGATACAACTTGGTACAGTCTTAGTTTATACTAGCTGTACCCGCGACTTTGCACGCGTGGCCATTTCTCTAGGTTAAAATAACTCTACTACTATTCCAAGACCTACAGTACCAATATACCAACATTTAAACAAAAACTTTTTATCGATTGCTCGAGTTCTGCTCATCGGATTGAGATAATAAATACACCAGTTTTTTAAGTCAAACCCTAAGCTATCATACAGTGAAAACCACATCGCAATCGGATGTTAGATTTTTTGGTGTGAGATACCTACTGACTGACTGACTGACAGACAACGCCCAGCCTAAACCGGTGGTTAACCTATATTCCTTGAGTAGGTAAACTACGGAAGTAACTATAAGCCGTAAAACATGAATTTAAACTCCAAATAAAATACCCCTATCTCCCTATCTTGCGGGGAACCTCTAATTTACCGGTATAAAAAGTATCTTATGTCCTACCTAGTAGTACGAACTCTTATCGTTCCAAGTTTCATTTGAATTCATTCAGTAGTTTTTTCGTGATGTGGGTCCAAGATACAGACAGACAGACAGACAGACAGACAGACAGACAGACAGACACACAGAAAACAAACAGAAATGAAAAAAAAATACAGTTTTGGCTTCAGTGCAAATAATAGCACAAACCCCAAAAAAACACTAAATATCTTCAATGTACAGAATTTGGACCCATACCCTGCAAAACCATTTATTTTTTCAGTTTAACATGTATCCTCAATTTTCACTCGTCATATAAACTTTGATTGTGCCTAGTTGCAACAACATCCGCGCAGTAGTTTCAGCGTGATACGTATTCTTTTAAATAACTTTCAATCCCTATCCTGCAGGAACCCTTCAATTTATCGAGATGAAAAGTATTTAATGTCCTACCTGGTAGTATGAACTGAAATAAAAAAGTTTCATTTGAATTTATTCTGAAGTTTCGACTTGATATGCGGCCAGGATACAGACAGACAGCAAGAGACATAATTGAAACAAAAAACTGTTTTAACTTTATTACTGAATGCATAAAAGCCTCCAAAAAAATACTAAATATCTTCAATGTACACAGTATGGACCCCGATCCTGCAGGAACCCTTTATTTTTTTGTGATGAAAAGTATACTATATTTTCCAGAGATGTACAAAATACCTTAGACAAAGTATCTGGAATACAAAATACAAGATACTACTGAAATAAGTATTTCAGATACCAAATACAAGATACCTTATGGAATGATGTCTGAAATCCTTAATAAAAGATACGTGTCTTCTAAATACTTATTTAGATAAAATACTGTTTGAAAGAAAACACAATTTTCGAACTCTAAAGGTGATATTTCGCGTGTTTATCATTTGCTCTATAGCGAAAGACCTATACGTCAAATCAAATGTCAACGTATTTTTATTTTTAGGTCCCAGTCAAACATTTTTGAATTACGCTTGTCCGAGTCCTTTAACCAAGTCTGTTCGATTCAGGTACATACTATACATATTTGTTATTGAAATTGTGTTTTTAAAATTTATATAATTTATATTATTCGGAATTAGGTTAAACATACTTGATAGGATCTATATTTAAGTATATGCTACTCTTTATTGCGTACTATTTAATGAATTTACTAGTAAAAACAGTTTTCTTACGACTAACCGGCAGATGAAGTATGTTTACTGTTATATATTTAGTAGAAGGTAAATTTAATTGCATACATTTTTTTATACTTTAGTTTATATTATATTTATATTATATATACATATTTATAAATTTACCGATGTTTAATAATGAGAGCAGTGACAGTGAAACTTTTTTTTCTCTGTCTTCTGATACCGATTCGAATAGTGATGATAGCTTTGTAAGCATTCCATCTTTGAGCGATACCATCTCCAATCAGTTGTCTGATGTGCCTAAGAACTTCAATGTTATTCATATTAATGCCCAGAGTATTCCGGCTCATTATCCTGAATTGCTGGCGTCATTTCACAATAAACAACACGTTCATGCTATACTAATCTCTGAATCTTGGTTAAAACCCTGTTTGTCTTCTACTTCTTATTCTCTCCCTGGCTTCACTCTTATACGCAACGACTGAACTGGTAGCGGTGGTGGTGGTGTGGCCATTATATCAGCGCTCTCATTTTCCTTATTCTATCGTCAATATGTCGCCACAGCCTCCATCCGCAAATGCCGGTAAAGATCTTTTTATTGAAGTCATACTTTTTCATACCAAGATTCTTCTCGGAGTTTACTATAGCCCTTCCCTGCTAGTTAACTATTTCTCTTCCTTCGAAAAACTCTTAGAAGATCTCCTTCCCTTATATACCCATAACATTATCATGGGAGATTTTAACACTTGCCTTTTTGCCTCGTTCTTCCACTCTTGAATACAATGTTAACTCTTGCAACATGCATATTCTAACTATTAATGCTACCCATAATTTCCCAAATTGTACTCCCTATTTTCTTGACTATCATCGTTGCAGCATGTTGCTAAGCACGGGCAATATTCGACACATGCATTTTCCTACCATGATCTCATCTTTCTATCTTACAAAATTCGTCCTCCTAAAGTCAAACCCAAAATTCTTCTCCAGCGCAGCTTTGGTGCCATGGATGTTGACAAACTCCGTAAAGATGCCCGTAGCATCGACTGAAGTCACGTTATGGATGCTGATACCATTGATGATAAAATAACTGTTTTCAATTCCACACTGATACAATTGTACGACATCCATGCTCCTTTGCGAGCTATAAAAAATAAGCACCTTCCAGCACCTTGGTTAACAAATGAAATCAAGGAACTGATGCACACAAAAAGTTGTCGCCAAGACCAAGCTCAAATGTCGCACAAACGATCAAAATAAGGAGAAATATATGCAATCAAGGAACCGCTGCAATAGAATGTGTAGAGATTCACAACGTCGCTATATTCATGAATCGGTTAATAATGAAGATCCAGCGAAAGTCTGGAAGAATTGATAATCTCTTTGACGGCTGAAATTTTTTTGATCATATGTATTATGTTGCTGTATTGGTATTTAGTCTTGGATTAGCGCATGGAGTACTATTAACCTAGAAAAATGAACACGTGTGCGAAGTCGTGGACTTAGCTAGTATGACATATATTATTAGATATTTATTTTATTGTATTGGTATGTATTCTTATTAGATAAATATTTTATTTTAGTTTAATTTGCATATTTTTATGATACCTGGGAGTACACCACCGTCTGTCTGTCCTCGTTTTGATTTCCTCTCTATCCTAAGGTTGTCTGGAATAGAACGCTTTTTAGGAATATGAACGCCCATTGTATAATAATATTTCAAACGTTTAAATTTTAGTTCATTAGTGGTATGTAAATTTTTGGTGTACAATTTTGGTTTACAATTGTCTATCTATCTATTTCATAAAACATTTTAAGAATCATGCTATCCAGTGGTGAAAACTGGATCAAAATCCATTCACCATTGTCTGAAAATAATATGAAAACAATTATGTAAGACTTGTGTAAACCTTGACAGAAAAGATCCTATAGATAAGTTGTCTGGAAGAGGATCGTAGGATAAAGAGTATCATATTCTGTCCTTTCCCGGGGAAACTGTCTCCATAACAAATGTCATCAATGTTCAGCCGTTTAGTCGTGAAAAGGTGACAAAGACACAAAATGTAAAAAAAACAGATATTTTTTTAATAAAATATTTTATTTAACTTCGCTTGTATGTATTTATGTATCTATGTGTTTTGTCTGTCCTGGAATTTTGCAATTCAAAGGACACGGCCCGTTTTGCTAGCGCTTTCTGCCTAGTTATTAAAAGTTCATGTTCATCATTAATTTAATGTTATTTGTATTGAAGATTACCCTATTACTAATTGCAAATGAGCAACATCTCTCAAGAACTTCTAGTTTTAAAGATAATGACAAGATACTTTTTTACAAGTTGAAACGCTTAGAAATAGCTATAGAGGCTCTCAGGCACTTGTTTTAGGCAGGAATTTGTTTTAAGAAAATCTTTTAAATTATAGTGTTTCATTGAATAATTACTATTTTTAGATATAATCTTTACATAGCCCACTCAAAATTCATTTTTACATACCTCAATTGACATCTATCTCTTATCTTATTTTAGCCATCGTGTGAGCTTCGTAAGTAAATTGATAGTGAGGACACGTTATACCTTCGCAAACGTTGCGTGGCTATGCTACAGTAGATACACCTCAATCAAATCAGTCGCATAAATATTTATCCAAAACGTGAGCAAAACTGAGTCCGTAGTACCTAACGAACGATGGTAAAGACATATTTGTAGAAGAAATCAGTCCGGGAGAAAAGCAAAGGTCGTCGGTTTTATAATCCACTAATAAGATCAGAATTAAATGGTACAATACACACGAATGCAAGCGCAACGGAGTCAATGCATAACTACTTGTGATAACTACTAAAACGTAGTGATTATATTCTCTTTGATAACTACAAAATGCAAAAAAGTATTCACAAGTTACATGACATTGTGAGATGTGACAGATGTCTGATATTTCTCGTAGTCCGTTTTGCTAAGTGAAAAGCAAAACCGTATTGAATTATTTTTAAGAATGAAATAACAAACAAATAATCAAGTTAAAAAAATGTTGCAATTTACAAAATTATTTTTAATAAACATTGTACATTCACTTTAATTATTGATTCATTTTTAATTTATAAGTTTATTTATCATCGTACATACATTTCGTTGAACGAAAAGTAAGACATTCAAAATGTCGTTGATTTTCAGATAGAACAATTTAATTACTTTTAATAGCATCTTTAAAGTAATTAAATTGTTACTTTTGTTTATCCATCTATCTATAACTATAATATCTATCTATAGATACTTATAATATCTATCTATCTACACATATAATAAAGCAATTATAATCCATACCAATATATAAAATTGAGACGTTGTCTGTTTGTTTGTATTTTTTTTTGTTTGTTTGGGCGAGCATTCACGAATTACGTTGGCCGCAGCCGAAGGATCCAAAAAAAACAAAACTATTTGAAACTTATTTAATTTTGATAAGTAGGATTACAACAAGTTCCTATTCTAGGTATGAATGCTACCGATGTTAGGTTAACAATGCATACTTAATTAAAATAATAAAATGAAGAAAGGAAGGAATTGAATGCAGGTGCACAAGTTTCCAGGAATGGAGCTGACTCGGCGCTCGGGTGTCCGAACCGTGTGACCGTGTCGCAATGTTTTGTAGGTAGGTAACTGCGACTTCTTAGACAGCGGTTTTCTATGGGTAGAATGGCGTAACACCTCCACCCTTAAAACGGCAACTATTTGAGAATTTTGAGAGCAAATGTTGCTGGTGCTCCCGATGGGGTTGCAGGCTTCTCAGCATCTTCGTAGTGGGGTATTTCAGCTTTGGATCTCGAAATGTTCTTAAACTGAATGTAGTAGCGACGTGTGAGAAGGGTGGCTCCTAGTATTACTATAACAGATAGTATACTGTATATTGGTACTGTAGATGGTATATGACGTCAGGTGAAGTGTGGTCCAGTTGCAACATCGGCTGCAGCATCACGTTATCTTGATATTATCTTGGTGTAAATCTCTTAGATTGATTAAGTTCAATTTGATGTGCGGTAATGGAGATATTTTCGGCATTTCAGTGTTCATTGATATTTTCATAATATTCAATGGTTGTCCTTTGATCCTGTCATAGGTGTTGCTGATGGTAAGTTCTCCCGTTTTCAAGGAGCAGCTGGCTGGGATTGTAACAAGGAAGCTTCCTCGCACGGTGTCGTAGCTCTCGTGTCCGCAGATGGTATGTATCTTCGTAGGACGAGGGAAAGACATGGCGTAATGTCTCTCATCTAGTTGGTCCACAGCTTCCTTGGATAACTTGATTGTGGTCATCTCGCAGGTTGCGTCAAGAGATTGGTTCGTGATGAGGGTTTGAATGCAGTCCGCCTGCGCCCGTACTTGACGACTCAGGTTTTCTTCACAGAGGAACCGTTTATTGTACTTCGGACATTCTGTCTCTATGTACATGAATGCCTGCCCATTACTTGCTATTAGAGGATAGGGGGGTAAAATGGACTGGTTATTTTTACTAGGAATTACAGCTAACCTAAATAAATCATACTCTACAGGAGATACTATGGGAAACTTCAGGGTTATGACTATACCTTTGCCTGAAAAATAGTAGCCTGGTTTAATTTTGTCATAGTATTTCCTTAAATCTAATCCTAGTATATGTCCCTTAGGATATATTAATTCTAATGTATTTACCATTCTAGCCAATATATCTACGCCTACTATAGAATGATGTGTGCTTGATGCACGCACGAAACTTAAAATATTTTCTACTCTAACAAGTTCTGCCATAATATCATCTGCATTTTCAGAGATGATAATTAATAATTGAGCGAATCTCGCGTACTTTAATAAACTCACATCCCTATGTGCGTCACTTTTTAAAACAAGTTCCAAGGTCGTATTTATTCGTTCCTGATTTTGAACTATTTGCGTTATGATTTTATTATGGTGGGCCATCCAATCTTTACTGATGCTAATATGGTTATTAAATTCATCTGTTATTTTATATTGGTTATTTTCCAGAATTTTGATGGCATTATTAAATTTAATTGCATCTGAGTAATCCAAATTACCGGTTATGCTTTTGATAATAGAACCTAAACCGTTTATGAGGCCTCTCTTGCTACGATTTGGCTCTAAACTATTTAAATGATTGATAATTTTTTGCAATTTATTTGTTAAATATTCAATCTGGAGTTCAAATAACGAATATGTGTCATTTCCAAGTCTGTTCTTATAGTCGGAAAGTTGAGTCTGTAAGTCATTGATTTGTTTCTCAATACTGTCGAGTTCTACGTATTGTAAAAATGTATGATAATGAGTTATTAGTGTAGTCGGTCCCAGTCTGAACGGCAAAAGTGCAGGTCGTTCGTCCAGGCTTTCAAGTTTTATCTCTTGAGCCTCGTCATCACGGTCAGAGTCAGAAGTAATATATATTTCATTTTGGTTCCTTCGGAATCAATGTTCGGATTTGTCCTCCAGCCACGGGCCTAGGTTCTTTCAGGATTCGGGCAAGCGACGCACTTTACGCAACGCACCAGGAGTAGTCCACAATTCACACGACGTATTAGTTCGCAACTCACACGACGCACAGAGTAGGAATAGTTCGATATTAGAGCACTCCTAGCTAACCTACCCAATCCTACCGGCTGCGCCAATTACGTAGGCCACAGCCGAAGGATCCAAAAAAAACCAAAACTATTTGAAACTTATTTAATTTTTATAAATAGGATTACAACAAGTTCCTATTCTAGGTATGAATGCTACCGATGTTAGGTTAACAATGCATACTTAATTAAAACAATAAAATGAAGAAAGGAAGGAATTGAATGCAGGTGCACAAGTTTCCAGGAATGGAGCTGACTCGGGCGACTCGGGTGTCCGGCGAACCGTGTGACCGTGTCGCAATGTTTTGTAGGTAGGTAACTGCGACTTCTTAGACAGCGGTTTTCTATGGGTAGAATGGCGTAACATCTGGACGGATTTAGATGAAATTTGGAATGGAGATAGCTTTATAACCTGGAATAAATACTTAGATACTTTTTATCCCGACATGGTCGTGATAGGTTAGAAGATGAAGGCGGATGCTCACTGCGCTTTGCTCTTGCCTTCGTTTTCCAACCTATCACGACCATATCGGTTCGCCACTGAAGGTTATTGACAGAAATCTGTGTTACGGTAGCGTTGTGTGGAGGAATATTTCAAAATAAGCTTAAACGCGAAATCCTAAATTCGAAAGTATATGCGATGTCAAATCACTTTTTTTAAAACATGCCCAACGCCAACATGGTCTCTGTGTTATAATAGATTATCAATATCCCAAGATATAATAAACGCGCAGTCGTCTATATATGTTTGTCTGCTTGTTTTAATATAAAACTTAACAAAAAATTATTACAGTAAAAATTAAAAATATAAAGGATATCAAGGAAAACCTCCGGCCCCCCTACCCCATTATAGCTAGAAAGCATCTCAATCACATCAGGTTTCAAACATAAAAACCACATCAAAAACGGTCCATTCGTTTGGGAGCTATGATCCTCACCCCTTTTCCCCCCGCCCACTTTAGCTAAGAACCATCTCATTTACTTCAGCTTTGAAGCATTAAAAACTGCAGCTAAATCGGTTCATTCTTTTGGAAGCTAAGATACTCACCCCCATTTTCTCACCCCCTTCCTCCCATCCTTTCACCCCATTAAAGCTAAGAACCACCTCCATCACATTTGTTTACAAACATAAAAAAACACATCAAAATTGGAGCTACGATTTTATCCCCCTTTTCTCACCGGTTTTTTTTCTTTCGGTATCTTTCTATTAACGGATGTATTACTACTTTAGTTTAACATAAACTATGGATCCCTGTCCCTTAAAAATCCTTTATTTTTTCGGGATTAAAAGTATTCTAAATTTTAACAGATAATATAAACTTTGACTATGCCCAATTACATCAAAATCCGTCCTGAAGTATCAGCGTGATACGTGTTCTTTTAAACAACTTTCAACCCTTATCCTGCGGGAACTCTTTATTTTTACGGGATAAAAGTATTTTAAATGTTAATCCATAACATCAGCTGTGATTGTGCCAAGTTGCATCAAAATCCGTGTGGTAGTTTCAGCGTGATGCGTGTTTAAAGAGACAGACAGACAAACAAACAAAAAATAAAAATAAAACCTTTTTGTGCTCCATATCGATTTTGAAGTTTATCACTGTTATAATTTTTTTTTAAATATGTTTTTTACAGATTTAGCCCAGTTACAGTTTTATTATAGTAATAGATTGTTAGGAATCAATTGGCCTTTCTAAATTAAAATTGGCACTATACTGCATTCTACAAAACATAAGTTCAAAAACTAAAATCTGACTACGGGCAGCTTATGACACTCTTGCGATGAAGACGAATCCTGTCAAAATCGGTATTTTTTATTTGAACAGATAACCCTACATTTATTATGTTCCGCAGTAGTCGGGTAAAAAATATTTCCTATGAAACTTAATGAATGAAGCCGATTCAGTCGTCAAAATCAGTACTTAAGAGTACTTTGTCTGATTTTGACAAGATGATACTCGTAGTATGAACACATATAATCCTTCCTTTGCTTCGCCATACTCAAGTAAAAAAAAAACCTGTGACACAATACCTAAAGATAAATTGATTGATACTTTGCTTGACTTGGACCAATAGGCGCGACGCTATAGTGAAACATCCATAAACCCAAATACATACAATCATACATTCATGCAAAGACTGTGAAACTCATTACCCTTCCCTTGTTTCGCCGTAGTCCGTTAAATCATCACAATACACCGAAGTTAACCGGAAGAAATTGCTTGCTAGCATTATGTTGGCCTATGTACCTATATTGTTTGTGCAATAAATAATTTTTCATCCCATCTATTCGAAAAACACTGATTGGTTCCTCGAATAGAGGGAGCAAAGTAGGTCTTTTCTGTTCAATACTTTCAAAGAGGAAAGTAACCGCAGAGGATCGTAGAGAATCGTAGCTCCCAAACCTCACACGAATGAACCGATTTTGAAGCGGTCTTTTTTATCTGAAAACTGATGTGATCGAGATGGTTCTTAGCTAAAATGGTGGAGAAGGGGAACAAGTGAAGATCGTTGTCCCCAAACGAATGGACGATTTTGACGTGGTTTTCAATGTTTGAAAGCTGATGTGATAGAGATGGTACTTAGCTTAGATGGGAGGGGGAGGATACTTAACAATTCGATTCTATTCGATATATATATGAGCTGTAAAGTATCTACAAATGCTTTTTATTAATTTTTCTCATAAAGGGGGATGAAAAGTAGAGCGTATCACCCGGATGCAAAATTATTTTTCCTCAGCCCAAGTTTTTAGTTTGAACACATAACCCATACTTTGCCTTAACGTAGTCGGGTAAAAAGTATGTCTCGTATTATGAACAATTCTTGATCATGTTACTTGAAAGAAACTTCATACAGGAGTCCGGATAGTTATCCGGACTACTGTATGAAGTTTCTTTCCTTAGCGACATGAAAAGTATTTTTTTCCTACCCATAATTCATGAAACCCATGCTTGTAGTACTGCTAGCATATAATTTCACCATGTGAAAACTGTTCAGCTAATAACGAACATTCAAAGTGTGTTAACTTAATGTTTAATTGCATTAAGAACTTGGTCCCTGAACGGGTGTTAGCTTAGCAAAACAAACTCTTCACTAGAGATATGACGAACACCATTATTCATCCGGCCTCTATTGTAGGCCTACTATGTTTTAGTTAAAATTGGATTGATTGCTTCTGGTTATTTTGTATACATGCCGTTTGCTTAACATCTACGCCTCAAGTTTTTTATATTATTGGTTGCAAGTTGACCGAATTGAGATTGCAATTTGAATTGAATAAAAATCGGGATTATGATTCAATTTACGGTGCATCCAAATTATAGTCCAACCCACCAACTCTAAACATTCAGGCAAACATGGAAGCGATAGCGCTGTATATAAATTTCCATCCTACAGTCGACTAAAAATAAAAATAACATGTGTAAATTTAGATAGTGAATGTTAACAGTACATCATATATGTGCATTATATACATTTTGAATAAGGCGCTTATAAATTTTGCATGAGCGTCCAACAGATCATCCAACCTTCGATGCGTGGAAAGCCAGTTCAAGCGAGTTCGAGATTTTTTTTCATAGACCTTGTAAACTCGGCCTCAACCAAGTCAAACATGCACAAACCACCCATCCATCATCCATCATCCATCCTCCATCATCTGGAGCTTCCATCAGCTCAACTCTCGGTGACATTACCATAACATTCACATTTCGAGCAACAATTGACGTTGATTTTCATGAGAATGATGATGACAGATCGAAACTGGAGTTTGAATACTTTTTGATAGAGATTTAAGCTTCTGATCTGGTCACCCGTACAAAAGTACTTGCCTATACTTCTCTGTTTTCATTTCAAATTTATATTTAATAATTTATTCATCATATATGTCATCAGAAGGATGACATGTAGGAATAAAATATAAAAAAAGACCTATCTTGCTAGGACAATCGACTGAATAACATTATGCATACTAGAAAAATATAGTTATTAATCTACGTATCTCTAAATTTATTTCTAAATTTAACGGATATCTATCCGGCTAACTCATTGCCAGCACCGTCTCTAGTGAACTATGTAATATCACTAATTTCGAGTGCACACACCCACTGCCAGTTATTTAACTTTACTGCTGCAGAAATTCGAGTGTGTAACTACATTTCAAACTTCAATTCGTACGGTCTTTACAGTCATTTAACAATTTAAAGTGTATTTGTAACATCTGTTCAAGTGTTGATAGACTGCAAAACCCAACTTATAATAAAAATCTGAGTTTTGACGAGAAATGTGTTTAAAATTGCTTGCATACGGGGTACCATGACAAATTGTGCAAATGTAACAGAAATGGTAGTGACAGTGCTACGGATATGACGTACTGTAATAATAAAACACAATAATAGAAAAAGATTTAAAGAGGGCTGCCGAACAAAATATCAGGTTGGCATAGAAATCGTACTACTGATAGTAAAAAAAAATAATATCAGAAAATAAAGAATATCAGAAAAACAATTGAATGTCAGGTGAAGTGACAGATATCAAAGTAACAGTCGGTGGAGGAAGGTGAGGAAAGGGTGAGAGAAAGTGGGGAAAAGAAGGGAAAAGTGGGGAAATGGTGGGGGAAAGTCGGGGAAGGGTAGTGGACGATGGGAGGAAGGTTAGAGAAGGTGGAAAAGGAAGTGACAGGTGTCAAAGTGACAGTTGGTAGGAAAGGGTGGGGAAAGGGCGGAAACCGAATTCCTAGCTTAAGCGTACGCTACATATGATTAAAATAAAAAAAAAACAAAAACTGGCAGTCAAGTATAATAATTTAGTAAATAAGTTTTAATAACAATAAATATAAATTCTATTTTAATATTTAAACGAGATACACACCATTTGGAAAGGTGAGATAGATTTAATTACAACAAATAACAATATAGTAATAACTAGCTTAAAAGCTAAAAAACCACGCCTGCCCTGCCAAAAAAGAGCTTTTGCTAATAACTTATATATTTAAAATATCACTACCGGCTATGACTCACGTGTATATAGTCGAAAACATCGACCTAGGTTTCGAGCGTATCCGACGCTCTTCGGTTTTCGGTAGTGATATTTTAAATTATGTATCAGGTTCACGAAAACTTTAACACTAAAATTATATATAATTGGAATACGAGAATCCTTATCTTTCAATTTAATACCCTCATTGTAAATTTCTAAGTTTTTTATTTATTTCGAGTTTGAAAATAGTGCCATCATCATCATCATGTCAGCCTTTAGAAGTCCACTGCTGAATATGTCCCCCAAAGAGCGCCATGATGAGAGATCTTGTGCCACCTCCATCCACCGACTTCCTGCGATGGCTACAATGTCGCCGGTCCATCGTGTGGGGGGGTCTCCCCACACTTGCTTGTTCGTGGTCGCCATTCAAGTACCTTTATTCCCCAACAGTTGTCGGTTCTGCGATTTATATGGCACTTCAACTTGCAAACTCTGAGAGTTATGGTAATCTTCGTTCTTCTACGGATTTCCTCATTTCGGATACTATCAGTTAGTGAAACACCGAGCATGAACTCTGAGCTTGTGTATGAGACCAATAGTTAACGCCCACGTCTCAGTGCCGCATGTCATCACTGGCAACACGCACTGATTACAAATATTCGTCTTGAGGCTCTGCGGTATCTGCGACAAGAAGATATGGTGTAATTTCCCGAATGCTGCCCATCCGAGTTGGATTCGTCAGTTGACCTCTTTGTCGAAGTTGTGTGACGAGGTCCAAACCTCTTTCATAATAATACTCTTTTCATAATCCATTTCTTTTCATTTTGATTTTCATTATCCATTCTACATACAAATATCCTGTCATTGACATTGATTTTTAGTCAAAATAGAAAAATATTCCACTTTAGTGTTTTCATTGATTTAATTTATAAAATATATCTTTCGTCCTTCCTTCGCTAACACTAATATAAAAAATCTAAAAGTCTGCTGCTCTGGTTTGAGGAACATCATTGAGTTGCAGCGCCCGATCGCGTTGCACTCGATGAACGGCTTCGCGCGGCTTGCTTGATATCAGACTCTGGCCTGCCGAGTCTGCTCCCGCCGTGTGCTAGAATCAAGCGGAAGGAAGTTCCTGTAATTCTGTGTCAAAGAGGTTTGTGTCCTGGAATAGTGGGAGCAACCCAAACCCGGGGACTGCCTCGCGACAGTTGGATCTACCCAGTTGGATCGTCTGACTCAAGTAGACATAGTGATCAACAGCTTCGATTATATCGTTCCCAACATAAACCGGCATGGGAAAGACATGGGGTATTTGACATGATGTTGGGCTTGACCATGTTCATTTTAATACCCACCTGTTGGGAAATTAATAGTGAGGTCACTGAGCATTGTGCTTAGGTCTTCCAGAGTTTTGGCCATGATGACTATATCATCAGCAAAACGAAGGTGAGTGATGTATTCGCCATTGATGTTAATACCATATCCATTTCAGTTCAGAAGCTTGAATATATCTTCCAGCGCAGAGGTGAATAGTTTCGGAGAAATAACGTCTCGTTGTCTCATCCCTTTTTGCACGTGGATATAATTTTCGCTCTGATCCTGAAAACGAACTGTCACGATGGCCTTGCTGTACAAACACCTCAACACTTTGATGTACCGTTAATTAATCTGGCACCGCTGTAATGACTGTAGCACTGCCCAGGTCTCGACTGAATCAAAGGCTTTTTCGTTATCCACAAACGCTAGACATAGTGGCCGATTATACTCTTCAGTCTTCTGTACAATCTTCCGGAGCGTATGGATGTGGTCTACGGTGCTAAAATCTTTCCGGAATCCAGCTGGTTCGGGAGGCTGAAAGTCGTCAAACCTACGAGGGAGACGGTTTGTAACTACTCTCGAAAACAGCTTATAGACGTGGCTTAGCAGCGAAATCAGCCTACAATTCTTCAAGAGGGTTTTATCACCTTTCTTAAAGAACAAAACCACTGCGCTCTTGCGCCACGCCTCTGGCATAGTACCCTTGAGGATGATGGTGCCATACTTCTACCATACTGAATGTTTAAAAAAAGAAATAGCCTATGTTACTCGGAGGGATAAAAAGACGATTTAGAATGTCATACTTAAAAGGGCCATAGCTCTGAAACTATTGGTCTTAGTCTAGTATTTTCTTCTTAGAATTGATTAATCTCATCGATATCTTCGTTATGGATAATTAACTATCAAACTTAAAATATTAGTTGTCAAACTTTAAAGGGCTACAACTCTGAAACTGTTGATACTAGACTAGTAGTTTCTATGCAGAAGTGATTGATCTCTCTCTCTCTCTCTCTCTCTCTCTTTTATTCGATGGCTTCTGCGGAGGCACTGGCCTACTAGCAATTTCGCCAATGTCAAGTGTATTTTATAGTTTATAGTAATGTCACGTCACAGTCAATTATTGTCAAAGTCACGAATCAGTAAAATGGTGGACATTTACTGAAACTTCTGAGGGAGATTTAGAAAAATCACAATATGTTATTTATTTCTGCGTTTGATTCTTTTGCCTACACTCGTGCACGTTAACGAACACCTAATGGTTAATATTCCACCAATATTACACATTAACACTCGAAGAAACACAAAATTGAGAATAAAATCAAACTTTACATCACAACATTTTGAATTTTTTTCAGTGATTGATCTCATCGATATGTTTGTTTTGGATGACAGTCGTCAAACTTAAAAGGGCTATAACTTTGAATTTATTGATAATTGACTAGAAGTTTTTTTACATAAAAGATAGATCTCATCAAGATCCTCAGAAATAAACCCACGTGACCGAAACAGTCGTCAAACTTAAAAGGGCTATAACTTTGAATTTATTGATAATTGACTAGAAGTTTTTTTACATAAAAGATAGATCTCATCAAGATCCTCAGAAATAAACCCACGTGACCGTGATAGGAAGTGAGTGCACTACTTTTATCCACCATGCGCTTTAACCGTGAGGTTTAGAATAAACATAATCTATGTACGTTGTAACGTTATACGTACATGTTTACATTATTTACATATTATTTATAAAAAAAAAAAAAAAACTTAAAATCGTTACAACTAATTTTAATATCTATAAAACACTATCTACACGTATATTACCTTACCTACTAATCATATATTAAATATTAATTAAATAGCTTTTGAAATTCATCAATACGTTCAATATATTCGCAGCGTCATTTTATTTGCCGCACCCCGACCTGTTCGCTGCAGTGCAGTTTAATTAGGAGTTACTAAGGGAGCTGAGACGCAACCGGGAGACCGCCGCCATCACACACGCCGAGAGGTTAATTTAATAGAACGTACGTCAATTTTATTGGTCTCTGCTTGAATTAAGACAGGATCTTAGAGACAACAAATATAAAACTGTTCGTCCCTACACGTACTCCGAGACCTTGGTGTTGTTGTTTCACCCCGGAATTTGGGGTCCTACGTCCGGCTTGCTGGTCTGACAGCCATCACTTCGAACCGGCTACGATCTGAGAACCTGGTCTCCCACGAGCGCCCCCTTCCACCTGCGGCCTCAGTCAGGAGAGTACTGGACCAGGACCAGAGAAGTAGAATCAGCCATACTGTGTCCGGCCGATACCACCACTTTCGTGTACCCCCTACTACTGAGCGGCCCTTGGCAAAATTAAATGTTTTATGCCCGTATATTTCTGCCTTATTTCTGAACCCCCATCCTGAGGGAAGAAAGCAGGTAAGAAGGCATACAACAGTACCCCTTAATTATAACCGGGACAACGTAAAGTTACAAGTAGTTTTATCAAGTTACGAAAATTTATGCATTTGGTGTTTGAGAATTAGCACTTTAATGATTATAATCCAACCTTAAATAATTATAGTTTACTATTTAGTCAGCAGCAATATTAGTAAAAATATGATTTAATTGATATCAAACTATTCCTGTCGGTTACTACAACCGACACGTCATCAGCGAAAAGTATACACTTTTGATTAATTGCAGAGTGCAAGTCATTTATGTAAAGTAAAAACAATAATGGTTCTAAAGTTCTACCTTGCGATATTTCACGGATAGTTGGTAAGTGGATCTTTAAACTGTTGAGGCAAGTTTTCTTCTCAGCAGCTCAAAAGTTTTTTTTTTGATAATTGGTTTAAATAAATGCTATTTTAAACTAAATTTATGTCACCTCTATTTTCGAGTCATAACATTATTTAGCGATAAGGCCACCCACTGTGACACTTCTTCTACTATTGTTCCTTTATTTTGTTAATTTTCTTTGTGGTGTGTACAATTAAGAATTTATCTATCTATCTATTTTTATCACGTTATTTTAAAACCAGATGGCACAGAAAAATTTATGACTTCGCAAAATGTGGTCTCTGCATGAATACAATAGCTTAATTATTCAGAATCCACTCTCGTTCGCTTTAAAATTCTTTCAATCATTTAATGAAAGTGGCGTGAATGGGTTCATAGTGCATAGGTACAATAGTTGTTGCTTCACGAAAACAAGAACTATTGTTTTTGGGAAAAAGAAAAATGGATGTTGGGTCATTAAAGGAAAAATGTTGATTACTGGATATAAGAAATGTTTGCCATGGAAACGAAATGTCAAGTGTGTCAAAAAACATCAAGAGCATTGGAGCATTTTTGCACTGGTTTTTAATATCCTAGAAGAACATAAGATGCTTTTTTTCGCGTTAAACAGTATTCTGCGCAGACGAAGTCACGGGCAGGAAAGCTACTAAGTTAATATTGGAACTTAATAGCAACTAATAAGGTAGGTATAAGTTGTTTTGCATACTCTGCAACCCTTTCTAATACTGACACCGTGCCATAGTCCCTGTACAAAACCAACTTTGAATATTGTCCCAACCCTTATATTATTGATAATTATATTAAAGTGAACATCAAACGACCCCTTTCTCAATGTAGTCATTATTGACTGATGGGTATTATGAACAATCTAAATATATCTAAAATTATGGACAATCTGTATCGGAGCGTGAAATGATCTCACTTCTGCAAGCCAATCTCAACTGCACGCAGTCAACCTGCTGGATAACGAATAAGGCTCTGGCAACCGACAGATAGCAGCATAACCATCCAAAAAACAAGCGTAGCCAAATTATACAGGCTGGTGACGGGCAGCAGCGTCAGCGGTGCGAGAAGCTACGCCCTGCGAACCCACATGCCCAGCGTGGAGATTATGGGAAAGACCTCCCCATGAACAGCACAAATAATGCATGGCCCCCAGTTCCCGGTCACCCAGCTAGTCTTGACCAAGTTAGCGGTCAATTAAATGGCAGGGCAGGGGTGCAGAGAATTCCCGGGCTACCGTAGGCCACAACCTGGACACTCACGGTCAAACTAGTCCACAAATTTAATGTCGCTCAGCGAACTATGGATATATCTATGCTTGAAGTTTCTCTGAAGGACAGGGTTCGTAATGAAGATATCCGACGGAAAACCAAGGTAACTGACATAGCCCTAGGGATAAGCGAGCTGAAAGGGCAGTGACCTGGTCACATTTCTGGAAGTACCGATAACTGTTGGGGTAGACGAGTTCTCGAGTGGAGGCCAAGTCTAAGCATACGTAGCGTAGAATGCCCTGTGGCCAGGAGGAGTGACGACCTGGGAAAAGCAGCTGGAAGAAAATGGATTAGGCTTTTCTAATGCTCGCCACTGAGCTTAGTCTTAAGCTGAGGCCTACTTCCAGCAGTGGACAGATATAGGCTGATGATGATGATGATGGACAATCTAAAAGATAGGGTTGATTTTTGTGGCGGTTTTATGTTTGTACGTATGTTGTAGGTACTGACAGAACTTGTTTGTTCTTATCACCGAAGTGGGAAAGGATCGAAAGGCAGCGAACCAAATTTTGTATGAAACCCAATGTTGAATATTCAAAATATATGTACGTCATAATCTGGAATTCAAAAAATGTACAATTCTTGTATTCACGATTATTCTTATTTTTTAACTATTTGTGCCATTTGTCTCATAAGAATATATATTTAGGCAATACAGATGGATTCCCTACGCGTTTTTACAAATGTTTCTTGCGATTTGACATGAATATGGCCATTGAGATATATTCGCAGCGCGCCTGTCACACTAACAAAGCCTCTTTACTTTAAACAATGAACAAAATTCTCTGTGGGCCTTAAAGCGAGTGATGACAGCCAACGAGTTCAATCCTCATTCCCCCACCAACGACTTTTATTAAGTAAGTTGCGGATTTTCCATCGCTCAGTGCTCAAAGGGCACGATAAGACGTTGGTTGAACATCATCATTATCATCCACATCTTTTCTCGTCCCACTGATATATACATATAGATATCTTATTAGCATGACATTTACCTCGGTCTTGGTCAGATCCAAGTATGGTTTGCTATCTTAAAAATATCATCGGTCCGTCTTATTGCCGGTCGACCAACGCTACGCGTAAATATTGTTTTGGCCACCACTCAGTTACCGCTTTGTTTCTCTCATCGAAGGTTACCGCCTTATACTTCACCTCTGTCCATAATACCTTTAGACTAACCAAAATTGAACGATGGCAGCCTAGCGGTATAGTGCGAGTTAGATTCCAACTATACCGGGTTCAGTCCTGGGCTCAGCACTAATGACTTTTCTAAGTTATGTGCAGTTTTCCGTCGCTCCAGTGCTTCGGAGGTACGTTAGCTTTCAGTCCCAGCTAGTCCTTGAGGGACCGAACGCGCTGTGTCCATCGTCACTCGTGGTCTGCGAAGGGCAACCCTTCCTTTGCTCCGCCGTAGTCGGATACTTACTAACCCTATGACATTTTATAAATGAGGACGACTCGATTGATACCTCGCTTGTCAAAATCGGACCAACATGGGCGACGGTATGGTGGAACATCCACATACACACATACATACATACATACATAGCCTGTTAAACTCATTACCCATCCCTTTTGCTTTGCCATAGTCGGGTTAAAACAGCTTTGTTGGTGTATTACTCCTACTGATGATAATGTGGTTTTCATAGTTGGGTCGCTTAGTACGAGTATCCTAGCTATGGAATCCTAAGTCTGCGTGTCCGACGCGCACGTTTTTTTTACTAAATCCTTTTTTTTTTTTTTTTTAATAATTCGGTATTATTCAATCACTTTCAAGTGTGCTTACAGGGGCCGTATTCAGCTAGAAAACCTAACCTGCACTGCAATGTCATCGATGCGCAATCGTTACCTTTTGGTGTGGCCATACTTAGAAAAACACATAAACTGGGGAAATGATGGGGGAATGAAGGTTTGGGGAAGTGAGGAAAGGTGGGGAAAAATGAGGGGAGGTCAGGGAGAAGTGGGCAAATGGTGGGGGATGTCGGAGTAGGGTGCGGGAAGTGGGGTAGATGGTGCAAAGTGAGGGAAGACTGAAAGTAGGGGTGGGACAGAGTGGGAGAAAGGCTAAATGGTGGGCGGAATCCCCTTCCCCCTACCCTCCGCTCACATTCCTCCACTTTCAATCACTTCCCCAAACCTTCCCCCACATCTCCCCACATTACTGCAGTTTTCTTTTTCTAAGTTCCACACTGAATAGTAACGATCACTATATTTTTTTAAACTGACATGGTCACAAACATTAAAAGTATAAACATTAGAAACGGCATATTTTCGATGGATACTATTTGAATTGAGTTCCCGATATTTCGGCACTGTTGCAAGCGCCATGATCACAGATAACTGAAGTAACTGCGGGTGGATTAGTTTTAAGGGCAGACAAAATGGTCTACTCTCTTTCTCACTCTTTTATTACGCGCGACACCAGTACCATCGTTCACACATTTGTTTGTTAGTAAATCGATCGCGACACAGAACACTGACAGTATCACCTCGCGTATTAGGGACGACATTTCTTCGGTTTTCACATAGGTTTTCCAGAAACTAGACTGCTTAAAGTTTTAACTGTTGGGATTAAACTTTAAACCCATCCTTACGATTGAAGTTTTTGGATTTGATAATTTCAATCGCTTCTCTAACCAATCTTGGTATGTAGTGGCGTTCTGTAGATAGTAACGATCACGTTGCTGTTAAGTTCGTTGGCTGCATTGTATGCAAGAACGTTATATTATTTGTATAAATGTTTTATGAATTTTGTAGGAATTCTACACTAATATTATAAAGAGGGAAGATAGATTTTTTGTATTTTTAACCCCTGAACAAAGAGACGGGTGTTATAAGTTTAGGGTGTGTATCACTGTGTGTATCACTGTGTGTGTGTGTGTGTGTGTGTGTGCGTGTGCGTGTGCGTGTGCGTGTGCGTGTGCGTGTGCGTGTGCGTGTGCGTGTGCGTGTGCGTGTGCGTGTGCTTGTGCGTGTGCGTGTGCGTGTGCGTGTGCGTGTGCGTGTGCGTGTGCGTGTGCGTGTGCGTGTGCGTGTGCGTGTGCGTGTGCGTGTGCGTGTGCGTGTGCGTGTGCGTGTGCGTGTGCGTGTGCGTGTGCGTGTGCGTGTGCGTGTGCGTGTGCGTGTGCGTGTGCGTGTGCGTGTGCGTGTGCGTGTGCGTGTGCGTGTGCGTGTGCGTGTGCGTGTGCGTGTGCGTGTGCGTGTGCGTGTGCGTGTGCGTGTGCGTGTGCGTGTGCGTGTGCGTGTGCGTGTGCGTGTGCGTGTGCGTGTGCGTGTGCGTGTGCGTGTGCGTGTGCGTGTGCGTGTGCGTGTGCGTGTGCGTGTGCGTGTGTGTCTGTGTCTGTCTGTGGCATCGTAGCTCCCAAACGAATGGACTGATTTTGATGCGTTTTTTTTGTATGAAAGCTAATGTGATCGAGATGGTTCTTAGATATATGGGGGATGGGTAGGGAGAGGGAGAGGTGAGAAAAGGGGGGTGAGAATCGTAGCTTGCAAACGAATGGACCGATTTAATGGATAACCTCAAAAAATACTGAACCAATTTTAAAAATTATTTCACCTTGGAAAGCTACATTATCAGAGAGTAACATGGGAAGCATATTATTATATATATATATATTATTCAAAAAATTAGAGAACCGTATGAAAATTGCAATAATGTAACCCAAAGTATGAAGAAAATGCCTATAAATGGCGATTACTCGCTGTAAGAAATGTAATGACATATTGCCGTGGAAAATAAATAATAACAAGCCTATCACAAAGTGCCACAGCTGCCACAGATTTTGAATTACGCATACTGGCGTTTTGTTTTTAGATGTAACGAACGACCTGTATAAAAATGCTTAAAGTAAGAAAAATGGCGCGGTGTGAGCGCTACCCGTGCGAAGTTGGGGCCAGTCACTAGTGTGAGATAAAAATAAAAAGTAATTTAAAAAAAACTTACTACTGAAAGATTATGAAACAAGAAGTATGAAACAAGAAAAAAAAACATCTGAAATCCTAATATTACAAATTCATAGTGATGTTCAGAAGTAGTTCATAGGATACGTACATACCGATTACAATCATAACCCACTTTTTACATCACCGTAGTCAGTAAATACCCACGCCATATAGTATAGTCAACGAAATAACATTTTGTCTCGGAACATTTCATCGTTATGAAAATGACCGTCCATTTTGTTATTCGCACACATTTACTGATGTTTTGGGAGGCTGGCTCCTTTGCCGCAGGTAATTTATTAACGTCCGTCTTTGCCAAAATATGTTTACGTCACGCAATTTTTCTAGCTTGAAAATATTACTTACACGGAAATAGGTATTAGGCATGTTTCGGAATTAATCTCGGCAAATTGTTGGTAAAATAAAAAGTCCAGGAGGGCGATTCTCACGAAGTGATATAATAGATATAATATCGAAAAATGTATGGATTTTTCGACATTTATCTGCTGTGATATTTATATCACTTCGTGAGAATCCCCTCTTTTTTTTTATTACGGACTAGGCAATCGTTTGACTACGATCTCACCTGATGGAAAGCGATGATGTGATAATTACCTCACCTGATGGGTTATGATTTACCGGAAACACTGACGAGGGCCGGGCATTCCACTCCTTTGTAGTTCTTATAATAAATGAAGAAGCGTAACGCTTCGTTCTTGTGCGAGGTATTTCAACCATGAAAGGGTGGCGCTTTGCTGATCGTCTAGTGGTACGGTAATGGAAATGTGATGGGGGAATCAGGTTGTGCAGTTCTTGTGCACACTCTCATCTGTAGAATACTGCCAGGCTTGCTACCTCACGTCGATGCGCCAGACTTTGAAGCTTACTCTTTACCAGAGAGTCAACCCTAATTAGCCTGATAGCCTGTCTCTCAATTGAATCCAAAGACTCGAGCTGATACTTGGCAGAACCGTCCCAGAGGACCTCCTGGTTTAAGCTAAAACAAAATCGACTCGTTCGACATCTAAACGTGGGTCCTAGCTGGTTTTTACATATAACAATCCAGTATATTTTGCCTACAAAATCATTGACAAAAAAATAAACTCCTGAAGTAAAACGGTTTTATTTCATCAAAAAATGACGTAAGGACTGTAAGCTGTATCTGCTGTTCCAGAAATATCATGAATTAGAGCATAGTATCAACATATATAAGTAAGTGAAGCCAAATATTTTGATTTAAACTGAAACACGTACTCAATTGGATTTACTGAGAAAAATAATATGGGTCCACTTCTGTACCCACACACTATCTCCGAAAGTACTAAGGATAAAACTTTGAAAAAATACCTATGATATTTCCTTACTTTTAGATTACAACTCTAAGAAGTTAATTGTCTTAAAATAACATGTCAAATCTCTCAATATTGTGAGATAATAATTATATGAGTCGTACGTAACACTCTCCACGCGAGTTCAACTCGCACTTGTCCGGAGTATTTAAATATATTTCAAAATTTCAAAAAAATTGGTTCAGTTATATTATATGAGAGTGACAGTTACACAAACAGACAACGTTTAAATATTTAAGAAAGAATATAATACACATAGTCAAGTACCTAGTTGATAAATATTTTCTAAGAATAATATAAACTTTTCGGGTTCCTAAAAGGTAATTCGAGTTTGACAGCTTCAACGACTATGAAGTTGAGATAAGAGGGCTGGATGTGGCACAGATGATAGATAATAGACCATTGCACTTTTTACATTTCCTTTTTTGATGTGTATTAATATCTTTCCGCTCGCTTTCTTACCATCTTTGGGAGTGATTAAAGTATAAATTGAAGCAGTGTTAACAGATGTTACACATGTTAACTGATTTTACACATCATATGCGACTACTGTAAGGCTCGCTCGTTTTTTTATTCAAAGTTAAGTTACAATGTTTTTTATACAAGGTAACGTAGTCTTTTAGATATACAACAACTTAGTAAGTTCTCCAAAAATGAACAGTGCTTTGTGTCTTATCTTAATATCTAAGTTATACTAATATATTAAGGACCAAAACTTTTCTTAGATATTGGAAACTAGACTGATAATAAATGACTAACGAAATAAACAGACGTTAATTGACCCAAACAAAAGTTGTCTAACTTCAACGCCTGAGCTTTCAGAAAACCATTTGCCTATTAAGAAGTTGTTAATTATTACTCTTATCCAGTGAACGTGAGAAAGCAAGTTCAACTTATAGCTTTTGCCTCTGAATTTTTAATATTTGGCTGTAACTACGATCCTTTCCTGCACTCTATAAACATCTATCTAAACTGGAAGCGAACATGTTGATAGCGACAGTCGAAAACCCTAATGTTTGTTTATGTTAAAAAGTTACTCAAAGAATTTTACGTATGAGGTACCTATTGAATATTGAATTCATTTGCGAAATTATATTATCTGTACTGGCCACAGCAACCCACTGACATCGCATGGATATCCAAGCATTTCCCTAAGTAGTAATATTAGTTGACCTTGATGATTGCGTCTCGACCTCACGCTGTGATGCCTGTGATGTAGGGATGCTTGTGGCGGTAAATTTGGTTATTGACGATACCATTACACTTTAGTAGAACCCTTGTTGGTGGGCCACGGATGCCATTATTATGAATTCATTCACACGTAACGCTGAGAAACTTATTGCCACTGGCATTTTTCAACGCGTTTATGATATGTGACGTCTATTAATTGAATTATTTCACATTTTATTGTTCTACTTGGCACAAATAAGCCAATGGAATTTATACTATTATCTATTAAAGATTTAGCCTTCCACCTCGAAAATAATACATTAGTAGTGTTATTCCAATTAAATTTTAATTTCTACTATACTCGTATTGCTGAATTATGCGTTAATTGTATACCTGCTGTTTCTGACCATCCATATAAAAACGTAGAAATACCTCAATAGAATAATGTGTAGAAACAACTCATCTCACTCATCAAATCTTCTATAGTTTCTTATAATAAAACAGTAAGTTACAAAAGTATGTACAAAGGAGATAATAAAAAAAATGCCCTCTAGGCCTTAAAATGCAATATTATAACGTTTTTAAAAATCATTACTGTCTGGATGTTTTGTTAACGCATCACGTAAAAACTACTGGACCTATTGAAATGCAACTTTAATTGACAGATAGGGTAGGGTTTGGCTTAAAATCTGGTGTATATTGTATCTCAATCTAATTAATAGGAGCCGAGCAACATATAAATAACTATTTGATAGCTGAACAAATTTTGATGAAATGTTACATTATGTTACGATGAGGTAATTTTGATCCTGGAATAACACCTAGATTACTTTTAACCGACAGAATTGAACTCGCGGGCAATGCCGTGCCGTGGTATTAACTAGTAATTTAATAACACTTTATTGCACCCAAAAATACTATATTATAAAAAAATATCTCAAATTAAAAATGTGCTGAGGACCATGGCTTCCATCCCGATAATCTAAGATATTTGATCCACACTACGTATAATAATATATATAACGGAGAGTATATATGTATCATTTCTAGCTTGCAGTAATTTTCTGCACTGAAGTGAGAATAAAAAAAAAACCCAAGCGGGTTCAAAACATATGTGCAAAATCCACGTTTAACTGCAGTTGTTAATATCAACAGTTTGAAATCAAATAAAACTAAACAAAAGTACAATTTAAACTGAACTTGCCTTAACATTGTATTTTAATAATAGTTCATTATTGCGTTAGTCTTAGTAAGTTATTACTAACAAAAACGAACTCATTGACTTTGCTTTGAGAACTGTAATTTAATGTTTACAGCGATATGTCGGATGAAGTAACTCCCTCCGCGCTGATACCGACGGACTAGGGAGGCACAGAAAACGTATTGCACTGAATCAACTTCAATCAATACCAATTTCCAAAGCCAGTCGCATCTCTTCAATGGATTAATAAAGCCACGTCCATCTGAATTTGGCGTAACGAAACGTGGCGAAATCTTCACAAAATGTGGTCAAAGCCTCGCTTATTAAGATGTATCACAAATGAACTTCTCAACACGATTTTAGCACGATACGACATAAATTTGTCAGATAAAATTACAAAAATCCTACCCGTGTTAATACGGTCAGACTCAGGGCAGACTAAAGGAGATACGACGACTTAATTCCAAATACAATCACACCGACTCCATGAAAAAAAAAACTACTTTCATCTGAATTTGGCGCTACCAACATTGTGAAAATACTCCTGACAGACGTTCTCAGCTTGCATACTGGCTTAAGCTCAAATGAATGTCTACAACTCCCCAGAATTTGGCACAGCCGCAGCTTCAACATGTCACCTATTTTTTAGTATACTTATCTATTTTTGGTGAAATGTGATTTGTGCCAATGTTTTTTCTTTCTTTTTTTCTTTTCATAAATATGCAGAGTTAAATGCCGAATTTAATATTTTAAATTAAGTTTTTACGTGGACACTGGCATAAAAGTTTGTGATGCATGAAAATATTCCAAGCAAAGGTCCCGTGCCATGAAATTAAATAATACGGAATTTCGGGTTAGAATTTTGCGGTTACATTTAATGGGTACAAACATCGGAAAACCAAAATGAACCTTAGAGCTTACTAATTCGTTCGTGAATTGTCCAGAATTTTTGTGTCACCCGGAGATATTCGTTAAGTACCCAATACACTACGCTCATGCACAGTGTATTATGTAAAGACTTTGTAGTAATTACACAGAATAAATAATAGTACGCTCGGTAATTGGATTTTCAGCTGCATGCGCCTATCAACATTTTGAAGGTTTTTTTTGTTACATCATATGAATAAATAATTGAGTGGAGTTGTTAATTGATAACAAGATATTACTCTAAAGCCTTATGATAATATGAAGGAATATTCACTATTATAATTCACAGAAACACAAAAAAAAAAGTGTACATAAGTAATATTTACACATTGATTATGACCATAGTTTTATGATCATATAATTACACTGCGTACATGATGACGATGAAAAGTTTCCTATTTGTTCAGTGCATGTTCCAGGACCTAACTAAAGTATTATCTACATACCTCATCAAAACCTTTGAGACGTTTTAGCGTTAAGCCTGGACGTACATTCACACACTCACAAACTTTCTCATTTATAATATTACTAGGGAGTAAAATTATAAAGAAATAACGGCATTACTATTAGTATCATCAAATAATTAAAAATATAACTTAAATAAATAGTATTTAATAAGAAATAACTTTAAGTTACATACATTATAAACACACGTGATTAACGCCAAATTCTGCGAATACAAGCTTAAATGTTTCGAAAAAAAAAGCAAAAAGCAGTAATTCGGTGCACTCTAGAGCAGGCGGCGAGTTTTTATGAAAATGTTTTTCATTAAGTACCGTGCTTTATGCAAAATGTGGGTCACTCCATTTAGCCTTTCTCTGTTTATTCTACATACTTAGGTATTAAAAGAAATGTATTCGTTTTTGTCCGCTAAGAGCAAAATCAGAAAAGAACGGTCATATTTTTTTACACGTCGTACTACTGTTACATAGGTACTACTGTATTTTGTTTTCAAAGTACTTACCTGAAACGAAATGTAAGCAAATTTTATGTTTGTCATGATTATATGCAAAATGGATGGAATGTCATTCGCTTATATTTCGTTTCTAATTATTTGAAAACAAAATACAGTTTAGATAATATCCGAATCCGAATAATATCATATAACTGTGGAAAATATGCTCCAATTACAAATGATTTTGGTACTACGTTTGTATGGAAAATTCATCCTCCGCCGCCTCTTGGCTTGCTGTACACTCAAAATATTTAATAGTAAATTCGTAAGTGGTAATAATTATATTGTACGGTTTGGCAATTCCCATATCATCAACAACATCATGTCAGCCTTTAGAAGTCTACTGCTAAACATAGGCTTCCCCCAAAGAGCGCTATGACGAGCGATCTTGTGCCACCTCCATCCACCGACTTCCTGCGATGGCCACAATGTCGTCGGTCCATCGTGTGGGGGGTCTCCCCACACTTTGCTTGCTTGCTCGTGGTCGCTATTCGATAACCTTTATTCCCCAGCGGTTGTCGGTTTTGCGAACTATATGGCCTGCCCATTGCCACTTCAACTTGCAAACTCTGAGAGCTATGTTGGTAACCTTCGTTCTTCTACGGATTTCCTCATTTCTGATTCTATCATGTAAAACACCGAGCATAGCTCTCTTCATTGCACGCTGCGATTGCATTGATTGTTCCGATTGGAGATTTCTGTGGGTTTTCATCACGCGCTATTGACCTATTTATTTCTTGTAGTTTATTTCATTTACTGTGTATTTTTGATAACTACCAGATAAGGTGTCCACAAAGATTTCATTGATAACTTCGTCAAAAAACTAGTTTAATCATTAAACGAGACAGGCCAGCTTTTGATCACCTGCTTCGTGTATGTACTTTTCGTATATAATACAACTGCAGTAGATATAAATCGTACAATGACTAGGTATAGTCTAAATGGGTATAGGTGTACTAAACAGAAAGATGGTATTTTATTCAATGAATAAGCCAACACAATGTCAACAAGCAAACAGCATGAATTTATTTTACTTTCTCAACAAATGTAAGCCTGGTAGTGTAAACTCGCCCGGAAGAAACATTAATAATCTTGTGTAATTTTGTATCTTCTATTTTAAATTTCATTATAGCAATATCTAGGTGTGTTTTATGTTTACTGTGTCTTTCTGTAATTGCTAGCTGCGAAGGGTGAATTAAAATCAGCGTGTTATTTGTTAGTAAAATAACACATCAATGCTGAGCTGTGCCCTTATTTTATAACCAAAATTGTTGTTTACACTAATGAGTATGAGCGGTCAGCTTAAAATAAGTATGACACGCGAAACGATAGATAAAGGCAAACAGTTTCCATTCTTATGGATAGCAGATAGGCTCTTCTCCTGATGAAGTGGAAGTGATCTCTACAACCTTGCGATGAGGTTCAAAATAAAGTAAACATCGTGATTGTTATCACACTACCATGAAACTTCTTTAAAGTACATATGTTATGTTTGCACCCTTTGAATTCCCTTTTTACAAATAACAGTACAATCAAACTGAAAAATCACACGGGCAATGTCTACACTTGACCGGTTTTTTCCGGCATCGAATCCGAGGAATGTTTGCCGATGCTTTTGTACCGTACGGTACGGTACTCGTTACTACTCAGCAGAGACAACAAAAAGGTTTACAAAATATTATGTACCGTATAGATATAATAACGTTGTTTATATTACTGAAGAAATATAGTGCTTGAAAATAAGTACGCACGTACTTCTCAATGTAAAGAGTGAGTGTGGCGAAACAAACAACTTTATATATTGATTCTATCTTCTTCTAAATATAAACTACCTACTGTACTAAATGCCTACCTTAACCATTAGACTTGAGGCTCGTACTATTATTTTATTCTGTTCTTGAGGCTAATCGAGTTTGTCCGTCACCTATTTGATACAAGCACAAATTAAAAAATTATAAAACCCCCGACTCCCCACCCCCATTATTAGCTAAGAGCCATCTCGTTTACCCCAGCTTTCAAACATAAAAAATCCCTACTAAATGGGTCCATTCGTTTCGTAGCTACGATTCTCACCCTCCTTTTCTTACCTCCCCCCTGCCCCTCATCCCCTATATATCTAAAAACCATCTCTATCACATCAACTTTCAAACAAAAAAATAACTATTTCGGCCTATTCCTTTGGGAGCTACGCTTCTACCCAACTCCCCCCCCCCCCCTCCACCCCCCTTCCCTCCTGCCTTTATTAAAGTTAAGATTCATCTTGTTTACCCCAGCTTTCAAACATAAAAACCTGCAAATAAATCGGTCCATTCGTTTGAAAGATACGATTCTTACCCCCCTTTTCTCAACTCTCCCCCATACCTTTATATAGCTAAAAACCATCTCGATCACATCTAATTTCAAACATAAAAAACCTCATCAAAATCGGTCTATTTGTTTGGGAGTTACGATTATAACCACCATCCCCCCGCTCTTCCCATTATAGTTAAGAACCATCTCGACTACCTCAGTTTTGAAATATAAAAAACCGCAGTTAAATCGGTTCATTCGTTTGAAAGCTACAATTCGCACCACCCCTCCACCTCCCCCTCCCCCTCCCTCCCTCCTCGCCTTCTCCATCGCCCTTTTATAGCAATGAACCATCTCGTTATCCAAAAACCACAGCTAAATCGGTCCATTTGTTTGGAAGCTACGATTTTCACCCCCTTTTTATCATTTCCCTTTTCCCCCACCCCCTTACCATATATCTAAGAACCATCTCGATCACATCAGCTTTCAAAAAGAAAAAAGAACATCAAAATCGGTCCATTCTTTTGGGAGCTAAGATCATCACCCTCCAGCTACCGCCCCCCTTCATCCTCCCCCCATTATAGCCAAGAACCATCTCGCTTACCTCAGCTTTCAAATATAAAAAAAAATGCAGCTAAATCGGTCCATTTGTTCGAAAGGTACGATTTTTACCCCCCTTTTCTCACCTCCCCCTTCCTCCCTCCCCATCCCCATACATCTAAGAACTATATCGATTACTTTAGCTTTCAAACAAAAAAACTGCATCCAAATCGGTCCATTCGTTTAGGAGCTACGATGCCACAGGCAGACACATACACACACGCGCGCGCGCGCGCACTCACACCCACACCCACACCCGCACACTCACACACACACACGCACACGCACAAGCACACACACACACACACACACACACACAAACACACACACACACACACACACACGCACGCACACGCACACGCACACGCACACGCACACGCACACGCACACACGCACTCGCCCACGCACACGCACACGCACACGCACACGCACACGCACACGCACACGCACACGCAAACGCTCACGCACACGCACACGCACACGCACACGCACACGCACACGCACACGCACGCACGCACGCACGCACGCACGCACGCACGCGCACGCGCGCGCGCACACACACACACACACACACACACACACACACACACAGAGAGAGACAGAGAGAGAGAGAGAGAGAGAGAGAGAGAGAGAGAGAGAGAGAGAGAGAGAGAGAGAGAGAGTGATACATACCCTAAACTCATAACACCCGTCTCTTTGTTCGGGGATTAAAAAGAGAAACGAATTGTTGGCTCCATAATACATGAAAAGAGAAGTTAATTTTTTGTACCTTATCGAGTGGAGTATCGTTGAATATTTTAAAATTATAACGAAGTTTATTTCACCGGCTTTTTTCGTATTTTGTTTCTACAAAATATTTGCTTGTGTTCCATATCCACCCTCCGACCCCCGACTAAATAAGAAACAAAAAAAATACGAGCTCGTAATACGGATTTTCTAACAAAATTATCACGGGTATCTATGGTTTACTAGTTTACGAGACAACGAAATTTATGTGGTGTCAACTCTCTGAACGAGTTTCATAGTGAGATTTGGGAGAAACAATTCAACCAAAACAACAACTTTCTACATAAAAACTGCTACACTGATTGCAAGGGGATTTTCAGAGTTGAATAGCTTAGTGTCTTAGCTGCGGAACCCTAAGTCTCTGCCTGCCCGACACGCACTTGGTTGGTTTTTATTAGGAAAGGTAAAAATCACTTTCATGACAGTCCTTTTGTAGCCGGAGTTAAGACTTTAGTACCCACGTTATTTCTGGCTGATTACCTTCAAAATCTCAACGAGACGTCGTACTTTAGTACCATGTCTCAAAGTTCCTTTCTAAGAATAATTCTTTAAAATCGACAAACATACACAGAATTTAAAAATATAAATAAGTGAGAATTATCATCAAAACAAAACTTCACTAAAAAGAAAACTACATCAACTATTTATTAACTTTACAAACAACAAGACATACGTTCAAAAACTAAGACTCGTCACAGTCTGTCACAACCTTCTAGAGTTAGGAATCGATACAGTCATAAAAATTACTTACAGACAGCAGTAACAGCTTTGCTGTGCAGGCTGTTCATCCAGTACATATTGTTTTACAAAACGACCTCTATGTGTAAATTTATCTGCCGTACCATTTCATAATGCTAATAAAATGTATGCCACCTGAGTCGTTAGAAGGTCGTTAGTTAGTTTTACATTATAAGTAAATGAAACCAGTTAATTAGCAATTTCATTTTTCATACCAGTTGAAAATATAAAAAATGTTATTCACTGACACGTCGTCTACAACATATGAGTACAGTACCAGTAAGTTTCAGCCTGTTTATTTGATCATTGTGCGAAATATCTGGAAAACTTATGCTAGGACCCTTCAAGATTTTGTTTGTTTATTTGTATAACTCTATCTTGGGAGCATATTGGATTGTATCCATCAATAACATCCGTGAATGAACATGAAAGTTTGTAAATATTCAATATTATTTATTAATATATTTATATGGCGGGTTATTAACAAGAAACTGAATCTCAATTCTCAATTTTGAGTCTATGTGTAATATGAATTATTAATAGTGCGTAGCGCTTTTTATATTTTTCGTGTAATTGATTACTGAATTTGCACAGAATATTGCAATCTAACAAGTATATAGCATCAAAGCAGTGAATCAAAACTCCTCCAGCAGACAATTCCAAGTGAGGCAATGACACCACAATGGAACTATCAAAGCGCTTCGGAACTTCGCCAGCCTCGCGCTGAGTTCCCGTGAAACTTACGTTTTGTCATCAGAGTTATACGTACAACTAAGGCTTTAAAGTTAAAATTTGTAAAATCTGAATTACCTTAGCTGAGTCTCTTGTTTAATTTCCAAGTATTTAGTTGAGTTAGCTCAAAATTAGCATTACTAATATCAAAGCTACTGGTCATAGCGGCTCATCACAACGGTGGGCCGTGAGCTTGTTTTGTCACTTTATGTCATATTAGCGACCCTCCCAGGCTTCGCCCGGATAGATATATAGAATGATAAAATTAGTTGGTCCAATATTTGGGCAAACAGAACTTAGGTAACAACAATTTCATACCCTAAATTCTTAGTTTGCACAAATTTATCATAACAACAATTCCTTGCACTATACTGTACTTTATTTACACAAACATCTTGTTAATTAACAATTCCTTACACTTACTTCCTCCATAAACTATAATGCATTGTATTGTTGATATAATGTTTTGTTTATGGGTTTTATCATAGATTTTATAAGTACAACAAGATACCTAGTACCTAGGTGTTTCGTATATACTTCCACTTAAATAAGTGAAATTTTTCACTCATTGCTTGATCCTCCGGCCAGACGCAATGTACATTTACTGGGAGAGATGGTGCGATTTCATTTAGAAAAAAAAAATGTTTATGCAGTGAAATTACATAAATATATATTTAAAAAAAAAGTGCACAATAAACACATTTCCTAAAAAAGTAGTAAACTTTCCCGTGCATTTCATGGCAAAAAGTTATAAAAACGTATTTTTTTTTGTGGCGCCTTTACAGCTGTTTCGGGTTCGCCAAGGTCTTGAATGCCATTTCGTGCTATTATAACCATGTTTTTAGCTACGCAAAAATGAGGGTTGATAAAAAGGTTTCATTAACTTAGATTTCTACAAAATAACGTCTAATTCTATTGAATCTTATGAATATAATGTTCTACCCACACTAATATAAAAAAGGGAAACGTTGTCTGTTTGTTTGTTGGTGTGTTTGTTTGGAGAGCTTGTACGCGATTACGACTTGGCCGAATTTAATAAGAATTTCTGTGTAGATCATGTAAACCGTAGAGACCATAGGATCCTTTTTGTCCCCGTAATTGTACTTGCAATGGCAATGCTGCGGGGCGTACTCGTAGCTAGTACAATATAAAAGCGATACTACGCACTGATTATACAAGAAATCTTAAAAAAAAATTACCTATAAAACTGAAATTAAGCAGGTAGGTACAAGGTAGGTAGTTTATAGGGAGTAGACATCAACCAAGAAAGGATTTTGCAACAGGGACGAATTAAGGGGTCAAATGGCAATTGAAAGTGTATATGAAAAATCTGTTATTTTTTGCTGTTAGAGGCATGAAATTTGGTATTTAGGTTAACATTGTAAAATAAATAAATATTTTGATTCGTTTTATCGACAGGGACGCTTAAGGTGGTCCAAATATTATTTTAAATTCCAATGTTTAAATGTTATCGGCTGAACGGATTTTGATGAAATTTTGTAAATAGATATTTTAGATCCTAGAATAGCACATTCGTGTAGAACACTTTTCATCATTGTTCACGCAGGTAATACTGCGGGCCGCAGGTAGTAATATTATATCATAGATAGTGTTTACAACTTATGGATCAAAAGGGAGGGTAAGCTAGAGCACCTTCAGATCTATCAATTTAATGTTACGTATGCTCAGCGATTTGTAATAAATTTTGTAATATAATGTTCAGGAGTTAGAGGATATTTTTTTAGCCCATTCCAGATTTCATTAGAAATTTTGTAATTGTGAACAAACTAAGAGCACTAACGTTGTGTTTTTTTTTGTGTAGGTAGTATGATAATGGGTCTTTTAACCCGTAGCTCCTAAACTATTCCAAATTACTGAACTTACAAATGGGGTTAAATCGATAGGCTTGGTGGTGTTCTAGCTCACACCTCATTTTAATCCAACAGAGTTAAAAAATACTGTATACAGGTTGTCCCAAAAACACAGGCTGGACACTCGGAGGCTTTCCATACAAAAATCAGATTCATGATTTCTACTACTACGCACTAGCAAAAATATGTATGCATGAAGTTTGTATATGCTATAGAGCGCTGTAGATGGTGAACACAGACAGTCATAGTGTTTGATATTTGCGTAAAACCTGACAACGCAAGATCGATAAAAATAATAAAGAAATATTACATCCATTTTGATTTGGAATTCAAAATGGCGGATATTTTTTTATTTCATTAACTATAATATGGGTGTTACTTAATTTTCAAGATTTCCGCGGGAGCGTTTACTTTTTTGAAATATTTCACTATATAAATACAAGTCCGCCATCTTCAATTTCATCTCATTTTCATAATAAGCACCCGGAGAGAGCTAGAAAACGACACCCATATCATTTTATAAAAATAAAATTATGTATGCCATCTTCAATTTGAAAATGGATGTCACTTTCGTTAAAGGTATCCCGAGAAACCTTGAAAATGACACCCACATCAATTTACTAATTTAAAAACATGTCCGTCATCTTGGATTGGAAAATAGATATTTTTAAGCACCTCGAGAAATTGGCTCATCAAATTAGCATTGCAATTCAACGGGGCAATGCCACCAGCATGGTTGGGTACGCTGCCAACTGGTAGTGGGCAAGAACAATTGGACTTCCATGGCATGCGGGTTGTCCCACTGTTTCATGTTTCGTACCTGTACGCTATTACTTGTTAGAGTGCTATTATTTATTCTGTGGTACTTTTTGTACTTTGTAGAAGTTAATAAACAAATTGTATGTACCATAGATTTATATTTTGTAATTTCATCTTATATTTTTAACTCCCAAACTATAAAAAGTGCTAATGTTTTGCATTATCTCTATGTACTGGTATCACTCGCGTCAAAAAGTGCCAAGAACCTGCTTTATATTGGGAAGTTTTACGTAAGGCAATTAAAAAAAAATAGTTCACATAAATGTAATAGATGGCGCTGACGAGACGTGGATCTGGAGATTTTGTAATAACACACGAAGCAAGGCCGATAAAAAAACTTTCTTACTAACAACAAGCGTATATCTGTCTGTCATGCTTGTTTTTGTATTACGTTTTATATTCTCATTAGTTTGTGTGGCTATTGTTTGATATCAAACAAAGTACTTTTGTTTTTCCACAACACAACATAAATTAGTAGGTAGGTAGTATAAGAATAAACTTTGCATTTTCATTGATTAAATGCGAAAAAAATTAGAACCATGTCCCGTCAGCGCCATCTATCGATGGTTTCAGAACTAGGTTCCTCCAGTTGTCAGAAAACCTCTCATTGAAATGAGCTCAGTATTGAAATTTGGCCTCCGGATAACAGTGTGTTGGATACACACTGTTATCTGGAGGCCAAATTTCACCTCCATGGGTTTTATATTGACGTACCATTTTGTCTATAGTATTCATTGACCCTATTAAACAAAGGATCAATGCTAGTATTATTCAATCTAATAAAAGGAGGTTGAATTACGTTAACTGTTAAGGTTTAACGTAATTAACGTAGTTTAACAAAGTAGGTTGAAGTAGGGACTTCAACCTACTTTGGTTTAAAAACCCCGATGGGGCTGTGTCGGGGCGCATGGCCATTTGTTTGTCGAGAAAAGTCAACGCCACGTACAAATGGCGAGTAACAAAAACATTCATTTGTCTGATTTTGCTCTGTGCGTCCTGTCACTACAAATAAACAAACATAGAAAAATCAAATCTTTTCTAGCTATTGCGCCACCCGATGATCATGTACTTAAGGTTTAAAGCCATTAAGCATAATTCAACCTCATATGGTATAAAAAACCGGGTGGGGCTGTGTCAAGGCACACGGCTGATTGTTTATCGTGAAATGTCTATGCCAAGACTAGAATTTTTTAAATTGGTTTTATATTTTTTGTGTTGTTGAAGTTCATCGGAAGCGCTCACACCGCGGCAATTTTTTTACTTTTACCCTTTTTATTCACGTCGTCGTAACTTCTAAAAAAACCGTAATTGAAAATCATTAGCATCAGTGTTTTTGACCATTGACAACTACATTATTACCCACACACTTGACAGACTTGTTATTATTTCATTTGCATGGCAACGTTCCTTAAACAATGTATCCGTCATTTATGCAAATTTTTGATATCTCTTTAAAAGAGAACTCAATATTTATTTATTTTAAATTATACTGCCCATGTTACTTGCTGATAATGGAGCTATCTACAAATGAAATATTTTTTGATATCAGTTTAGTATTTTTTGAGTTTATCCATTATAAACAAATGAACAAACAAACAAACAAACATACAAACAATCCTCATTATAATGTTAGTGTAGATGTAGATGAGGATTTCTTATTCCAAATACACTATTCTCTTATTTCTTGAACCACAACATTTAGCTGCCAATACGAAAAAATATTTGACACGTTTTAGTCTATAATGTTGAGTTTAAAGAGCACGATTGAATTTTTGAATAAAGTTTTTTTTTTTGGAAACCTTTTTGAAGATTGCGCCGTAACAAAATTCTTCGAAAAAAATGGCTTTGACGGGCTCAAGTTTTTGGTTTGGAATATGAATTTAAACAAAAAATTTAAGTACGGGTCACGGAACATAATGCATCATCATTGTCATCATCGCTCTGCTAACAATCTTGCCACTTCAACTTGCTAATGTTCAGAGCTATGTTGGTGGCCTTGGTTCTCTGCCGGATCACCTCGTTTCGGATTCGATCCTATAGTTATAGAATCTCCAAGCATAGATCTTTTGGATTTGTGGAATAGCCGTACCATAAGTGTCCACGTCTTAGCTCCGTAAGTCATTACTGGTAGGACACATTGATCTTTGTTTTTGTTTGTCATATGGGGTAGTGCTGGCCTCTGATGTCAGAGTTTGTCAAGCTGCCTGAGGGCCTCTAACATGGTTTAACCGCTGCTATTAATGAATAACAGCCGGAACCGACAGCTTAACGTACCCTCCGAAGCATGGAGCGATGGAAAACCGCACATAACTCAGAAAAGTAATTGGTGCGGAGCCTAGGTTTTGAACCCGGTATCGTTGGATTCTAAATTGCACTATAGAACCGTGAGGCCACCATCGCTAATTGATCTAGTAGATTGGCTTTGAGCTTATAAGGAAATATAATTGTTTTGTCTAAACTTCAAATCCGTATCTTATTTCGATTAGGCCCTACAAGACAGACGGACGGACAGACAGAGCTACCACATGGAGTAACGTTTATTTATTTTTTGCCTTATATTCTCTAAGAAAGCCTACGATTAGATTGTTTAAAAAAAGACATGCGCTACTGCGGCTGATGTTCTGTGAAAGGCTCATCATAATGCCGTTGATTTCAGTGAAAATCTATTTGGGAGTAATTATTTTTTTATAATCTGTTTGCAGATTCTTCAGGTGGATCCGAGAACTTGAAGAAACTTGAAGAAGACTGCGAGAAAGAGGTAAGTATTCAATATTTGATGTTACAAATTGTGTAGCTTAATTATAACGTTACGTTTGATTGAGGAGATGTTACTTGAATAGGATACTTGATGAAACGCAAGGGAGGTGATTTAATATTTGATTTATTTAAACGAAGCGCTGGAATTAATTTTACAGTTTGATGATAGAGTTTTATTGTTCAAAGACCAGTGTACATGCTTGGTCTTAATTTGACGTATATTTTTAATGTTGGTTTTCTAAACCAATTTGGATGGTTTTATTTTCATTTGAAAAAACATGCAGATCTTCAGTGTACATATAAATTTCATCAATATTGAACTGGTAGATTTCAGTAATAACATATTTAGTCGATTTTTGCTTCAAATAATTATTTTATTTAATGCAACTTCTGATATTATATTTTTCTCTCAGTTTTTTTTTCTAACCTTCATTTGCTACAGCTGTATTTTTGTACGGTAATATAATATATCCAATTAAAAAAATAAGCTTTTATATTTTTTCAATATTAATTCATAAGGATTTTAATATTAATCAGATTGAGGAACAATTTAGCTTTCTTTATCGCAAAAGTTAAAGCGAGTCTGCATTATTCAGAGAAACAATTCATAGCTATCCTTTTCACCTTGGAAAGTTTCCCTACTTTTACGAACTGATGTTGCCATGCTCAGCCTTGTTAATAAACATTATTAATGTTAAACTTTGCTTAATTATTTTGAAGCTTAAGTTAAGGCTTGTAAGGCTCAAAAGTAATTTAGTACTACTGTCTTCCTTGAAAGCAAAGTTTTTATTATTAATAAAGGCATCGTGTTTTGTTAACTTCTGTTTCCGTTGTAAATGGAAGACATAGCTGGGGTTTTTATTTTGCTGGAGTACATTATTATACCAGAATAAACATAGAGCTAATCTATACTTAGAGCAGTATTAACAAAAGGTCTGTCTACAAAGAATATGATTACAGAAAAAAAGTAAAGGTGATTTAAAATAAGATACTGAACAAGAATATGTATAACATTAACAAAAATTGTGTCTGTCTGTATATTCACGCATTACGTAAAAACTACTAAAACGATTAAATTTAAATTTTCAGAGGTTTTGTTTAAAAACTGGTGTATGTTGTATCTGAATCCGATAAAAAGAAGCCGAGCAATCGATAAAAGACTTTTTGAAGGCTGAAACATTTTTTTAATTATTATTATTATATTATTGTTTTAAAACCTAAGGTGATTTTTAAACATTATATAGCCAAAAACAAATATTAAAAATTGCCCCAAAAACCCCCCTCCATTCATTTTTATATTTTATTTTCTGATTTAATTGCTTTTTCTATGTGCGAGGAACCTTTTTGATACTGAGATGAACAAAAATAACATAGAAATCTGTCAATCGGATCTCGAGATAACATCAAATACGTTAATAAACAAGTTAAATTATTATATATCTACAAAAACCCGACTGCGTATAAAATAATTGAATACGAACTGACTGCCCCCAAAAATAATCACACTAATACTACGCATAACATCAATATTATGAGGGCGAAAGTTTGTATATATTTATACGTATGTTACTTCTTCGCGCTTAATTTGGATGAAATTTAATATGGCGGTAGTTTATACCCTAGATTAACATCTCTTTGTCCCGAAAAAATGCACGGCTCCTGAGAGACGCGGGTTCAGCTAGTATTTATATAAATTTAATGTTTTTTTTGGTTAAATATTTTAATTTACTTTATTACTTGCAATTGCAACAATGAACTATAGAAATTACATAAGTTTAATAATATAATATTGTTTTTTTTTAAGAAGCTTAACAGACAGTTGCTACAGTACCTCAATCACGATAGGTTTTGGTAATTTTTAGTTCCATCGCAAATACAATATCGCAGCTATAAGTCGCCATATTAGTTTTCTTGACACTTAATTTGCCAGCGTGGCGATTATGGGCAAACCCTCATTATGAACGCCACAAATAAGAAATGGCCCCCAGTTCCCGGTCGCCCTGCTAGTCCTGACCAAGGTGGCGGTCAAGGAAATGGCAGGGCAGGGGGTGCGAAGAATCCCCGGGCTACCGTAGGCCACCCGAAACTAAAACAACTGACCCTGGCTACGTACAACGGACGATCAGGATCACATGGCGCAACTCGACACGGGGCTTACCAAGATAAAGTGGCACTTCCTAGAGTTAAGTGAAGTCCGAAGAGAGAGGAAAGATACAGTAACCCTGGAATCGGGCCACCTATTCTACCTCCGATAGGGCGATCAGCAGTCTCAGGGTGGCGTGGGGTTCCTCGTCATCAAAGTCCTCATTGATAATGTTGTATAAATATCCAGTGTGTCTTCCAGGGTAGCGTACCTGGTCCTTAAGCTGACCGAAAGGTATAGCCTTAAGATCGTACAGGTTTACGCACCGACCTCGGCACACTCAGATGAGGAGGTAGAAGATATGTTTGATGATATATCTTCGGCCCTACATAACACCGCAAGGGCCCACTACAACGTTATCATGGGAGACTTTAACGCCAAAATGAAAATACAGACTTGCAGTGAATCGAAAATAGGTCCACACGGCTATGGAGACTGGAATCACAGGGGCAAATGCTAGTTCACTTTTTGGAAAAAGAGGGGGTCTTTTTGATGAACTCTCTCTTCAAAAACCAACCTCAGAGGAAGTGGACTTGGCAAAGTCCCGATGGTGTGACTAAAAATGAGATTGACTTCATCATGACGGACAATAAGCACATATTCAGGGATGTCTCAGTGATCGCAAAGTTTAATACCGGTAGTGATCACCGAATTGCCCGAGGCTCCTTGAATATCAACCACAAGCTTTGAAAGATGCTGTCTGGTGAAGTCTACGCTCCGACCCAACCTGCTCCAGGCCGCTGTTGGATCAGAACAGTTTCAATTCAAGTTGGAAAATCGATTCGCTGCCTTGAAAACCACCAATGACGTAAATGAGGAAGTCCAAAAAGTTGTGGGAATCCTTAGGGAGGAAGGCACTAGATTTTGTCAGCTGCATCGTACGGGCACGAAGTCTAAAATCTCGGATGAGGCTCTTCGACTTATGGACGAGCGACGGAAGCAACAGCAAGCCACACCGTCAAAAAAAAGGGAACATCAGTAAGCTGGTGCGACGTGGCCTCCGATGCTCAAATGCACGCCAAATTGAAAAGGCAATGGAGCAAAATCGGGGGTCAGAAGACTTCGCCCAGCAATTGAGTAGATCACATCTCACGAAGCTCAAGACCAATAATGGCACAACCGTCATCTCTAAGCCGGAGATCTTTTCTGAGATTGAAGACTTCTATGGCAGATTGTACGACTCGCATGCTTTCTAACTTAAGAATGGAATGGCCCCCGGTGAGGATGGTATAACGTTGGAGCTCTTGAAAGCAGGGGGGAAACCTGTACTTTGGGAGATTCAAGGGTTATTTAGCACCGTCCTTAACAGTGGGAGAACTCCAGAGGCGTGAAGCAGGAGTTTGTTAGTACTCTATTTAAAAAAGGGGATAAAACCCTTTTAAAGAACTACCGACCTATATTACTATTGAACCACGTCTATAAGTCGCTGCAAGACTTAATGCGTACTTGCGACTTAATAAGTATGCTGATCAACCTAGAACCAAGGTAACCGACATAGCTCAAAGGATAAGCAAACTGAAGTGGCAGTGGGCTGGTCATATTTCCAGAAAAACTGATTACAGTTGGGGTAGACAAGTTTTCGAGTGGAGACCACGTTCAGGTAAACGTAGTGTAGGACGCCCTGTAGCCAGGTGGAGTGACGACCTGCGAAAAGCAGCTGGAAGAAAATGGATGAGGAGATCTGAAGATCGAGCTCAGTGGCGTGCATTAGGAGAGACCTACGTCCAGCAGTGGACAGATATAATAGGCGGATAGTGATCAAGCCGTTTAGGTAGTAGGACGCTCCTAAAAAACTTGCAAACAAAAAAACATACAAACAAACATACATACAACCCAAACACATAACCTTTTGTTCTCAAGTCTGTGCCCTCCATGTCTAACCCTCCATGCAGTCAGGTAAAAAACATTTCAAAAAGATTGTATACAGTAGCCATACATGTTAAAACTTAGAACGGACTAACACGATTAAATGCTTACACAACATTTTGTATCTGTGCTGTTAGCCGTTGAAGAGTTTCCTAGTCAGGAGCCTACTCTGAGTGCAGCAGCCTTGTCATGGTAAACTTAAAACCGGGAATAATCATAAAATGCGTATACAAAATTAAGTGTCTGTAACCCTTGAAGAGTTCCTTTATATGGAGCTATCCTGGATGTCGATTCAGGTCATGCTTTCCATAGAAATGTATTGTCATTGAATCTGAATCAATATCTAAAAATTCAACTGCGTAGGATAAGTGGAAGTGGTTCTGAGCTTGCAAGATTTGACATAAGCATACATAAATATATAGCAACTTAAGTTATAGCTTTTAAAAAGCCGTTCTATACAAAATGTATGAGAAAATCAATTTCCTTCATTTTTTTAATGTTTTAATAATATTTCTCCACCCTGAGGTGGAGAAAGATCCAATAAATCAAAGATTATAAAAATCGGTCCTGCCGTTCTTGTGCTGATAACCGCTATACTAATCCGATAGGACATATTTATTTAATTTACTATCTAACTACGTTGTTAGTACCTACATATTATTATTTATTATGAGGCGCAACTATGTATAAAAATGTTTGTAACTTATTTTTGTGTGAACTGATTTTTATGAAACAAAAATAAAAACCTCCACAGGACTCCAAGGAATATAGTTCAGCAAACGGCATCAAAAACCATGTAATGGTTTTTGCGTATCAAAATCATATACAGACAGACAGACAAAAAACATTTCAATAAACCAAGGTTAAATCTGTACATGGAAAATAATTTAAAAAAAAAACTTTTTAATTGAGTATATGAAAGTACTATAATCCAAAAATATCGCTTTTTGAAATGTTTTTTGTGTGTCTGTCTGTGTGTGAATTCATCACGCAAAAACTACTACATGGATGTTTGCTGAACTGTGTTCCTTGGAGCTCTGCCAAGGTTTTTATCTTTGTTTCATCAAAATCAATTCATCCAAAAAGGAATTACAGATTTTTTATATCTAGTTGTGCCACAGTATAAATACAATGTAGTTACTAACTACGTAGACTACGTAGTTAAATAAATTAAGGAGAAGTAAGTATCCCAAGAGGTCAACCGACGAATCCAACTCGGATGGGCAGCGTTCACGAAATTACACCATATCTTCTCGTCGCAGATACCGCAGAGCCTCAAGACGAAAGTTTATAATCAGTGCGTGTTGCCAGTGATGACATACGGCACTGACACATGGTCGCTAACTATTGGTTTTATATAATAACTCAGAGTTGCGCAGCGTGCAATGGAGAGAGCTATGCTCGGTGTTTCACTACGTGATAGAATCAGAAATGAGAAAATCCGTAGAAGAACGAAGGTTACCGACATAGCTTTCAGAGCTTGCAAGTTGAAGTGGCAATGGGCAGGCCATATAGTTCGCAGAACCGACAACCGCTGGGGAATAAAGGTTCCCGAATGGCGGCCACGAACAAGCGAGAGAAGTGTGGGGAGACCGCCCACACGATGGACCGACGACATTGTAGCCATCGCAGGAAGTCGGTGGACGGAGGTGGCACAAGATCGCTCGTCATGGCGCTCTTTAGGGTAGGCCTATGTTCAGCAGTGGACTTCTAAAGACTGACATGATGAAATATCCCAAAATGAAGCAAGATGGCGTTGGCGATCCTATAACACGTAATCGTTTATCGCGAGTTATTAAGAGTTTCATCTAAATTAAATTTATACTCACGTCTACGAAATTAAATAAAACGAAGTCGGATTAGTTTCACACTCCACAACTCAGGAAGGGCTGGGCTGATTTTTTTGAACTTTGTTTTTGTGGATATTTCTCCACCCTGAGCCCCGAATAGCAGAACAATTATGAAACTTCCGAAAAACTCACGAAAAAATATATATTATATGAAGGAAATGTTCTCATACATTTTGTATAGAACGGCTTTTAAAACGCTTTTATTTAACTTGCATTGCAATGCATGTATGTATGTATGTTTGTTTAGTTCAAAGTTGAATTAGAACCATTTCCTCTTATCCTACAGAATTTTTGCATGTCGGTTCAGTGTTCAGTTCCAATACGAGTGCATTTTTATGGTAAGCATGACCTGAATCTACATCCAGGATTAGCTCAACATAAAGAAATTCTTCAACAGTTTAAAGCACAGAAACGAAATTTTGTGCAAGTATTTTATTATGATAACCGGTTTTAAGTTATAGCATGACATGGTTTCTGCACTCAGGGTTGGATCTGGACTAGAGAACTCCTCTACGGCTAACAGCACAGACGTGAAATGTTGTATACACATTTCGTTGTGATAGCCCGTTCTAATTTTCGTCGTACAAAAAACAACTGTTTATGAAATTATTTATATTTAACTTATTTGATGATATCTCTAAAACAATCAAACTTCTATTTATTTTTTACATTTTTAAGGGATAGCAGACTTGAATATTTGATATTAATTTCTATATGATATCTCCACGCATTCCTAAGGAAAAGGGTCTTGACAGACAGACGGACAACTAAGTGATCCTATAAGAGTTCATTTTTCTTTTGAGGTATGGAGCACTAAAAATCAAAAACACCGATGCGAAAACAGTACGTCCCTAATCTCAGGAACGGCCTGTGACTTATACAAATCCACTGAGACGTATTTCTTTAGGCAATTAGACATGCTCAGTGAGCAAATTGCGAGCCACTCAAAACGACGAACACTTTTTTTTGTATCTAGAACTGGGACCGAAGAAAAGGTTTCCTTTCTTCAAGTTAGTTTAAGTTCACAAGTAAAATAGGAGCGTTTCTTTATTTATTTTCGTGCTGATTATTCGTAAACTAAAGTGAAATAGTAGATTGTATTACAAGGGAGCAAATTAATATTTTTACGGCGAGGGCTCATTTTGAAACCAGAGTGGAATGAAGGATTCTAGAGTAAAATCCCGAGAATAGTGAGGGATTCTTAAGTAGAATCCTGAACGTAGCAAGGATTTCAATATACGTCGCCCGAGGCAAAATAATTTTGAGTCCGAGTGATACACACTCCTTTTCATCTATGAATGAGAAAAAGAAATAAAAGGCGCTTGTTGATACATTACAAGTCATATATTTATTTAAAAGCGTATTAAATAGACTAAAAATAAACAACTTCAAATAAACTAGGCTACTAGAAACTACTACTAGGCTACTACTACTGTGCTTAACTAAAAAAATATATTCACTTTGGTCTTCTTTGATTTATGTCCTGTCTGAAACAGTCTCTTCAGATATTGTGTTCTTAATTTTGTGTAGAACTCGATTTGAATGTCATTACTAATTACTGGTCAGGTACTGACCTCTAACGTGTGAAGGTTGCTTACATTTGGGTAATTATTGAAAATAGATACAGTTTGCGAAAAATAATTCGCTCCTTTTGTATTTTCTCAATAAAACTACTCAACTAAACTCGATAAAATTATTATAAACTTTCAAATATTTTTCCCGTGATTAAGTTGGTAATAATAATAATAATATTATATATTTGGGAAAACCTCAAACTAGGATACCCTGTACTATGGGACATATAACGGATAAACATACATAGATATGAATATTACATCCATGACTCGGAAACAAACATTTCTGCTCATCACAAAAATGATAGCCACCAATGAGCAGTAGCAATGAGCGGTCTCGGAGCCGTGGCAGTCTCGGCTTACCCCTCCCAATCCTACCGTGGATGTCGTAAGAGGCGACTAAGGGATTATACACCGGAAGATGGGCAGCAGCGATCTCCGAGCACATTTGCTATACTGCGGTCACCAATCCGCCTGCCAAGCGTGGTGACTATGGCAACCGGAGTCGGAGTTCTTTAAGACCCCCCGCAAAAAAAGAATACAGAAACTATCTGAGCATACGCTCAAACTTATGGCAGACTTCGACAAAGAGGTCAACCGACGAATCCAACTCGTATGGGCAGCGTTCGGGAAATTACGCCAAATCTTCTCGTCGCAGATACCGCAGAGCCTCAAGACAAAAGTCTATAATCAGTGCGTGTTGCCAGTGATGACATACGGCACTGAGACGTGGTCGCTAACTACTGGTCTCATACAAAAGCTCAGAGTTGCGTAGCGTGCAATGGAGAGAGCTATGCTTGGTGTTTCACTACGTGATAGAATCAGAAATGAGGAAATCCGTAGAAGAACGAAGGTTACAGACATAGTTCTCAGAGTTCGCAAGTTGAAATGGCAATGGGCAGGCCATATAGCTCGCAGAACCGACAACCGCTGGGGAATAAAGGTTCTCGAATGGCGACCACGAACAAGCGAGAGAAGTGTGGGGAGACCGCCCACTCGATGGACCGACGACATTGTAGCCATCGCAGGAAGTCGTTGGATGGAGGTGGCACAAGATCGCTCGTCATGGCGCTCTTTGGGGGAGGCCTATGTTCATCAGTGGACTTCTAAAGGCTGACTTGATGATGATGATGACACAAATGATTGCACCTTGCAGGATTTGAACCCGCGACCGTTAAATTGGTCTCTAGCCACAAGACCAACCGGCCGTCACATAATTACATAACATATCACATAACACATAATTTATTGCGTAGTTTCTTATATTTTCAAGTGTAAGTAGTATTAGTACTTTCGCTACTTGAACTTGATAACTGATTGTGTCGAGTAGTAGATATACTGTCGCAAAGTAGATATTTTGTCAAGAAGTAGAGATTTTGTTATATAGTAGAGAGTTTGTCTATTTGTAGAGATTCAATCTGTAGATATTTTGTAGAGTAGTAGAGATTTCGTCATACAGTAGATGTTTTTTCGATTAGTAGAGATTTTGTAATTTTGTAGATATTATGTCATATTGTCGATCAGTAAATATTTTGTCAATTAGATTGACGATAAGTAGAAATTTTGTCAATAAGTAGAGAAATGGTGGCCTAATGGTTATATAGTACAATTTAGAATCCAACGATACCGGGTTCAAAACCTAGGCTCCGCACCAATGACTTTTCTAAGTTATGTGCGGTTATCCTTCGCTCCGTGCATTGGAGGGCACGTTAAGCTGTCGGTCGCGGCTGTTATTGATTTATAGCAGTCGTTAAGCCATGTCAGCGGCCCTCGGACGGCCTGACAAACTCTGACATCAGAGGCCAGCACTACCTCATACGTTAAACAAACAAACAAACAATAAGTAGAGATTTGGACGATTAGTAGAGATTATGTCGAGTAGTAGAGATTTTGTTGTATTTTTGTTGATATGTTTGAAGTGAATGCTATTTGATTTGACCAATGAGCGCACACAGTGCTATCAACCTTGAAGCCATCACATATTTTTTTATAGTGAAAAATAAACAAATCAGTTGAGAATAGAACTCAGGTACTTCAGACTATCAGCCGAATGGTTCTCGGCTGAGCTACCAAGACATACGATTTTCTGACGAAAATTAAGGTCAAATAGGTAAGATGAAGTGGTTGCTGATTCACAGTTGACCAATGAGCGCGCGCGGTGCTAGAGTATGTAATATTTCTCAATACCAAGGTCAGATGTCAGATATTACACAACATATGCGATTACTGTAAGGCATGCTCGTTTCTCCTTTACGAAATTTTTCATAATACTTATTCTGTCGATATGGGCATCTTTATTAATTAGCAAGGCCTATACGTTGCCGACCCTGAAAGGCTCTTTTTATTCATTCTTGATACGAGTTGTCTTCGCGGAAAAAACTACTACCACAAAAACACCAAAATAACACCAGATCCAGATAATACCACGTCGCACCAACAATACTATTTTATATTCAACAGTATCCACTTTTAAACCATTAAAATAAAATCAGGGCCATTCTCGAACCATCCCATCTCGAATAAATATAATATTCATTCACCTGTGTCCCCAAATGGGTACATTGTAACCGCTGCCGTCTGTACCCAAACGGGTACACTTCTACCAAACAAATTGCATTATAGCTAAATAAGATTTGGGATCTCTCGGAAATCCTTCATACGTATAAATTCTAACAGTTCAAGTTCTAACAGTCCGAGAGTGAGATCTTGTGTATGCATATTTGTGATCGTAAAATTTTAATACCCTGAGGTATTGATTGAGTTACACGTAACAAAGTACCAGTGGGCACATTTCGTGGAGATTACAAGATTTTAGTCAGGTGACAGCTCTATTTTCATAACAGTAAGGTTGAGTATTGATTAAGTAGCAGTCCGTAAATGCGGTGTTGGAAAGAGAAGTCTATAAGCACAATTTTGATGTTGTTCTGAGTTTCTGCTGAAGGTGTAAGAATGTAATGGATTGAGATGGAATCTAATTTAGATAATTAGATCATTTTTATCTGTATTTTATGTCATTCCTCTTTCTTACTTAGTCTATGTCATTCATTATCAAACGAATGAGTGTACCTACTTATCAGTTTGGCTTAGTGCATTTTGTTGCCGCTCGAGTTTTTTGGTCATCCATCCACATCCATCCATCTAGACGCCATCCACAACAAGTCTTCTGAAAAAAATTCAAACTAAAAACCGATATGCTACCATAATTTTGTACTAGAGTGCAAATTAGTTTAGTGAGAAGGGCAAAGAAATCATGGAAAGTACTGGTATGGAGTTTTCATATTATCACAGAACTCGTATCGTGAACAATGTTGGCGGACTGTGGTTTAGATTGTGTATTTTTGCGCCCTGCTCGTGTCCACCTACATAGTTCACCTGGTTGTTCCAGGGGCATACTTTGAGAAAATAACTCAATATTTTCTTATCTCTCATAATTTTTTTAGCACTGAATTTGAATCTAAGTAATTCCAATCAGCTGTTTAAATGTATTTGCGCCTAATCTCACTAAATCCTTTCGATTACATATATTTTTCTCATGCGGTGATATGGAGTTCGGTTTCACGATTGAAATTTTTGTAATACACTCTTAGTCCACACTTTAAATTGCTTGGCTCCTTTTCATTGGATTTAGATACTAAGTAAACCAGTTATTAAGTCTAAAACTAAGCTAGTTAACAGTGAAAATCGCATCGCAATCAGTCCAGTAGTTTTATTCAAAACTAAGTACCACACCTTTATAATTAATAGTTTTATTAAATTTCTTGGTTCCTATTTATCTGATTGAGATACCAAAAACACGAGCTTTTTATTCAAAACCTAAGCTATACAACAATGCAAATTGCATCGCAATCGGTCCAGTAGTTTTAACATGAAGCACAAAGAGACACACATAAAAAAGTGGTACTCAATTTAGAAAGCCAGTTGAGTTCCGATGAAATCCCATTGAGAATCGGTTTTTTAGAGAAGTAACAATATATCTATCTATACTTTAATTGCAAGTTTCAATTCAGTCATGCAGGCTTACATATACCTTGAAACTCTCGAACAATGGTCGTTGCATTGGATGGCGATCAAAAGATCAGCAATGGGCAAGCTGAAGAGGAACTGAAACATAACCAAAGCCACTAAGACCCGGCTCGTGCGTACGCTTGTTTTCCCCATATTTCTGTACGCTGCAGAGACGTAAACGCTGCGCTGCGAGAAATTGAGAAGAAGAAGATAGATGTTTTAGAGATGTAGCGCTGGTGAAGAATTCTTGGGGTATCTTGAAACGAGTTTCGGACGAATGTCTCTATCTAAGAACTCGGCATCACTAGGCATCATCAGCGTCTATTGGAATTAGTACAAGGTTGAATACTTAAGTTCTTTGGACACGTTTCGAGGAGGAAAAATGACTCCATAGAGCGTCTTGTCGTTCAGGGCAAAGTGGAAGGTACCAGAGCACATGGAAGGTTACCCATGCAATGGACCGAACAGATTATATCAATTTTTGGCGGCCCCCTGCTTGAGAGTACCAGGATTACTACAAATCAGTAAAGGTGGCAAGATTTCGTGAAGCGAGCAACATCGGCCCCATACAAAATATTGTCTGGGGCCGATGTTGTTCGCTTCACGAAATCTTACCACCTATACTGATTTGTAGTATCTTGGTTGCAATAACTACAAGATGACCACGACCGCTCTGCTAAGAGCGAAATTATCAAGAAGAAGATACTCTATACTTTAAATAAACAGTTTTAACAATAAAAATACTAAAAAAATGGTTAAGTGGACTTAAAACAAGATATAAAGTTCAAAAACTAAAACACGACTACAACCCGTTAGGTAAAAAATAGCCTGACACTCTTGCGATGCAGACAAATCGATTGATACTTCGCTTGTCGAAATCGGACCAGTTTAGTTTAAACACACATGTAACTTTGCCTCGTCGAAATGTGGTAAAAAAATAGGCTATAAAAGCCTGTGATACTCTATAAATGAAAACAAATAGATTGATACCTCGCTTGTAAAAATCGGACCAAGTTTTTAGTTTGAACACATAAACCTTATTTTGCTTCGCCAAAGTTGGGATTAAAATAAATAGATTAAAATAAATGCCTTTGACACGCTTTATGAGAATCAATAGATACCTTGCTTGTCAAAATCTGACCAATAGAGGCAACGTTATGGTGGAATATCCACATACATACGAGTAGATTCTTAATCTCATTATCCGTCTCTTGCTTCGCCTAGATGGGTAAAAAAACTCATATATGAATTCTCCAAAATAAAATACATTTTAGCGAATAAACACAATGCATTGCATAAGGAACACATTACCTAGGACAACTTGTTGATGGTGGTAACTTGCAATGCGTACTAATGTCGTCGTACGGCTTCGCCTTTTCTGTAGCAAAAGGCCAAGCCATTACAACAGCTGACATCGACACCATACTAAAGGACGGTAAAAATGTATTTGTTTAGTTATGTTATGCTATGTAATTTGTTACCAAACTGAACCCATATAAATCCATGTTTCGATATCTAATCAGAAGGATGAAAAATTAGAAACTTATTGAGGCAATGCCTCGTCTTAAACAAAGTTTATATTAAAACCAATGAACACCCCAATTATGATGATGAAAAATGTCACATGCCATCAGATGGCGCTTATGGACATCTCTGTAACGCAGAAATTGACCACCAGATTTGCGCTTTCCCTCCTTCAGCTGTGAGTAGAAAACAGCTTTAGGCAACCTGGTGTCATTCATACGCACGAGGTGCTCGCACCATCTCAGCTGGGGTTTTATGAGCATGGACTCTATGCCATTAAGCTTCGTTCTTCGTAGTACATCAGAGTTTGGTACTCAGTCCTGCCACTGAACATGAAGAATAGAGCATAAACATTTCATATGGAAAGTGTCTAGGAGCTTAATATCCCCTCTTTAGAGACACCATGTCTCGGTTGCATAAAGTAGAATATGTAGTACGACAACTTTATAGACAGCAATCTTTGTGTGTAACTTAAGATCATGCAATTTCCAAACTCTTCTACGAAGCTTACCAAAGGATACCGCCGCTTTTTTCGGCTTCTAGACGATTATCACCCCGGATAATGCTCCAAGATACCGAAAGGATGAAATTTCCTCAAGAGTTTTACCACCTAGAGATATCGGCGTTGGATCTGGTGCAGTTGTGCGTGCAGATTGTTTCAACAACTGGGTCTTAGATACACTTATAATGAGACCAAACCTTCGGCACGATTCGTCTAGTTAGTTTAAGTAAAATTGCAAGCTACTGACATCATAAGCCATCAAACAAACATCATCAGCATAAAGAGCATCCACGATAGAGAGCTCCTGTACCGATCGCTTAGCTCTAAATAGAGATTTCTTAGGCATATTTGTCCAGTGTAGTCATAGTAAGAGTTCCTCAGTACGTAAGCGAAGTAAACAGCAAAGAGAGTAGGGGCCATGACGCACCCTTGTTTGACGCCGCTGGTGACAGAAAATTGGTCTGTGAAGTCGTTCTCGTGTTATACTCTGGCCATCATACCATCATGAAATTGACGCACTAAAGTAACAAACTTCTCAGGACATCCAGCTTTTGCGAGAACGATCCAAAGAGCAGACCTAGGCACACGATCGAAAGCTTTCTCCAAGTCGACAAAACACATATTTAGTGGGCGATATTGTTCTAAGCACTTTTCCTGTAGCTGTTTAACGACGAAGATCGCATCAACCGTACCCGTTTGGACGAAAGCCACACTGGCTTTCAGGCAGAATCTGTTCAGCTAATACTCCTAACCGATGGTTTAAAATATGGGCCAGTACCTTGCCAGCTGCACTGAGTAGAGCAATACCTCTGCATGATCCACAGTCAGAAGTATCTCCCTTTCCTTTATATAACTTGCAGATTGTGGCATCTTTCCAATCTTGAGGTATCACCTCAGACTCCCAGATACGAATCAATAGCTCATATAATCTATATTGAACATGGGGTCCACCATATTTGTATAGTTCAGCTGGTAGACTATCTGAGCCCGCAGTCTTAACATTTTTAAGCCTATTTACAGCATAAAGGAACTCATCAAATGTAGGAGGTTCATCAAGCTCTGGAGATGTTAGTAGAGCTTGAAGGTCGTTAATATAGGTGAGATCCGCACCATGACTGGCTGGGTTTAAGACGTCACTAAAATGGTCAGCCCATCGACCCAGCACCTCACCGTGATCAGTTAGACGTGTTGATTTATCGCGTGAGTATATGGAGGAAGATTTTTTATATCGAGGACCAAAGATTGTTCTAAGGCATTCAAAAACATACCACTTTGATATATATATCGGCAAGATGTTGTAACACTACTGCTTTCATCACCCACCAACGATCTTTCAGTTCTCGCACTTTTGATTTGAGTTCACGCTGTATGATTTTTCGTTGCGTAACACTTGCAGTAACTACTTATTTAATATATTTAGACGACGACAGTAAAACAATGCCAAATGTCGGCTGTCGGCTTTACAACTCGCGGAGTTATTTATTGTGACAGTACATATATTTGTTAAAATTATTATTTTGGGTGTTCATTATTATTTACATATTACATCATAGCTGTTTTTATGTGAAACAGAGTAATCGACATTTCATTTTTCTTCATGGTTATTCTCTATTTTCCGTGATAAAAAGTATCCTATGTTGGTCTATGTTGTGTGCAGTATCTACAGTGCGATTAAAATAAAAAGAAGATTGAAAATCCGCCAAATAAAGCAACGTTTGTCAGAATTGGCAACATTTAAGATGTTACGTCATAACGTTACACAATACCTTGTCTGCCAATCGTCCTCCATGTCAGGCCCAACTCAGTGTGAATTTTAGGTGGACGTCCAACCTTGAATGAATACCGACAGCGGCTCCTAAAGTCAATGGATGCCAAGCCCTTGCCATGACTGCTTGAGATCTGTGACACATTTACTTATACCAAGTAATACCAACATTTGATCAAAATTCCTTTAGTCTTCAAAAAGTTTTTATCGATTGCCCGGCTTCTACTTATCGGATTCAGATACCAAGTACACCAGTTTTTAAGTCAAACCCTAAGCTATCCAACAGTGACACCCGCACCGCACTAAGTCCAGTAGTTTAACGTGGTGCGCGAACAAACATACAGACACACAGACACGATTTAAAAAATGTTATATTCTTGTTCAGTAGCTTATTTTAAGTACCCCAGACCATTTTTTTGTATTATCTTCTTTGTTCAGACTTTTTCGTTCTTATCGCTTTATTATAATTATAGATAGATATATTATAAGTATAGATATGTAATAAATGAGCGTAAGGGTGAATTTAGGTACTTATAATATGTGTGAATGTTACTTTCTATTCCTAATGCAATGAGATTTTAAATAAATCAGTATGAAAATCTTATTAAAACTGGTTGCATTGACTTCTATAATCTGACTGGGGTTATGGAAGTTCATGGTTATAGAGATGTCAGGCGATTACCCAGGAGATTTTCATTATTTATATTTTTACTTTTTCGGAAACAACAACATTAATTAGTTAACTGTTAAATGTAAAGGCATCAAAGTGGGGCAAGACAATTTGCGTAATCTGTTAAACTAAATTAAACTAATGTTGATTGCAGTGCGGGTAAGAAGAAAGGTAATATCATAGTACATTCGGATTATATATATACTGTGGTAATAGGGACACAGAATAGATTAAATGGTGTCAAACATAAAAAATAATGTTTGGACGAATGTATTTGACTAAATCACTTATATTTTTATTTTAAATAATATTATTATTGTTTGATATTTGTTCTAAAGCTACTTTAAATTGCATGTCAGTATGAAGTTAGTAACGAATCTAGTCCTATTCTTATTTGAATCGCAGTGTACATACAAAATGTTCATCAAAATTGGTCCAGCCAACGACGAATGGCGTAAAAACGGTCCAAACAAACAAACAGAGTTTCGCTTTTAACATAACTGTTTTTCCCATTGTCCCCCAGTGATGGACAAAAAGTGGGGGACAACGGGAATATACGTATTAGTGGGGATAGGGATTAATTCATGACAACACTTTATGTTATAAAATACATCGAACGCGTCTGTCTGTGTGCCCACAAATATCACAGATGGCCCTTAACCGTTTTTTTTTCGGTTTTCAACTAGCCGACGATTGATTCAAGAGAAAAGTTTTAAGGTATAATTTTTAAGTAATTCGTATAAATGTAGTCGAAAAGGGCGAATTTTCCCAACAAACTCGAAAAAATCTGCCGCTCGGCAGTTATTTGGGTACGCTGCTTATATAATAAGTGCTATATAAATGGATTAACTCAAAACTATTAACAAAAAACAAAAACGCGACACCATATTAAGTGTACCTATTAGAGAAAGCTCCAAATAAACGTTTATCCAGCAAGTAAACCAGCCCAAAGAGCAGACAACTTTCTTGTTAAAGTTTTTAAAAGCTTTTATTTAACTTCACTTGTATCTATCTATCTATGTATCTATGTATTTTGTCTGTCCTGGAATCTTGCAATTCAAATTTCGAGCACTTCCCGATTAGCTATCCGGCTGAAACATTCAGGTAGCTCACAATACGATGACAAAGCAATAAAAAAAAGTGCGAAAAGCAAAAAAAAATGAAAAAAAAAACAATGTTAAAAAATAAAAAGATTTTTATTTTTATTATTTTTTATTAGGCTCATTTCTTATTGGGTTATATTCAACCGCCAATAAGAATTTCTGTGTTTCAGTTTGAAGGGCAATATTTTCAGCGTAATTACTGGACAATTGACAACTAATGTCCTAAGGTCACAGAATAAATAATACGAGCCAATTCCAGTGACTCGCGTCATTTAAATCAAAGCTCTGGGTGGCACTGCAATTGCTATGGGCAGGTGGATGCTTACCATCAGGCGAGCGACCTGCTCGTCTCTTCACTCAAATAACTAAAACAAGGCACTTTGAACCACACTAGGTGAAGTATGCTCTAAAGTGTAAAATATATTTCTAACTGACTAGGAGAAAGTTTTCGGGTTTACATGTTTTTTTAAGCTTGAAACTTTTTTTTTTTTAATATTCAGTGTTAGTCCCATATAAATTTCATTAATATTATTAGCAATTTTTGGAAAAATATACGAGTATGTAATTTTTAAACTTTCGCAATTCGGACACCTTTCATTCATATTCGGACATTTAACGATAAATGCAACTTGAAGTTTTCAGCGCAATTAAGTTTAAATAAATAATTATATGATATTATGATGAAAAAAGTTATTATCATATCAAGTCAATCAAATTAGTAAAGCAATTAGGACGCCATTTATTAAAATTGTAGGTACGTAAATAAGTTTCATTTTGTTGAAGTTTCTGAAATCGTCGTGCCTATTTAATTTTCTATTCAGCTTACGTACCATGTCACATCAAAGCTGACAAATTACACTGCCTGATGTGCGAATTGTACGAAGATATTCGTGGAACTAATATCACTTGCTACGACACGGTTGTCAGGCTCACAGGCGTAATTGGAAAATCTTTATGTTGCTCTTATGTTTCAATATGAACCAAATTACGTGTCAGAGACGAGACATGCAGATAAGTTATTGAATAAAGGTACTAATAGAGGTACTATAGAACACTTCGTGGTGGAATAAATCGATTCAATTGGGCAGAAGCAATCGAATGTGAAGAAAGGTTACATTTTGTTCAAGGAGTAAACATATTTTAAAAAAAAACAGCTATAAATTGAAATCGGTACATCCGTTTGGAAACTAATGCTGATGTCGCATACCAAACTTCTTATAACACTTAAACTAATATTTTTGCATCGGGGGTCAAAGTAAGTAATGTTACAATGCAACACAACCGCATGTGTTGATTAAAAAGAAGTACATTAATTATTGGTAAATAGATTTAAACAGAGCTCTTTACTCTTTTTCACAAAAGATAAAGAGGCGTTTAACTCGCCCTGAATAAATGTGGTCGATGCTTGAATTCCACTTAAAACTTTGTGCGATTTTAATTTGCGCAAACGTATTTTGAAAGCCTTTAGGGTCCTTACATCGGTGATTTCTCGCTTCGTGAGTTCTTGAGAAATCTCTAACTCATAAAGCTCCAAGCAGTTGTTGGAAGAAATACGAGCGCTTAATAAATGTGCCGAATAACGAATATTGTTCGGTTCAGCGATTACCAAACTGACTGTTAGGCCGAACTATTCGGTTCCATTTAAATAGAACATATACTCGTAGGTAATAATTTGAAAACCGATATTTTTGAAGATGGCTGCCATAACTGTCATCACTCGCGCTGTCTTTACATATTAGTAAAAAAATAAATGATTTTCGTATGATTAGAATACCAATCAATTATTAGAAACAAAGCCAAATCTTCGTAAACTGGGGGGGGGGGGGGGGAGGAGGGGGGGACCTTAGCAAAAATGGGTTAAAGTTGGAGCTAATAAAACAATTTTGCTAAATTAATTATAATTTGATTGTCATTTATTTTCTCTTTGTTTGTGTTATCTGTGATTGAATGAATATATACATATTCGTTCACTATTATTCTAATTGTCACCATAAAAATTGACATAAATGTTAAATATGACTTGGTTGTCTTATATTCTTAGCTGGTTTTATTTTATAAATAAAAATGACTAAGTTGAATAATTTCGGCTCATACATTAATATTAATTCATTGGTTAATACTTGATATGTATGCTAAATATTTTAAACTATGTATAATTAATATTGTTTTTTTTTTATTACTATTCATTACTAGCTGTAGTTAGGTCGTAAAATGCCATAAGTTTAATATTCTGTTAATATTCGGCACATCAATAGAATATTTGGCCGAATACCGAACATACAACCATGCCAAATATGCCAAATACGAATAATTAACGAATATTTGGTGCGTCTCTAATAAAAATAATAGCGATAGTACTAGTAGTTAAAATAATCATTTTTGAATTAATTTCTATTGTTTTCTTTGATTAAAATTCCATTCACATTATCTTTGACCGCGTCATCTTTTATCACCAGAATTACCTGAGGGCAATGGTTTTTGAAACTAGTTTCACATTAATGAATAATTCCATGACAAATCGTGATTCCCGATGTCCTCCAAATAGTCAATCCCAAGTAGATAGATTTCCATAATTAAGTATACCTTTATTGAAAATTAATCATAAACTTGCACTTCTATTTACCAAGGACCAATAATCTTTTAATATATGAAAACAGCAACTACGTTTATTAGTGTGCTTCTTCCATAGCCTGTAAACTAAGGCACTCGATGCAAAGCGAATTAAATTACGCTTGTATTTTCTGTCCGCATGGCGAGAAAATATGGGTCACTTAGTCACAGCAGAAAAATTAACACAGTATTATATTATGTTAGCTATCTAATCAGGATAATTCTGATATTTTACCGAATCATATTATTTTCTTCATGTTCTTTCCGGTTTTGTCCAAGTATGGATGGAGAAATGCATGAAGGTAGAAATGCTTGAGAGCTTTAATTAATTATCTTGTGATTTAAACTTTTATCGTGGTCAGTATTTTTTAAATGTTATTTGTAGTTTGATAAAATAGCAGTCAGACTTGGACTCTGGCATGGTTAGTCGCTTTATGTTTCTTATCAAAGTGTTTTATATTTGTTAGGGATTTTCCTCAATTTTCTTTTCATATTGTACGATATGGTGGCCCGTGAGTTTCATTCACCAGTTTGTTTGGTCGTCGATAATGCACTATGTCCTTGGTACAAGGTGCGTTGTTACAGTCTAAGGTTCACAAAATAAAGTAATATAGAAGGCCTGCCAGATGTCCTTAGCCAATGTCCTCCCAGGGGGGAGGGAGGGTCGTGCCTAAACTGTTACCAGGTAGGGAAAGGCACTAATACCCGTCAATAATCACGACGTGTAGACAGAGTGTTTCTATGGCCTCCAAACATAATGTACAAAATCACTGACACTCCTTTAGAATTCCATCACAGTCGGCTTTAGCCGGAACAAGAACAGTCGCAAATTATATGCCGCTGGTCATCAAATTGTCCTACCATACCCGAGCAAAATAGTTTATCTCCGATTTGACATCAATGCCGAGCTGATCAGTCGGCCCGCACTGCGCGTATATCAATTCTGATCCAATATATGCACTATCTTCACTAATTCATACACGGGGATTGATTGATGGCATCCAACCCATCAAAAACTTCACTGCGCTACTTCGAAACACGTTTCACCTAATTTAATTTAATCTATGACGACTCATCGAATACTTATTTTATCTATACATCAATTTATCAAGAGACATTTCATCGATGGTTAATTTCACGTTAATACATTCCATCAGTCAGATATTTCTTCTAAACGTCAAGTATACAATTTATTTTTAAGCCAATCGTATTTTAATCCAAACTCTTTTTACACGACTGACCAAAACAAGGAGTGTTATTTTATTAGCATTCATGTATGTTTGTATGTGAGTTTCTTTATTCCACCATAACTTTATAATGCCGGAATAGATTTAGATGTATAGGGTTTTGTTAGAATCCTTACATCCCCCCGAGTAACATAAACTAATTTTTTTTTTGAAAAAATTTAATATGGCGGCAGTATGGCACCATTTTCAAACTCTAAAAAATATTTTTTCTTCGAAATTTACAATATGGGTATCAAATTGAAGGTCTTGAAAAGCCTATTTCAACAAAATATAATTAAATAATAATAATTAAGTACTAGTCTAGTAGTAAATTTTGACAGCTGTCATTCAAAAGAAAGATATCGATGAAATCTATCATTTCTGTAAATAAACTACTAGACTTGGATCAATAGTTTCAGAGATAAAGCCCTTTTAAGTTTAACAGCTGTCATATTAAACAAAGATATCGATAAGATCTATAACTCTAATAACGAAACTGCTAGTGTAGTATCCATAGTTAGAGTTATGGGGCCCTTTTAAGTTTAGCAGCTGTCATCCAAAACGAAGATATCGATGAGATCTATCACTTCTGTAAAAAAACTACTAGTCTAGGGTCAGTAGTTTCCAAGATAAAGCCCTTTTAAGTTTGACAACTGTCATCCAAAACGAAGATATTAATTAGTTCTATCACTTCTGTAACGAAAGTACTAGTCTAGAATCAATAGTTTCAGAGTTATAGCCCTTTTAAGTTTGACAGCTGTCTTCCAAAACGAAAATTTCGATGAGATGTAAAGATACTACTAGTCTAGGATCAATATTTACAGAGTTATAGCCTTTTTAAGTTTGTCAGCTGTCATTCAAAACGAAAATATTGATGAGATCTAAAACTTATGTAAAGAAACTACTAGTCTACTAGTTAATTTTGACAGCTGTCATTCAAAAGGAAGATATCGATGAGATCTATTATTTCTGTAAATAAACTACTAGACTTGGATCAATAGTTTCAGAGTTAAAGCCCTTTTAAGTTTGACAGCTGTCATCTAAAACAAAGATATCGATAAGATCTAAAACTTTAATAACGAAACTGCTAGTCTAGTATCCATAGTTACAGAGTTATGGCCCTTTTAAGTTTAACAGCTGTCATCCAAAACGAAGATATTAATTAGTTCTATCACTTCTGTAACGAAACTACTAGTCTAGGATGAATAGTTTCAGAGTAATAAACCTTTTAAGTTTGATAGCTGTCTTCCAAAACGAAAATATCGATGGAATCTACAACTAATGTAAAGATACTACTAGTCTAGGATCAATAGTTTCAGAGTTATAGCCTTTTAAAGTTTGACAGCTGTCATTCAGAATGAAGATATCGGTTAGATCTATAACTTATGTAACAAAACTACTAGTCTAGTATCAATATTTACAGAGTTATGGCCCTTTTAAGTTTGATAGCTGTCATACACAACGAAGATATCAATGAGATCTATCACTTCTGTAAAGATACTACTAGTCTAGGATCAATAGTTTCAGAGTTATGGCCCTTTTAAGTTTGATAGCTGTCATACACAACGAAGATATCAATGAGATCTATCACTTCTGTAAAGATACTACTAGTCTAGGATCAATAGTTTCAGAGTTATGGCCCTTTTAAGTTTGATAGCTGTCATACACAACGAACATATCAATGAGATCTATCACTTCTGTAAAGATACTACTAGTCTAGGATCAATAGTTTCAGAGTTATGGCCCTTTTAAGTTTGATAGCTGTCATACACAACGAAGATATCAATGAGATCTATCACTTCTGTAAAGAAACTACTAGTCTAGGATCAATAGTTTCAGAGTGTCGAGAAGATATCGATGAAGATGCTGATGAAACATTGCTCTATGCATTTCTGTTGCACACAATGGCATCTCAAAAACATGTTTTTAACTTTATGTTGGAATATTAAGATAGATTGTAGTGTAGTAGTGTACCTTTGATTTTATTTTCCTTAGTATGAATTGGTAGGTACTAATCATGTTTTTGTGTTCACAATGTACGAGACAATATGTTAGATTTTGATGTGATACCAATTTTATAGTACTGGGCTAATTACGAGTATAAAAGAAGCAGATACTGACGTTTAAAAATGATCGACAAATTCTTAAAATGCTAGAACCGGGCCTTAAATACGCAAGCGTTTTTTTTGTCGCATGAGTGAGTGGCAGTTTTTGTTAGTTTTTTAAATTTCTTAATAAGTTGGAAAAAACACCTGTCCCGTTAGTGTTTTTTGCGAACAATAGCTACGAGTATATCATTAGAGCTATATGAAAACAATGTATAATATCTATATGAAAACAATGTTTGTCCTTTTCAAAAAGTAATACAAACAAGCACAAATAAAAAATAAAAAAACCTTTCACCTTATTATTTTCGCTTTCAGGGATTAATAAGTCCGCAAAACCATATTTGTACCTGTTACAGGAAACTCAAAATAAACGTTGATTTGAAAGTTATCACAATGTTTTGAAGAGCGGATTTCAATTTCAATGTAAAGTTTTGTACAAAGAAATATTTAGAAGAACCCTTGCGAAGGCGGGTCACTATTGACTTATATTATGCTATGTTTGAGGTTCAGAGTCGTTTTTATAGCATATTAGTTACTATGCCTGGCATAGTAGTTACTATGCCAGGTTTAATATTAAAATGTTAAGCCCCTTTTATATTTCACAGGCATTCATTATTTGTGAGCATTCAGTTTGAGGTATAAGACAAGGGTCTGCGCAGCTCCTCCCCACCTTTGCGTATTCCCACTTTTGGGACAAAAGCTTTCTTCGCAGAGAGGAGAGAGAGAAAGATGGAGATAAAGAGAGAGAGAGAGAGAGAGAGAGAGAGAGAGAGAGAAAGAGAGATCGGAGTGACATCTATCTTGCTGGTCAGTGCATATTTACTAGTAATGAGGGTAAAATCAGGGTTAAAGTACCCCATCCCAAGTATTGGCACGTCATATAACACCGAATATTAAGACTTTGAAGTCATATTTAGTAGACTAAGTGAAATAAAACGTGTGGTTGGTTTATTTACTCTCATCGTCAACACTTGATTAAAACTAAGTATGGCTTATTTATTCTGTGGTATGGCTTCAAAGTCTTAATATTCAATGTTATGTGACATAATCAATATTTGCCAGTGCCAGTGGAGCTCCTTGGTTATTAATGTTAATTTTTAATAAGGTCACTAGATGGCGCTACTGTACCTACACCACTAGATTATAACAAAAAAATGTGCTTTAGTATTTCAAGCTGAAGTGTTCGTAGCGCTGTTGTTCTTTACTTCTTGTTTTGTATCCTTGAAAAAAGTATCGCAAACTACAGATTGTGACGATGTCAACCTTTTTCATCAACAAGAGCTTGGAGTCCCTTTGAGCTGGTAGACATACTCGAGGGACCTCCGATCATAATATTAAGATACGTCTATGTGAGACCTCAGTACTGGTTCTAACGTTTCGCTTTTTTTTCTTTTAATATTAATAAATAATAGTTTAAAAAAACTAAAAAACACGCTTTATACAGAAAACCAAACTAAAGAATAGAAAATAAATTTTAATAGTGTAAATAAGAAAGAAATGTTTTATTTAAAAAGAATCGTGAGGTGCATGGGTCATTTCGATAATATCTTAAAAAAGCAAGCATAATAATTAAAAAAACTAAAAAATAAATAATAGTCTAAAAAAAAAAAAAATTATTTTCTATTTTGTAATTTGGTTTTCTATATACACGCTTTATACATAACCGACCGTAACCGTTTGTAACCGACTCTATTGGACGCTATTTTGACCCACTTTAAACGGTCAGATTTCATTCAAATTTTGCACACCTGTCAAAGAACGATGACAATTCAATAATTAAAAAAAAACCCAAACTAAAACGTAGAAAATAAATAATAGTTTAAAAAAAAAAACTAATTTGTAGTTTGGTTTTCTGTATAAACCGTGTATAAATTTATTTTTTAGTTTTTTTAAACTATTATTTATTTTCTACGTTTTATTATGGGTTTTTTTTTTAATTATTGCATTGTCATCGGTCTTTGACAGGTGTGCAAAATTTGAATGAAATCTGACCGTTTAAAGTGGGTCAAAATAACGTCCAAAGGAGTCGGTTACAAACATACAAACATACAAACATACAAGTGAAGCTAATATAAAGCGTATAAAAACGAACTGTACTGAAAAAAGCTTATACATGTAGACATAGGTCTATAGACCAATCGGCTGAACCGATTTTGATAAAATTTGTCAAGGTAATAGTGTGCATCATGAAGAAAGACATAGCGCTATATATTTTTTACCCTTTTTCCAAGAAAAATGAGCGCGCTCGTACCAAGCCGCGTAGCGCAGCTATATAAGTATAAAATGTAGCAGAACCTGTCGCAGCGACATGTTTGTGACATAATAATTAATTTCCTAAAAAAAAAACAATATTGGATAAATCTTTAAAAAAACAAAAAACCATTTCTCAATAAATTGTTCGAAGTACGAAAACCGTTCAACGTGTCACCACAAGTTATTCTTCCAAAAATATTGTTCGTGTTAAATCTGTTTTTCTGACAAGAAACTTTCGTTACGGCTTTCCCCTATGAGAAAAAAGTAACGTCTGAGAATTGCCAAAGACGACGAAAATGTCCCCTTTTTGTAAGTACATGAAAATTACGAAAATTATTTCGCTTAACGGAACCATGCTTTGCTGCATACCGTCATTGTGAATACGGCTTTGAAAATGAACCACCATTTACACCGTATATGCAATTTTGAACATTTTAAAATTCGTTACTTAACTGTATCATTTATTGGAAATGCGAGAAAAGGATATGCCTACATAGGGTTAGAGCATCGCTGGGTAGTATTTTGACAATCTACAATCACTTTGTTTATATGCGGAAAATCGACATGTTTTTAGTGCTTTTAAACAATAAATAAATTATATGACTATAATAATAATAATAGATACTTCATTAGATTCCATCAATAAGTAACCAACAAAAAACAGCTCGCCTGATTTTTACACAACTGCCCAAAAAAGAAGTGTAAGGTTTTTAGGGTTCATGTAAGTACGTATGTATATATGTATGTATACAGGCTGTCCCGTAATGAGTGGATAATCCTGCAGGTACTTTTGGAGTAGAACAAGGCTGTTTAGAAAAAGAAAAAGCATACAATGGACCTATGATTTGTAAACTGGGAAAAATTGGTACCCTTGTTCACAGTTTTGGGGTTTCTTTTTGAATGTTTAGTTTGAGAATCTGTGGTTATAAAAAAAATTATAGGACCCTTGGTGGCCAAATTTTTTAAAAGCATGTCAGCTTTAAGAAGATTCTAAGCTGGTACTTTTCTGGTAATGTATCTTGTTTTTTTTCCTCGTCTGCTGGTACTCTTTATGTATTTTAGTATGCCTTCCTAACTTTTAAATGCCTGAATAGGTTTAGATGTATGGGGATGGGATATGTTTAGAATCCTTACATCATCCCGAGTGACAGTATTTTTTTGAAAATTTCGTGTATTGGCACTGCAGTTGTTAATAATCTTCTTAATTGCAGGTTAAATGAAACAGATGTTTTGATCAGTATTTCTTCGTGTGTATTTCTCTCTTTTGTAATTTTACAGAAAAGCTACGGGACTGCTCTCTTGTTCAGCCATAGTGGATATAAATTTTGAGCACACACTTCATATATCTAGGGTTGTGACACTCGCATAGTGATGTGGCAATTATAATCTATAACAGCAGTCGTGTTTTTATCTCTTAGCTGAAGTTGAATCATATTTTTTTATATATATCCCAGAATTGCTATGAAGAAGTCAACAACATTTTAGTCGACTAAATTTTAGCCGACTTCTACATAGCAATTTTGGGATTCATGAGCCGATTTGGGTGATCCTTGTTACCATAAAAAAATATTAAAAACAAATATTGAACTTGAATGATTGATGGATCTGGCCAAAGCAAAATTCCGGCATTTTGAGAAAAAATACCACCTAAGTATTTACTGGAGCTCTATTTATATCAAAATACCGGAATTTGGTTTTGTATTAAAACATACACATGTGACTGACGGCCCGTCCAGCAAGCTTCAGGAAATACGAGTTTTTGTGACAGTCTGGAGGACGTCCCAGTTTAAGCGAATAAACACAACGAGCTCCGGCATCCATAGAATTTCTCCGGTATTTAAAGTCTTGAGACAAAGCAGTTTTTTCATTATTCTGGCGCATAAGACAAGCGTCATGAATGACTGTGCCTTTGGGTACGCGGCAATTAGATGTGGTCTAATATACTTTACCTATAGACTAAAAATCCGACTGCGATTAAAACTAAAAAGGCGCAAACAAGCTTTAGTTCTTGTCTTTTAAATAATCAGATACATTCTTTAAATAGTATTTTTTGGCAAAATTGAGTTAAACTGATCGGATTTTATTTTCAAATCGATATATGCTAAGAGGGTTAGTAACAGAAAGGTGGAAATCCTAAAATAACTTGCAATGTGATTTGCATTATAGTGTCATAATATTTAGTCCGAATTAGAGCCAAATACACTTATGCATAATAGCTAATAGCTCTTACATGTCCTTAAGGATCATACTTGTTACAGGAAGTCACAACCCATTACTTAAATCATTTAGGTAATCTTCGCAAAACGCTACTAAAATTAAGCCTCTCATACGGGTTGCTATTCAAATATAATCTGTATGTTGAAAACAGTAAGAGCAACATGCAAATGTGTACGCTTCACGCTAGCTGTGGATATAAAATGCCCTGCGCTATTCTGTATCACAGTTGGAGGCAGCGGCAGCGGATTACATTTCCTGACGGCTTAAGTGACAAGAAAAAGAGGGCACTTCGGAATAGTTACTAGCATTCAGTTTGATTCCGAGTTTGTTCATCTTCACAGTTTTCCTCAGAGAGAGGAAAACAGAGAGAGAGAGTAAGGCACGTAACCCACGACACTGATTTGTAACTTGCACGAGGCGAGTAGAAGAAATCTACTATTCCTTACCTAAGCAGTATTTATAACTCATAATGCCTGAACTGTCCTTCTGCTTAGCAAAGATATCCCCATTTCCTTCCACTATTTGGTCCTCCAACCCTCTACCATCTCTCCTAAAAAGCGTTGAGTTAACGCTATCGCTACCTGGACCTATCGATCTATTTACTTCAAAAGACATTGCAAATCAGCAGTAACCTTTCTGGTTTATAAATTCACTATTTTCTATGAAAACTCCCACACTTTCTCGAAAGATTTGAATTCAGAACGGCAGTCATGCGGTCATTCAAGCGCCATACAGTTGATGAAAAGGTATATTAGGCGGTGTCAATCACGTGGCAATATCATAGAATTGATCATTTGGTTCATTTGGTCAGGAAATGGTTGGCCACATCATGAAAAACATGTATTTCGTAAAATTATCGGACATAGGTATTATGAAATGGTTTGACCAGATCAATGAATAATCAGCATTGGACGATATAAAAAGCTAAACGCACTAAAAAGAAAAGAAAGAAGAAAGAAAGAAAAAAAAATTGAATTTTTTATGTTTAGTTGGCCATGTCATGAAATAGAATCATTTGATGAAAATATCGACCAAATCAAAGTTATCATTTCTATGATATGGCTGCGACATAGACACCACAACTGGGGGCCAAAATGTATAAAAAGAAGTGAGGCGATTTCCCTGGCTAGCAAATTACAGAGAGGACTACTTTGGTGTTTGTACAAACTCTTACCAAGGAAGCACAGCTCTGTCGCAGGTACCACAGATGGTGCCTCGCCGTCTTAGTCCAGTAATGGCGAAACAATTAATAGCAAGTTGGTGGGGTTCACTCTGGAGCACTCTGATGGTCTGTTGTTAGTTAAGAGTTTTTATCTCGTTTGCATAATAAATCTCCTAATATTTGGCAAAAGCCATCAGGGTATTTGATAAGAGATCTATTTATGGCTCGCTGCCTATAAATTGTACCCATCATTATTAAGGAACCAGAGCTCCGCTGTTTCGCAGATTACCATTGTCTGCTTCTACAATATTTGACTTTACATAAGTTTTTCTTTCGTTAATCTAGGAGTATTAAATCTGAATGTATCCGCTGCGAATATTATATTATATGAAATGCAACAATGGCAGGATAACTATTCCCGATTTTTGAGGTACTTTTATCGATTGTTTATCTATTCAATAGCTGAATCAGACCAAAAAATTAAATCTGAGTCTAAATCTAATTTTCTTATTAGATCTGAATCTTTCTTTTCTTTATAATCACTTTTGATTAATTTCAATACGGATCAAAATAGTGTGACACCTTTTGAATGATTTTGGGGCTATGTACCTACACTACAAAAAATAACGTCACTGAATTCTGACCCTTATTGATATTAATTAGATTTAGTCGGTTTCAGCTATTGAATAAGATACATCGATAAAAAGACCTCAGAAATCTGGCGTAAGTAAATCAGGTCAAATTTTCTATAACAACCTTTAAGACGGATTTACGTACAATACAAAAATATAATACTTGCTTACTTGTTATTGTTGGGTAGTGCTGGCCTGACCAGTGGTGTCTGAGTTTATCAGGCCACCCAAGGGCCTCTAACATGGCTAAAGGAGAGCTATTCATCAAAAACAGCCGGGTCTGACATCGATATAGAGCACGGAGCGAAGTAAATCAGCAAATAGCTTGGATAAGTAATTGTTAATAAGCTGAGAACCGAACTCAGTATTGTTGGTTTCTATAGCGCACTAGTATACCGCTCGGCTAACATAGCTCTAAATATATAATTAAAGCATGAAAGGGTTTCTTTCGCAAAGATAATAAAATTGATTTAAGTAATTTATGACATGATTGACAGAAATTAAAATTAAAACTATTAACATTAAAAGTGTTTAATATTTGATTTTATATTATGGTACCAAATTTAAGAAAATACTAGTGATACTACATACTATTAATAAGCGAGCTATAAATCAATTCCGGCTCCTGACCTAACAAATCACCCAAACATATGGAACTGAAACAACCAAATTATACTGTTGTATTACCTCTAAAGTCATATTACACTTTCAAAAAATAATGCCATAAATATAGGAAACAAAAAAGCTCCAAACAACTTATATGCAAAAATGGGAATATGAACGGAATATTTTCGTTTACTTATATACTGTAGTACTGATGTGTTCGCAGAAAGTTTCACAATATATCATGTTTTATGCTTATTGTTCGAACGTCTGATATAACGAGCTACTGTTGGAGGTTATGTTAATATTATTATGGAATTATGAGAATGTTTATCTGTATGCGCGCTTGAGAAGTGCGGTTGGTGGGAGGGAGCATCGGTAGAGGGAAATGATAGAACGAAATACTTATTTTTGCTTAAAGTAACTACACTTTACACACGAAAAACACACACAAAATTCTGGTTGACTTATAAGACCTTAAGACGTAGATAGTTCATTCGTGTTGGGGTAGAGAGGCCCCTCTAGTTAACAAAAGATAAATTAAAATCTTAAAAAAGAGTAATGAAAAATCCACTTTTAATTAAAAACATTTCGGAGGTATAAATTCCCAATTCAGCTACTAGTCAAATAATTGGTAGTCTACAAATAAACTCCAGTAATGAAAAACAATCGGTATAGATAAATATCATCCTCTACCAAATATTTACAAAAGTTTGTAAAACTAAAGCGTAAAACTTTAATAATTTTCAAAAATCAATCGGAATGATTTTCGAAACATCCTCACAAATCTAATTACAAATATTTTCAGCAAACTAAATTGAGAGCTCAGCATTCTGATGAAGATATTAATGTTTATTAAAATTGTTTCAGTTGTTCCCAGTTAATTATAACAATATTTGCGTGGTAACTACAAAACCCAAACGGATTAAGTTCTCTTGTGTTGATCAGTTATTTCTGAACAGAAGCACCTACAACTTTAATTTTAGTTGCAGTTAATGTTAAGACCGTTAACAATTCACTTGACATAATATTGTCATTTTGTATTGCCTACTAAGCGGAATCCATCCAAAACAATGAGCTCCATCGCTCCTTGATTCGGAAGATAAGTTAATCCTGTGCTCCCGGCTTTTATTTTTTATGTCTGAGGCCCTCGGGTGGCCTGACAATCTCTGACACCATAGCTCAACTTTAGATAGAAGTAATACTTCTATAAAAATCGAAAGCTTATATGCTTTTGTTCTCGGCGTTACCTGCGTTCCGATTCTTGTTCGCACTCCAGCACCAGTTTTAGAACCGTGTTAAAAAATCACCACTCGTTGCTATGTACTCGTATGTACCTATGAAAGTATATTTTTACATGCTGTTTTGTTAACTACCAAGCACCATCTCACCTCATCTTAAACCGTCAAGCAGTGACAAAATATATATCTGTATTCTGTTTTGAAGGGGCAATTTTTCCAGCGCAGTGCAGTGCCGCTGAAGATTTTGATATCTAAAGTTATGGATGGCACTGGAACTTTTATGCTTAGGTGTAACGCTTACTATTACGTGATCAACCTGCTCGTCACATCTTCTCATCGTCATATAAAAAAGCATTAGCTACAGTATAATGAATATTCCTTCCTAGTTTGTAATGTTACCACAAAATTTAATGATCCATATTTTTAAATTGAAATATTTCGTAATTCCCGTACAAAAGATTTTATGAGTTTATTTTATCACGTTTTTATTAAGTCACTTTCTTGTTCTTTCTTGTATGTATACTCACAACTCAAATATAATACATTTAAAAACTAGTGGCTCTTTGAGCTGTAGAACTCACAAACACTAACTTTTTAGCAAATAATCTAGCAGTACACAGTAGCGCCATCTACCTTATTGTTAAAATAACATTAAGTTAACAGTTAACAATAACAAGGTGCTCTATAAATCCCTACCTAGTAGGTAAAGGGCTGATTCTACTGGAAGAAACCTAAAAGCGAGCAATTTACTTCATTTTGAGGTTTACTGCTCATCACGCCGAAGATCCTAATCAGATCTTCACCGATTTTTATGAGACCAACTTAAAAATACTACTTTCAAATAAAAAAGAACCATCAAAATCGGATCTAATAAGGCGGAGTTATTTAATAGCCCCCCTTTTTCCCCCTTTTTGAGGATTAACCCCCCCAATCAAAAGAGATCAAAAGAGAAAATTCGCTCGAGCTTCGCGCTCACTCGGTCAAAAAAGTTTAAGGTAAGTTTTTTATCCACATTTGCTGCGGATCTAGAGGAACCATTAACACTACACCTAGCAAGCGCGTATCACAAGCAAGCACGATCTCAATTTTCACCTCACTATTTACAAAGCCAAAAAACCGACGGCCTCAAAAGAGTAATACGTGCAAAAGTCGATACTCGACTTGACGTCTTGCTAAGAAACGCAATTTTTCACCTAAAATATTATTTTTCTCGTTACACGTTGTTCTTTTTATACGGCGATGTGTGAATTTAGGTTGTTGCTATGTGAGATGATTTTTAAGGAGGCAAATATGTGTAACATCAAGACATAAAATAAACTCGAACCAGGAAAAAAACCCGATTGAGAATGGTCATTCAAAATGAAAAATCCGATTGAGAATGGTCATTCAAAATGAAAAACCCGATTGAGAATGGTCATTCAAAATGAAAAACCCGATTGAGAATGGTAATTCAAAATGAAATATGATAAGAGGAAACTAAAGATGATTATGCCTATGCAATGATACCCCTCCTAACATAGGTAGTAGACTCTTTCTTTTTTCTTTTGTAAAATATTGCGTCTGGTTATCGCATTATTGAATTTTGATTAATGTGATGTTTTAGTGACACTTGCAAAATTAAGACAAATTTATTGACGTAACAATCGAAATCGGTCCAAGCGATTGGTCTATTTCAAAGAAAAAAAAATTGTGACACTTACTAGGTCTATTTAGTGCCACAAAGGAACATACATACATACATAGAGTGATAAACCCAATAACCTCCGCTCAATCGGGTAAAAAGTCATCAAGCTGAAAATATTTGCAAGATCCCGCTAAGAGTAGTGTGCAAACATTTCTGTTCCTGTTTGAGGTTTACTGTATCCAGCAAAATTACAGGATGTGACGTCAACACCGATATCTCGGGTGAGGAGCGTAATGCAATACCGTGCAGGGTTTTGGAATTCAAGTTCTGGGTGACACAGAACCAAGCGACCTGATCGTCTCGTCACTGTTCTTAATGCATTATGTGCTGTTTGCCAAAATAAGAGGTAGCCATTGTACCTATATAATCTAAGTGTTTTCCTATGTCTGTATCTTTTTATATTCTTGTTGTCAATGAATAGTTAATCAATCTATCTATCTTTCTATCTATTAATCAATGTGACGACCGATACTGAAATATGAAAAAAACTAGCTACTTGCCCCCGCTTTGCACGGGTAAGGTAAGGGTTTCACTAAATATTTCTATAGACAAAATTTCGGTTCTACCATAGTAATAGATTGACTAATTTGAACAAAAAACGTTTATTATACTTAACTATAATATTTAGACATATAGCTTCCTGGTTATATTTTTGGGAGATGATGAGTACGTATTATCAATCGTTATCGCTGCGCACGCCAATTATTGACTGATACAGGGAAACTAGCTTTCCCACCCCGCCACTTCGTCCGCGCGGACTACTGTTTATTGCTAAAAAATAGCATCCTTCGATCTTCTAACATCAGATTTAAGCCTTTAGAAGTCAACTGCTGAACAAAGGCCTTCCCCAAAGAGCGCCATGACGAGCGATCCTGTGCCACCTCCATCCACCAACTTCCTGCGATGGATACAATGTCGTCGGTCCATCGTGTGGGTCTCCCCTGTGGGGGTCTTTTAAGAAGTATCTTAGTTGTTTTTTAGTAAAAAACCGATGCAAAAGTAGAATACTAACGCTCTTGATGTTTTTTGACAGACTTGTTATTTGGTTTTCATGGCAACCGTTCCTTACAGCGAGTAATCAAGATTTTACAGTTTTTCTGTAAAAACTTTCAATTTTCCGTGATAAAAAGTATTCCTTCTTTTATTCTAGGGTATACCCTCTCTCCATTTCAAATTTTATCAAAATCCGACCACCCGTTACCGCGTTCAAGCTCCCCAAACAAATAAACAAACATACATACATACAAACAAACAAATAGACAACGTTTCAATTTTATATATTTGTATGGATTATTGATATCTTGCGTTACATTATTGCAATCTTCGTAAGGACCCTATGTTACTCGCTGATGTCACTATGTCGCTAGCTTTCTGTAGTTAAAAGATTTTTTTAAATAGGTCAGTGTTTTTTTAGTTTCCCAATTTCAAACAAACACACATTCAAACATACGAAAAAACAAATATTTCCTGTTTATAATATTATTGTAGATAATACAAGCTAATTAACCTACTAAGCAAGTATATTTTTTTTTTGGATTGTAGCTTTAATAGATAGGTAGGGACTAAATAAACAACTAAAATATTGTAAATGCGAAAGTAAGTGTGTAATGTAGCTATTAGCTGATAACTGAATAGATTTTGATGAAATTTAGATCCTGGAATTACACAGGATATATTTTATTATTGTCATCGCGTTTGAACCTATGGGGTGCAGACCGGTGAAAGTTTCCCATTCTAAAAACATTAATTTGTTCTCGTTTTACCCGTCTATGGTGAAGCAGGGGAAGGGTAAGGAGTTTCACAGACTATGTATGTATGTATGTATATATGCAGATGTTCCACCATAGCGTCGCCTCTATTGTTCCAGTTTTGACAAGCAAGGCATCAATCGATTTGTCTACATTTATGGTGTATCATAGGCTATTTTTAACGAACCGTAGTCGGGTTAGTTTTTAAACTTATATCTTGTTAATGTAATATTTTTCCTTGAACGGAATGTAGCCTCAAAGCAACATAGTGAAACTTTGCAGTCTTGAAAGCAATATTTAGCTAGTATGTTCCATGTTAGTGCAAGAGAAATGGAACGCTTTGACTTTAACGAAGATTCAGGAACGTGAGTGTGTTCAAGCATCGTCACTCTCGTCGATGAGGCTACGATCGCAAGCTTATTACAACGTATTTCAAATCAAAAAAATATTTTTCCAAGAAAAAAACACTTCATAATAAGAATGTTATTTCGAAAACAACCACTAAAAATAATAAAATAATTACAATTGAGCCAGAACAGTATCACTTTTTCGAAATTACCAACGTAAAAATAATGCATAAATACAACATAAGACAAGAAAGAGTTTTTCGAAGGCGGTGCCAAGCCGAGTCATAATTGGTTTGAGCTTATTCAAAAATATATTGTCTTAAACTGCTTGACAAGCTATATAAAATAATAAGCTTTTAAATTAATTATCTACAAAAACTTTATCATTTACTAGATTGCTGTATTCGCGTCAATCGGTTTGTGAACGTGTGAAAGTCAAAATCCGCTCGTGTGAGTCTCTTGTTTTTTCTCTTCTGCGTTTCGTGTTTTGTATGAGGGTGTAATTTCGAAAAAGTGATACTGTTCTGGCTCAATTGTAATTATTTTATTCTTTTTAGTGGTTGTTTACAAAATAACATTTTTATTATGAAGTCGATTTAATTTTTTTTGGAAAAATATTTTATTTTTTGATTTTTAGTGGCCTAAGCAAACATCGGAAAGAATATTTGCCAAGTAAATAGTAGACACTCATTTACTTTCGACTCAAAGCGTTGGTAAATTAAAACCAAGGATGAATAAAACCTACCTATATAACAACTGAATTAGTTTTGACCATTTTCCATCATTTTGTTGTTGCGTTCCTGTGACTACCTTCCGGCTCCATCATCAGACCCTGAAAACCACATGACACCAGAGAACTCATCAAGAAAAACCAAATGAGCCCAAACTCGAAGGGGTTCCAACATTTTGTTTGTTGAGTTCCTGTGACTACCTTCCAGCTCCATCATCCCTGGATACCACATAAAACCAGAGAACTCATCAAGACAAACCAAATGAGAACAAACTCGAAAGGGTTCCATTATTTTGTTGTTGAGTTCCTGTGACTACCTTCCGGCTCCATCATCAGACACTGGATAATTTTAACCTTTGATGACCTATTGTCTGACAGTAAGTAACTTTATTTTAAAGCTCAGTATTATGTAACAAAGGTGTACTTAGTGTACGTATTATAGTTATGTTTTACACGTAAACAAGATCTCACCTTTATCGATAATTATAATCGTTACAAACTACCTCACCACTTATTCCTTGCCTGCGATGAATAGGTACAGTCGCCCGTTAACGGTGTGCGCGCGCCACTCGTCGCTGCCGCGCGCCATACTCGCCCGTATTATCTAGTGATATGAAGAGTGGACATGGCGTGCGTGACACGTAGCGGCGCGCACTCTCCTTTCGAGGGATAGTCAACATGCATAACAAAGTTCTTGCTGCTAACTGCCTATTGCTGTGCGCTTTGCGCTTGCACTTTATTTTTGTTTACCGCCCTAGGTGTATTATTTATTTTCAATTCAAGCCAATTAATGTATTGTTGTAACTAAAACGTGCATAAGTAATTAGTAAGCATAATAGGTACATTACATTATATTTGATTTGAACAATTATAAGATATACATACCATGCATATAGATTTATGAAAGCTATGTAGTAGCTTGTAAAATGAAATAATAACATTATTATTTGTCTTCTCTAGGAAATACTTACACTGGAAATGTACAATACTTTTTCTTCATGGTTAATAAAGATAATTTGAAAATAAAAATATATGTGTTTTACAGATTAGCCATATTTAAATAACTATTTTTCTTTTTTTTAATGTGTTTCTCTTTTCTACCTTAATGTAAATCATATTAAGCAATTGGTGGTTGAATTGTCATCGAAGTTAGTGTTTTAACACTTCTGTAATCTAACGCATCAAAATTAAAATACGTATGCGGATCTGGTGTACCGATCACTGTTGTATTTTGTACATACTGCACATTGATGGATCTTTTAAAAGATCCATCAATAGGTACTCCAGCAGCTCCAGAAAATATCACTACCTGAAATCGACAGCGCATCACTTTTTCAACGCGGAAACGTTCTCCAACTATTCAAACTTACTCGAGAACAAATATCGTAGATCATCAGATGAGGAGGCCGTCAATATGTATAATTAATGACTCGTTAGCGTATAACGCCGACCATCCGTCGGGATTACGAGTTATGTAGTAGGGTGAAAGCAATGAAAGCCAAGAGTGGCTTTAGGGAAGTAAAGATCTACCTACTGACTGTGCTGAAATCAAGCTTTTGGTTCATTACGTTTGTTTAAAGCTCTAAAGCTAACACAAGAATAAAAATATCGTAGAATCTATCATCTGTAGAGGCAGTCGATATGTATAACTAATCAGTAGCGCATAATGCGGGCTTTCCATCGGGTCTACGCGTTAGTACATACAAAATATCCACACCAATATGTAAAAGAGAAACGTTGTCTGTTTTTTTGTTTGGGGAGTTTTCACGCGATAATGGCTGGATCGATTTTGATGAAATTTGAAAAGGAGAAAGGTTATACTTTGGAATAACACATAGGATACTTTAATTATTTACTGTTAGAATGTGCAATATGATACACATTATGGTAAAATACAAAGAAAAAATATTTTAATCGCATTTGAAAATGGAGCCGTAATGCACAATGATTGTCTTTTTTTTTTCAAAAATTAATACAGCCTATGTTACTATAACGATTCTAACAATACCCCATACGTCTAATGGCTAGTTCCTATATCTTAAAACGAACCGTCCACTATCCATAGGCTTTTGACATAAACGCCATATAAAAAACGTCTAAAAGTAACGTGAAGTCTTTCATTTTTATAGGAATGGAGGGTTAATCTGTTCAGGCATTTATAAGTTATAGTGGAATAAAGAAACTCACACACATACAAACATACATGAATCCTAAAAATATTACACTCCTTTTTTGGGCAGTCGTTTACAAATATGAAATATTCTATTCTAAATATTACTTTTCACAAAAATCTATGAAATCTTCGCCTCTACCAAATATCAAACTTCATAATACCTACATAACCGAAAGTCCTCCATTTTAATAAGAACAATTTAATGGCATCGTTGAGGCAAAAGGATTTTGTATATGGGCCATTAATGAATTTCGCTCAGAACCGCCCGAAATGCTTTCGAACCTCAATTTGTCAGGCATTTCATATTAAACTGCCATCGTCTTCTTTGTTCCAATTTTGTATTGAATTGTTACAGTAGAACTATGTGACCTACTCTTATTTCAAACATAGTCGAGGTATCAATTTTAATTACATACATTTTAGTCTAGTTATAAAAGGTTCTGAAGTCGAACAAGGGAGCCATTAGATATGTCATGTCCATCCCTTTTCCGTCTGTGTGCGATTGTAATTTTTAGGGTTCCAGTCAATCAAGGAACCCTTAGAGTTTCGTCTTGTCTGTCTGTCTGTCTGTCTGTCTGTCTGTCTGTCTGTCTGTCTGTCTGTCTGACTGTCTGTCTGTATGTATGTCACATCCATATATTTCAGAAATTTTTGGCACTTTACATATAGCTAGATACTTATAACCACTACATAGTTGTAAAAAAATGAGCATTTACAAAATATTTGGCACTAATGTGATCTTTTCGTTACATGTCTTACCCTCTAACACATATTATACAAAACAAACTATGTCACTTAACGCATCTCAACATATCAACTAATTAAATTATCACGGCCACCTAGAGTTTCCTAATTTACGAGATATTAGCCGACCAAGATAACTCATTGTTTTGCTCGCGTCAACTCAAATTCCACAATGAGATACATAATCCAACCGTTACAACAACGTATAACTTACGTTACCATACGTTCCACTCCCGTTGTCCCCAACGAGGGCAAAAACGTCCAATTTTTGAAAACAGACCGAACGCTAAATTAATTTATATATCTACCATTATTTTTGCACATGCAGGATTTTTAGCAGCAGCCAAGATACGAAAGTGTTCGACTATTTTTAGCATATTTCAAACTATACGCCACAGATGAAAATCAACACTAGCTAGAATGCTGAGAATTTTCCTGCTGAAAACCATTGGGTGGAAATCTTCCAATATCTCCCTGCTAACAACTTCAACTGTATCAACTTTAATAATATTATTGAGTACGTTACGTTTCTGCCTGTATGGAGGTCACGCACCTGTCGAAAGAGATTTTTCTCTATTGAATAAAATATGGACATATGAAAAAACACAGTGTCACATTTGATTACCAAGACTAACAACATCATAATAACATGTAGTGAGTTCTATTACTACTTGAAAACTAGACAAGATATTTTGAAACGGATTTATTCCACAGACAAATACAAAACAACTCCTTAGAAATCAAAAGTCGCTGGCTCAGTAACTCTACTAATATGTACAAAAAAAAGTTATTCATTTCTAATAAACGCTAGTAAAATACCAAAAAGTTGCTTAGAAGCATTGAGATATATATATGTTAATACATATAAGTCAATGTTAAGAAGTCATGTGACTAAGGTTTATAGTAACGCAACTAATAGAATATATTTTATTATATTCAGTCTGGTTTGTCCCACTGCAGGGCAAAAGTCTCCCTACTCTCCTTCCATGAATCATGGTCTAGGGCTTTGACTTGCCAGTCCGTCCAATAGGAGTCCAGTTCATCCCGCAATCTCCTTCCGGGCCTGTCACGACGTTGTTGTGACGTTGTTGTGTCGATGTGGCAGATGTGCCCCCCCCCCCCCCCCCCCCCCATATAAATATACACGTTCTAAAAAAATATGTATTGTGTTATATTCATTTTCTTTTAAGCGATAGTAAAAAAACTAAAAGTTTTGTTAATAAATAACTCCGCTAGTGTTCTGCTCGCTGTAACGAAAAAATTTAAATGGTCACATTACGTATAACCTTAAAATACTGGACTGCAATGCTATTTTCACAGTCCGGTAGCGGTTATGGCTACGTATGTCTATAGTTCGATACACACCGCAGAGCTGTTTGGCAATATATAGTCAGGCAGTTTGAGTCGGTTACAAACATACAAACATACAAAAATACAAAAATACAAACATACAAACATACAAACATACAAACATACAAACATACAAACATACAAACATACAATCATACAATCATACAAACATACAATCATACAAACATACAAACATACAAACATACAAACATACAAACATACAAACATACAAACATACAAACATACAAACATACAAACATACAAACATACAAACATACAAACATACAAACATACAAACATACAAACATACAAACATACAAACATACAAACATACAAACATACAAACATACAAACATACAAACATACAAACATGCAAACATACAAGTGAAGCTAATATAAAGCGTATAAAAAAACACCTTACCTTCTCAAAAGGGTAAAAACAAATTAAGCTAACCTGCTTGAACGGGATTCGGTAATTTTTAATCATTATTGAATCGTCATTTATTATATTAGGGCCCGGTTACTACGTAACTTGGTTCTAAAGCTGCTACTTTGCGTGAGTTAACTCCGTGATCTTGGTTCCTAATAAATTAGCAAAGTTCCTTTGATTGGCATCACTACATATTATCAAATAAAGTCACCGAACAAGCCTGTCTGTATGTCTGTCCACAGACATCTCAGAAAATACGTAACTGGTTTTGTTCCGGTTTTCACCTAGGCGTTCGTTGGTTAATTCAAGATAATTATTTTAAATTATAATTCATAAGTATGTTGTATACTCGTATATTTAGTTGATGTAGGGCAAGTTTTATGAACAGAATCAAAAAAAACTGCCATTCCGGTAGAGGTTTTTTGAATACGCTGCGTATACCGTAAGTGCTATGTAAAAATGTTGAACGAAAGAATTGAAAGTTGTATGAGACTTTGACTTTGGGATGTATGGGAGCGAAAAATGATCTTACTGCTCCAAGCCAACCCCACGTGTACACGGTCTTCCTGTTGGATAACAAACGAGGCTCTGGCAAACAAGAGATGGTGCTATAAAAATCCTAAAAACAAGCGTAGCCAAATGACACAAGCCGGTGACGGGCAGTAGCGTCACTGGTGCAAAAACGTGACGATTATGGGAAAACCTATATGAACGGCACAAATATAAAATGGTCCCCAGTTCCCGGCCGCCCTGCTAGTCCTGACCAAGGTGGCGGTCAAGAAAATGGCAGGGCAGGGGGTGCGAAGAATCCTCGGGCTACCGTAGGCCACCCCAAACAAAAACAAATGACCCTGGCTACGTACAACGGATGAACGATTAGGCTTGACGAGCACATGGCGCAACTCGAGACGGAACTTACGAAGATAAGGTGGCACATTCTAGGGTTAAGTGAAGTCCGAAGAGAGGGGGGAATACCGTCAGCCTGGAATTGGGACACCTATTCTACTTCCGAGAGGGTGATCAGCAATCTCAGGGTGGCGTGGGGTTCCTCGTCAATAAAGTCCTCATTGATAATGTTGTAGAAATACAACGACACCCCAACACAGATAGAGGCGCTAATAGGCGGAAGGCCGAATTGGCCGTTATATGTTAGAAGACGAACGCGGGAGCGGAACAGCAAGCTCCCGCCTTTATCATCGTATTTTTTTAGCCATAAAAATGTTTCTGTGTCAACAACCTCAGAGAAAGATTTTTAAGGCCATCAATGCCATGTCGGGTCACCACTAAAGGTTGTCAATACAGATAGGTTATCAAGAAATCACGCATATAGGAAAGATAAGGAATCATGCATAATACGGGTAAATATTAGAGTATAGCACATGGAGTGGAGTTTCCTACACAAAAAAATACCCAAGAAAAATGTTGTGGTCAGTTACATTTTGGAATTCATAATACGCGCGTAATTTCTATTGAATACCCAAACTCAAACACTATGGAACGTTGTGTAGATGTATATATTCGAAAAACGCTGCGGCGTGGCGTGGGTGCGAAAGGACCACGGTCGTGTGTAGCCAATCTTATGTTTTATACAAATAAATAAGAATCTACCGTGTTAATCTTAGCTACCCGTGCGAAGACGGGATGGGTCACTTGTTATTTTTAAATGTGTATACTTTTCTAATAGGTACGTATTTTTGAAGATGTGAGTCATACTGTAGCTACTAAACTTCTACGATTAATATTAATACTTTAGTCAATTCAATACTACTACTAACTGCTACTCCACCGTTTTGCAGTTTCTATACTGTTATACTTATAATAAAGCAGTAAGTAACAAAACGTCTATAGAAAAATGTTTTACTAGGGGATTTCAAATAACCTAACTGCTCATAAAAACCTTTTTTTTAAATTGTATGTGTCTGTATGTTCTTGCATTACATATACACAAGTCCCGAAATCAGAAACAATAGCTAAGACGAATAGCAAAACGTCGAGAACGACGTAATGAAACAACTGCATGCGTACCAAAAAATACTGTGGATAGAAAAGTATACTACTTAGACAAGTAACTGAACAGAAATTTCAGAAATTTCAGAATCCTTGAAAGAAAACACGAACTACCGCATAAAAATAACTTGCTGTTCTCGTTATTTTCAGCGAAAGCAACTTTTTTTAAAATTATAATTTAGCTACCCTATTAAAGTAAACAAATAACCGAACACTTTTTTTTGAGTTTTGTGTTTTGAGATATCAATATAAAAAGACAAAATTTATCTAAAATCGACTATCGAGCTGCATCACCTCTTTCACTCACACTGCACATGGACGAGCAGGACAAACATTCGAGAGCCTACTCCGCCTTAAATGTGTTTTTCACTATCAGATTGCTTAGGTTTTGATCAAAAATCTGGTGTATTTTTTTATCTAAATCCGACGATTAATGTCTTGTAATTTATATGTACTTTTGGTCCTGGAATAACTCATAGGTTTTTTTCAACCGAGAGAAACAATATTTTACAAAATTAAAGATCGTCGTGTTCATCAATTAATCTTCCATTAACAGCACTAAACTGAGATTCACGTATAATAATGGAGATGGCAAATCGTCGGGCACTCTTAAACTTTGAATGGACAGTCAACATTACACTTAAGTAGATTCTAAGTACATTAGATCTTAACAATTCGCTAAAAGACGATCGCTACAGTAACTAACGGTGTTTTACGAACACTTTAGTTAGTGACAATAGGTTCGTATAGAACTTCAAAGCCTACCTTAAAAGAACAGCAAACATTTTATTTCAGTTATTTTTACCCGACTACAGCAAAGCAAGGGAATGGTAATGAGTTTAACAGTCTATGTATGTATGTATCTACATATATGCTTATGTGGTGAACTTGTAACATCAGGGTGACTTCGTCTAACGTAAGCGAATCATACTAATATCATGAAGTAGCTATACCTGCGGCTACGCACGCTTGACCAAGCTTTGATGCTTGCTTTTTTACCGAACACTTACCAATATACCAACATTTGATCAAAAATCCTTCAGCCACCAAAACGTTTTTATCGATTACTCGGCTTCTACTCATTGGATTGAGATACCAAATACACAGTTTTTAAGTCAAACTATAAGCTATCCAAAAGTAAAAACCGCATTGCCATCGGTTTAGTAGTTTTTACGTGATACGTGAACAAATAAACAAACAGCCTGATTTAAAATAAATGATATTTTCTTGTTCATTAGCTTGTTTTAAGTACCCTATACAATTTTTTTTTAATTATCTTCTTTGTACAGACTTTTCGTACATCTTGCTGTATTAAAGTTTAGCCACTGTCGTAAACAGGCTAATCAGAGCTTAGAGTTTTAAAAAGGAATACTCTCTTGTCGAGCGGAAAACTTCGTATGTGCGATGCAGAACTCCATACATTAGAACTGAAAGTCCAAACAAAACGTCGATTGTTGACCCATCTATTTTTTATCTTTAGAAGTGTGTGTGTGTGTGTGTGTGTGTGTGTGTGTGTGTGTGCGCGCGCGCGTGCGTGCGTGCGTGCGTGCGTGCGTGCGTGCGTGCGTGTGTGTGTGTGTGTGTGTGTGTGTGTGTGTGTGTGTGTGAGAGAGAGAGAGAGAGAGAGAGAGAGAGAGGGGGTGTGTGTGTGTGTACAATTGTTACTCTTTCACGCTCAAACTGCTGAACGGATTTCTATGAAATTTGGTACCATAATAGCTTATGTCCTGGATTAAAACATAGACTACTTTTCATTGTCATAATCAGCCATCATTATAGTCCACGCGAGTGAAACCGCGGGGCGCAGCTAAACTTAAATAAAACAAAATTTGTAGGATTAAATAAAGGACTGCCCTGGTTGGGCGTGGATTTACAACCACAGCCCAAACAAGGTCGCGACTGTCAACGGTAATACATCAAAGTGAAAAGGAAGGAGGAATTAATAAAATTGTATTATCGCCCCTTTTAAGCCGCTTTCAATTTCTTTAACAATTTGTTTACTTCGGGAAGCGGAGCGATCAGGCTTTCCTTTTTTATGGAGGTTTCATCATCATCATCATCATCATATTAAGCTTTCTCACGTACCCACTGCATGGACACAAGTATTTAAACCCACAGAGAATTTGCTTCATATGTATATCACATGATGCGATAATTTTTGGGATAATTAACCTAATATTATTAATCTTAAATTTGAAATTAACAAACAAAGCTTCTTAATAATAATGACACTTGATCTGATCTTATCACTTTGAAACGTCCTGTCCCCATATTGCTTGATTGCAGATGGTAGCTTAAGCGCCAAAAAAACAACCCTTTACCTACTCATCACGAGGATTGGATCAACCAGTTGGAAATTTATCGTTGAACAAATATTAATATTCCTCCGCCGATTCGCCAAAATTGACTGGGAGACCTTGCGTCGCTTGGTGAGTTGCGATTCAATACGGTTGCCGTCTGACATTCAGTCATCACTGTTCTCGCCACAACATACACTCTCCTACGTTAAAAAATAATCAATCTTCTTCTAGCAAGACATTCTATAAAATCTAAAAATATCATGGCATTTTCAGTAAAAGAAGTGCGAGACACTTTACGCTTTACTTCCACACTAGGAACCCAAAACTAAACTGTTGCTAGGAAAAACTCTCAGTAGATCCATATAAAATTAATACTTCGTAAAAACAGATCTAGTGAAAAAAAATATTATCCATTTTACATCTATATATTTATGACAGGATCTTATGAGAAAATAAAATCTCGATAGATCCATTATGGATCTTAGCACTGGATCTTAAAAGAATGATCCGATTCTTGCTGAGGTCAATCAATCACTAGACAAAGCGTCGAGCGTTTCACGAGCCGTCCGAGTTACGCCGACGACGCCCGATTTTAGACAGTTAGCCTCCGGATGAGCAAGAATACTTGAAAGGTCCTAATGAATAGTAGCTTAAGAAAGGGTAATGTTAATCTTTATGAATGTCACCAAGAGGGGATGGTCGATGTATTTGTTATGGATGTCACGACTGACAAATCGGTCTTTTCCTTGTTCTTGGCAGTGATACTTAGAAAAATTAACGTTTGGAAAACCAATTAGTTTGGGGATGAAAATTGGCTATTATTTCTAAGTCAGTCTAATATACAAGTGAACTTTTGTCTATGGTTTCAAAGTTCATTGTTTCCGTTTGCCGGTTTCAGTTTCATTCAAATTAGATAAGTATATGAAAGTATCATTCTCCTAAATGACAACAAGAATTGGTTTCTCTCATCATTATAATTGTTAGGCTGTAAATATTTACTTCCTTTTCGTCTTGCTTAAATTTTGATAAAGGTGTTATATGAGCTCAGTTTATTTTTGTCGTATGAGGTAGTTCTGGCCTCTGGTGCAATTATTTGTGTAGTTACCCGGCCGCCTCTGACATGGCTTAACTTGCTATAAATCAATAACAACCGAGTCAGATAGCATGCCTTGCGTAGCATGGAGCTAACGTAGTTCAACTAAAGATCGAGTCAGGTACCTATGCTGGATTCTAATCGAATGCGCACGAGTATATGGCCCGGTCATCCTTGCTGTTTGCTCGCTCTCCAGTTCTTCTTTTAGTTTCCACCCACACCCCTTTCACTGATTGTCGGTCTGCCTGATCGAAGAAAATCTTGCATGACCATACATTTGCCGATATGCTAAGAACATCTTGGATAGATATCTACATTGTCACGGAACATTTTCTTTGAATCAACAAATCGGCTTCAAATGAATTACTAAAATCTACTTAACCAATTTTCATGAAATCACTGAAAATGTACTCATTCAAATAATTAGAAAACCATCAAAGTGAACATAACCAGACGATCATCGGGTGGCAATATATCTAACATTACGCACTACCACGCGCATAGTACACAAAAAAAAACTCAATTTAGGAAACGATATACAATACATGAAGATTTAATATCTTACAAAAAAAATTTTGAGTGGCTCGAGCCCTTCATTCCTTCTTCCTTCCTATTCCTTCATTCTTCCTTCATCGAGGCCGGGGTACCTAAGCTTGTAACTGATGCGAGGGGCATCAGTTACAAGCTTAGGTACCCCGGCCTTACGACTGACGGATTGCCCAAGTTAAGATTAAGACAACGGTTGCTTCATGTTAACGAGTGAGACAAATTCGCACCGAGGAGACACTTTCAGCGGCGATTAACAAATTACACTGCGAGACGAATGGCCTCCATTAGTTAGGTCTGGTTGAGTTCATATTTGATGAAGAGGCTGTGTTCAAAGTTAAATATACCTACACACTATACTCTGAGCTAGGTAAGACACGCTTTGCAACTTGATTATTTTAATATTAGATACATTTAAAAGTAGTTCTCTAATAAATAGTACATATTTGTCGTATACATTTGTACTCAACAAAACAGCTTCCTGGTTTTTACGCCTCAACAGATGAAGCGCAATTAAGTTAAAATCTCTACTTAATATAACAAAACGTTTACGCTTTATGGAAATTCTTAGCATGTAATTCGCAGCTCACTGTACATAATAGCAGTACTGAAAGTCATTTAGTTACCATCAACTTTATTTCCCAATAATAACTTTACCTCTTACATACGCTATTGTCAGAAATAGATAGCATAAACTAAGATCAATTATTATTGTTTAAATATCGTAGTATTAAATTAAACAAAATGTTTTCAAATATGTTTGTACAAGTCGGGCATTTTACATAGCTGAAATAGGATACCATGTTTAAATTCATGTCAGCGGGAGTTAGTAAAATAATCTTCCATAGTGTTTCTTGTTTATACAGCGGTAGTAGTGCCTGAATACGTGGTTGCTTAGGGAATACTTTGTGTACAATTTGGACTAGGTTCCGTTATGAAATGAGCTAAATTAATGCCAGAGGAATAACTGTCTAACGTTTTGGGAGAGCGTTGTCAGACGTTATTACGTGGTAAAGTGCACGCATTAATCGTGATTCTGTCAATTGGAAAATAGCGTTTAACCCCGTGAGTGAAACGCATCGCTAACGCTCTTATGACTTGCGGAACCATCCATCGAGCGCTCGGAGAGCTCCTTGGATAGCTCTTTGTAGAACGGTTGGTTTACATCCAGTGGAATAAATCGCGGTGTCATCCGCAAAGAGAGTGATCTCTACTTTGGGAGTGCGGAGGAAATCGCTTGTGTAAAACGTGAAAAAGAGTGGATACAGCACGGAGCCCTGAGGGACTCCGGCTCTGTTGGGATGGGGGGATGATTGGTCGCCCTCAACACGATAGCGGAAGCTCTGGCTGGTGAGGTAGTCTTGTACTATAAGCCAAGAAGATCTGAAAACCAGAGCTGGTACAGCTTGTATATCAGCCCGGCGTGCCAGACCTTGTCAAAAGCCTTCTCCACGTCTAGAATGACGGCTATCGTGGTTTGGGGTTTTGGTTTCTTATGGAAACCCTTTAGGCTGTGCTCCGTGATGCGGTGCACTTGCTGAGGGCAAGAGTGTCTCGCTCTAAAGCCGAACTGCTCGTCCGGGATGAGTTTTTTGATTTTCGCGACGGACCGGAGTCGATTCAGAAGGATTCGCTCGTAAATCTTCCCCAGAGAGCTGAGGAGACTAATAGGACGGTAGCTAGAGGGCTGGGATGCCTTTTTTCCTGATTTGTGAATGCCGAAGACGTCGGCACTCTTCCAGGCGTCGGGAAAGGAACAATTGCTCAAGGCTGCATTGAAGATGCTGACTCGGGGGGTCGGAGGTAGGGCATTCCTACGTTTTAATTCGCGGTCCACCGCGGCGATGTGGACAGGATCAACGTGATCATTAGCGGAGCGCACTGGGCTTCGAGGCTTCCGCCAAGCATTCGGCCTTCTCTTCGTCTTCGAATGCTGGCGGGAGATTGATTCTATTGAGAGGGGGCATTACGGTGATGGTGTTGGATTTAAGCTTTCTTGCTAACCCCCAGTAGGCCTGGTGGGTCGGTGAGATTTCGGATAATAAGTCGTCCCAACGCTGTTCGCGCAGCTCGCTAATGCGCGTCCTCACCAAGCGGTGGTAAGTAGCTCAAGGTGGCTTTGCGTTCAGCGTTGGGGAAAGCATCTTAGGCTCTAATGGCAGCGTTTCTTGTCGGCACCAGCCCCTTCACGTCGTCAGGCAGGGCCCAGTGGCGGATATCCTCCGCTGGGACCTCCTTAGAGGACTCACCGATAACGGTGTTGAGGTTGCTGGTGAGGGCATCGATCGAGCGAGCAACGTCTTCGGGGGTGATTATGTCGTCAGGGATGCGATCGAGATCGGGTGAACTGATAGATTTTAGGGCTTCCCCCAAACGCTTCCAGTCCACTATAGTCTTGGAGGCTCCCCTCCACCGACCAAGACTATAGTGGGAACACACACACATCCTCCGATGGGTCTGTCGGGTCGGGGCCTAGGCGCATTATAACGGGACGGTGATTAGATTAGTAGTCACTTTGTTCATTCGTTCTTTATAAGTAGCACTTGTTTCACGCTACATTATTTTAAACGGGTTTTAATTTTTATTTCTTTTAACTATTACAGTGTGTTCGAAGAGCATATAGTTAATTAATTTCGTCTATGTTCACGTGATAATGAAGTTTAATAACTGTTGTGAACTACCGCAAACATTTTAATAACTTTGTCAATAAACTCTATTTTCAGGTCCCGATGGAGATATTTGTTTTAATATCAAGGTAGTATATACACTATTTCCCTCAGTATCTTGTTCTAGAAGCGTTGTATAATTTAATGTATTGCTCTGTTTGGTTTGTGCGTAATGAATATTGCCATTCTCTAAATATACGAAGGTTTTGAATGAACCAAGCTTCTCAATTCCAAATTGCGGCTTGTTTCAGGTTTGCGTGATATATTTTTATTCCGGCTTGAAAACTCGTTTTAAAAACACCAAATTACAAAAGTTAAATCTACAAGCCTCAACCGGCTGGGATATCACAATTTACGGAATAAAGCGTGAAATTCCGAACAACTTTCCAACATTCAGACATAAATATATGTACAGCTGTAGTAGTCCTTCATCAACGTTAAGCACAGTACTGCAGCATGGAAACGGAAAATCTCTTAAAAATATGGCGAAATATGGTGACTAACATTAGCCTCAGCTGATTATTTCAATTGACCTACTTATCGTTCCCAATCAGGTGCCTGAGACATAGTTTTTAATCGACTTCAAAAAATAGTAATAAAAAAATAACTTTAAATCGTATGAAACTTAAAAGAAAAAAATAAATCAAAATTTTCGCGGTCTGTGTCAGGTAAGTGCCTACTTACTTACTTTAGTCGGTTTGGGCGAAGCAAAGACCTCAAACAATAAAACTTTCTCATTTTACCCGACTGAGGAGGGTTAATGTATGTTTGTATGTTTGTACGTTTATTAGGCGCATCTTATAGCCTAAACGGCTTGATGAATTTTGAGGGGATTCGTCTTGATCACGAGAGTGCTTTATGATATATGAAGTGTCAAGAAAACCAATATGGTGGCTTAAAGCTCCCATATTGTATTTCCGACGGAACTAAAAATCAACAAAACCTATTGAGTGAAGTATCAAAATACAGGTCTCTAAACACCATTCCAAAAATATATAATTCTTATAACTTAACAGTAGTAATTTTCTTTTAAGCTTCTTACAAAATATCCAATATTAGATTATTTAAGTTAATTTTAACACGAACAATAGTCTTATGTTGTAATTGCAACTATTAAAGTAAAATATGTAAGTGTAAAATAAATATTAAATTCATCTAAATACAAGCTCCGCCCCGCGGTTCAGACTGGAAATGTTTCCGTCAAATGTTTTCCCCAAAATCCTTCAAATTTTCCAGAGTTGCTGGTTTCACAGTTATTTGTACCACGCCATTAACTAACTAGCTTCGATACTGAAGCATTCCATTCATACAAGTTACTGTGGGATGCCAATACCCTTAATTGAGTTACATACTTTCGAATTATTATTAACTGAAAATATTGGCCGGAATTATTTCCGGCAGTTTTTGTTATTTGCAGTTTTGTGGGGTTGGTTTGAACAATTCTTGAACCAATATTTATGAGTTACAGATATTATATCAATGAGTGAGATTATAATAGCATTTTGAACATATTTTGGAAAACCTAGCTAAGCTTTTAACAGTGTCATCGTACCTATAGGATGAACAAATATAATTAAATTAATATAAAAATCCAAAAAAAACCGACTGCGTTTTTTTTGTTGAATACGAGCTCACCGCCTGCAAAAATAGTCACTTTAATATAATAAACATGAAAGTTTGTATGTAGGTATGTAAGGGGGTGTGTGTGTGTGTGTGTGTGTATGTTTGTTACTTCTTCAAACTTAAAAAGCTGAACGGATTTGCTGAACATTCCATAGTGTCTAAAGACAAAAGTCTTTAATCATTGTGTCCTATCATGACCTACGGTGCCGAAACGTAGACACTCACGGTCAAACTAGTCCACAAATTTAAGGTCGCTCAGAGAGCTATGGAGAGAGCTATGCTTGGAGTTTCTCTGAACGACAAGATTCGTAATGAGGATATCCGAAGTAGAACCAAGGTAACTGACATAGCTCAAAGGATAAGCAAACTGAAGTGGCAGTGGGTTGGTCACATTTCCGAAAAACCGATAACTTTTGGGTAGACAAGTTCTCGAGTGGAGACCACGTTTAGGCAAACGTAGACGCCCTGTGGCCAGGTGGAGTGATGACCTGCTAAAAGCGGCTGGAAGAAAATGGATAAGGAGAGCTGAAGACCGAGCTCAGTAGCTTGCATTAGGGAGGCCTACGTCCAGCAGTGGACAGATATAGGCTGATGATGATGATGTACAAAAATTAAAAACCAAGTTTAGCCCATATTTTAATACTGAATAAAATTATTATAGATAAATTTACTTGAGTTTCTCTTTAGTTTGCAGCGAAAAGTTTCCAGTACTGATACAAAATGCTAATTGCATTAAGTCCTCCTTGTATTGTTGTGTACTAAAGAATTAATAAAGAAATAATACTGTAATTGCTTAAAATATTTTTTTTTGTGCAAACTACATAAAAACATTTCATTTAAAAATACTTAGTTAACAGCAAAATTTACCATATTTTTGACAACAAAAACAATTTATCTCTATACTTAATAACAAAAATTATCAAGCAAACGTATACAAAGAAGTTCATTTGGAAATAAATGTATAAACAAAAGATAATCCCCTAAGAGCGATGGTGGCCTAATGGTTCTATAGTGCAATTTAGAAACCAACGATACCGGGTTCAAAACCTAGGCTCCCGCACCAATGACTTTTCGAAGTTATGTGCGGTTGTCCATCGCTCCGTGCTTCGGAGGGCACGTTAAGCTGTCGGTCCCGGCTGTTATTGATTAATAGCAGTCGTTAAGCCATGTCAGAGGCCCTCGGGCTGCCTGACAAACTCTGACATCAGAGGCCAGCACTACCTCGTACGACAAACAAACAAACAAACATACCGTATTCACGCTATTTCCGCAAGAGCGTATTTCCACCACTTGTTCATTATTTGTACTTAAAATATTTATGATTTGACTAAATCTCGAAACACACCAGAGCGACAAGGACAACTTCAAAAGAAGTTTTTTGGAATACTGAGATTTAACTATTTATATTTTGTGTTTATCTAAGATTCACACCTGTGCATCACCGATTTTCATAACAATATATAGAAGTGAAACGTTATCTGTTTGTTTGTTTGGAGCTTTCACGCGATAACGGCAGGACAGATTTTGATAAAAATTGGAATAGAGATAGCTTGTACCTTAAAATAAAACATAGGATACTGTTTAATCCGGAAAATTGTAATTTTTCACGGGAAAGCTGGAAAATGTTGATTTCTCTTTGTAAGGAACGGTTGTCATGGAAACAAAATAACAAGTGTGTCAAAAAAATTCAAGAGCTTTGGTGCTATACCTACTTTTGCATTGGTTTTTAATATCCTAGAAGAACATAGGACGCGTTTTTTCGCGATAAACAGTAGTTCACGCGGACAAAGTCGTGGGCGGAAAAGCTAGTCATAGATAAATATGGCGATATGTATGTGAAGAGTAACGGTGTCTTTCATGCTGATAGACGATAGATTCCTGACTCAGAATAAACATTTGGTTTAACATTGAGTATGAAGTTGTAATAGACAATATTTCAAAACGGTGGGTTCCCAACGAGTCACACCAGATCCTATTACAGTGCGACTTGTTGGGATTTTTTCTCTCATCAAGTCACACTGTAATAAGCTGTAATTATAGTGATTGTGTATCTAACCTTTATGCAAAGAAACTACTATTCTAGAATCAATCGTTTCAGAGTTAAAGCCCTTTTCAGTTTGACAGCTGTCATATGGAATGAAGATCTCGATGAGATCTATCCTTTATGTAAAACAACTACTAGTCTAGGATTAATAGTTTCACAGTTAAAGCCCTTTTAAGTTTGACAGCTGTCATATAAAACGAAGATATCGGGGAGATCTATCCCTTATATGAAGAAACTACTTGTCTTGGATCAATAGTTTCAGAGTTAAAGTCCTTTTAAGTTTAAAAACTGTAGTGAAAAATGAAGATGTCAATGATACCTAACCATTATGTTGAGAAATTACTAGTCTCGGATTAATAGTTTCAGAGTTGCAGCCCTTTTAGATTTGACAACTTTAAATGAAATGAAGGTCTCGATGAGATCTTACCCTTATTTATAGAAACTACTAGTCTATGATCAATATTTTTAGAGTAAAAGCCCTTTTAAGGTTGACAGGTGTCATTCAAAACGAATATTTCGAGGAGATCTAACCCTTATGGTTGGGGGGTTTTTTGAAAAAAATATAAATGTTGTGATGTTGAGTTAGATTTTATTCTCAATATTGTGTATCTTCGAGTGTTAATGTGTAATATTGATGGAATATTAACCATTAGGTGTTCGTTAACGTGCACGAGTGCGGGCAAAAGAATCAAACGCAGAAATAAATGGCATTTTGTGATTTTTCCAAATCTCCCTCGGAAGTTTCAGTAAATGTCCACCATTTTACTGATTCGTGACTTTGACAATAATTGACTGTGCCGTGACATTACTTTAAACTATACACTTGACATTGGCGAAATTGCTAGTAGGCCAGTGCCTCCGCAGAAGCCATCCAATAAAAAAAAGAAGAAGAAGAAGAAGAAGAACCCTTATGTTAAGAAACTATTAGTCTAGGATCAGTTGTTTCAGAGTTAAAGCCCTTTTAAATTTTACAGCTGTCCTATGAAATGTAGATCTTAATAAGATCTATCCATTATGTGAAGAAACTACCAGTCTAATATCAACAGTTTCAGAGTGGAAGCCCTTTTAATTTTTACAGAAGTTATGTGAAATGAAGATTTTGATGAGATCTATCCCTTATGTAAATAAACTACTAGTCTAGGAGCAATAGAATCAGAGTTACAGCCCTTATAAGTTTGACAGCTGTCATACGAATTGAAGATCTCGATGAGATATATCCCCTAGGTCAAGAAACTGCTATTCTAGAATCAAAAGTCCGTTTAATTTTGACAGCTGTCACATAAAATGACGATCAATAGTTCCCTAGACTATCCCTTATGCAAAGAAACTACTATTCTAGAATCAATAGTTTCAGAGTCAAGCCCTTTTCAGTTTGACAGCTGTCATATGAAATGAAGATCTCGATGAGATCTATCCGTTATGTAAAACCACTACTAGTCCAGGATCAATAGTTTCTGAGTTAAAGCCCTTTAAAGTTGGACAGCTGTCATGTGAAATGAAGATCTCGAAGAGATCTACATTTCACTAGTTTGAGTTGAAAGATCCCAAAACTATGGCAAAAAATAAAATTGCAACCGGTGGTGGTGGTGACTTGTGGTTTTTAAGAAATACGTGGACAAACTCACATACACACACTCTATCACGGAATTTCCCACTTTTGTACTGGTATAGACTAACATAATTAATGAATATTACGCATTTTCAATATAACATACATACACGTGGACTTGATAACATAATTTTTTTAACTAGTTTAATTATTAATGTTTGTTTGTTTATTGTTTGTTTGTTAGTCATATGAGGTAGTGCTGGCCTCTGATGTCAAAGTTTGTCAAGCCGCCCGAAGGCCTCTGACATGGCTTAACGACTGCTATTAATTAATAACAGCCGGTACCGACAGCTTAACGTGCCCTCCGAAGCACGGAGCGATGGAGAACCGCACATAACTTAGAAAAGTCATTGGTGAGGAGCCTAGGTTTTGAACCCGGTGTCGTTGGATTCTAAATTCCACTATAGAACCGTTAGGCCACCATCGCTCTATTTATCTAATTATTAATGATAATGGTAATGGGCATCAAAATAGGACACACAGTACAAAATGTAGCTAATTATTTCTTTGAAACGGCGGTAGTATTTTTGAATTGAAAGTTGGGAATTTTAACCTTCAAAGAGTTGAGCAAGTTTGAATAATTTGAAATTAGAATTTCAAATTTACGTTTGGCCAACGTATTGTTAACGAAAGCGTGTTTGAATGTGGCCAAAGATACAACATATAAATTTCGAAAAAATCTTTTGTAGAGACGTAATTATTTACCATTTTTCTGGCAGAATTATTCGCTTTCAAGATAAACAAGGTCTTCCCTCACACAGAGAGAAGGCTAAAGTTAACCATGCTGACCCAGAGAGTTTAATTTTATCAAGCTATAGGATCAGTTCAATAACGCTTCACAAACTAATCAATTAATCAATATCTTTATCATTGTTCGCTGTATAACGGTAAACAGCTCATTTGCGCATGATCACGGTGATAATGTGCGAATTGTTGTTTGTGGAAACAATTCTGTTGTCATTGGAAAACTTTATTGTGATACTCAAAAAATGTGACTGTCGTGATCAAATTTTATCTAACGTGGTCACAGAATAAACTAGAATGTAGGAAATAATATTCAAATAAATACGATTACTCTCTGACCATTTGTTCACCTGGTGTTTAGTGACGATGAGGTTGAAATGAAAATATTGTAGTGAAGTTGGTTGTGCCTGTTTCTGCTAAGCTTAGTGTCCCAGGATCGAATCCTGATCGGGGCAAACATTGTGTAATGTGCATTAATGAATATACTCATCTTAGATGTTTTTGGTGTATAGCTTTGTGTGTCCAAGACACACGTCACACAAAAAAAACTACAGCAATCTATCTACTTTAATGCAAATATTTTTTGCCTGTTTATTTATTTGATGACTTTTATTAATAAATGATGTAGACACAACGTTACTTATTTAAAAAACTATGATCTCATGTTCAAAATTATCAACATTAATCTACTTAACCTAACTTAGAAATTGTCATTAATTCATAGTCACTATCCATCAGACAGTGTTTCATACGATATTGATGACGTTAATCGTCAATACTAAGCAAGATATATGGTATCCTATAAAATAACAAAATGACAATTTTATTGCGAACGCCATACAAAAGCCAAGCCGTTAAGAATGGTTAATAGTCAGTAATTTCTTTAACGATTCGTGGTGGTTGTCCAATAATAAGAGTTTGGTAACGACCGGTCATTTCGACGATGTTGTCCTGTTTATTCTGTAGCTAGTCTGTGGTTGTGATACAAGCGACTTTTTACTGAGAGGTAAACGATTCCAAATGGACGTTAAAATTAGTTGAAACGATTTTACAAACAAATTATTTAGTTTAATTTCATTATGAATTCTGAATATTTCTAGTTAATAAAACACGAAAAGTTGCTGATATTGATGTTGTGGTAGCCATCAAAAATATTGTTATAATCAAAGTGATTTATCATAAAAAAGCAACATTTTAGCATTAATTAAAGTCTAAAACTAAATGTCTCATGAATAAAAATTAAAAAAGGTATACAAAGCCAATAAGTTAGGTAAACTTACTATTCCTAATTAAAGGCACTCTAGTTGAGTCTATATATTGCAAATTTTTAGTTATTTTATCTGTATATGATACCGCGTGGTCATTTCGTTAAAAAGTAGCCCTTACGTGCTATTCAAGGACCAAAAGTACCTATAATATATGGTGAGTGTGCACAAGAACTGCACAACCTGTTTCCCCATCACCACCGTAACACTAGACGATCGGCAAAGCGCCACCTTTTTATGGTTGAAATACCTTGCTCAAGATCGAAACGTTACTCTTCTTCATTTATTATAAGAACTGCAAATGAGTGGAATGCCCTGCCCCAATGTTTCCCGTAACTTACAACCCAGGTGTTTCAGTCAAGAGTGAATAGGTATCTACTAGGAAAGCGTGCTACACCTTCGACCACATCATCGCTTTCTATCAGGTGTGATTGTGGTCAAACGATTGTCAAGTAAGTAAAAAATAAAAATAAAAATGTTTAATATACTACGAGTACTACTTCAAAATTCGTTCAACCGTCAAAAAGATCTATAGGTTTCTCGGCATCTAATCATCGGATTAAGTCACCAAGTACCACAGTTAAAACCCTGAGCCAGTTTGCAGTAGCTAAGGGTTTTAAGTCGAACCCTTAGCTAACTATTGCACACCATACATTACACATATTGTACAGTACACCGATTTTGTGATTTAAGTTAAAAACCTAATAGTGGAAATTTTGTGCCCCCCTCCACTCCAGCTCACAGACGTCAGGAATTTTAGTATGTTCACTCCCTAAGCATCCTGAAGAAGTTACTGATGGAATTGCTTAGGTACCTCACGCACTCTTCACCCCCTTTTGAGGGCATTCGTTGATCGAACTTGATAAAGCATTCGTAGCACCTGTCGTAGGTAATCGTAGCTGCATTCGTAGAAGTAATTGTAGCAAATTGAACACTACGCCGTAGTTGTTGCTATATATGCTTCCTGCAAAAATGCTACGAGGGAGCTGTTCAGAATAGTACCTTTGTACACAAGTTATACTCGTGAATGGGTGCTGCTTGTGGTGACTTGTCCAGCTTGTTTCCTCACTTTTGTGAGTTTGCACTTTTAACCCTTTTTTTTTCGGGATATAAATTATCTTAAATTTTTACCCATCATATAAACTACTACTTTTCCCGCCCGCAGTAGTCCGCGCGGACGACAAGCTATTTTATTCGGAGAGTAATCTTAATTGTAAAACAAGTTGCAAAGGCAGATTAAAAAACTTATCTAAAAACCTTGTTTTCAAAAGTTTCAGCTAGATACATAATTGGGTGATGAAGTGGGATAAAGTGCTTGAAATTCGAGTTGCAAGATTCCATCCGGAACAATAGACAGACCAACAGACAGAAAAACAAGAAAGTGACTAATAAAAACGTTGTAATAATATTATCACCATCATTGTTGTTAAACAAAGGTTTGTATATATTTGTGCGTCTATTCCCTGTGAGTGTTTTATACTAAACATTCCACTTTTCATCAAAATAATGTGAATCATTATAAAATTGGCTTTACTTTAACAAAAACCATTTGCGAAAATAATGTACCTCCTTACCTAAACTTATAAAAAATATACTTTTATGCTCTTTTGTGTATTTTTAATGATATTTTTTATAGAATTCCAAAGAGTTTACAATTATTTGTATTATTTAATTATGTGTACAAAATATCTCTTTAAAACTTGTTTCGAGATCGTTAAAATGTATTCCCTTGATAAGGAAACATGGCGCTTGGAACGTCGTTCAAATTTTCTGATATTATTCATATCTTACAGTTTGAACTGACATAAACACACATTATTATTTCATTATTATGATAGTATTTCACAAAACTAAATGAATAAAAAACTATTCAAACCTGGCATAAATCTTTTATTCTTAACCCAAAATTGGCCCAATAATACAGCCATTATTTCCGTACTTTCATCCAGTATTCAATTTCACAAAACTAAAAAAAAACGATATTCAATCTTGCGCTATTTGTGCTTGGGTTCTAATTCTCGCGCAAAACACAACTTTCGGTGCGTAGATTAGTGATGAGGCAACTGCAAAGCGTGAGGTTACATGTTAAACCCGCACAGGACAGTTTATCACCACAATCACACATATATGCTGTAGTTCTGGTATTTTTGGTAACCATGGTGCTTGCAATCCCTGATTCCTTAGACACAAGAAATCATATTCAGCGGTCATGAACTATGTTTGTGGTCGTAGCGTTTTATAAATTACATTATTATCAACAGATATCATGACGAATTCGACATAATATCAAAACAAAATGGCGAAAGTTGAAATCCAATTGTAGAATACTCGGAATTTCACGTTATGGATTGAAAATATTTTGGGGACATTTTTAGTAAGATTTATCATATATTATTAAATGTGATAGATCATATTGATTTTGATATAATTTCTATTCGTATGAATAGAGCCTTTGGCGGCCACACCACTCGCAGTAAGCCCAGCCCACCCACATAATATGAGAGACATTGCAAACTTGAAATGCGGCAAAATTGAGACAGATTTCAAGAAGCGAAATCATTTAAGGCGGGGGCGGGAACCCGCCACATGGTGCAAGGCTGCACAACAGTATAATTAGATTTTACGGATCGATGTTAATTTTGCAAAGCACGAATTTTCTTTTCTACATTTTCTCATTTTTTAAATGTTTATTGAGTTTTAAATCTGGTGAGAGAATTTCGGTATAATAATAATATAATATATTCGGGACATTTATCTAGCCCCAAACTAGGATACCCTGTGCTATGGGCACTAGATAACGGATAAACATACATAGATAAGAATATTACATCCATGACTCGGAAACAAACATTTCTGCTCATCTCACAACGGTAACGGTAACGGTTTCGGTATATGTCACGGTCATGGTTTGTGCGACTTAATGTTTTTGTATAAGATTGCGAACGTTTAGATGTTTGTTTTAAGTTTTGTAGATAACACAAATGAATTAAGTCAGTCTACTTAATATTTAATGTTACAACTTGTGGGACGGACACAAAGTTCCAAGTTAGAAAATTAAATCCGCTTGTAAGCCGGTATCAACTTTATATATATATTTTGAAAAGGTCTTCAGGATTGTATTTTAAACTAGTGGCTTTTCCCGGTCAGCAAGGTTTGCTTTCATGAACATTCATACATTTATATGTTTTTTCTCGAAAAATAATTACTTTTTTGCCCTTCCTTAGAATATAATAGGCCTAGAGGGCCGCTTACATCATGCTTACGCTTACGCTTTACATCATGTATTCATAATTTTTTAGGAATTATCAACCTAATCAAATATTATATTTAGGTTTGTGTTGTAATTGATAACAATAAGATGATTCCAGAACCATCCAAAATTTAAAGCAGCACTTTCAAGAGCTCCAGATCAAACAGAATCCGGGGGCTGCCATACATGAAAAGTGAAGAAGAAAAATTTGGGTTCTCGTTGAATGGGTATATTAAAATTATTGTGAGTTTTTTTTTTGAAAGATTTTTCTAATTGGTTCCTTTTACTAAATATTTGACTTTAAAGTGAACTTTCTGCTTGAGGTGCATATCCGTCTCCCCTCCTTTCCCCCCGTCTTCCCTCTAAATCATAAAGTACAGAACTGTACAATTTAAATGAATCTAGGGCACAAGCGCATAATACGAATTTACTAACAGAATTGATCTAGCGTTCACTAGTTTGAGATAACGCATTTTATGCCCACGTCAACTCTGAACAAACGAGACAATACTGTAAAAACAACAATACAATACAATACAATAACTTTTTATTGAACACATTACAATAAAAAAACAACATAACAGTAATAGTCGCTATTTGCAATTTCTTACAGGCAACCTTTGCATAGACAGGAATATAAAATAAACATTGCGGTCAGTGACGGAGACTTACTTTGGAACAAAAAAGTTAATAGATAAATAACAACTATATAAACTATATAACTATATACAAATATATAACTTAATATTTGTATACATACATAATAATGTGTTATCATAAATTTTGTTAAACACGTAAATATATATACTATAATTAAATAATATAACATATATATTGGCAAATTTATAATATAATATACATAAATAAATAGCATGTTAACAAAGGAATGGTGTATTAATTATGTACGAATAACATAGTATCCAGCTTTATGACAGGTAGTGCTTCTTCACCATGTCTTTGAAGACAGCTATCGACTTAGCTTTCCTAATGTTGATGGGCAAAGCATTCCACAGTCAAACGGGCTGTCCATTTAGTCAAAGAGTTGTGATAACACATCGTAGGCACTTTCAACTGCAGAGTATTGGTGGAACGAAGAATACGGGAATGAGAAAGATGAAGGAACTCAAATCGCTCTTTGAGATAGGGAGGGGTCGATGGATTAAATATGACACTGTAGTAGCTGTAGGAGTACTCTAGCTTATTAAGCTATTCTTCGGTTAAGTCCAAATAGCAGGCGTCGGTAAAGGCAGCAGAAGAAACTGTGCTAGAGCAAGTTTGGTGGTAGTGGGCAGAAAAATGCGCAGTCTTCTAAGTGAACCCGCTGACGCATAAACTTTACGGCTTACCTCACTTAACTGAGGTCCCCAGGATAGTTTTCTATCAATAAGCACACCCAAGTTTTTAACAGTTTCACTTATTTTGACATGTGTGCCATCGAAAAGAACTTGTGGGAGATGAAACCAGCCAATTTTAGATATTAGTCTTGAACTACCGATTACAATTACTTGGGTCTTTATGGGATTTACACTAAGGCCATATAATTTACTCCAGTCTGAAATACGTTTGAGGTTATAATTGATTGTTTCAATAGCTTTATGCAACTGGTCTAAAGGAGCTTGTGTATAAATTTGAAAATCATCGGCATAGAGATGGTAGGAAGAAGATATTTGGTGAGAAATTGAGTTTATGAAAATAGCAAAAAGTAAAGGAGATAATACGCCGCCTTGAGGAACGCCAGCAAATGTACAACACCAGGATGATAAGTTATCATCAATGTGAACACGCTGCCGGTGACCATACAGGTAACTACGAAACCAATCAATAGCCGTTGGAGATACGTTAAGAGAGCGAAGAAGTCCAAGAAGAATGTCGAAATCAATGTTGTTAAAAGCGTTACTGAAGTCAAGTAGTGATAAAACAGTCAGTTTTCCGTTACCCATGCATGCGTTTGCCATATCGGATGTTGTCAGTAATTTTAACTAATGCGGAGACAGTGCTATGCCCAGGACGGAAACCAGATTGGAAATTATTAAGGAGAGAGTTTCTGTTAAGAAAAGAAGACATTTCCTGATGAACAAGGCGCTCGAGCACTTTTGATAAAACAGAAAGAATGGAGATAGGGCGAAATTCTGAGAAAGAAAAAGGATTAGACTTTTTGGGTTATTAAGGCTTCTTTCCATAAAGATGGGAATGTACCACTGGATAAAGAAAAATTGAGGATGTATCAGATAACAGGGATGACTTCATCAAGTATGGGTAGGATCATCTTACGACTAATGCTATCACTACCAGCCGCGTTAGATGAAATAGAAGCAATGCCTCTCTTAACGTCACAATCGGTAAATTGAATGAAAATAAAAGAAGGGTGGTCGGGAGGTGGAAATGAAGAAAGATAGTTAAGCGTAACAAGTTTTGTAGGTCCATCAAAGTTGGAGGAAGAGGAAAAGTGTCTATTTAAGAGATCAATATTTAAGTTATAAGAAATATTATCTTGTCGAGACTTTCCAACTCCCATCGACCTAAGGAATTTCCAAACTTTAGCGGGGTCTTCATTTTCTACTGAGTCATGGAAATGTCGGCGCTGTGCATTCCTACAAACTCTGTTGCAGTGATTTCGGCGTTCAATGTATTTTTCTTTATTGTACTCGGTTAGGCAACATCTAAGCTTGGCCTTGGCCACTAACTTTTTGTGCATTAAAGATCTTAACTCACTTGTAAGCCAAGGTGCAGGGAGATGTTTTAATTTGACAGGTCGGATAGGTGCATGTACATCATATAATTTTGTCTAAGTACGATTGAAACCCTCAAGTTTGTCATCAATTGATACTCCATCCAAGACAGCTGACCAGGCCAACTCCTGAGCATCCTTGCGCAAGCATTCCAAATCCATACCACCAAAATTACGCAGCAGAAGAACTTTGGGTTTCGCTTTCGGCAGACGGATTTTTGTTTAGTGCCAGATAAAGGCAGCATTAAAATTAATCTGTTGTCAAAGTTGGCAAACGTTTTAGAAACCCGAGGATAATTTTTTAACTTTATCTTAACTTTACCTTAATAAAGAGACTGTGCACGTCTGATCGTGAGCGGCAGTGCATTCCACAAGCGAACAGCTTGGACACTGAACGATTTGCCATAAAAAGAGCTACCGTACAGTGGAAACTTTAGGGTGAGATTTTCTGATGACCTGAGTGAACGAGTGTTAGAACAGTAAAGGAAATGAAAACGTTCCTTCAGATAGCGCGGGGAAGATGGACTAAAATGAGTAGCACAAAGAAGAGAAAGTATATGAGAATTCCGGCGTAGACGTTTAGGAAGACACTCAAGTTAAATGCGATACTGGGATACATGATCATATTTGCGTTAACTAAATATAAAAACGCAGAAATTTTAAAGTATATTTAAGTGTTTTTTCTTCTTCTACGTCACTGTATGTTAAAATATTGATTACACTGAATCTCGAAGATAATACTAGTAATTAATATCTTGTCTCTGAATCAAACTTATTATGATTCCTAAGAAATGGTCAATACGTAAACATTTCCCATTAAAATATTTATCTCAACCCAATAAAGACACATCACAAAGCTTGATATAGAAATTATCTCGTCATTTATTTATTTTATCGCAATAAAAGAATAATGTTTACTGTGAAACCGTACATGTATGTACTTGTAACACAATAAACAATAGACAGTGTGCCCCATACTCAGCCAGGTCTGCATCTTTGGGTCCATACCGACTCAGGAACTCGTATTGACTCTACATTTTGCACAAACAGGGCCGAACGGGGATCACAATATTTACTGAGGAAATCTTGAAAAAGCTGCCAAGCAGAAGTGAATTGGCAATGAAATGCTACATGATATTTTTATTGTGCTCTTTGTATACTCACAACTACATATAAGAATAGAATATAAATAATTTGACATTTTTTTTATCAAAATGTTATTAAAATCGGAATTAGGTTTTTATTTATACAAAGATGGGAAAAGTTTCCCGGTTTTTTTAAGGTCTAATTTCGTTTAGACCTTAAAATAACCGGATTTTCTAATCAAACTTCTGTACAAACATTTTGATCTCTCTTTATCGATTCTAAATTAAATTGGATGGACCACGTTAATAATATATGTTCAAGGCTTAATCAGTTATCCTAAACACTTTTTATGCTCAAAAAATTTGTATATATATATCGGCAGTGTTGACCTTTTACCACGGTTATGTGGAATCATGAGTCACTAAATACTCAACTTAACTGTAATAAAATACGCTTTACCCGTAATAACAAGGCTATCCATACCAATATATAAAAGTGAAACGTTGTCTGTTTGTATGGGGAGCTTTCACACGATAATGGCTGTACGGTTTGATTTTGATGAAATTTAGAATGAAGATAGCTTATACCCTGGAATAAAACATAGGATACTTTTTATTTCAGAAAACTGTAAGTTTACCCGGGAAAACGTGAAAATTTTGATTACTCCCTGTAAAGAACGGTTGTATGAACCAGTAGCCCAGAAAATTCCGATATTCCTACACGGTTATTGCAATCGAGACTAGGACAGAAGTGCTGCTGCTGACGCTTTTTAATTTGAATATTCGTTTTTTAAAACCAACGTGCGGCGAGTCGACATCATTCTTTTGCGTATAGGAATATTGTTTGCGGTGATTTGAACGTAGTTTTATATTCATTAGCATTGTACAATTTCGGTTGTTGTTCTACTTGCTTGTTTAGGATTGTGATTGGAGAATCTGGACGAAAAAATTGTGCCTATGAGACATAGGAGTGACGTTTTGTAGGGCCGAGTACAGTGCAGTATTTGCAATTCTAATTGAAGATGAAACTGGATTTCTACTACAAAATTGTTGGAATATCCCATCCTTTTGTTTTAAAAATAGTTTTTTCTTCAATTTACAGTCAAGCAGTAGTTGTACAAACATATGTTTGTACTGACTTCCGGTTTGAAAGTAAATATTGTTTGTAATGTATGGTCATGCGCTAACCACCAGGTGAACAACCTGCTCGTTTCATCACTCAGTTATCAACAAATATCACTGGTTCTAAAAACCTTTATTAAAAATACCTAGTAAAGTATGACACTTTTGAGCTCTTGTAACCCCTGGGTAACTAGATTAGAAGCCTACGCAGAGAGGCACATATGAAATTAAATTTATAAATACAGAATGAGTTTTCAAACAGTGATGGCTATGGCAGCTACTGTAGTTACTTAATATATTAAGATTTGTTCTTCGAAATCTACCTAGTTTTAAATGTATTTTTTTCAACTTCCTTAAATCGACAGAATGTTAAAAACCATTTCCAAATAATAATATAGAATAAGCTGTTTATAAAGAACAAAAAGTTATAAGTTGTATAATTTTCTTATTATGATTTATCCAAATTATTCCATGTCAATTTCAAACACAATTTAGTAAAACCTAAATGTTGATTTTTATCAAGTTTTATAAGGTTTAGTAATTATGCTTCAATACACCTTTTTGACCGTTAAAAAAACAGACGATTTCTAGGCGTATTTCAAAAATTCCTTTATCTGATAGTTCTCGTAAGAGTGGCTGCCATAGAGATTCCTGTTTAAAGAACAACCAGTATAAGATGTAAACCCTAATTTCAACGGTTCTTTGAAAATGTTCGCTCAAAAAGTTTCCAAGGACATTAATTTCGTTAAGTTTTACTGACCTCCATCGTCAAAAGGGTAGCAAGTAAAGTTTAACATTTTTAATTCTTACTAGAAATTTGTATCTAGAATGTGAATTTCTATGAAGTAAATACTTTATTCTGTGTAAGTCAAGGCCCTTAATTTTATTTTTGCTTTTATTTGTTCATAAGATTTAGTTTTAGTACATATCTTGCAAGCTTATAATAGACTAGCTGCGCCCCGCGGTTTCACCCGCGTTAGGGATGATGATGATGATAATGATGATGATGAAGGTATCCTATGTTTTATTCCAGGGTAAAATCTATCTCCATTCCAAATTTTATTAAAATCCGTTCAGCCGTATGAGAGTGAAGTATGATGATGACGATGATGATCATGAAAACTTTCACATGTTTTATTCCAACCATAATACTGCTCATGTTACTCGCTGATTTTGTAGCTATCTACAGGTGAAAGAATTTTTAAAATCGGTTCAGTATTTTTTGAGTTTATCCATTCAACAAACAAACAAACCAACAAACAAATAATCAAATCTTTCCTCTTTATAATATATGTGTAGACTAGCTAGTGGCTCACCCCGGCTTCGCACGGGTAGCGCTCAAACCACGGTATTTTTCTTTTTTATACACATCGTAACTTCTAAAACAATACGCCAGTACATAAACGTTATTATAAATTTTTGGCAGCAACGATCATGGTGTTTTCTGACCAAAAACAACTGAATCTCATGTACTTGACAAACTTGTTATTATTTCGTGTCAATGGAAACACTTCTTTACAATCCTGGTTTAGTGCAAACAAGGTAGTACTTTATGCTAAAAAGACAAAATGGTTCGGATTGTTAGGCCTTCCACGGGGTATTTCCACCTCACTTGCGTGCTGGTGGAAATACCCCGTTGAGTGGAGATAGTCCGAGCAGATGTGGGGCGAGCCAGCTTATTGTCTCTCTGCACGCAGTTAGTTATAGTTTTTCTCATAGAGCCTCCAAGGGTACATACACTCTGACCGAAGAAAACACCGAAGGGTTAAGAAACAACACTTCTATGTAACGCTTGAATCTGATCACAAATTTAAATATCTATTATGGCATTTCAATATAGTCATACTGTCCTGGGTCTGCCGCTGGGGACGGGCTTGGCGAGGCTATGACGGAACTTGATCGGATACCGCTCGGCCAAGTCCCGGTAGGTACTGCCGGCACTCCATCTCGCGGTTGTACAACCTCTCTCTGTCACCTTCAGAGAACTCCAAAAAAGCCTTGAGTGATTGAACGCCCGCTGCCTGTCACTCAAATCCCTCCTCCTGTTTTCAATCACGGGTGTTATGATTTGGACCTTGTCGATACGACGATCCAAATCTCGTATCTCTCTTTACCTAACGTCGAACTCGTCTCTGTGAAGCTTCGGCTCTATATTGTTCAAGAAATCTCCCACACTTCATCTTCAAACCCCTTCACTTCATCCTGTTTTCTCCCGACTCGTGGAAGAAAAGATTCACTTTTTACAAAATAATAAAGAAAATTCTATTCGACATATTTTTACTTGGACTTGATTTAGATATGTTACTCTATGATTTATGATTTTAGTTGTGTCAATCTAACGAAAAAACTAACTACAGCCGCCTCAAATGAGGTTCACATTTTCGATATTTTTCTGTTTTTTGATTGGTCTATTTATCGATTGATTCACTGATCTCTATAGATATGCTGTGCCATACTTTATTTTGTGATAATTTAAAGCGCCCGACCGAGCGTCCATGGAACTAAAATTTATATTATTTTATCTCCTAACGTTAGTTACAGAATAAATAATAACACCACAACATTAGTACCATAGATGCTCACTAATGCCAAACTACTGTTATCAGCGCTAAAATGGCGATAATCAAATGCTCTCATTGCAACATTTGTCAAGAGTCTATCTAGAGTACGGAGTAATTATGCAGTTGTCTATGGATTGACTGAAACACTCACGCCAACATTCAGTTTACAGATAAGTTGGTGGCACTGTAGCACAAATTCATGGTCAAGGGCGGTATTGATTTTAACCCAGCTTATTTTTAGGCAGCTCTATTATTTATTCTGTGCTACTATAAAGTATGATGTACAATTTTTTTTGAGGAATGTTTAAAAGTAAATTCATCACTGAAAAACTTTTCAATCTCAAAACTCGTAAAACTAACGTTATTCGCCACCTCGCTCCACATACCCCACCCGGTATTCAATAGGTAATTATGTTACATTTATACGTGAACATAATGCATGTGAGGAAAACTTGAAAAACTTGGTGACAGGTATACACACAATACTAGAAATAGAGATAAATTAGCATTGCTTAAAACTAGATTAGCCAAGATAAACAAGTAATTTTTGAGATACAGTATAAAATTTTACAACAAAATTCCTCTTGAAGTTCAAAAATTAACTAAAACCTGACTACTAACTAAACTAAATTAAAAAATACAGTAAAATCAATACTAACAAAGAAGGCTTACTACGAAGTAGATCATTATTTGTGAGCTAACAAACCATGCGACTTAGCCCAGCCTTGCAAAGACAATGAACCTACTTAATATATATATATATATAATTTAGTCATGACATTGTGAAAATATGTCGAATTGAATTTGAACTTGTCATTTGTATTTCTTTTCTATGGCATGTAATTTCGTTCTGAATTTTAGATACCTTGGGTTACATTATTGCATTATTCGAAATACGCTCTGATTTTTTGAAAAATAAAGTACTACCCATGCTACTTGCTGATAATGTAGCTTTCTATAGATGAATGATTTTTTTAAATTGGTTTAGTATTTTTTGAGTTTATCCATTACAAACAACCATAAAACCAATCAAACCTTTTCTCTTTATTATGTTAGTGTCATTGACATATAGTACATATATATCGATTATTAGTGTAGACTATTCCTTTTGACCTATCATCTTAAAAGAAGAATGGCAGACTCCTGTACATTTGCAGCCTAGTAGAAAAAAAAACGTGCATGAATGAAACTGGTACGAACTGATAGAGTAAATTGAAAATTGGATAGTTTTTCTAGAAGTTGGGAGAAAAAAGTTATTTCGGAAAACATCTGTTTGGTTAGGTTAACGATTTTCAGGGGTTTGATTACGGCTATCTCGTTTCTATCTTAAAGGTAACTACAATCGGTGCATGTACATTGAGCTAAGAGCCAGCAGCAGTGTTTGAATACAAATTCATTAACAAGCAGGAGACCATGAGAGCTCAAGGTTTGTGGTAATGTTTGTAATCGATAGCAAAGGAAGCTTAACAGTTTAATTTGAAAAACTGCTGCGCAGTCACAATAGTCTCGTCCTTGGACAAGGAAGAGGCACAGTCAAAAGGCGTAGGGGCAAATGCGGGGGTAGTGGTGGACTTAGCAGTACAGGGATATAAATAGATGTTGGCACGGTAGGTAAAATAGGTATAGTGTTATGGGCATGGCATATTAATATCTTAATATTTTTCTACTCCCCATCCCTTGAATATTCAATAGAGGTACCTATGTAGGTTAACAGATGATACTATGATTATGAGGAAACATCAGGGCCAAAGGGTATTTCTAGCATGTTGATGATGTAAATTGACTGTAAGTAGGTAGTTAGAGAATAAAAAACGAAATTGATAAAAGTACATAAAGCAATTATTTAAATAATGCTTCACTGAGCAATGACAGTGTCCAAAAATAACGCTAGTGCTGCGAGGTCACTTCAAACTTTTGCGTAGGCCATATATCATATTGCTTATTTTATAGGAGCAACACCCGAACGTCCTTTTGTCAGCAGCACAATTGCAATAATGGCACAGTATTGCTCTGCGCCCTCCACAAGCTTCTACAACAATCTAAACAAAATAATATCTGCTTCCAAGTTCATCGCTTTATAGCTTCGAATAATTCGATGCTTTTTTCGGACAGTCACACCATAAAGGCATCTTTTTGGGGCGATTGTTGTTGATGTTTGTTGCAAGTTGCAATAAAACCTAATCGCTGAGCTACAGTGGCACAGAAACTTTTGCATTGGTTAATATCACAAACTAAATAGTAGATACGGGGATCAGACGAGAATCTCCGAACAAACAACACCGAGTAATTCCGACAGAATTATTATATAATCTATGGCGGTAGTTTAAAAACTGACATGTATTTTTTTTTATCTTCATGGCAGTCTAGTATTATCTATGCTTGGTTTAGTTTTTAAACATGTTCTTAACTCACCTTACAAGCTCGAAAATGAATTGCCCAAACAAACGTTACTCCAAAAACATTTGTAATTGAAGCAAATATTCGCCATATTATGTAATATTCTGATTCGGATAGTAATTGTCTAGTTTCCCGACTGCAAAAAATGCTTATGTACCTACTCAAAACGAAATGTAAGCTAACAAATTATTTTTACGACTAATATACAATTCGCTTACATTTTGTTTTTGGCACGCATTTTGAAAAACACAAAAGTTAGAAACCTAGCTATATATCATTCCAAATCCATATAATACCATAATATTATGGCAGAAATAGGTATAGTTCAATTACTTAAAAAATATTTTGGAATTACGTTTGTATGGACAATTCAACCGGCACCTAATGCTTTTGTTTATTACTGCTGAACGTAGAAACCATACAATAAACTCCTATATACTTCCTACAGCTGGGTTTTCAAACAACACGATATTGCTTTCGTAAGCTACAAATTATATAAGTTAGCCCTTTTATTTAGATTTATAAGAATTAAAACAAACATTTTATATGTAAGCAAAAATAATTTGTAAATAAATATAATTATATCTTCAGATAGTTAGACAGATAGAAAATACTTTATTGTACACCAGTTTACAAAAAAATACAACAAATACTTCATACTTCAGGTACCAGGAAACAGAAAAAGTCGTTGAAAAATCCAAAAATCGCAGAAAATATACCAAAGATTATCTATGGTATATTACAATACACTAGCACCTGCTCCAGGCCGCTGTTGGATCAGAACAGTTTCAACTTAAGTTGGAAAATCGATTCGCTGCCTTGGAAACCACAAATGACGTAGACGAGGAACTCAAAAAAGTTGTGGGAATCCTTAGGGAGGAAGGCACTAGATTTTGTCAGCTGCAGCGTACGGGCACGAAGTCTAAAATTTTGGATGAGGCTCTTCGGCTTATGGACGAGAGGTGGGAGCAACAGCAAGCTACACCATTAGAAAAGAGGGAGCTCAATAAAAAGATCAGAAAGCTGGTGCGACGTGACCTCTGATGCTCAAATACACGCCGAATAGAAAAGGAAATTGAGCGAAATTGGGGGTCAAAAGTCTTCGCGGAGCAATTGAGTAGATCCCATCTGACGAAGTTCAAGACCAATAATGGTACAACCGTCGTCTCTAAGCCGGAGATCCTTTTTGAGATTGAAGACTTCCGTGGCCGAATGTACGACTTCCATGCTTCTAGACCCAAACCCAGCACGGCGGATTCCCGCGCAATATTGACCCGCCATTACACTGACGAACTGCCCGACGTCAATCCAGATGAGATTGAGATGGCGCTCAAACAAATTAAGAATGGAAAGGCCCCCGGTGAGGATGGTATAACTTCGAAGCTCTTGGAAGCAGGGGGAAGACCCGTACTAGAACTACCGACCTATTTTACTCTTGAACCACGTCTATAAATTGTTTTCAAGGGTCATCTCAAATCGTCTCGCAAGAAGATTTGACGAATTCCAGCCTCTTGAACAGGCCGGGTTTCACAGAGGATTTAGCCCATTAGACCACATACACACAGTGAGGCAGGTTATACAGAAGTCTGAAGAGTATAACCAGCCCCTGTGTCTTGATTTTGAGGACTATAAGAAGGCCTTTGATTCCATTGAAACCTGGGGGGTTTTGGAATCTTTGCAGCGTCGTCATGTGGACTGGTGATACATCGAAGTGCTGAGGTTTCTGTATGATGCCGCGACTATGAGTGTCCAAAACCAAAACCAGTAGTCTAAACATATCCAACTGCGCAGTGGAGTGAGACAGGGGGATGTAATATCCCCGAAACTGTTCACTAATGCCCTGGAAGATATGTTTAAGATGCTGGATTGGAACGGAATGGGCATTAATATCGATGGCGAGAACATCTCACACTTACGATATGCCGATGATATCGTCCTAATGGTGGAGTCGCTGCAAGACTTGCAAAGTATGCTGACTAACCAAGATGATACTTCTGGACGGATCGGTCTCGGAATGAACGTAGATAAGACCAAGATCATGTTCAACCATCTTATTGACCCGGAACCAATTGCAGTTAATGGTGTGCCACTTGAAGTTGTCCAACAATATGCTTACCTTGGGTAATTATTGCAATTGGGTAATAACAACTTTGAGAAGGAAGCCAACAGAAGAATTCAGCTGGGTTGAGCAGCATTCGGCAAGCATTGTCAAGTCTTTTCGTCGTCTATACCAAAGTGCCTGAAGACAAAGGTCTTCAATCAGTGCGTCCTACCAGTCATGAACTACGGTGCTGAAACGTGGACACTTACGGTCAAACTAGTCCACAAATTTAAGGTCGCTCAGTGAGCTATGGAGAAAGCTATGCTTGGAGTTTCTCTGAAGGACAAGATTCGTAATGAAGATATCCGACGGAGAACCAAGTTAACCGACATAGCTCAAAGGATAAGCAAGCTGAACTGGCAGTGGGCTGGTCGCATTTCTCGAAGAACCGATAACCGTTGGGGTAGACGAGTTCTCGAGTGGAGACCACGTTTGGGCAAACGTAGTGTGGGACGCCCTGTGGCCAGGTTGAGTGATGACCTACGAAAAGCGGCTGGCACAAAATGGATGAGGACAGCTGAAGACCGAGCTCAGTGGCGTGCATTAGGAAAGGCCTACGTCCAGCAGTGTACAGATATAGGCTGATGATGGAAATATTGATAACAGACGCAGTTGTAAAATAATATAATAATATGTATGTTATTTCCTTTCTGATACCCATGAACTTAAACCTACGATCGACTAATTCTTTCCGCCTGTGTATCCCCAAACATACCACATCCTTTGTCGGCAACTCCTCTGGAGTAGTTGCTGTACAGCAACAGGTTGTAGAACCAATTACCCGTTAATATTCAAAAAGCATCTTCCAATGATGTCTTTAAACATCTTGTCAGAGAACACTATTACAAGGCCTCTTTGCCTTCATAAATGTTTGTCACTCATATCATTATATTATATTTAATAGAAATGTATGTATAGTTATTATAGCAGTAACTTCATTTATTTTAATAAATAATGTGTTTATTTTATCTTTATGTATCATTAATATTATCTTATTATAGTAGTAATCTTGGACTTTATAAATAAATTTATTATTATAATGATTATGTAGTTATATTATTATTGTTCGGATCTTCGCTATAAATTTTTTGTTGTTTTTTTTTCGATTTTTGTGCATGCTGATATCCCTTCTCATTTACTATATGTGCATGACTGGTAGAAAATGCTTTAGCATTAAGTCCTCATTTTGTACATTCTTAGTGCAATAATGTATTAAATTATAAATATATTGAAGCAACTTATTTTATTTGAAGTACTTTTAACTTTGAATTATAGTGTATCGAATATGATAAGGTAGAACTAATACACAAGCAAAATTTACAGAATTTATAAACATTAGCATATAAACGTTTGTTTTGTATATATTTTTTCAGGTTATTGACGTTATAACTTATCAACTATTCATATTAAAAAAAAAACATTAAAATAAAACACGATAATGATCAAAAGACACATGATCATGATCAGCACAAAATTTGGCAGACAATCATGCCGGTATACCCTGTGGTAACGATATAAAATGCGATATATGCGATATATGCGTATTTATGCCGTAGCATATTATTAGGTATTCTGTGCTGTGAGGGAGAAAAATAGTCATATTAAAATTATTCACTTGATTAGTCGCAAAGCAGAGATAATAAAAGTAGAGGACTGTATGACTAGGCTACACATTTTTTTTGTATCTTAAAAGTGGAATTGTGAAAATATGACTTGTATTCCTTCAGATGTTACTGACTGAACTCACTAGAGTGCGGAGCCAAACAATTACAAAAACATATAGACTAAAAACGACTGAAAAAAGAGATATTCGGAAAATGTATGAAGGCTGGTACTAAAATAATTTAAAATTCTAAACAATATATTAGATATTTGTGAAGAAAGGGAATATTTTGCTGATAATGACTAGAAAATGAAAACAAAAAAAAAAACCTATTTCATTTTATTCGAGTTTTGTTTGTTTATACTTAATCTGTGATGACCACAGTGAAATTCAACACGGCACAATGTATGTAGATCTGGCACTGACAGCTGATGGATGACAGATGACAGGACCATAAGTTTTTTTTTCTATGGGCATCACACGGGTTCTTTTTTGATGACATTGCGCTATGAACGTTTTGTTATTTTATTATTATTTATATTCACATGGTATAATATAGTAATAGAAATAGCAAAACATATAAAATATAGAAATCTGTTTTATTTTATTCCCAGTGCACGAAAAACGCAATAGAATGGAAAATATTAAAAGTTTTATTCAATTTTATGTGTAGGAAAATATTTTCTCTTTTGTTTAAGAAATGGAGGCTCAATAAAATATAAATTACATATATTTATGTAGCCCAGTAAATAAGCTTTTAAATGAGGTATATATCATAGCTGCTGGATTTTTCTCGGAATAAAGTACCACTTCTTACTATCTCCTTTGTCAAGTATGATACAAAGGAAATAAAATCTATTTAGCTTACTAATGCCATAGATTTTCTACGGGAAAAGCGATGATTGCTTAGCAACTGTGGATATAGAAACGCTAATGAGCAATGTTACCTTGTCTAGCCCCCCAGATAATAATATTAAAATACTAGCTGCACCCCGCGATTTCACCCGCGAGGGATCATGATGATGATAATGATGATGAACATTATACTATGTGTTATTCCATGGTATAAGCTACCTCCAATCGAAATTTCATCAAAATTAATTCAGCTTTTTGAGCGTGTAGGGTGATGATGATGATGACTAACCTATGTTTTATTCCAGGGTTTCACCTATCTCCATTCCAAATATCAGCCGTTATCGCATGAAAACTCCCAAACAAATAAACAAACAGAAAACGTTTCACTTTTATATATTGGTGTGGATATACGATTGAACTGAAATAAAAAATATTTAGAAGAAAAAAATGTATGAAGCCTTATATTTAATAGGTATTCTTCTAAACAAGACAACAACAAGTTCAGAAACTAAAACCCGACTACGGTCGGGTTAAAAACAGCCTATGACAATTCTGCGAAAATGGCAAATCGATTGATAGCTCGTTTGCCAAATTGGATCAAGTTTTTAACTGTTTTTAGTTTGAATACATAACCCTTCCTTTGCATCGTATTCGGGTAAACAAACAACCTTATGACACTCTATTTATACCTGAAGACAAATCGATGGACACATCGCTTGTCAAAATTGGACCAAAGGGGCGACACTTCGGTAGAACATCTACATATCTACATACATATATTTACATATTCACATAGTTTGTTAAACTCATAACCCTTCCCTTGTTTCACCGTAGTCGGGTAAAAAAGACGATTGTTGTGGCAAATAATGTTACTTGTATCGCTGACTAAACTGCACGTCATCCCCAACGGTGGCGTGAACGTGAAATGATTGATTCAATTATACATTTCCATCGCATTCGGAAATACCAGAATTTATCGATAGTTATTTTGTTCATGTCAGGTCTGCAGTTGACCTTTATTTATGTGAGCCTAGTTAAATTCAGATGATCATTTTTATATTAGTTAGTATAGTGATAAAATGAAATAGCTTTCCCGCCCGCGACTTCAACCGCGCGGACTTCTGTTTATCGCGAAAAAAAACATCATATGTTCTACTAGGATATTAAAAACCAATGCAAAAGTAGGTCTAGCACCAATGCTCTTGATGTTTTTTGACATACTTGTTATTTCGTTTCCATGGCAACCTTTTCTTACAGCGAGTTATCATTTTTTTTCAAGTTTTTCCGGTTTTCCCGTGGATACTTACAATTTCTATGTTTAATTCCAGGGTATAAGCTTTCTCCATTCCAAATTTCATCAAAAAAAAAACAGCTGTTATTGTGTGGAAGTTCCCCAAACAAATAAACAAACAGACAGACAACGTTTCACTTTTATATATTGGTATGCATTGGTTAATTTATTAATGGACAATGATTGTTTTATAACTATGCTAGCTGTACCCGCGGCTTTGCCCGCGTGGTCATTTCATTTAAAAGTAGCCCATACGTGCTATTCCAGAACCAAAAGATTGCTCGACATCTAAAGTCAAACCCTAAGCTTTGCAACAGTGAATACCTCATCGCAATCGGTCTAGTAGTTTTTACGTGATGCGTGAATAAACATACATACAAACAAGCAGAAAAACACCCAGACACGATTAAAAAAAAACTTAGACTATTCATTTTTAATTATCTTCCTTGTACAGACTTTTTTGTTCATATTTCTTTACTAGCTTTCCCGCCCACGACGTCCGCGCGGACTACTGTTTATCGCGAAAAAAGGGGGATGCCCCGTGCACCCACTGGCTTCTCCCACTGGTGGGTGCACGGGGAATTCACACTTCCCCGTCCACCCACTGCACTAGAGTTGGAAACTAATGAAGGAATAATCGACATTTATGAAGAAAAAAAACAACATGTTTTGTAATTAGATAACAAGCATCCTATGTTCTTCTAGGATATTAAAAACCAATGCAAAAGTAGGTATAGCACATTGGTGCTATACCTACTTTTGCATTGGTTTTTGCAAAAAACTTTAAGAGCATTGGCTCTTAAAGTTTTTTGACAGACTTGTTATTTTGTTTCCATGGCAACTGTTCCTTACAGCGAGTAATCAACATTTTCCAGATTTCCCGTGAAAATTTAAACTTTTCTGGGATAAAAAGTATCTTTTGTTTTTTTTTTTTGTAGCACATTGGTGCTATACCTACTTTTGCATTGGTTTTTTGACAGACTTGTTATTTTGTTTCCATGGCAACTGTTCCTTACAGCGAGTAATCAACATTTTCCAGATTTCCCGTGAAAACTTAAACTTTTCTAGGATAAAAAGTATCTTATGTTTTATTATAGAGTATAAGCTATCTCCATTCCAAATTGCATTAAAATCTGTTCAGCCGTTATCGCGTGAAAGCGCCCCAAACAAACAAACAAATTAACAGACGTTTCACTTTTATATATTGGTATGGATTATAAGTATAGATAGATGATAATGTTATAATCATTGTATAGTTTTCATCTGGAATACGTTATCAAAGTCATTAAAATAAATGAGGAGTGTAAAATAAATAGGTATGCTATTCCCATTCCATCAACTTCTGAACGGAGGAGGATCTCCATTCAATGTATGTTTGATCATATCTCAATTTTAGAACCGATTAGGATGATCCTTATTAAAAGCTATTACTTAACTTGCAATGTTTGTATGTATGTAAGTATGTGTGTATTTTTTTTTGTTTTAGTCAATCCTTGCAAGTTGAATTACAACCACTTCCTCTTATCCTACAGTGTTGAATTTTTATATGGTCGAGTTTTGGTTCAGTTTCGGTGACATCATATTTTTATGGTAAACATGACCTGAATCGACATCCAGGATTAGCCCCAGATAAAGTTACTCTTCATCGGCTCACAGCACAGATACGAAATTTTGTGGGCTAGTTCAGCTACTCGTCCCTATGGGACGAGTTTCTGAATTTAAAATATATTAATTTTTCGGTTCAGTAACTCGTCCCATCCCAAAACTTAATAGATTAGTACTGACATCAACATTATCTTGAAATAATTAATCTGCTATAAGACAGTTAAGTAATATAAAATATTTAAGTGATACACTAGCTGACTGACTGACAGATAACGCACAGCCTAAACTGATAAACCTAGAAATTTGAAATTAAGAGTAAATATTGAGTAATTTAAAGGTTTACTAAGGAGTGTATTAAAGTTTATTAAGATAAGCATTAAATTGTGATAGCTGGTTTTAAATTAAACCATTGAATGATCTCCAGATAAAGGAACTCTTTAACGGTCAATAGCACAGACACGAAATTTTGTTTACATTTTTTATTATGATAGATGGTTTAAAGTTTTACCGTAACATGGTTGCTGCACTCCGGATTGAGTCCTGACTAGGGAACTCCTCAACGGTTTACAGCACAGACAAGATGCGGTTTATACACTTTTAACCCGGCGCCAATGACGTGAAATTAATCCCGCGGCTAATGACGCTGGGTCACCGTGACGCTGAGTTCAACGTCATACTTTCTTGAATTTAAAAAGTTTACCTGAATTGTAACTAGTATTTCTTAAATATAGGTTAAAAATCCGTACAATAAAATGAATATAAAACAAGTTATCGTATATATAAAACTTTCATTTAGATTTTCAGTAACACACGCTGAATCAACTATGAGATCACAACATAGATATGTTTTTAATTTTTGGCATATTATTTTAAATTTCCGTACCAAAAAAAAACCACTGAATAGTTAGTGAGTGTCATTTTGACTAAAACACTAAAAAATAAAGCGACGCTTTAAAACCAAATATTAAATAAACAAATTAATATACGTCACGAAAATACTACGCCGGCAATTACGCAGGGTCATACGTACCCGGTTCGACTTGACATACGTAGCGTTTTGGGTTGAAGGGAGATTATCTCCAACTACACGAGCGCTCAAAATTTATAGTTGGCATTAAAAGAAGTTATAGCGGTTTGAAATCGCTCAGGGTCAGTGTGACCCTGCGTCATTGGCTCTGGATTAATTGTGATAGCCCGTTCTAAATTTCACCATGTTATGACTAATGAATAAAAGCTTTTTTCAAACGTTTACTATTTAACTTATAGCTTCAATCAAAGAAACAAATATATAATCGAAGGTATATAGGGTATAATAATAGCTCCACTGTGTTTCCATAAAAACATCGAAATAGGTTCAGACATATATTACTAAATCAATTTGAAGCTGATTGTTTGGTACAAATAATCATAATTATTTACATCTCGACAACGTGGCTTACTTTAAATTTTACTCGTATGGCAGTGGAATATTACGAAGTACGCTTAAAAAATGTACATCACCCAACGTAGACATAAGCGCTGGTAAAAGTTAAAACTTGAAACAAAACAACAATAGAAACGAAAACAATAGCTACACATAATTTAAAAACTCAATGCACCCAGCTGCGGCAGCCAAAACTGAGTACCAAAACGGCTTTATGCGCACACGGGTGCTCGTATTGCTTAAAGAAGTAGGTACGTACGAGTATATTCACACCTCCCTAGGTATGCCAAGACAAAAACAATCGGCCCGAACGACACTGTCACAACACGAACATCATTGTTTCCGGTACGAACAAAACTGCCGATGCAAATACACAGCCTACCCATTATTCTTCTTTCCGAAACCAAAAAAATACTTCACCTGCATCAAAACGCATAAAAAACTCTTAAATAATGTCCAGTCATGAACGCGTCCAGTACGATTCGTAGCTACGAATTCGACCGTAAAATAGAGAGTAGGTCCGCCACGCTCACGTTATTTCGCAGATGGGTCCGCTACCGACACAACTATCCAAAATTGTGAAAACAGGTGAACTGAACTATGAATATAGTTAATTGAACGCACGGACAGTTGCGTGAAAAACTTTTTTATTGAACACACACAATTGTTTTTTTTCTATTGTCGAATTTTAGACGACATGGTGTTGGCGGAAATTAAATTAGCTATGTACCAGCTCAAAAGAACATAGAGCGTGCAATGGATACTTCGAAAGTATGATGCGATCGTTAAATCTGTTTTGTCATACGGGTTGTAGGAATAAAAACCGTCCAAGTGCGTATTACACACGGACACTAGGTCTGTCCGCACAGGTACTGTAGCCAGGGTCCTAAGCTACCTAACTAGAAAAACCGCATACCAATCGGCCCAGTAGTTATACGATTAATAACAAAAAATATATAGTCAAGCCTGGTGAGAGATAAATCTCGTAAATTTGTAAATTCTGTTATTACTCGTAACGATTGCCTTGATATTTTTTTAAACTTTACTTTACTTAGGTATATTTCAAGCAACTCAAGCAGTAAGGTCACTTTTGAGCCGAATATTTCGTAACCGGAAACAAATAGAGAAAAACTGTCACAAAAACTTCATTACAAGATATAAGTTCGAAGACTAAAACCTGACCATGATTTGGTATAAAATAGCCTATGCCACATTTACAATGAAGACGAATCGATTGATAGCTCATTTGTCAATATCGGTCCAAGTTTTTAGTTTAAGCACGCTAACCTTAATTTGCCTTGCCGTAGTCAAGTAAAAAAACCTATGAAAATAACTCTACCTAAAATACCTGAAGATGAACCGATTGACACTGCGCTTGTCAAAATCGAACCAATAGGGGCGACCTTCCTTGTTTGCCGACGGAACCCTAAAAACAGTTTCTCTCTAGTGGTTACTTCTCCAAGTCAGCTTATCAACAGCAATGAATTTTGTAGATATCTCATTTAAAACTATTCATAATTTAGGAATTTTCTATTCTGATTTGGATATTTTTGGATGTCAATAAAATGCAAAAATGATATCAATAAAGTCAAAAAAGTTAGGCAAACATTAAACAATGAAAATTTTTCGTTATTTTTCTGTTTTATAAGTTGTGTGTAAATAAATATTCTACAACAATGATCACATTGAATGGAAACGAATATTACGCCAGCAGGTATAACATCTATATTGCTGTACGTCAGACCTTTCATCAAATGCACTACATAAAAGATATTGAAGCGATATTCTCCCCATCAGAATAGATCAAGAGCAGAGTTCCTAGGAAAACCTGACAGTAGCTACTATAATACCCCTTATAAATCTTGTCAGAGGTCCATATATACACCATTAATTCTACATATATTTTTCTCTCAGACCTTGGAAAACATATATAAATCATGTTTTTTTGCAGTAACATCTATTTAGATTATCGCTGAAGTAAATATTTTTGCAACCTCACTGACCTGACCTTTGACTTACTGACCTGACTAAACCTTTTCAACCTTAATAAAGTATGAAATATTAGGAAAACAAGCTTTGTTCCGCACGGTTAGGTTTTTTGTGTGCAATGAATTAAGTCCTGTTAGACGGGTAGACACTTTTTTACTATGTTGGTAACATTGTAGCTATAGCGAGTAGTAAGTACAGCCAGACATTAATAATAAGGGTTTAGATACATACTGCAATAAAGGTGAAGGTGCTAAAGAATGGGACGTTGGTGCGGGCCATACGATCCACCCCAATTCGCACTCACCAGTACATCACAGGCATTTTGCGAAATAAGTTTACGAACTATATTTTTCATAAATATTTTTTTCCTCAAATCTATGGGCTTTTCCCATGCTTTTTCCATAAATAACAATAAGCGAATCTCCTTAATATCTAGATGAAGTTACCATAGTCATTGTCAGTAGCATTAACTCTACTAGTTCACTGGCAGGGTTAAAGGGTCTGTATTGTTACCAGATGACAAGGATTTCAGGAAATATATGTCCATAATATACAACATGGGTTCATGTCTCTTGTCGTTAGTTTAATTGAAATTTCATTCAATGCCAATAAACGTCGATAAGAAATAAGTTCAAATACTAAAACCCGATTAGGGTCGGGTGAAAAGTAGCACTCTTGCGATGAAGACGAACCGATTAACAGCTTGTCAAAATAGGACCAAGTTTTTATTCTGAACACATAACCTTCCTTTGATTTGCCATAATCAGGTAAAAATAATAGACTATGACACTCTATATGACAAATCGATTGACATCTCGCTTGTCAAAATCGGACCAAGCTTTAAGTTTTTTTACGCATAACCCTTCCTTTGCTTTATCGTAGACATATACAAAAATAGCCTATGCCACTCTCCTTTGCTTTATCGTAGACATATAGAAAAATAGCCTATGCCACTCTGTACCTAAAGACAAATCGATTGCCACGTTTGTCAAAATCGGGCCAATACAACATGAAACATCAAAATAACCAGTGAAACATCAAAATAACCACATACATACATACATACATAGACTGTTAAACTCATTACCCTTCCCTTGCTTTGCTGTAGTCGGGTAAAAAGATATACGAATGAAAAATCCCAGACTTAAAAAAATAATTGGAACGAGTATTTGATTTTCCTTTCTCATTTCAAGCTAAATTTGCAGCATCAAAATTCATTGAACGTTACAAATGTACTTTCATCAGTTACGTGTACTCCTTACCATATCATCAAAAAGCACTTATTTGAGCTTCATCTGAAATATGTTTTATAAGTTCAATTTCGCCGCAACACAATTTACATTTATGAAATTGCTGAGAGAAATGAAATTTTTCTTACAAATTGAGTTCGAATGATCCCTACGTGTGTCGATAAAAGGTCGATAAAATAACAATTCACACCAATTACCTAGCCCCAAACTAGGATATCTTGTACTATGGGTACTAGACAATGGATAAATATACATAGGTACATCCATGACTCGGAAACAAATATTTCTGCTCATCACACAAATGATTGCACCTAGCGGGATTCGATCCCGCGACAATTGGTTGAGTCAGGGTCAACATTTTTATTAGGGTTACATTTTAAAGGTTATGTATAAATATAAAATGGATCTTCGATGGATCCTCCCACCGTCGAGAGTGAACCATTGGCGCCCACACTTACGCCTATCTGTGCGGACAACCATGCGAATAATCTTTATTTTATGTTATTAAGTTGTATAGACAAAAATATAAATTATGTTTTAAGTGATTATAAGTCAAGGCAGCACGCTTGTTTCATAATACCTGTTTACTCCTGTCTTGAAGACATCCAGATTTCGATATCAGGTAGCAAAGTCAGCGTAGGGAATTATTCATTTATAAACTATCGTACCCAGAGTCCCTGACCTGATTTATAAATTGACGTTGACAACCCTGTCTACTTACTGCACCAAACAGGGTTGTAAAACTTTTACTATCTCAAAGGAATGGCAAGAAGATTGGTTTAACAAAATCCACACAAAATAATAATAATTTAAATTAAAAGTTAAAAAACAAACATAACAGACAGGTACTTAATTTATACTATAGTAAAACTGTAACTGGGCCAAATCTGACACCAATTGTCATGATGCTGAATGTATACTATGCCCAAACCATTCGATCCCGTACTGCAATATTTGCAGTACTTCCATGATGCTGAATGAGGCAGTAGAAGACTCATATCTTGTTAATTTTGTGATAAGAAGTTAGTGTGGTTTCTTTTTTGGTACGGAAATTCTTTGATTAATATTACAGATTAAAACAATATACCAAAAATTAAAATCATTTATAGATATATTTTTATTATAGTTGATTCTGCGTGTGTTACTGAAAAACTAAATTAAAGCTTGATTTATACGATAATTTGTTTTATTTTTGAATATTGAATATTTTTTTAAAATGATTATTGAGAATAGCTTCAATCGATATAGAATCAAAAACAGTACGTTTTTAATTTTGACTGTCTGTTTGTCTCTTTGAATACGCATCACGCTGAAACTACTAAACGGATTTTGATGTAACTTGGCACAATCAGAGTTCATATTATGGATTAATATTTAAGATGATTTTTATGACGTAAACTTTAAGAGTTCCCGCGGGATTGGGTTCAAAGTTATGGTAAAACGCACGCACCACACTGAAACTACCAAACAGATTTTGATGCAACTTAACACAGTTATAGCTTATACTATCTACATAATTATGCTGAAACATTTTGATGTACCTATCTTTACTTTCTCTATTCACGAGGTTCCTCTCCGTCGTCGTTAATCGGTTAGTTTGAAGAATGGCCAAGGGTTTATTTTAACTATGTTGGTAAATTAATTTTAAACAGTCTGCAGCAGATGCATGGCGTTTGCAGCGCGTGATAAAAGTCATCTGCATAGTTAATAAACAATGTTTTTCATTAACCTTCTGACAACTGTGAGTTAGGTCAATACATAGTATACTTAGGAAACCACGAGAAAATAAAATTAACCACGCGAGCGATGCCGTGGGCAAAAGCTAGTTTTTATAAATATACGAATATATACTAAATTTAAGGGTTCCTTTTTTCGTTTTAAGGCACGGGACCTTAAAAACAACTAAAAATATAAAATAGTGCCTTGCCAAGTGAGTCGCAAACGAAGTTAGCGTCTTGAGTTATCAATTGTGTCACAAAATGCAAAAGGTACCAATTGCTACAAGTAACATTCATTTGTCTGTGCGGTATTACTGGCTTCAAAGGAAGCGTACTTGACGGTATTTCACGCATTCTGATCTCGGTTGATATATTGGAATACAATGTACACTGTTTAACAGAATTATATTAGATATAACTAACATGGTTTATAAAAATTTAACCTTTCTTAGTTTTAATGGAAAAGTATATCATCATCAGCTGACCACGTTCCCATTGTTGGCCTTCTATAAAAGGGGGGGGGGGGATAAATTTGCTGGCCCAGTGTGGGTTGGTCAATGTCACAAATACTCTTGAATTTTCAGATACCTTAATAGGAGATGCCCAGTTTCCTCACGATGTTTATTCTTCGCGTCTTACGCAAGAGTTGACCTGGGGCAGTACCGCACCTTCATCACATATTAACTGCCAAGAAGTAATGTGAAAACATTTCTAAGTTTCGGTTTAGAGGAAAATGTATCCAGCAAAATTACTGGCAATAAGACCAATGTCTCAGGGTGACAAGCGCAGTGCAGTGACGCGCAAGATTTTGAAACCAAAGTTCTGGATACTATTGCAACTGATATGGGCAGGCCTGATATTAACATCAGCCAAGCGACCTGGTCGTTCCGTCACTCGACCTAAAAAAGAAAATTAACAACATAATGATTGCGCTCAAATTTACAAATACTAAATAAATGATTGATGAAGTCAAGGACGAGGTTTGAACCTAGTACTTTGGATTTTGAAGCGCACATTCATTTAGCCACCATGGCTTGTCTAAGTAAGATGGGATATACTCGCAGATAGAGATATAGGAAAATACTATACAAAAACAATACTACAATTCTAGCCAAGGGACAGAGCTGAAAAGACTGGTGGTTTCGGCTGTATGGTGAGGAACCTCCTGACAAAGCGTGATGTTTCAAGAAGTATTTGCATCAGATCTTTACTCTTACCATCAAAAAAGAGTCCACAAAAATGATTTTTGAAACATTATTACACTCTATTAGCACATTCGTGGTTAATATAAAATAATATATATTGATATTATGATATTATAGCACCCAAAAGCGACATAATTAACTAATCAAGTTGTGGTGGTGGTTCTGATTATAGGGTAAAAGGTGTTAAAATGTATTATTAACTCCAATCCTAGTATAGAACTTGCCATCAATGCTGCGGGAACTCTCCGTGATGGTGGTAACTAGCTAGGTGGACAAACAATAATAATTTGGTATTGGTGTTTTCCATATATTTTCTTGGCACTTTGAACATAGTGAAACTTCTCCATTTACGTGTCATTTGCCTTGCTCGTAGATTTGTAGATAAAATAGGTAGTTACCTGAACACTCCAGGTTAATAGGATACCCAAATAACTACCAACAATAACGTTTTTACGTATTGTTATGTAGATTTATATACTTCTCACGGAAATGTTTATGTCAAACGAAACTATAAAATGAGTAATAAAACAACTACTACCAATGTTATGTTTTCATATAAAATTTTGGATGGACATATTTTATGGTGACAGTATGAATGTTGAGAGTCGTTTCTAAAGTCGTTTTTGACAGTTATAACAGAGAATTTGAAAATACTATGGATTACAGATATTTTTATTGACAGTTTCGGAAAAGTTATGTAATGTAAATGGCTAAACATTTGTTGTCGTTGGAAATGGAAAATCAATGCTGAATTGAATTATTATTCTGAGATTGCACTACAACATTTGTTCTACGTCGATAAGTCACTCTACCTATTATTACTCTGTGATAGGTAAGTTTGTATTTGTTGAATGAGGCAGTGCCGACTTCTGATTTCAAAGATTTTTCAAAGCGCTCAATAATGGCTTCACGACTGCCTTCAATTAGATTACTGCTGGGACCTTCCCTTACTGCGTGGCGAGGAAGGGTGATCCTCTTGTAGTACCGGGAACCACCCGACTGATGTCGGCTGCAGTTTATCTTTAGGGACGATCACTCCTAGAATCACCTAATGAGCTTTTTTGACCAGAATAATCTCACTGCAAAGTATTGTCACAAAAGTACGTAATCAAAATGGGTCTTTAATATAAATCTCATTAATAGTGGGAAATTAGGTACCAACTCCACGGGCGTGGACCGCAGATAAAAGCAACGCACACAATTGACCTTCTTTTGCCTTAATCACAATCGGAGTGGCTTTTGTGCAGCACGTGTTATTAACATAGCAATAACTCTCATTTGCGCTTCAGTCTTGTTTTTGATGCACATGAAGCACGACGGTGGGAATGTAGCTGTGGGTGTGTTTACCTTTAGTTGTATCTAGTCCAATGTTAGTTTATGAGATATTAAAGACTGCCGTAACTTTCCTCTTTTATAAAAAAAACGATGGTCTTTAATGAAAAATATTCTATCATCTCTAATTCAATATCATACTTCATCCGTAATTTTAAATACTTATTCCATTATAATTATTCACAACGTTGAAGTTGGATGTCTTGCTAAGATACTCTTAGAAAGTATTTTGATAACGGTTCTTCATTATTTATGGTCCGCTTCTTGATAGAATAGTGACGTTCAAACTTATTGGTAATATCGTAAAACTAGTGACTCGCTGTGGCTTTCCATGGGTAGCGTTCACACCGCAGCATTTTTATACACGTCGTAATTCAAAAAAAAAACGCCAGTACGTGTAATTCAAAATCTTAGGGAGCAACGTTCGTGGTTCTTTTTGACAGACTTGTTATTATTTCGTTTCCATGGCATTTCTACACAGCGAGTAATGGACGTTTTTTTGTTGCAATTGCAACATTGAAATCAATTACACTTATAAAAAAAAAACTAATTTTGTAAATCTAAAATTGAAAATTTTGTAAGAAGATTGAAAGATAATTGCTACTAATTCAGTTAAAAAGTTATATATTTTTTTGGAATGGTCTTTTAAAACAATTCATTTTGATACCTCACTTGATAAGTTTTTGTTCCATAGTAAATGCAATATAGTAGCTGTAAGCCGCAATATTGGTTTTCTTGATACTTCATATATCTTATAGCACTCTCGTGATTAAGATGAATCCAATGATACCTCATTTATCAAAATCCATCAATCCGTGTAGGCTGTAAGACGCGCCTAAGAAACGTATAAACAAACAAACACACGTACAACCCAAACACATAACCCTCCTCAGTCAGGTTAAAATACTAAACCCATCAGTGCATATTTATGTTACGAACGCAGTAGTAGATTCGATAAGCTTTGGTGGGGCTCTTTTGGGATACTTATAAATTTATCTATACTTATAATAAATCAATAAGAACGAAAAAGTCTGTCCAATAAAGAAAATAAAAAAAAAATGTCTAGGTTACTTAAAATAAAAAATAAATAACGACCGGTTGGTCTCGTGGCTAAAGATCCTAGGTACGAAATCGAACCGTCGCGGGTTCGAATCCTGCAAGGTGCAATCATTTGTGTGATGAGCAGAAATATTTGTTTCCGAGTCATGGATGTAATATTCTTATCTATGTATGTTTATCCATTATCTAGGGCCCATAGCACAGGGTATCCTAGTTTGGGGCTAGATAATTGGTGTGGAAATGTCCCGAATTTATTTATTTTTATTTATTTTATTTTTATTTATAAGGTACTGAACATGAACAAATTATTTTTAAAAATTGTGTATTGTGACACAAATACACGATTTAAAAAAATGTTCACACTCACAATAACACAAAGGTTGTGTTATTGTTTATCTGTTTGTGTTTTGTTGTGTCATTGGTTGTGATTATAAAATATTATAGAAACATACGATAGTATCATTTAGTGGATGTTGAATCATGTTATTAATTATTTCTCTTTCATAGTTAACTATGTTTTATTTGACAAATTATATAATTGATACAATTTAACAGGAGACATACTATGTCACATATAAGTCTGAGTTGGCCAAGTACGTCACATTTTAGAAACGATTGAGACCAAAATAACTAACCTTGTTTGACTCAATATACGAGTACATTATACTCGTAATAGTGCGGTGGCGTTGCGGCAGACTCATCGGTCTGATATGGGCAGACAAACCAGGAGATGACAGAATAAACTCAATTTATTTAATTACATTGCCATTGATGTACAAGAAGTACAATGCCACATAAACTGGAAGTCTATGAAGATTTTTTTCCCCAACATATACACCATGAACATAGACAAAAATACACTGGCCTTCAAAACTTAGTACCACAATTTTAAACTTAATAGATTTATAAAATTGCTTGGGTCTTAGTCAGCAGATTGAGATACCAAATACACCAGATTTTAAGACAAAATTTAAGCTATCCGAGATTGAAAATTGCGTCCAATAGTTTTAATTGATCCAGTAATTTTAACGGGATGTGTGAACAGACAGATGACAGATATTAAAAGTGTAGTACTAAGTTTTTAAGGCCAGTGTAATAGCAAATTAATGTATAGAACGTGTTCATTATAAAATGAGTCGTTCAATAAATATTGGAAAAAAGCATGGGTCTTATCACACTAATATTATAAATGCGAAAGTTTGTATGTTTGTGTGTGTGTGTGTGTGTGTGTGTGTGTGTGTGTGTGTGTGTGTGTGTGTATGTGTGTGTATGTGTGTATTTGTTGCTCCTTCAAATCTAAGAACCAGGAGAGCAGAAACATTTAAGAATTTGGATATATAACAGAAAGTCAGAAATTCGTGTTACTTACACTATTTATAACTCAAGAACTGCTGGACAGATTTTTATTATCTTTGATTTTTTGAATTTGTATCCGTCCCGAATAGATAATAAATATAGATGCAAAAAGGAGGGAATTTTTAAGATTAATTTTCTAAACTTGTGGGAGTGGCAAAGTTTGACCGCGGGCGAAGCTGCGGGGCGCAGCTAGTCGTATTATAATGGACAACACACTATAGTCGTTATAAAAATACTGCTAATTCTAGCAACACCTGTCTTATTATATCTAAATATCTTTTCATCTTCACAAAATTTGCGTAAATGCAGCTTTTATAAGTACATAAAAGTAATGGAAATAAAATTGGAAAAGGCTTTGAGGGGCGCATAAAGTTGGGATAAATTGGCCGTAAATTGACTTGGACAATGGGGGGGATTTACTGTAATGTAGGGATTGGCTCAAATACCAACAAAATACAGGTGATATATGTAGGTTTTCACGAGGTTGCGCTTTTGCTGGTTGGTGGTATTGAGAAATACCGCTCAATATTGTTTACCAGTTTATCTTAGATTAATCTACTATTAGCATAATTATATGCAACAAGAACACATTATTATGGTTATTAGGGCGAGTGCGGCTGGCAACTAGCTAACCATACAATATTAAAAAATGGCATTTGTTTTTATTCAATTTAAAGTGCACTTGAAAAAGTAATATCGGGACACTTAGTTTTCTAACTTGTGTCTCGAAAATCCGATTGCAAGTTAAGCGCAAGAAATGATGCACTCGAGAGAAGATTTTATTTACATACATTAAATGATGTTGAACCACTTAAGTTCAATTCAGATTAGTTATAAGATAAAAAATGTTAGAAAGCATATTAAAAATATATAAAAAAAATTATACGCATGCCTGATAAAATACTATTGTATGCTATCTTTTTTTTCAAACCCTATTTAAAATAATAAATAAATACATAATATAGAAACAACTTTGTGACTTATTTTGATGTATTATTACATTAACATTCCAAAAATTGTGTTCAACTGTTTACGAACAAGACATAATTAAGTTCAAAAACTAAAGCCATACTAAGGTCGGGTAAAAATAGCCTATGTCACTCTTGCGATGAATACGAATCGATTGATACGTCGCTTGTCATAATTGGACCAAGTTTTAGTTTGAACACATAATCCTTCCCTTGCTTCGCCGTAGTCGGGTAAAAAAATATGCCTAGGACACTCTATATATTAAGAAGAATCGATTGATACCTTGCTTTTCAAAATAGGACAAAGTTTTTATTATGAACACATAACCCATACTTTTCCTTGCCGTGGTCGGGTAAAAAATAGGTTATAAAACTTTATAAATGAAAACTACTCGATTGATACCTTGCTTGTCGAAGTTGGACCAAGTTTCTAGTTTGAACATATAACCCTTCTTTTGCTTTGCAGTAGTAGGGTGAAAAGAATATGAATGACAATCTATACCTTGAAGACGAATCGATTGACACCTTAGTTTGCTTGTCAAACTCGGACGGTAGTCGGGTTATGAAGCATTACATTGAACTCTGTAATCTGCTGCATGTGTATAGTTTACGCGCTAACGGCTTATATTCAATAGTTCGCGACCCACGATCTATCGTTCACGCGTTTTCATAGTTATTGATCGCCTTATACATTTCTTTAAATTCATATAGACTTTAATCAAAGCAAGCGTGTACGGCGTAACAAGATACTGTTCATCTCACGTACACTCATAGGGCCCTAAACTGAGAGTAATTTATTAGTTTATCTCTATTTTACAAGGTCACTAACCGTGCAACCCTGGATCTACCTCTTCACAAGGATTATTTGTGAATAGGGAGTTATAAATAAGAGAAATGCTTGGTCTCGTAAACACATGGTTAACGTGTTTTTTTTCCTAGAAAGCCTATGCTTATCAGCATCATCCTGGTTACGTAATGTGGCAACTTGCCATATCCGTATAAAAAGTATACTTTAATAGTCTCTATGTTGTACAGTACCTATTTAAAAGTTTCATTAAAATTGGATCAGCCATTTTGGCGTGATATCACTCCAAACAAAAAACAAAGAGACAAACAGACAACGTTTTACTTTTATATAATGGTCGAAACCTATTCGCGTTTTTTGCGATTACTCATCTCTCTGCATAAACTTTCTCTGTGTTTTCTTGTCCATGAGTATTCAGTTATTATCTAAACATACAATTATAAAGCATATAGCGATGGTGGCCTAACGGTTCTATAGTGCAATTTAGAATCCAACGATACCGGGTTCAAAACCTAGGCTCCGCACCAATGACTTTTCTGAGTTATGTGCGGTTTTCCATCACTCCGTGCTTTGGAGGGCTAACGTGCCCTCCGATGCACGGAGTGATGGAAAACCGGAAAGTGATGGACATTGGATTCTTTTCATCCCGAAAAATCAAAGGGTCGCAGGATATTGGATGAAATTTATTTAAAAGTACACACTTTGAAACTACTGAACGGATTTTGATGCAACTTGGCACAGTCATAGTTTATGTGATGAGTTAAAATTGAGGGTACTATTTATCCCGAAAAAATAAAAGGTTTTTGCGGGATAGGGTCCAAAATTATGATAATTTTGAAGTAATGAATAATGCTTTTTTGGAGGATACTCTATATTCTGTACTGAAGCCAAAATTTATTTGTTTTTTCATATTTGGAATTAAAATTTTTAGTTGATTAGCCACTCTTCATGGAACTCAAATTAATTATAGACCTTCAATTTTATGAAGATTAGTTTTTTTTTTTTTTTTTTTTTTTTTAGGTTTTTTTTTTTTTTTTCTGTCTGTCTGTATGTACATTGACCGCGCATCACGCCGAGACTAATGAATGAATTCAAACGAAACTTGTTTTGATTTGAGTTCATACTACTTAATGGGACATTAAGAGCGATGATAGCCTAACAGTTCAATAGTGCAACTTAGAATCAAACGATACCAGGTTCGATCCTAGGGTCCGCAGCAACGACTTTTCTAAGTTATGTGAGGTTTTCCATCGCTCCGTGCTTTGGAGGGCATGTTAAGCTGTTGGTCCCGGCTGTTATTGATTAATAGCAGTCGTCAAGCCATGTCTGAGGCCCTCGGGCGGCTTGACGAACTCTGACATCAGAGGCCAGCACTACCTCATACGACAAACAAACATACAATTATAAAGCAGTAAAAACAAAAGGTCTGTTTACAATGAAGATACCAACATTGATTTAGCGGACTCAAATCCACACCAGTATGTAAAAATGAAACGTTGTCTGTTTGTTTGTTTGAGGAGTTTTAACGCGATTACGGCTGGATGGATTTTGATGAATCTTTGTAAATGTACTGTACAATATACAGACCAATTCATTCCATTCCATTCGAAACCCGGAAAATGGCAAGTTTCTACGGAAAAACTGGAAAATTACGAATACTCGCTGTAAGGAACGGTTGCCATGGAAACGAAATAATAACAAGCCTGTCAAAAAGCATCAAGAGCGTTGGTGCTATACTTTTGCATTGATTTTTAATGTCCTTTTTTCGCGATAAACTGAAATCCGCGCGGACGAAGTCGCAGGCGAAAGCTAATAAGTACTAAACAAGAATATAAACATTTTTGAAAATGTATCTATCAGTCTGTTTTTTAAAAAGTAATGGGCCGTTTAAAATGTGGTGTACACTGTTGGATAACTAAGAGCTTAATTTAAAATCTGAGACTTGTAGAAGCCGAGCATTCAAATTTAAACGTTGTCTGTTTGTGAGTTTATTTGTTTGTTTGGGGAGTTTTAACGCGATAACGGCTGGACTGATTTTAATGAAACTTTGTGAAAAGGCACTGTACAACATAGAGACCAATTTATTCTATTCTATTCTAATCCTAGAAAATGATTATCTAAATGGTTAAATGTAAACGGGAAAATTACGATTACTCGCTGGAACGGTTGCCATGGAAATAATACCAAGTCTATCAAAAATCATCAAGAGCGTTGGTGCTATACTTTTGCATTGATTTTAATATTGTAGAAGAAAAATGGATGCTGTTTGGTTTTGCGATAAACTGTAGTCCACGCTGACGAAGTCGCGGGCGAGAAAGCTAGTACTTAATATTTATAAATTCGGTTTTTTTTTCGAATTTACAAATGGAGCCACGCTGCCTTCATATTATTTTTTTATAGTGACTATGATGTGAGGATTTTAACGATACCACATACATCCGAATCTGTTCAGGAATTTAAAAGTAATGGTGTAATGGTAAAATAATGGTAAAATGGTGGATAAAAAAATCACATACACACATACATACATGAACCCTGAAAACTTTACACTTTTTTGGACAGTAGTGAGTCGCAAAAGACTAAGTATGAGCAACGTAGCACTGGTATAATTCAGATTGGTATAGAGATGGTAGAAGCGGAGCGGTGGTGCTAGAGCAGTATTTGTCCGCCTCACAATCCAACTGCACTTGGTTCAAATCCTCGGTCCTGCACCAATGACTTATACAATAAGCTTTTTTCGAATTTCGATGCCATCAAAACTCAAAAACGGTGAAGGAAAACCTCGTGAGGAGAAAAATGACCTCAAGGACATGTTTTATCCATCAACCCGCACTGAGCCAGGGTGGTGTATTATGGCCCATCCTCTATCAAAGAGAGAAGGCCTGTATCCCAGCAGTGGTATCTTCATTATGATGTTGATGATGATGATGATGCTAGAAGTCCGATGCCTTTGAGTTTGCAGCTTCATCAAGATGTACATTTTGTGCGATTTATAAACGTTGTGATGATACAAAAAATAAAAACATCCTGACTTGCTTAAAACATTTCCATTCCTTTGGATCAGCTTTCATTCAAAGGTTCACATTAATGAAACGCGCAGAGTATCTAGGCAACTGGTAATAGGTACTGCAGTTAGACTGGCACAATGGTGCAGCAATTACACCGTTTGAGCTTGCTCCGATCAGTGCTGCGATGGCGGTGGTTTAGTTCTACTTGGAGAACTAGATATTTCAGATATTTCATCGTAAAATGAAGTGAATGAAAAAGTCAGCTATCAAATGTGATAAAAATCAAATAAGACTCACCTTACAAGTATGATAAATAATGTCATCGTAGTAATCCTTTCTGCTAGTTTTTAGTATTTTTAATTTGAACAATAACCATAGCCAATATTAATAGATATATAATTAAACACACCTCAAAACAAGCCCAAATTAAATGTAATATAACCTCCCACAATAGCTGAAATCCATTTCGATCACATTAGCTTTCAAAAAGTAAAAAACGCATCAAAATCGGACCATTTGTTTGGGAGCTACGATGCTACAGATACCATAGACTTGTTACCCTTCTCTCTTTTCGCATCAGGGGTTAATAAAAGCAGAAGTTAGGAACAATAGTAGACAAATTGTTGATTGATGGCCTTATCATTATTATCATTCCATGTTGATGATTGACCATTGAGAACCATTTGTAAGATGGAGTTTGAATAAAAACGTTAACGGCATCATTAAAATTAGTATATATTATTGATTCATGTCGATTCAAATTAATCTTTCTTTTATTACTATATTTCACTAAATAATACTGGTAAACTATATTTTTAAATTTGGCTCCTGTGTCAATCTAAACGAGCCCAACAATTGGTTTCAGTTAGGCGAGCGGATTGATACGTACTCTGCGATTGTACCACAAATTTTGCACTGCGACTCGCCGGACCAATTCAAACTGTCGAGGAATCAACCGCAGCTATTAGAAAATTTCCAGAGAAGGGAATAGTTTTGCTAGTTTCGATGGGGAATTGAACAATTATTTTATCGTAGCGGTACTTGATAGTTTTACGTATGGAAATTCCAAATCAACGTGATTTATTTTTATAAATGCCAAGATGATATTTTTAATGAATATTTAGAGAATCATAATGTACTTTTTCTTCATTGATAGTTTATTTTACCATCGAATAAATAATCAAGATTCCGTTTTTTACCAGATTGCGCAACGCAAAGGCCCAGTAATGTGTTTATCAGCTTATTTTTGAATATATGATTCTTTGTGGCACTATATAAATCAAACGCGTGGACCGATTTTGATGATTCTTACGTCAATAGTTTTGTCCTCATCTTGCAAATTCTACTAAATACATTATATTAATCAAAATTCAATCTGGCTACAACCAGACGCCACATTGAGAAAAATAACAAAATGAAAGTAGACGAACTATGTCAAGTTGTATCATTGAATAGGTATTTGAAAATCATCTATAAGCTCCTATTAATATTTTTTATTTCAAATGTTCATTTAGAATCTAACGAGTTAAAGTTAGTTTGCAACCATTTACACTTATTCGTATAAATGCAAACTAAAAAAAATCAAATAAATATATGTTATTGTAAAATACAAAAAACCCGACTGCCAACAAAACTAAAAGGAGACAAACAAGCTATAGATTTTTTGATTTTTATCAAACTGCGCAACGCAAAGGCCTGGTAATGTGCTTATAAGCCTAAGTATGTATGTCTGTCTGTTCCTGTTGGCACTATATAGACCAACCGCGTATACCGATTTTGATGATTCATACGTAATACAATAATTTATTACTGAACTAAAAATGGTCTAAATCTTAGTTAAAGCACAGGATAAATAATAGTTCTACGTATCAACAGAACCATATATATATTTTTTTGTTTATTTTATATATTTTGTGTCGAGAAACTTTTTCATGTACTTTTTTATGTTGCTCTCGTGGTCATTTTACTGGGATATAAAGATCCTGTGATTTTCCAGAACCAATAGTACCAACATCATCAAAGTTTGTTCAGGCGTCAAATGGTTTTTTATCGATTGCTCGAATTCAACTCATCAGATTGAGATACCACGTACACCAATTTTTAAGTCAAATTCTAAGGTAGACAACAGTTAAAACCGTATTGCAATCAGACAAACAACATACAAACTAACAAACAGACAGACACGATTTAAAAAAATATTGTATTATGGTTCAGTAGCTTATTTTAAGTGCCCTGGACCATTTTTTTTAAATTATCTTCTTTGTGCAGACTTTTACGTTTTTATTGCTTTATTTATAAGTATATACGCTTTATTATAAGTATATACGATATACGCCGCTTGACTCGCACAGTGAGCGCACGCATCTACTGCAGTAGCGCAGCGCGAGTAAACGATAACAATATTCTGTGTTAAAACGTGCGAAAACGAATTGATTTTTAAGTGCTGTGATGGCTGGAACCTGTGAAGCCTGCAGGGCTATCATTACAGTCACCCAAAAACGTATTAAGTGCACTTTCTGTACGTATTTTTATCATTCAGAGTGCATCAACTTTAACAGTAAGTCTGCTTCGAGATCTCAGTGGAGATGTCCTACATGCATCGCTGGCCATGTAGGACATCGTAAGGACGTAAGGGTGGAGACAATAGCAATACCCCCGTGCGAAATACTGGATAGCCGTCTAAGGAGTTGACAGTAAGTCTACCCAATGATGGAGGAATGTCCTCGCGGTCTGATTCACCCGCACCGAGCAAAAATTTATCGCCCGCGCCAATGATGCCTACGGCCCCCAACCTTTCTCCGATACCAGATGTCAATACCAAGCACTCTTCAGATGAGTGTAGCATAGTATCGCAGATCGAGAAAATTAGGTTTGAAACTTAATGTGCTGAAAAAGGACATGGTCAAGGAGTTGAAGGGCTCTTTGATTGCCGAGTTTCGTAAAGAGTTGAAGACCGTCACTGCTAAACAAGAACAACTTGAAAGCTCCCACACAAAGCTGTTGGGTGATCAGGAAAATCTCATGAAAGACTTTGTCGTATTACAGAAAAAAAACATTAGAAGATGGAGGTAAGATATTGGACTTGCAAGCGCAGTTTGATAAACAACAATAGTGGGCACAAGTGTCTAATATTGAGATTGTGGGCGGCGAAACACCGAACGAGTCAACTGTTGAGCTTGCGTTGAAGATTGCCAACCATGCCAGAGACCAGCTGCAGCATGCTCAGGTGGAATCAAGCTGCGGGGGCAGCAAGGTGGTTATGTCGGACTCTTACCGACTACGGTAAAACCCCACGGTGTTCCACAGTACGCCTTGTGCCGGGGCTACGGGTACGCTTTCGCACTCGTCCGCGGCCCCGACGGCGCTGGTCCTGTTGAGGACCCCCTCCTGGCTCGGATGGAGCTGAGCCATTCCCCATCCCATGAACGCCATTAAGGGGCGCACAGAACACCGTGCGCGCCACCTCAAGGCCTTATGCTGGGGCAGACACCCCCGTGTCCAGCACCTAGGCCTCAGGGGGGTCAGAAGGGAATGAATTCCTCCTCCGACTCCCGACGTTGAGCTCCACATGGCCTCACACATCTGCCCACCGTCCAGTACAGCCACAGCTATAGCTGGCGGACTATCCGGCGCTGCACCAACAGTGACGCCAGATTTATGAGTCCATGGAGCACGTCACACTCCAGGCACTACTGCCCATACAGTAGTGCCAAGAGCGGACCACCTCCTGGGGCCTGCACCAAAGCGCCTGCCCCACCCCTCCCCCGCACATCACATTCCCCGCACTACTACCGACCAACCCGTGTGGAAACAGACTGCCCGGCAGCAGCGCAGAGAACGGACGCAACATCCCCCGCTCCATGGCCTCCCAAATCTAATGCCACCTCCCAGTACAGCCACAGCTACACGACTGCCGCCAGGAAGCCTGTCCGGTCCGCTGCACCTTTTACAGTGATGCCAGATTCGGAAAGCCATGGAGCACGTCCACTTCGAGCACTTCTGATATTCAGTAGTACTAAAAGCGGACCACCTCCTCGAGCCGGTGCCGAGCACCCGGGCCCCACCTCCTCGAGCCTGCGCCAAGCGCACTGGGCCCCACCTCCTCGAGCCTGCGCCGAGCACCCGGGCCCCACCTCAGTTGCGATGCTGCAAACACCATACAACACCGCAATCTACTGTGGCCACTTCAGCGTGGGCTTGTGGAGGAAAGCCCAGTGAAGCGGCCCCTCCTTGGGCCGGCCAGCAGCACCCTGCCAGCGCGGCCCCGGGTTCCTCTTAGCTTCACCGTGGTCCGAGGATAACCACGGCTACTAGAGCCCCCCCGCCACGTCAAGGCGGGAACCCGCGGGGGGGGGGAATCACCGTACCACGTCCAGCCCATGCAAAAGGTGGAAGGTCGACCAAAACCTATTATCGTGAAGCTGCAAACCAGGATGCTGAAGGATCAAATCATATCTTGACTTCGAAAAACCAAGGGCATAAATATGCGTGACGTTGGCCTAGATGGTACTGACAGGAGATTCTTCGTTAATGAGCGCCTCACGCCATTAAATAAACAGCTTCTTAATGCGGCAAAATCTCGTGCAAATGACAAGTCTTTCAAATTTGGCTGGATAAGAAACTACAACTGTACAATTTTTTAAAGAAGAAACGTTGAGTCTCCTGTTACTACCGCGGGATCTTTAAAAGACTTACAAAGGGGTGTATAAGTTCTATACGCCAACCATTGGCTATGTTCTCAGTCACTATTCATTCACAAGCGTGTATGTCTCACATTTCCATTTACAAATACACTACACAACACTATAAAAGTCCACTCATTCCAACTCCCTACACAAATCTAATCTTAATATTTGTTATTTCATTACTAATTAGATGTCACAACAGTATACTTATTATAAAAATAATATTATTTTCTTATATATACTTACCGATATCAAATATTTTTATTATATCTCAGGGTACTTATAGTTTTTTTGTTCATATTATAATATACTTGCGTCTTTATTTATATACTTTTTAAAGTCAGCACAATGGCGTCCCATTACATGAATTTATTTTATCAAAATGTAATGTCGCGGCTTGCGCACAAAATCATTTTTGTTTAGACAGAATATACTTACGCATAATTTTGATGGCATTCTAATTACTGAAACCTGGATTTCTGATAGTTTTTATAAGGGTGAATTGTGTGATGACTGCTATGATGTTTTTCGATGCGATTGCAGCGTAAAAACACACACACACACAGCGCTCGCTTGGTGCCGGTGATAAGCGAAGCCTACATAAAGGTGTTGTCTATATACCACCCAACAACTTACAGCCATCGCGACCCTTAACGTTTACCAACTTAATGTTAAGTGTTCTCACTTCATGGCCAGACGATCATTTCATAATAGCGGGTGATTTTAATCTTTCTGGCATATATTGGTCATCTATGGGACCAACACCTTGTAAAAGCGGTAGCGCGGAGCTTCGAGAAGCAACAACTGGCCTATGCTTGCAGTTTATCTGGTTTGGTTCAGTACAACTTTCATGCAAATAAATGTGATAATATTATTTAAGATTTAATTTTCAGTGATACTTATATAAATGTTTCTCGCTCGTCTATTTTTCTTGTAAAAGAAGACACATACCATCCCTGTTTAGATCTAGACGTGTCAGATCTTATGATACCCTGTTTTAAAAATCAAACAATTAGTAAATTTAGTTATTATAAATCCGATTATAATAATATAAATAGTTGTCTTATGAATATCGATTGGGACACTCTGCTGGATGGAGATACCATTGATGAAATTGTACAGATATTTTATTCCCCGCTTCGTAGGGTAATAGATGATTAAGTGCTAAAAAGCGTTGTACATCTTTAAGTAGTTATCCTATCTGGTATTCCAGATCACTTATACATATAATTAAAAATAAATTTGCTGCGCACGCTCGTTCGAAGACCCACGGTAATCTGCGAGACTATGATGAATTTTCTATTTTAAGATCTAGACGGAATAAGATGCAGAGTAAATGTTATAATTCATATAAGGAAAGTATGCAGTTACTTCTAAAAAAAAACTCAAAACACCTGTGGTCCTACTTAAAATCATTGCGTATCAATAACTCTGGATACCCAAACATTCTCACATTCGGTGATAAAGTGTACAGGAACGATTCAGATGCCAGCAGTGGCTTTAATAAAAAAATTGAGAGTGTATTTCAAATACCAGCTTCTTCATATGACAGCAATTTGTTATCATATACAGAGCCAAGCGATATAGTGCATCAATGAAATTTTACAGAATCATCCGTTATCAAATTACTAAATTCAATTCTGCCAATTTTTATTAAAAAAATGTGTTTTGGTGCTTTTCCTAACATGTGGAAGAAAGTGAGGCTCGTGCCAATTCACAAGAGTGGTTCACGAATCCAAATTGAACATTATCGTCCTATATCAATATTAAATACATTCAGTAAAATTTTCGAGAAGATCAAACTATTAGTGGAACTGTATTCAATTCAATTCCAGAAGAACAACACGGGTTCATGAACAAACGCTCTACGTGACGAACTTGACCGTATTAACTAACTATGTTTTTTGCAGCATGGATGAGAGGACACAGGTTGATGTTATCTACACTGATTTTGAGAAAGCATTTGACAGATCTACTTTGTCAAATGCCTTCTCAAAATCAGTCATCCTGCTCCACAAACTATATGCATTGGGAATACGGGGAGACCTTCATAGATGGTTCAGCTCGTACATCATAAATAATTTAATTGGTAATTGGTAGTGCACAAAATGACTATATGTCTATCAGTTCTGGAACCTTGGGGTTCTATTTTGGGTCCTCTGTTATATAATGCTTACCTTTTTGACATAAATATTTGCTTAAAAAACTCTAGATACATTATGTTTGCCGATGATAAAACAGTTTTTTGAAAGTTAACAATATCGAAAAATGTACCAAGATTCAAGATGATCTAAACAATCTAAACATTTACTATCAATAGAATAGAATCTCTGTTAAAACTACAAAATGTTTAAAAATAACATTCACACGGAAATCTAAGCCTATTAATTTTACCTATCAAATAAATAACGCTCCTATTAACAAAGTTAACACTGTACGTGATCTAGGCATAAAATTGGACTCAAAGATAATGCCAGTTGAACATATTGATACCATTATTGATAAAACAGTTACAAACAGTTAGGATTTATAAAGCGGGTATGCAACTCTTTTACAAACATAGACTGAAAAAAAGATAGAAAGTTTTGTACTTTACCTATGTCCGAAGTATCTTAGAATATGCTTGCAGTGTTTGTTCTCCATATTATATTGTCCACATCCAAAGACTAGAATCCATTAAAAATAAATTTATAAAATTTCTGAGCTTTAAAGACCACAAAATTTTTGATTCTTATTCTGAAGCTTGTTTACATTTTGGTATAGATTCGCTTGAACAAAGGCGTAGGCAGTATGACATTGTTTTACTCCATGATATATTATCTGGGAAATTGGACAGCTGTGAGCTAATTGTCTAATATAATGCTGCGAGTGCCATCTTACCGAACACGACATACTCCACTCCTCCATGATCCCTATGTCAACACTAACTATGATAAAAATTATGTTTTATGTCGCGCTGCCCGAACTTATAACAAACATTATTCTGACTTGGACCTGTTCTATTTATCCAAAAATACCCTTAAATATGAAATTAAGAAGTTGCACCATGTCAATCAATTGATTAAATTTTATAATCTACATATAATAAAACTTGTCAAATTATCATTAATATTTATGATATTAAAATTCATTATGAGTTGAACAATATTTAATAAACCTAATTTATTTCCTTTATCTATATAATGTTTATGTATTATTAAATTTTATATATCTCTCTCTCTCACACAAACACAAACACACACACACACACACACAACACACACACCCTTTCACACCCTCGCACTATTTAAAATATATAGCCTCGTATTTCACTTATAACAATAACAAAATAAGAGAAATACACTGTTTCTCTTATTTGCTAACATCTAAAACTTATTATGTAATCCTATTTTGGCCTTATTTTAAGTCTATTTATGTTTAATATTTCTGTAACATCGCTGTTGGATTACTAAATAAATAGGACAAAATAAAAAATATATATATAAAGTATTATTAGCAACCAGAAGGGGGTTTATTAAAAAAATATACATGATCACACACACAAAGGTATTATTAAACTCAACAAAGTAAACTAAACACTGTTACAAAATCAAATGGGGGGAATTTAAGGAACTCAAGAAATATTCAGGAACGACCGGCTGCTTCGACTGCTGGCAGAAAAGTGACGCTCCGCCCTTGTTGCCTCGCCGAGGAAAAGATCTGCCCGGCTGGATCCAGTTTCAGCTAGTGTTGCGCGCAAACAAGTCATCACGCGATGCTAAGCCCCGCCTTTAGGCTCCGCCTACTTCCTGTTTTTCTCCTTACAGTATACTACTTTCCTTCAAAATTCGTTCATTCGACAAATTATTTTTATCGATTGCTCGGCTTCTAATCATCAGATGATACCAAGTACCCTAGTTTTAAACTAAAACTTAAGCTATCCAACACTGAAAACTGCATCACAATTGATCTAGCAGTTGTTACGTCATGTATGAACAAACATACAAATAGAAAGACACAATTTAAAATATATATATTCTTTATCAGTAGCTTACTTTAAGTACCTTAGGGCTTTTTGATACATATTGCTTTATTATAAGTAAATATATTACCTTCAATGCACTTCATACATCTGTTTTATAATACACTAGTTTTCTCGCCTGCGACTTCGTACGCGCGGACTATTGCTTATCGCGAAAAAAAGCATCCTATTTTCTTCTAGGATATTAAAAACCAATGCAAAAGTAGGTATAGCACCAATGCTCTTGATGTTTTTTATTTCGTTTCCATGGCAACCACCATTCTGACCAGACCATTCTGTGATCGCAACCGTTCCTTACAGTGAGTAATCAACGTTTTCCAGTTTTCCCGTTGAAACAAACAAATTTCCGGGATAAAAAATATCCTATGGGTATAAGCTATCTCTATTTTAAATTTCATCTAAATCCGCCCAGCCGTTATCGCGTGAAAGCTCCCCAAACAAACAAACAAACAGACAACGTTTCATTTTTATATATTGGTATGGATTATTGAATTGGATATTTTAGTACAGGACATTTAATGATTCTTTGGCTAAAATCATATTAGCAAAACTGAGTGGTCGTGAAATGGAGGCACCAAAACCAGCAAACGACTGACCCATTGCTTATACAACGTCATTTATGCTCCTTTGGAGCTATTTCGGCCTCACTCTTTCATCAAATAATTTGAAAGCACTCTTGCGAGATAATAAAAACCCAGAATTTTAACTTTAACAGATCATATTTTCTACTATTTGTGAGCCAAGTCTAAAGTAGGCACGCAACATGTTTGTAATAAAGTAAATAAACGAAGTATTTTCGCCGAAAATTCTATGCATACTACAAATCTCATCTTAGACGCAAATTAACCAAAGACAACAAAGACGAGCATCAAAGGAGCTCACTACATAATTCTTCTTGTGACGTTTATCATACGTGGCTTTAAGTTAGAACTAGGGATTTCACAATATAGTATTGATAGCATATGATATTAGAACCACATCTATAGAAGTCATTAAATATGGCTGTATAAAACTAGAATAAGTAATAATGCGTGTACTCAGACATAAGTTGGTGGTCAATGATTAGAAAATTATCATAAAATCTCAAAAACAGGCAACAAAATCACCAATTTATAACCACGGCCATAAAATACAAACAGACGTTTTCATGTCACGCTAATATATTTATAATTCTACGACAGGAAAGATCTACAACAGTACTTATTCACAAAGATCTCTGCTTCTTTAGTTCTTCGTTAATATTACGACTGCCTCAACCAAAAATTATACATTTCTGTGATATTTTTGTTTTTAGCTTTTATATAATATAGATAGATAAAAAATATATTGCAAACCAAAGAAAAATATACAATAATGAAATACATTTAAGTTACTTAACATAAACAGAGCATTATTAACATTTCAATGTTCAGTAAGGAGTATAAACATAAAAATAATACAAAATATTATAGGTCATATACGAAACATTTTGATCTTAAACCCCAATGAATGACAACACTAGTCGCAAAGTGGGGCGTATAACGTGTACTTTACGAGAATGCAAATAATTATGTAAGGGCTTCCCTTCTAATCTCGTTTCGTGATATTGTTAAACACTATATAGTTATGTAGTTGAATGGAGTAGATTTTATAATGTTTTGATATTAAGATGGTAATGCGTTGTCTACATTGATATGAAAATTGCAGAAAATTACCTATGTCGATCGTGGAATCATTATTTTTAATAATGCTTCCATGATCATCATTTACTATACTAAAATTACTGTTGATAGCTCAAATTAGCAGCTATATCTGTTATCTGTCCAAAAATATGGGCCCAGCGCAGATACTAAGGGAAAAGCTTGTCAAGCAATGGAAAGAAGTAGAACTGTAGAAGTATAGCAGACAGCCAACCGATATTCTGGCCTGAATAGACCAAATAAAGTTGAGATGGACGGGGCACATGATGCGTGAAACAAAAAATAAATACAACATTGCGGTGAATGAATGGTACCCTTATTATTTAAGAATTAAAGAAATCGGGGCAGATTGTCCACGAGGTGGAAGGAGGACATCAAGTAATGTCTGGTGAAAACTAGAGAAGGTTTTCTCGAGGCTGGCGTCAATGGAAATCACTAGAAGAAGCCTATGTCAAAAGAAGCACTGAAACCCGAAACTCACTGCAAATACAGTTTTGTACTAAGAACTTACTTTTCACAACTTTGTACCAGCAAATGGGGATCTTACATGTGACTGTGAAGCCTGGCTAGCTACAAGTAGAGTCACCGAACAGTCGCGGCACTGACCAAACCTTCATAAATCGATAGAGGACTTCATTGCAACCAATATCATAGAAACGTGACACATTAGAATTCCAGTGTTCTTACATTCTTGTTTATATAGATGTTTTATGTGGTAATATTAAGGTTGGATCAGTGGAAGCAACTTTTAGTTTTTTTCACTTGCAGCTATACCACAAAAGTTAGATGGCCTACCCAGCTTTATTATCTAACTAATAGGCTACACAATCATGATCGCATTACCATGACAGAAGCATATACTCAAGCTTCACTAGGCTTTGATGGTTCCCATTGGGAATTTGTAATCAATTTGGCTAATGCATTAACTGTAGCATGTTCGAGACGGCTATATTGTCACTTAACATTGATCAGAAGACTGGATACTTCATTACATGTATCACAACAACATTATGAAAAACCAGACAGGTGCGAGTTGTACTCGCGTGGCGACAATTAATATATTATCTCAACATATTTAATATTTACTATTCTATTTTGAGACCATAAACTTCATACAGGTTTTTCTGTAATCTATAATATAAAAAAAAGAAGTTTTCTCCGCATTATCGGAGATAAAGTGGAGTGGAGTGGAATGGTAATTTATTATCAATTTTCTCAAATAATTTTAAATTTATTTATTTTAAAATTATTTACCGTAACTTATATATATTATTTAAGAACTATGGTTCGAGATAAAAAAGCTCTAGCTAGCTTTTTTATTTCAACCGAGACAGAACCGAGAACGAGAATAAAATTTATTCTTGGCCAGGACCGAGACGGAGACCGAGAATTGGTACAATTAAATGAAAAGTTGAATAAAAGAGATCCAATTATAAATAACAATAAAAATTATAAGTTTTTATTATCTTATTAATAAACCTAACATTCCAACAAATTTTCTGCAAAGCTGAGTAATACGAGCTCTAAAGCAAAACTTACAGGCAAAAAGTGTTCCTATACTGTGAAAACATTATCATTATTGACTGAAACAAAACAAACTGCTATCTAACACATGAAGTTCAATACATCATTACTACTAAAAACATAAAACAAACATACCTATTTACCTTAATAGCATTTTTTACAATTTTAATGCTACGATTTGTTTTGCTTTCGTTAGATCATATGAATAAATTTTAAAACACAGGGTTTTACAAATGTCTTTGGGACTAACCCACAAAAATAACTATGCAGCAAAGTCAAATAACTTTAAATTGGAAGATTTAAAACAAAACAAACAGCAATCCACAGGCACAGATCAAAACTTGTAGAGACTAATCAAACGTGATCAATCCTTACGCACCGGTGATACTGCTCAAAACGAAGCCCCGTAATGTCATAGCCGAGTTTCTCGGTGCTTTTTGTCTAAGAACGAGACCAAAAGTCTCGTTTTTTTTTGCTGAGAATCTCGGCCGCTTAGACCGAGAACGAGATCTCGGTCGGACTTGATTGACAACATTATTACCCTTTCATTTGATATGTTACAATATACATTTTTTTGTATGTTTATTGTGACCCTCTTATTCAAATTTCATTTATTTACGTTACACGTCCGTGTTTGGGTCACACAATTTCATAAATGTACCATATTTCAACTTAATCGGTCTAGTAGAATTACTGTCATCGGAGCAAATTTACTGTGACAGACAGACATACATATAGACAAAAAAGTGATCCCACAAGGGTTCCGTTTTTTCATTCGGACGTACGGAACCCGATAAATATCTTAAAATACTGAATGTCATTATAATATGCTTTAGCTTGGGATTAACTATATTGCTGACAAATTAATAAATTAAGAAAAACCAGTACAAAATAATATTACTTGTTATCAGTCACTAAAAAATAATTGTGCAGAATAAAAAGAAGAAAATATACTGAAATATAAAGAAAATTGCTATTGTTTTGTAATAAGAATTATGTATTTTTGAAACGGTCTTTTAAAGACCTGTATTTTGATACGTCACTCGATAGGTTTTGATAATTTTTTATTCCGTCGAAAATACAATATGGCAGCTGTAATAAGGCGGCTTGCCTTATTAGTTTTCTTGACACTTTATACTCACGTGATCAAGACGACAAAAAATCATACCTCACTTATCAAAATCCATCAAGCTGTTTAGGCTGCAGGACGTGCCTATAAAGTACAAATATACAAACATACATACAACCCAAACACGTAACCCTCAGTCAGGTTAAAAACATTTTTAATCTGACTGAGGGTTACGTGTTCTGGTATATGTATATGTATATGGTATGTGTATATGGTTTAGTCTACTTCAACAAAAACTATTACCTACTCAAGAATATAACATAAAAAAATGGCGTCAGTTTAATTGTTCGGGCTTCGTGTAAAATCTACTGAACCGATTCCGATTCTACTTTCACCGTTAGATAGACTAGGTTTTGAAATTAAAAACTGCTGTACTTGGTATCTCAATCCGATGAGTAGAAGCCGACCAATCGTTAAAAAACGATTTGACGGCTGATCGAAATTTGGTATAATTTTGTGCATTATAGGTAAATCAATCCTGGAAAATCAAATAGCATAGTTTTCTATATTATATAGAAAACTATGTTATTTGATTTTCGCGGGAACATCTATATTATATAGAACACTAATATTATTAAAAGAACAGATTTGATTCTTTGGTATGTTTATTTGTAATGGATAAACTGAAATCACACTCGACCGATTAAAATAAACTTTCTCTTATAAAAATCTACATTATCAGCGAGTAACAGAAGCTGTTTTTTTTTTAAATGAGAGTCTTCCCTTTAGAAGTCATTATTTGTCGTGCACTGCAAAAATGATTGAAGATACATAAAATTATGTACTACTTGGTAACTATCATTACCCACAAAAATATTTGCGAGACTATATTATGTCTAACTATGATAGTTAAGTCACAATAACAGTATTTTGTTCAAATTAGTGAATCAAAGCAAATGGTATCTTAATCCGATGATTAAATGCCGAGCAATCGATAAAAATCTATGTGACAGCTGAACATATTTTGAAGAAATGTAGAAAATTAGATAGATAACAACTTTATTGAGCCAAAATAAACACACACGCGCATAAAACTACACTAAAGCGCAGAACTACTACTGGGAAACTGGTTAATACTGCTATTATGCTCAAGTGGCTCAAAATTAACTTAAAAATTACTACTAATTATGGCTTAGCAGTGATCTCTTCCAGGTAACCGTTGTTAATATTACTTTATAGATACTTTTGGTCCTGGAATAACACGTATGGGTTACTTTTAATAGAAATGACCCCGCGGGCAAAGCCGCGGGCACAGCTATTACTTAATAATAGAGCATAAAGTACAAAAAGGAAAGTAAAAAAAAAATGAGTGTACACACTCATTTTAGTTTACATAAATAGATATGAATCGATTAATTCTACTTGACGTAAATCGAGTGTTGTTTGTTTGTTTGTTTGTCGTATGAGGTAGTGCTGGCCTCTGATGTCAGAGTTTGTCAAGCCGCCCGAGGGCCTCTGACATGGCTTAACGACTGCTATTAATCAATAACAGCCGGGACCGACAGAGTGCCCTCCGAAGCACGGAGCGATGGAAAACCGCACATAACTCATTGGCCTAGGTTTTGAACCCGGTATCGTTGGATTCTAAATTGCACTATAGTACCGTTAGGCCACCATCGCTCTCGTAGTAAATCGAGTTGTTCAGTATGTATATATAAATATATTTGTATTTATGTATGTTTATAAATACTTATAGACATATACTTATAATATTTTAACATAATATCTATGTAGTTATGGTTGTGTTGTTTAATGTACATTTTATTTAATTATTTTATTAACATTTGTATAGTTACTTAATATGGCCACACGACCGTCCCTTTTTAGCTATATTTTGCTTTTATCATAAGGTTGTCTGGAAGAGATAGTTATGAGCGAAAAGACCGCCCATTGTACCTATTGTTTATGTAATTTACGAGTATATTATCTGTAATTTGTTTTGAACTTTGTGTCAATAAAGTGTTATTGTATTGTATTGTTGCTGTGCGTGCATCCATAGTTTTCAAATTTTCTGCGAGAGCTTCCGGTTTTCCGGGCTAAAATGTAGAGACATATGCTCTCTACATTTATAAGTAAATTAATAAACATTTACTAAAAAAAAAAATATGCCGTAGCTGTGTTATGGTTAAACTTAGAAGGGGCTATCACAATTAAATGCGTATACAACATTTCATGACTGTGCTGTTAACCGTTGAGGAGTTCCTGTAAAACCAGCTAACATAATAGAATGCGTACACAATATTTCATGTGTTGCTGTTGACCGTTGAAGAGTTCCCTTATCTGGAGCTAATCTTAGATGTTGATGCAGGTCGTGCTTACCATAAAAATGCATTGTCATCGGAACTGAATCAACAAAATTTATCTCCGTAGTATACGATCGAATGTTGGTACCTATATTGTACCGTACCTATATCTAAAGTTTCATTCAAATCTGCTCAGCCGTTAAAATGTGAGAGCGCCCCAAACAAACAAACAAACCAACAAATAAACAGACAACGTTCCACTTTTATATGTATATGAGTGGGGATTTTAAAGGATAATCTATCTATATTTATAATAAAACTGTAACAGGTCCAATTCTGTACATTGAAGATATTTAGTAAATATTTTTTGAGAGCTTTTCTTTATTCCATACAGAAGCCAAAACTGTTTATTTTTTTTCATTTTTGTATTTCTGTCTGTCTGTATCTTGGCTAAGCATCACGCCGAAACTATTGAATGAATTAAAATGAAACTTATATGATTTGCGTTCATACTACGAGGTAAGACATGGGATACTTTTCATCCCGATAAATTAAACGGTTCCCGTAGGATAGGGGTTGAAAGTTATTTAAAAAACACTTACCACCTTGAAACTACTGTACGGATTTTGATGCACTTTGGCACAGTCATAGATTATATGATAGGAAAAAATTGAATTGAATTGAATCGTTTGTCTTTCTGTCAGTCTATCTGTTTCCTGGCTGCACATCATGCAAAAACTACTGGATATATTCAAATTAAACTTGGCATGATTTGAGTTCTACTACGATACTACGGGGTAGGTCATAGGATACTTTACATCCCGAAAAAATAATGGGTTCTCGCAGGATAGGGGTTTAAACTTATTTAAAATACACGTACCACGCTGAAACTAATGGACGGGTTTTGATGCAACTTGTTACCGTCTTAAGTTATATGATGGGTTTAAATTGAGGATACGTTTAATCCCGTTAAATTAAAGCGTTTTCGAAGGATAAGGATTGAAATTTATTTGAAAGAACACGTATCACACTAAAACTACTGCACGGATTTTGATGCAACTTGGCATGTTGGTATTGATGCCCTTCACTTTTAATCACAGAATAATAAAAATATGTGTTTTATTATTCTGCCCAAAAGTGAAGGGTATCTTTACTTATAATAAAGAAGTAAGTACCAAAATGTTTTTTTTTAAAATAAGCTACTGAAAATGAATAAAACATTGTTAAAATTCGTGTCTATCTGTTTGTCTGTTAGTCTGTTCACGCATTACGCAAAAAACTCTCTGACAAGAGTATCCGACTAAGGGTATCTACACACCAAAGTCGCCACCTAAACCGCCGACAACAAACTCGGTTAGTCGGCGACACCGGTGCGTAGATTCCATAAGAAGATGAGAGAGATGTGACTCTTTATAACTTTGTGCTGCGTTTTGCTGACCTATTAGTCTGTGGTAGCTTTAGATACCTATATTTTTGGATAGGAACTTCCTAACAGTAACTGGATATGCTTATATTATTTTCTAAGTATCTAATTACTTTAATAATAAATACTTGTTTTATTTTGATTGAGACCGGCTATAATTAACTAGTGAGCATTCTGTTTTACATTGGATCTTGTTACAGGAAAGGATTAATTTAGGAGCCAGCTAAGATAACAAGTGTTTATTATTATTTTCATCCCATCTATTCGAAAAGGACAACTTGGTTCGCCTTTAAGTGCACCCAAAGGAGGTGTTTTCTATAAGAAACTTTTAGCGGGCAGTAATAAGTTTTTAATCCTCTTTCAAAGTGCGCCGCAATTATCTTTGCTGCGCACTTTTTGAATTTATAACATCTTAGTGTTCAGCGCCAAAGAAATTGAACGCAAATATTGTTTGAATAAAGACTGGCTGGTACGACGGCCCATAGTCGCGCCGCCGTCGGAATAAAAAAAAAAGAAATCAAATTAATAACGTGCGAACTACAGCCCGCGTTTTCGACAATTTTCACGGATTGTTAGAAATTAACTCCTGAAAGTATTAGAACTGCCGCAAGAAATGTGATGGATAATCTATTACCTGAAAAATCCCGGGAGAAATATATGAAAGCTTACGGTAATTTTATTGAAAAGAGAAATGCAAGAGGCGGCAAGAATTTTTCAGAATCTGTGTTTTTGGCCTACTTCCAGTACTTAGCCAAAACTAAACAACCTTCCACTCTTTGGAGTACCAACTCAATGTAAGTTTTTAATTGTTTTATTATTAGATACTATTTAATTTCAATTTAGTTGTTACTCTATGTTTTATTAAATAATAATATTACAATTAAATATGAGACGCCTTTTATTTTCTCATAGTGGGTGATAAAAAGTAGAGTGTATCACTCGGGCGCAAAATATATTTTTGCCTCGGGCGACGTACTTTGAATCCCTCGCTACGTTCAGGATTCTACTAAAGAATGCCTCGCTACGCTCGGGATTCTACTCTAGAATCCTTTACTCCGCTCTGGATTGAAAATAGCACCCTCGCCGGCAAAATATAATTTTGCTCCCTAGTAATACTATTACGTTTAACAAGCATGCATAACTTTAAAAGAACTGTTAATCGACACAGATCCTTTTGTACTATCTTTTTAAATATAAGGTTCTGTTGCTATTTATTTTAAATCAAAAACGCAAATTAAATGAAAACCGCAACGCAATTGGTCTAGTAGTATTTACGTGACGTGCAAATAAACATACAGACAAACAGATATACACAATTAGAAAAAAAAAAACTTGTTCAGTAGCTTATTTTAAGTAACCTTGTCTTTTTTATATATCATCTTAATATATAACTATGTGTTCGAATCGCGAAAGTTTAAAAGTTACAATATCTTCTTTGTTCAGTTTTTTTCGGTTTTTACTGCTTAGAATATACAGATAGCTAACATGTATAAACCAGTTGTTAAGAGTGACCATCTCCTTAACATGAAGTATCTTAATGCAATGAAGCATGGAGGCCACTGCATTTACAAATATAAATTACAACACACTACATACAATATTGCGCAAGACCAAATCGTCCCGCCTACACTTTCAGGCAGACCGCCCGGTCCCTGGTGACGTCATAGTAATAGCAGCAATAACTCTTAAATGTCGGGATATAATATAAGTTACAAGCGGGATGCCAAGTTGACGTCATTTTTTTGATACTGTGATCTTTCAGCCAAAAACATGTTCAAAATTGTATTTATCGTTAGATTCTTTATTTATTACATGTTTTCTTGTATAAAATTACTAACAAATTAGTAGTAGTTTTAGTAAAAATAGTTATATTGTAGTGTAATGTGTGTGTGTATTGTAGTGTATTTTTCAAACAATGTTCGTATTTTATGCAAAAGCAATCATACCAAATACAGTTAATATTAGAAGTCTAGGCTAGGTTGCACCATAACCCCACTTAAAGTTAAAAATATGGACATTTTCTTAGGTAAACTGCAACGCATTCGGCGTTATCGTAACTGCGGAACGGAACATATAATACACAGGTGCATATGCCAAATTTGCGCGTCCCAATAATTATGTTGCGGGAAATATTTGATGCGGGGATAAGGGAGAGGGGTACCCTACCCCCTCATCCGTCCAACTTCTGCAATTTGATTCTAAAGCCAACCCTACATTATAAACTAAGTGTCTGTTGGTGAGTGGGAGGGTTACCACGGGGTACATGGTACTTTGTGTATTTCTTTGATATAGTCAGTTATAGTCTATCCAGTGGCATTGCTTCCGTGCAGCCACCCCGTGCCTCCAATAAGTTTCGTGGCTTTCGCTATTATTTCAATAATATGGAACAGACTCACCACATTCACAGCTGGTTCCGTCCTCGTCCCTCATCACACCCGGTAGGGATCTCACACCAGCCTTCTCTTCTGTAAGTCTTCTATGGCATCAAGGTTACCTATTACTTCTTGTCACCTTCGTTAGCTTCTTCACTTTCTATTGACGGATACACTGCACATACAGTCATATTTTATTTACACTGTTATAAACCTTTGAGTCAAAAATTCTACATTCCCGGTTACAACTGCCTGGCAATCAGCGCAGCTAAATCTGTCAGCCATGATTGCCTCATGGCTGACAGATTTAGCTTGTCATGTTTTTTTTTCTCTGAAAGTCAAATCATTTTCTTCTTGTAAGTTCCTTCAATTTTTGTTCGTAAAGGTACAATTTTGTCAGCACAGAAACTAATTCCAGAATCGATTCAATAATTTCACGTGCTTTCATCGCATCTCGCGATACCCTGAGATATTAGTTTTTAAACCTCATCGCCCAGTAATTTCGCTGGAAACATTGCACTCGAAAACAAAACACAAAAAAGTTTACACACTATTGCTTGGCGGTTGAATATCCCCAGACGGACTCTTGCATAAGAGGCCTACCAGTAACAAGATCATATTTATATGTGCCGTTATTATTATGACAAAGACATAATTTCATTCGAATGTTAACCGAGTAGCTAAAGTTATCTGTCGCGTTCGTTATCGAAACATCTTACGACGAGGCAGATAACTAACGGGGAAAATAACATCGCACGGAGATCGTAATGTCTACTAACATAACATAATAATATCTCCCTGAAAAATCAAAGGGTGGAATTTTGAATGATTCATTTGGTTTATTTATTTATTTATTTAATAAGCACAGTCACATGACATATATTAAAACACTTCAATCTAATAATACACAATATGCTTTGCTGATATGCGTGACAAGTTCGGCGTGCATAACATCGACCACATGTACTCGTAAACATAATAGAAAAGAAAATTATTTTAAAGAAATATAGAAAGGTTAAAACAGAAAATAAAAATCAGATGTTAGAGGAACTGTGTGTTTGGGAAAAAATGAATTTAAATATTTTGCGTTTGAAAACTGATAATGAGTTAAAAAATATATCTAATTCTTCTATTTTTGTCGAGAAATTATTGTATTCGTTTGAGATACGTGAAGAGGGGTTTGTAGTCCAAGATTTGTGCGTGCGCCTGGGGTATGAAATATTTTGTTAATTGGATGTCGTGGATAGTTGTAGGGAACTGACAGGGAGAAAAGTTCAAGTAATTGACTACATTGTATTTTGTCGTTTATGTTTTTGTGTAAAAAGGTTAAATCTGGCGATCACGAAGTGATATCATATTGAACTTTACAAGGCGCTGGCTATAGGGATGTCTATGAGAGAAATTGGGTATGAGAAATGCAAGATGTCTAGTAAAAGAACGTTGTAAGCTCTCAACGCGTTGTGAGTGAATGGTATAATAAGGACTCCAGACGACAGATGCATATTCTAGATGTCTGCGCACAAGTGCGTTATACAGTATTAATTTAGTAATCTACATATAATGTTTGTACGATACTCAACTGCGGTAGCCGTTTACCCTGCATTGAGTCGTTAGTTACCACCCGAATGGATATAAGACGATTCTGCTATTATAAGCTATGCCATTAGCTTTTTTATTAAAAAAAAATATATAACTGAACTATTTTAATATAATATCTCAGAATTTTGAATAAGATTTTAACTAATTGTACTTCTCATGTACTTTCATTAATACCTATAAAAAATTATTAAAAAACTTGGCAGACACTACACTTTTATTTCATTTTTATTAATATTCTAGCGTTTTTTTTGTTGTTGTTGTAAATAACCGTTTTACAATGAACAGTTTTGCATTTTAACAAACTCTTTTTCAACCAACACTAATCGACGAAAACAAGTTCAGGATCCCACCCACTAATGACAGATTGTACGAGAAGTTAAATGACTGTTTTATCTAAATTGGTCAACTAGTTTCCGAGATACGCGGTCGGTGGTGTCGGCTGCTCTAGTTAGGCAGTATTTTGCGAGAGACAAGAAAAGCTAAGACCCAAATAACTATCCCACTGGAAATGGTTTGCCAACGGCTTAGAGTTATGTTCTAGATAAATGTCGGACTTTGAAATGTTACGGCAAATTGAAGATTTATAGTTGGTTTGATTCTAAGTTTAAATTTTGTTGTCGTACCTACTGAATAATACTATCTATTTGTTGTTGAAATTATAAAAGGATTGTTCAAACATAAGTTTTTGTTACTCCTAGTTTGACGTCAGTACGTCATTTTAGACGCTCATATTTATAGATTCAAAAATGTTAAAAATAAACTGTTTATTATACTTTTCGCCATTATATAAATTGAGTAGTCAAAAAAACCATGAAATACAAGTAGTACCGTGAATTTCTATAATCTTTTGAACGCTGAACAATAAACATAAATAATTCTAAAAAAAAACACCTATTTTTTGTTCGTTCACTACGTTTCTGTTCTATACTAAAAATAATAATAATAATATAATACACATAACAAAAGCAATAGGAACGAAAAAGTCTGTACAATAGATATAATGAAAAAAAAATGGTCTAACGTATTTAACATAAGCTCCTGAACGTGAATATAACATTTATAAAAATCGTGTTTGTCTGTTAGTCAGTTTTGTTTGTTAGTTTGTTTGTCTGTATGTTTGTTCGCGCATCACGTAAAAACTACTAGACTGATTGCGATATTTTTTTCACTATTGCATAGCTTAGAGTTTGACTTAAAAGCTGGGGTACTTGGTATTTTAATGTGATGATTAGATGCCAAGCAATCGAGAAAAAAACAATTACGGCTGTTTTTTTTTTAAGTATATTGTAGATTATACTCTTGGTCCTAGAATAACATTAATGGGCTTCTTTTAATTAAAATGACCACGTGGGCATGGCCACGGGTACCGCTAGTTGTAAAATAAAACAGCCATTGAAATGTTTATTTCGAGGAATGCTTTTGACACCGACAAAATCTCTCACCGTCCAAGATACCCTCGCAAATATTATTGCCGCTATTACGACCGCCAAGGTGAACTGAAACAAAATTTAATTTTGGTGACAACCGTGTTATCCTTGTACATCATCTGCATCCGCTTTAAGGTTGACATACACGCACGGGCCAAACTGAACTCAATACACACTTACTTTACATGAACGTTTACGATACAATAGCTGTAAAATTGGAGCGCTAATAATAAAAGTTTGTGGTGAATGCAAAATATGATCTACAAAACTACTCACTAAAGGCCAAGACAACATGTTTTTTGGTGTACCTACCACAGAAATGCCAAAATGAATATAATATTATTCGATCGATCTTGTTTTAATACGAGTAGCTTCAATAAGTACTCCACCGAATGCTCGAAGATTTTATGGCCAAAGCACGAGAAGCACTTTTTTATACAGTTAACATGTATGGGGGTCTGACTAGACCCGGCTCAGTTGTAAATAGACACATCAGTCAGCGGACTTCCATTCCCAGGAAATTTAATGCTCTCCAGTCAAATGAATTATAAATAAGCATTAAACAAAAACAGAACCTTTTACGAGTTTTTTTAATGAATACACTTTTTATTGCTTTTTTATCGGTTTGTGAGCTACTCGGAAAGTTTCAGCAAGATAGCTAATCGGGAAGTGCTCGAAATTTAAATTTAAAGATTCCAGGACACACAAAATACATATATATACATATAAGTTATATAAAAGCTTATAATTTAAAAAAATTAGTAATAAAAGCATGTTTTGGTTAACATTTATCGGAATTTTGGTACGCGTATAATGATGTTTTCTTGGGTAAATGATGATACCCGGACCAGTGATTACCGACTTTAGTATAGTACAGTAGTAGTGCTTGGCTAGATATTATAATTTTTACAACATACTGTGAAATAATCGAACTAAGTTCTCTCATTGAATGAGTATATCTTATATATCTTGTAACTGTTGCATAGCATAAATATGTTATTTGAAAACTTTTAAGCGAAAGAATTGCTGTATTGCTTCATAACTATTTGCATACGCAAACAGGTCTTGCTACTAGCAACGATGACAATACAATGTTCTGGCACGTACGATCACAATTGCTAGCTTAGGCAGCTGGAAAATAGCAAACTTAATGCCATTTTGATCGGATTCGTTCGACTTTTTTACAATATGAAAATTTCTTGACGGAAACGTGTGTTGTTGTTGAAGCATACTATACTGTCATGATTTACGGAACTTACATGTTTTTATTTATTGTGATGTGTTATCAGCAGGCAACACTTTTTTCAAGGCAAAAGGTTTCTCAGTAGATTAAAAGTTAAATTTGACTACAACTTCAGGAATATTGAAAAAGTATGGCTACCGGGAACGTCACATGAAAGCGGCGTCAATTTATTAGAAGGAAAAGTTAGTTTAGAATTTAATTTGACTACTACTGTAAGAATATTTATAGGTAGCATTCCGAATATTTATAGGTAGTCATTAAGGCGCCACCATTTTTTTGGAGGAAATAAATTGTAATTTTTAGTAGTAATTTTTTGTTGAGCGTCGATTCCAAGTTGTTAAATGTGAGTGACCTGTGGAAATACATGTATATTTAAGTTTCTGAAGAAATTATTTTACTACAATTCGGCACAGTATTAAATCTGATTGAAATAAGCTTCAGTAATACTCCAAGTTGCTTTATGTATAAGAGTTTACTTCAACTATGCTATGATAGATCGTTTGAATTTAGCCTTAGAAGCCGTGTCCGATTGGAGCGATACTAACATGGTTAAGTTTAATGCTACTATAACGCAAGCGTGTTTGATTTCTGCTAAAAAAGAGCCCTCTAAACCGTCCTTCCCTTTGGAAAGACTTCTTCTTTTTTTTTTCTTTTTTTCGTTTTTCCTTTTTTTCGCCTATTGGTATTGTGTAACAAGTGTGGTATAATAGGCGACCATCTGGAGTTTTTGGGTGTCGAACTCACATCAAACCTTAATTTTAGATCATATATTGAATATAAAAGCCAAGGTAGCTGTAAAAAACACTTGGTATTTTGTCTAAGGTTAGGCGGTACTTCACATCGGGACAGCCTTTGAATCTTTATCAAGCACAGGTCCGATCTTGTATGGAGTACTGCTGCCACCTCTGGGACGGTTCTGCCAAGTATCAGCTCGAGTCTTTGGATTCAATTGAGAGACGTGCTATCAGGCTCATTGGGGATGACACTGAAGAGTGTGCACAAGAACTGCACTATCACCTTTCCATCACCGTACGACTAGACGATTGGCAAAGCGCTACCCTTTCATGGTTGAAATACCTCGCACAAGAACGAAGTGTTACGCTTCTTCATTTATTATAAGAACTGCAAAGGAGTGGAATGCCCTGCCCTCGTCAGTGTTTCCGGTAAATTATAACCCCGGTGTGTTCAAGTCAAGAGTGAATAGGTATCTACTAGGCAAGCGTGTTACACCTTCGACTACATCATCGCTTTCCATCAGGTGAGATAGTGGTCAAACGATTGCCTAGACCGTAATAAAAAATATATTACAATAAAACTAATAATCTAATAGTGAAAGACTGAGAAATCACAATCTATCGGGCTGGTTCCCATCAATTCAATAGGTTATCTGTTGTCGTTTCGAATTATTGGTGCTATTGATGACAAAGTAAGGTATAATCTCTTTGACAGAGTTTTGTCATATTTTCAACTTGATGTCGCACGAAAATATAAATATATATTTGGGACAATTCCACACCTAGCCCCAAACTAGGTTACCCTGTACTATGGGGAATAGATAACGGATAAACATACATAGATACAAATATTACATCTATGACTCGGAATCAAACATTTCTGTCCATAACACACATGAATGCATCTTGTAGGATTCGAACCTACGAACGTTTGATTTTGTTCCTAGGGTGACTAGCCACTACACCAACCGGTCGTAAAATTAAATGGTCGATCTCATGTGTTTATTAACTAAGGTTTTCATGAAACAAATCGAAAGATTACAATAATATCTGTATTAGACATTATATCGTTCAAGTTATCGCCCCTTAACTCTTTTGGTTTCAATTAATTTGTATAAATAACTTTACAGTAAATGAATTAAAAAACCCACAAAAACGAGCTCTTACAGCTAAATGCATCTTAAAATTAGGTACTTCATTAATTTTACAATGAATACTGCATGCACATTATAAAGAATACTTGAAAAAAAGGCCAAGTGCGAATCAGACTCACGCACCGAGGGTTCCGAACAAACTTGTACAAGTTAGGCAAGTTAAACAAAAACAAGGGTCAACCTCGGAATGTGCGATAATAAGGTTGAAACTAGAATTAACCATTATTTTGGGCGGCTGCATAATTCCACCATTCTTCCACTTCACACTACCCTCTCCTCAATTTTCCCCACCTTCCCTCATTTCCCGAAACTTTCATCCTTCCACATTTACCCAGTTTTTATTTCTAAGTGTGGTCACACCAAAAGGTAACGATCGCGCAGCGATCACGGTGCGGTTTATCATTATTTAAAAAGAACGCTTTGCAAGCGGCCCTTAAAGTTGTCTCAAAATTCTCATAAACTCTCGTGTCTTATCAATCCTGGCTCTAAGGAATATGCGTTGGTTTTTGTATGAACAGATAAGGTATGAATTAGGCTAGTGGCACACAGATTGATGTTGGCTTGTTCTCTTTATCCTTTTATTCCTATTCTAATGATTTACTTATATATATATATATATATATATATATATATTTATATATATCTTCTATCTTTACTTATAATAAAGCAGTAAGAACGAAAAAGTCTGTACAAAAAAAAAAACAAAAAAAAAATGGTCTACGCTCTAACCTAAACTAAACTATTGAACAAGAATATTACATTATTAAAAATCGTCTCTCTCTATTTGTTTGTCTGTATGTTTGTTCACTTATCACGTAAAAACCACTAAACCGATTGCAATGTGGTTTTCATTGTTGGATAGCATAGGGTTTTATTTAAAAGCTGGGGTACTTGGTATCTTAATCCAATGATTAGATGCCGAACAATCGATAAAAACAAACAAAAAATAACGACACAAAATAGTGATGCAAACCAAAAAAGGCTACAAATTTAAAATCGCATAAATATCTCGAGCGTTTTGTTTGACGTAAACGTTTACATTGCGCTTTTGGTTCTAGAACGCTGTAAGTCAACTGTGTGTGTGATAATGCTGATTCTAAGGATTAATTGGAACATAAATCGGTGATTCATTTCTGTTCGTGAATTATATATGTTAAAAGCCCATGAGTGTAAATATCGAAAAAGTTTACGCTACACTATAGAAGTATATTTTTTACTAGATTTGACTCTGAACAATATGAACTTAAAATAAGTATTTATCATCATAATCATATATGTATACAGCTGGACGCAGGCATCTTCAAGTGAACGCCACATTAGTACACATTATATCCATTAGGTCATTTGTCTATACGCGGTCTCCAATCTAGAATTCATTTACCTCAACGATAACAAACGGTAATTATTACTGCTATTAAAATAATAATGAAAACAAACTTAATTCTTTGTTGGGTAGTATTAGAAAAACTATGCCAAAGCGCATATTGAGATTCGTTGTACTTTACTGTCTACACAAACACTGCTGTGCTTTTACTATCTACCTTTTTTTACCTTTTCTATGTTTTTCCTTTTCTATTGTACCTACTTAATTATTGTAATTATTTGTATCTTGTTTTTGGTGTGTGTTGAATATGTTATGTATTTTTTTCTTTCTTTCTTTTTTTCTGTCATAAATGCCTAAGGTTGCTTGTTTGTTTGTCGTGTGAGTTAGTACTGGTCTGTGATGTCACAGTTTATCAGGCCACCCGAGGGCCTCTGACATAATTTCACGACTGCTATTAATCAATAACAGCCGGGACTGATAGCTTAACTTGCTCTCCAAATCATGAAGCGGTGGAAAACCTCACATAAATTTGGTATCGTGGGATTCTAATTTGCATTTTTGAACCGTTAGGCTACTATCAATGTTGTAAATTATAATTGTAAGAATTTTATTGTGTTGATTCATTTTTTAAGTAGATTTAAAAAAACTTTGTAAAGTAAAAAACACTCTAATGATGCAGAGTTCCCTTCTGATAAAGTATTTTTCTGAACAATCAAATGCCAAATTTTATGAATAACTCTTCCAACTGAATAAATATTTTCCATTGGTTAAATACAACATCATAACGTATTTTTATCAATAAATAAATACAATAATATAATATACTGCTACGAAACTGAACTGGCACCCTATCTGTTAGTTTACCACAAACCCATAATGCTGTGCGGTCGTTGACTTTGTCCTTGATAATTTTGTAAGTCACTCTAAGTTGAACTTTACCTCAGTTTACTTTTCATTTAAAGGCATCGCTTGAGCGAACACGCCGACCTTTAAGCATTATTTGAGTTAGAACGTATACTTAGTTTGGATAACCGCAAGATGATTAAATCTACTAATAGACAACTAAAGTCCTACAATAAGACCCTCACAGCTAAATGCCTAAAATCAACTCAAACCAAGGAGAGCCCAACATAAACATAACACGTTATCACTTTGCTTCACCGTACGACCAGAAGATCGGCAAAGCTCCACCCTTTTATGGTTGAAATACCACGCACCAGAACGAAGCGTTTAGTTTTTTCATCTATCTATTTTATATATAACTTATCATGAAGCAGTAACAAACAGTCTGTACAACGAAAATAATTAAAGAAATTATTGGTCTATCTATCTGTATTATTGCGCATCGCGTAAAAACAATTAAAATTCTGAACTGATTAAAATTCTATTTTACTGTTGAATAGCTTGAGCTTTGACTTAAAATATGTGTTATATGAATTTCAATCCGATAGTTAGAAGCCTTTGTTACGAGTGTATTAGGTATATTGTACTTTACACATTTACTTTGGTCCTGGAACATAGGTAACTTTTAAACCAGTGAAAAAATATGCGGGCAAAGCTGCGTGCTCTGCCGACGTCAGTGTTTACGTTAATTATATCCCAGGCGTGTTCAAGTCCGAATAGGTATCTATTAGGCAACCGTGATAAACCTTCGACCACATCATCTATCATCTCTTAAAAGGTTACGCAATTTCCTTCCAACTGCTACTAAAGTTACGCTTGCGCAAACACTTCTTCTTCCAAAACTTGATAACGCCGATGTTTCTAACCTTGATCTCACGGAGGACCAGTTAAATAAGATTGAGTATCTCCAAAATTATTGCATTAGGTTTATTTTCGGTCTCCGTAAATCTGATCATGTATCCCTTTTTCGCGATAAGTTCAAGTGGCTGCCCATACGACTTCGCCGGAATACTCATATACTTGTAACGATTCGGACATCCTCTAGACTAAACTTAATTTCTTCAAACGTAATTTAAACTTTGTTGGCTTCGTAACAAGGTATTTTCCCCCTGGCATCTAATCTTAGCTCACTAAACTATCATTTAAGCCTGTCAGCGTAAAATCACCTTTGTTTCCACGCGGCAAGAGTCCCGATTTGTCCAAACGCTGTCTCAGAACGTGTACGATTTTATTCAAACGCTGTTAGACAGCGTGTTAAAAACTTGTTTTAATTACGTTATTATAAGCGGTGCCGCTTAAATTGGCGTAAGTTTAGAATAGATGCCGGTGGCAAAAAGACCTTGTTACGTAGTCGACAAGGTTTAAATTACATTTGAAGAAATTTAGTCTCGTTTAGTTTAAGGAGTCAAATTACCGAATTGCTGCCACTGTCTCTTTTATACAATGTATTATTTTATCCTTTAACTCCTGTCTATTTAAAGGATCGATTTGAGTTTCTTCATTGTTCCCATCTTCGTTCCCTTAGGTCATCAGAAACCCTTCAGTCGAAATTGCCTATTCAGTGAACTATGTTCTATAACTGGTAATTTTCCGTAGAAGCCGTTCGTCTCTGGAATGCACTCATAATCAACATCAGACAGGCTCCGTCACTTGAAATATCAAAAAGCTTGTTAATAGTTTTTATCTTTCCTAGTCATTGAAACTAGGATCTCCTTGAATTTTATAGGTATAGATAGTTAAATAGATAGATGGCTAACGCTTTATTGCATACCACTTAAAAGTAAATCGTACATTATATATTACAAAACATAAAAAATGGAAATTGCGGTAACACACATACATTATAGTACGAGTATGTGTATATGTATTTAATGGCATGTATGTTTATATATTGTAATACGTTATTATATAAATATTCATATATATTATATATATGAATATTAATATAATAACGTATTACAATATATATTGTTAACACCGTCATCCTCCTCTCACTCCATTATTTCTTTCCATCCAAAGGTTGACTGGAAGAGATCGCTTTTAGCGATAAATCCGCCCGTTTTACTTTAGTTATGAGATTGTTCCTTTTAGCTGTTTTTTATGGCAACTGGTGTACAATAAAGTATTATCTATCTATCTATAATATATCTATCTATCATTGCTTTCCGTCATGAGATCGTCAAACGATTGCGTAGTCCGTAATAATAATAATAATTATCAAAAACTGAATATATCAAAGTATTTATTGTCAGTAGGAAATACAACAAAGTATTCTGTCAAGAATATAATATCTCATGTACGGAAACAATAAAATCTCATTTTTTATATAGGCCAAATCAATATTCATCATCATCTTCATCAACCACAGCCTTTCTCGTCCCACTGCTGTTTTTTTAATACTGTGAGGGGCATATCCTCATGGATGCCACGAAAGTGCGGGTATGTTGGACTCCTCATTTGGCGACCTACTGACTGAAGCCCCCTCCCTGGTTTGTACTACCACTTTATTGGCATGTTCAGGTCAGTTAACTAGTGAAGTTGTAATTTTAATACAAAGACAAGTACGTCTTGAATGAAAGAAAAAATATATTATATTAATACATAAAAACTAGGTTGGTTACATCTAAACTTTTCTTAGATATCTTATTCTATTATAGGCCTCTTTTTTTAGTACACCTCAGTCCTGTGCTAATTGGATCCATGTCCAGTTACCGTCCTACTCCACCTGTCGTCACTTCGCCTGGCTATGATTCCTGCCCAACTCCATTTTAGTCTCGTAATTGTGGTTCGGACGACCTTAATTTTAGTTCCTCGTCAAATCTCAACATTATGGACTCGATCTTGAAGTCTAATGCCAAGCATAGACCTCTCCACGGCTCTCAGTACTACTTTGATTTTGTGCACAGCCTCATGCGTGAGGGTCCATGTCTTGGCACCGTATGTCATGGTGGGCAGGACTCACTAATTGAAGAGGAGACTTTTGAGACCCGGTGGGATTAGGTAAATTAAATTTTATTAGGTGTTTTTATACAATTAAGCAGATACAGAGACTAAGCTGATAAATGACTATCCTTACTCTACCGGGTGCTTTTAATATGCTCGTTAGGGAACATGTCATTATGGAATTCTTAAAAAGCACTTTTCCAATTTTTTTAAAGTACTTGCACCAGTTCCCATAAGCAGAAGAACACTTTAACGAGTATAACTCTTTTACCAGCTAGTTTATAACTGACGCAGTGTGTAACACAAGTCATGAGAACGCAATGCTTCGCTTATACGTAGTACAAGTTGTGCCCTGTGGTTTCGTGGACAATGTTGATAATTGATAATGATGACGAAGAAGAGTAGCCTATGTGTGAATCCAGGGTATAAAGTATATCTATTCCATTCCCTCAAATCTGTTCTACAAACTTTCGCCTTTATAACATTAGTGTTAAAAAAAACTCTAAAAAAAACTTAAAATTAGTTATTGATTTATTTAAAAATACTATTGCTGTCAAATGAATAAAATTACCAAAACTAAATAATTCGTTTTTTTATTTATTAAGTTTCTTTTGATATCATTTTGTTAACCTAAACTCAACTTAACACATCACTTACACTAAATTCGAGCATAAAAAATTGTAACGTAAAAATGAAATGTAACCCGAACATGCAAAGTGACGTTTGGAGTAAAATATGGCATGACATAATCCGGACGCGACCTTTACGGGTTGAGGTGCCAAGAATCTGGGACAGGGATAAAAAATACGTTAAAACATAAAACGGAGTCTCTCTTGAGAATGGTGATACAGGAAAAGCTTTTGAATAATCGTCTATAGTTCTTAGCATATGTAGCAACAGCTACGCCGTAGAACGTGCACTTCACTTGCTACGATCAGCTACCAAGTTTCATCAAGAGCTACGCCAGTATTACATAATTAATAATAGCCATCCTGTCTGTGGCAAAAATGGGTTTAAAACAAGAGAAGTTCAAAAATTAAAGCCCGACTACGGTCGGGCAAGAAATAGCCTACGACACTGTACCTGAAGACGACACAATTGATACCTCGCTTGTCAAAATCTAACCAATAGAGGTGACGCTATGGTGAAACATCCACATACATACAAAGACTGTTAAACAAATTAACCTTTTCTTGCCAAACAAACGAGTGAAGCATAGCAAATGGCAGCTGCGAATGTGTTCGTGAGTGGATAGTTTGTGGTGTTTTGTAGTAAATACATAATTTCATCACAAAAGATTACATTGTATCTGATTTTTGGTGAGAACTTAACGGTCAAGATGTTGCTGCGATGTCGCGTCCGATTGGCTTAACGTGGTAAATTTGTGTGCATGAGGCTTGCGCGTACGAGTGGATCGGTCTATATAGGGTGCTTCACTATAGATTTGGCGGTGTGGAATCCGTTCTTCATTCATAAATGGTTATTAAGTAAAATGCTTTTGTGTGATCGTCAAAGTAGTTCGTAGTATATGTAGCAGTATTTATACAATAATGCGTACTACGCTTGCTACGGACACCTACGATTAGCTCGTATATCAAATGCTCGTAAATACGGGCGCAGCCATGACGTCATCTTGTTTTCCCATACGAACAATAAAGATGTATCTCCATTTGCATAGCACTACAAGTGGCGCCATCTGTTAGGCCTGCAAGTAAATCTAAAAGGTTTACAAGAATTGAATCAAAACTTAAACATTCCAGGACAATAAACACGCCTGAGGCATGACCAAATGAAACATGAAGACGGGGAAATATAAAAAAAGAAACAGTGGAAAAAAAGAGCTACAATCCCCCGATTCCGGGATTATATTTGAAGCTGCTCGCTTTTGTCCACCTGTACCGCTGTTAACAAGCGAGATTTAAAAAAGTATTTTAGAATGCTTTGTTGACAGCTTTTATGCTGTTTTTTTATGATGGCAATTATAAATTTTAAAAGTGGTTCGACTCGAATTGAGACCTCACGATGAATATTTTTTAGCCACTCCTTAGGGAGGGGGGGGGGGGGCAAGAAAGGGTGGCGGGAAAGATTTACCGGGGTACCGGATTTTATTGACCGTACGTGCAATAAATCACAACAGTTCTATAGTTCGTGACGACGAGCTTCCATGTTGCCTTCTGGTCCTATGGAACCTGTTTGCATTTTAACTTTGGTTTTTTTACATGTGATAAATGCTACATTCGTCATGTAATTATTGTGTAAAAGTAATAATTACCGTTTTATTACGCTCCAATCGTTAAGTACCCCCCGCCCGCCCGCGCTCTTCCTTTATTTAATACTGTTTTTACGGTTTGAAATTTCTAACTCCCACTTTTGCTCTTTAGACCCCATATCTCATCAACCCCTTAACTGATTCAGCTCATACCACAATTTCAAGATTCTGTTTGTTACGAGTATAACTAAATAATTACTACATTTCCTTGATCATCAACGGTTTGCAAGTTATCGTCGAACATACATACATAAAAACATACTACGTATAAACTGTCAAAATTCTCAAACAACTTTGTATCCTTAACGCTAAATTAATATAACCTTATCGGTAACTCTTTTACGTTCCACATTAGAAGATTGGTCGTATACAATTCGCAACGTAATCGTATTCTACCGCCCTAAGGCATGACAAAAGTGATTAAATTGACTTATTTTGTACCTCTTAGTTTAACATTGACGTCGTACTGGCTTATTAAGTTGTTAAATCGATTTGCCATGTCGGGGCAATTTCATTAACCAAACGTCGTGTCACAGAATAATGAAGAAGTCAGTGTACAAACCAACAACTTTTTAACATCCTGTTGTAAAATTATGAGAAGATTCGGACCTTCCATGGGCCAGATATTCGACAGACCAAGCAGTTCAGTTCAAGCAAAGTGTTTCGGTTCAAAATTGGGTATTTTGAGTTTTTATGACACCGTGATTTTGGGTTAGAGCCGTTAACGACATTAAAATTTAAAGTTTTGGGTGGAATTGTATGACTAATTAACAGATGTACCACGTTTTATTAACTCGTTGCATCTATCTGGGGCATGACAGTGCCCGTGCACTATTTTTTCAAAACAACTCATGGAAATTGAAAGCCCTATACGAACTTTGACACCCCCTGTACGTTAAACGTTGTTTATATTTTAGATATCTCTAATGTTTGATTGCAAGTTTGAGGAAAAGCAATAAGAATGCCAGAGTTGATCTACATGAGACCTCAGTACTTTTTACAGCAAATATATCGCGAGTGTTGACTCATTACAGAAACTCGGACTCCCACAAACGTACTAAAGAGTTATATGAGACTAAAAAACAGGGCTTTTATAGTTGAGTAAACTTAACGTACCTAGTCCATTTAAGCATTAACCAGTATTGTGAAATAAAGTAAGGTAGCTACTGAGATGGGTCCACTAGACCCAAGTACCTAATAAAACGTAAACAGGAGATAATTTCAAAATTATTTTGTCACTATGCTCAATTTATGTTGTGTTTACTTATTGTTGATCTTACCAAAATAACAACTATAACAGTTGTTATTTTGAATTACTTAGTAAGACTGAAATTTCCGTCGTACAGTAAATATGAAAAGATTAACAATCGCCAAATAAAATTACAACTTGTCGTCTTAAAACAAACATTAAAAGTATTTTACTAAATCATAACAATACTTTCAAAACAGCTTCTGGGAATAAATTGACACTTGCTCTAAAATACCTTAAAATTTCATTTCATTTACTGTAATAGTTATATACTTTTTGGTAAAGTGCCCCATACCTGTTACTTTCATCCATTTCTTCTCAAATTTATATATGTTTAATCCCATTTACACCTGTCACTTTGACACCTATCACTTTGACACTTGCCACTTAGACACATGCACTTTTACACCTGTCACTTTGACACTTGTCACTTTGACACCTATCACTTTGAGACGTATCACTTTGACAACTAATGATAATAGGTGATGATAATGATGATGATGAAAGGTACCTTATGTGTTATTTATTACAGGACATAACGTATCTACATACTCATCCAAATCCGATCAGACATCTAAACCCTAAAATCTGATACATGTATTTTATTTAAAGGTACTAGCAAATATAAAGTAGTCTCTAGTAGTAATGTATAATGGTACTGTCTATTAAGTAAACCCTGGAATTTTATACTTGTATTTTATGTAATGGTACTAGTGATATAAACTAGTGTCACTAGTACCATTAATGGTACTGCCCAATGGTACTAGTGATACTCGTATTTTTATATAGTTAGTTAAGTTAGTCTATAAACGTTGCGATTAACCTATTACTCGTAGTTTAAACGCTTTAAAATCCCCACTAACTAGACAACGTTGTTTGTTTGTGTAGCTTTCATGCGCAATGCCACATAGTATTTTTTGTAATTGTATAATTAATCATCTCTGTAACGAGTTTTCCTGCAACTTAGATCTCGAAAAAAAACTCCCATGCTTGCTTGCTTGTAGTAAAATTATTGAGGCAGAGCTGGCCTCTGGTGTCAGAGTTTGTCAGGTAACCCGAGTAATTTTGACGTCTGCTATTAATAAATAACAACCAGTAACTCCCACGCTAAAAATTGTAATAAGCGGATGCAATATGCTGTTATTTATCAATTACTAGTTTTCCCGCCCGCGACTTCGTCCACGCGGTCTACAGTTTTTCGCGAAAAAAACATCCTATGTTCTCATCGACCCTACTAATAGGATGAATGTATGTTCTTCTAGGATATTAAAAACCAATGCGAATGTAGGTATAGGACCAATCTTTGATTATTTATCTGCCAAGATAGAGAAATGTAAACATACAACACGCAAAGAACGGCCCAAGTTAGGCACAATGTGTGTGTAGCGCTAGTGTACATATTGTCTTATAGCTGGCAATATGTGCGTGCTTAGGGATATCAGCATAAAATAATAAGGTACTATTTATTACAAATCTACTATTTATTACAAATCTACTATTTATTACAAATCTACTATTTATTACAAATCTACTATTTATTATAAAATCATATCAAAATGGTGAGTTAAAATGTGTGTGTGTGTTTTGTTTATATGGCGTTTGTTTAAAAAGTCAAAGGTTTAGCAAGGAATATTGCTAATAAAAAAAAATTGCCGTCAAGGGATGCCTAGCAGACGTGAAAACATAAAAAAGAAAATAACTAAAACAACGAGCAAAGTTTTGCACCACGCGCTCTCATTGGCCAACTGTGAATCAAAAACTTTTCCCCTTTTTTTTTGTTATTCTTGTTCTTGTTCTTCTTGGTTTTGTTCTTCATCTTAGCGTCGCGGAATGGTCGCGTCGCGGTACCGGACGATCGCCACGCCGCACGAAGGTGAAAAATCCATAAAAGCTGGTCGAAACTACAAACGTAAATATTCTCGAAACACGACAAAACCTTACCTTACCTTAGCTACTTTTGTCGTGTTTTCTGACTAAACAATGAAAAGGTTGACAGCAATCAGGGGTACCTGAGAAACGGGTTGTCATTCTTATCTCAGTCCAAAGTTTGAACTTGTTCAAAATCGGATGTGTTTACGACAATTTAAAGTCTTGCATTTTGCTAATTTCTTACACGGAAGTTTAAGTGGAAGTGTGTTTTTTTTTGCGATAGATTCTGGTCCAAGAGGTATTCACCTATTTTTTTATGATTATTTTAGATACTCAATGACTCTTTTAATACATTAATGACACTAAAACGACGAGAAAATGTTTTTATTTTGGTTAGAAATTTTTATAGACATAGACATAATTTTATTGGTAATTTTCCGTTACAAGTCAACAAGTCAAAAAAAGTTACAAGTTATAAAATGAAACAGTTGAATTTCCTGGCAGATCCGGCGTTAATGTTAACATTGTTACAAAGAGTAATCATAATTCTTGCTAAATCCATTAAAAAAATACTGTTCGTAACCGTCGCTTTAACAAAAGTTTTATTTTATTGGGAATGTTTGCTAATTTTTGTTTATTTAATTTTTTTAAGATCAACTGACGAAGAAGTCAGCTTTAGCAGATAACCTCTTATCAGCTATTATAGGGATTGTGCTTCCCGAAAGCATCACGAAAATATGAATAAAGAATATTATTGACCAGTATGAAATTAAAGAGGAAGGGAGTTAGCTGAAGAAAAAGGTAGAGATATATATGTCTAAGAAAAAAGTCCGCGTGAAATCAGTCCCACTGTTTAGTAAACTCCGGTCAATTCAACTAGCCTACAAAATATTGAAAAAAGTAATCTTTGTCCTATTATCACGTTTTCCTGCATGGTTGTGATACAATTTAACGGCACAAACTGGCACAGTATTTTATTTTTCATGAGCACAACAACGCGTGGTGATTCAAGTGACACTGAAGTAGTGGACAAGCATATCTCCCAAATATGGGATATATTTTGTAGGCCGTTTTTGATCGGTCAATTCAGTATCCAGGCAGGTAGGTAACTATCTTCATTTTACAGACTTTTTCGTTCATGTTGCTTTATTATAACTATAGATAGATAGATATTTATAACTTCAATATTAACATAACTTTGGACCCCTATCCCGCAGGTACCTTTTATTTTGTTGGGATAAAAATAATCTAAAATTTTGACGTTTTATGTAATCTATGGCTTTGCGAAGTTGCATTAAAATCCGTCTTGTAGCTTCAGCGTGATACGTGTTCTTTTAAATAACTTTCAACCAATATCCAGCGGGAACTGCTTAATTTTTCGGGATAATAAGTATTCAATGTCCTACCTTGTAGTATGAACTCAAATTATACCAAATTTCAGTTTAATTAATTGAGAACTTTCGGCGTGATGAAACAAGATAAAGACAGACAGACAGACAAAAAAAAATACAATTTTGGCTTCAGTGTCGAAAATAGAGTACCCTCCATAAATTTTATTTCTTAACTCAAAATTTAATAAATTTGAACCCCTAGTAATCCTTTATTTTTGCGGGCTAAAAAGTATCCTTAATTTTAATCCATCTTTTTTTTCATTTCTTTTTTTTTGCCAAGTTGTATCAAAATCTGTCTTGTAGTTTCAGCGTGATACGTGTTCTATTAAATAAATTTCAACCTTTTCCTGCGGGAACCTATTAATGCTTCGGGATGAAAAGTAGCCTATGTCCTACCTCGTAATATGAACTCAAATCATACCAAGTTTCAGTAGAACTCATTCATTTGTTTCAGCATGATGCGCAGTCAAGATACAGACAGAAAAACCAGTTTTTTTTTACAGTTATTGCTTCAGTATCAAATAGAGAGTACACTCCAAAAAAAAAATACTTCAAAATTAAAATAACTTTGGACCCCTATCCCGCAAAAATCCTTTATTTTTTCGGGATAAAAAATATCCTCCATTTTAACTCATCCTATACACGATGACTATGTCAAGTTGCATCATAATCCATTTTGTAATTTCACAGTGACACGTGTTCTTTTAAATTACTTTCAACCAATATCCTGCGAGAACCCTTAAATATTTCGGGATGATGTATTCAGTATTCATCCTCGTATGATCAAAACATACCAACTTTCAGTTGAATTTATTAAGTAGTTTCAGCATGATGCGCAGTCAAGATACAGATAGACAGACATTCAGACAGACAGACAAACAGAAATGAAAAAAAATATACAGTTATTGCTTCAGTAGTTTTGGCGTGATGCGTGGTCAAGATACAGACGGACAAAATCAAAAAAATAATCAGTTTTGGCTTCATTATAGAATATAGAGTATACTCCGAAAAATATTATTTATTACCTCAAAATTAACATGACTTTGGACCTCTATCCCGCAAGAACCCATATTTTTTTTGGGATAAAAAGTATTTTCAATAACCCATCATATAAACTATGTCTGTGCCAAGTTGCATTAAAATCCTTTTCGTAGTTTCAGCGTGGTACGTGTTCTTTTATATAAACCCCTATAATGCGGGAAACCTTAAATTTTTCGGGATGAAATCCTATGTCGTACTGCGTAAAATAAACTCAAATCATACCAAGTGTCATTTTAATTCATTCAGTAGTTTCAGCGTGATACGCGGCCAAGTTACAAAAAAACTGTCAAAAATGTAAAAAAATAACAGTTCAGTATCGAATATAGAGAATACATAAAAAAAAACTTCTATGTACAGAATTGGACCCGTTACAGCTGTATTATTAGTATAGATGAAGATATACATTCTACATACACATGGATAAGAAACACATAGCTACCGCTGTATACAGATGTAGGCCAGCTATTAACTAGCTGCTCTCTCGACTGCAACCGCTTTATTCTCATATTCCCACGGTTCCAAGATAAAAGTAACCTATGTGGGTTCCTGTAATTGCTTGCATGTCGTATGAGGTAGTGGTGGCCTCTGGTGGCAGAGTTTGTCAGGCCACCCAAGGGCCTCTGATATAGTTTCACGATTGCTATCAATAAATAACAGTTGGAACCGACTTAAAGTGACCTCCGAAGCACGGAGTGATGGAAATCCGCACATAACATAGAACATTCTTTGGTGCGGAACGTAGGATCGAACCCTGTATCGTTGGACTCTAACGCGAACTAGTATACCGATCGGCTGCCATGGTTCCTGTAGTGCGCTATCGATATGAAACAATTTATCAAAAATTGGTCTAGCTATTTGGGCATCAATCACACCTATGGTCTTGTATTCGACTTCACACAAGGAGGAGGTTCTATGTTCGACTAAATGTTTTAATGTTATTTATGTTTACATACCGATTACTCCTTCAATTATGGACTGCTTATGGAAATTCTTTTTTGTTTCAATGGGCTCTGAATGTGGTCCCACAAATTGTATTTTATGAAATAAATAAATAAAATTGGATAAGTAGTTTATTAAACGTTAATAGTTAATCCATTTGAAGTTGATTTTTTGTACCATGGTATTTTTTACAGCAATTGCAAAGTCTTACTATCTTTTAATAGTAGTTTATGAAACGGTTTCATAACGAGGGTTATTAAAATACGAGAGTGAGTTTAAAATAATAGCCGCACGCGAGTTTTTTAATAGTATCACTGGAGTGTTTTTATAACTAATAATAATATTTATGTGCCGTTTCATACACTACTTTATCTGCACTCTTGCAAAATAAATTTAATTTTAATCAAAAAAATATTACATAATATTTTCTTGATTTTGCTCATGCGTCAAATTCGTTGCTGTTTCCGTGATGTCAGGTGGAGTCAAATTCTTCTCAATAACACTATTGTCGGACATTTTAAATCAGTAATTCCTTCCATTTATCTCTGTCTTCTGCAAGTATATGCCATATTCTTTAGAAAATATCGAGTTTCCTTGGATGGCCTCGACGCCTTCTTCGGTCATTGGGTACTCAATGAGTGGCAATCTTTGCCCATATTTCGGGATGCATCCTGCTCAAGTGACCCGCACAATCCCATTTGAGCCTTGCAGTTTTTTTTCCCCATCTGTAATACCTGTCATGTAATGTAAAACGGTATTTTTAACGTGATCAATTCGTTTTATAACTAGAATGCTGCGTTCCATTTTCAAAATTAGAATAATCCATACCAATATATAATATAGTGAAACGTTGACTGTTTGTTTGTTTGTTCGTTTGGGGAGCTTTCACGCAATTACGGCTGGATGGATATAGATGAAATTTGTAATGGAGATAGCTTATACCCTAGAATAAAACAAAGGATACTTTTTATCCTGAAAAATTTAAAGTTTCTACGGGAAAACTGGAAAATAATGATAACTCGCTGTAAGGAACGATTGTCATGGAAACGAAATAACAAGTCTGTCAAAAAACTTGAAAAGCAATCTGCTTTACCTACTTTTGCATCAGTTTTTAATATCCTAGAAGAACATAGGGCGCTTTTTGGCGCGATAAACTGCAGTCCACGTGGAAGAAATCACGGGCAAAATAACTAGTTTAAATTATAACTGAAATCATAAAATTTCACAATTTGCTAGATAAACATATTCAGTCCTAAAATAAAATCTATCATTCGTGCGTATATCTTCGAAGCGTACATAAGACAAACATGAGCATAGAGGCAGTAGTACAAGTTTCGCATACACAAAGTAATGTAACAACATAAGACTTTACGTAACACACTCAACCAAAAGAGAAATAACACACACGACTACAGAAAAACTAAACCTGAACACTCACACAAATTAACTCCTCTCGCAAAACATAGAGCCAGCGATGAAAAAAAAAACGTTTAGCGGTGCAATAACTTGCGAGAAACTTAATGTGTTTTTTACTGTGGACATGTTTATCACGAGAAAACATAACTTAATCCTCTATTGGGACTGATGACGAGGGTGAAGACAGGGCTGGATTCAGAGGTAGGGTAAAGGATAATGTAGCGTCTAACGCTTGGAATGATATGCGAAACGTTGAGTTATAAATTATACTACTTTTTAATATGGATTTGAAAAAAGTGGTATATTGAGGTTTCAAGAGACAGATATTGTGGTATTCTTGTTGATGACATGGCTTGATGCATGGTTTTGTTTGCGTTGGATAAACTAATCAGATCTTATTTTTATTTTGCATAGACTTTTTGGAAAAAATAGCAAATTGCAAAGTTAAAATTAAATGAAGTCAGTTTCTGTAGATTAGCACAAAAACAGTATAAAACATAAAAATCCTGGCTTTTCATTTTTATACTTTCAATCAACACACAGTTACAAGGAAACCACGTTACTGTGTTTTTTTTTTGTGTGGCCTCTAACGGCCTCTACAGCGCACCTTCGCAAAGGCACTCCGCCGCAATACGTGACGCAGAAGGCGCAAGCCAAAGTTAAATTTTAGCGACTTGCTCAAGGGCACCCAGGGGGTACGAACCTCGGCTTGGGCCGTCGCTTAGACTACGGGACATCTGACTAAACTCCTCTGGATTGTTATTAATGATTAATAGCGATCCAGGGGGCCCTGGACTATGGCTAGGAGCCTCATAAGTGATTTAATAACTGACCACCATTTCGGAATACATCTTTGAGAAGAAATGGCAAGAAACTCAAAGAAGAATAATAATAATGACTAAGTATAGGTTCATCGACCCCGCCGGCGGGGTCTTTGTCTGTTTCTACGTGTGTTGTTTGAGGGGTGGCTAGACGATTCCATCGCTGCCTGCAGTGCAGTAGTGATGTCATCGTCTGGGTCGCTCAGAAAATTGCGGGGGCGCCTACGGAGGGGAACGTTACTGTGACCATGATTATCAGTTTTTATTCACTTCGACTTTAAATGCTCGATGAAGTCAATATTTATCAAACGCCATACCACAATCATCATCATCGTCAACAGTCTGTGTTCGCCCACTGCTTGATATAAACCTCTCCCAATGAACGCCAAAGAACCCAAGCTGCAGCTCTTCTCATACAGTTTCTGCCAGCCACCTTCCGCAGGTCGTCACTTCATCTGGTCCGTGGGCATCCTACACTAGGTGTGCCAAGCCGCGGTCTTAGCTGGAGGATACTTCTACCCCAGCGGTTGTCTGTCCTTTGCCAAAGGTGACCTGCTTATTGCCGTTTCAGCATGAATCCTTTCAGTTATGTCAGTGACATTGGTCCACGAAACAATAAAAAAAAACGGCACATTTACACCAATTCCTAGCCCCAAACTAGTATACTCTGTACTATGGATAATAAACAACGGATAAACACACATAGGTACAAATATTCAAACAAACATTTCTGCTAAACACACAGATGATTGCACCTTGCGGAATTTGACCCTGTAGCCTTTGGTTTAACTCGCACTCAAACGGTCGTACGGCCAATTACGTAGCACCATTTTAAAGTATCAAACTATGTCCGCCCCAGTACTGTGCATTTAGCCTGCTAGTATGTAAAAGCTCTCATACATCACTAAAGCTAACTGGTTCTGACGCGAGTCACGAGTGACTTGTATATTTTCCTTACAACTCGCTGTCGGCTGACCTCACCGTGGAGTTTCTTGGTGCTTTATGTTTTTGCGGTGCCTCATGGTGTTTTCAGAGAAATTAGTCAACTTTACTCTTTGATATCATAACGTTTCTGCTATGTTACCTCTGTAACTCTGTAAGACGTGTACGTACCAACTATTGCATAAACCACTATTGAGTCTTACCTACCTATAAATATATATCCAATACATATAAGGTACTCGTAGTGCTGACTTCACTGTCATTAAGAAAATAATATTATAACATATGTCGGAGATGAGTAACGTCAAGCGTGAGCAAACGATTGTTGCAAGTTTGTCTACGTGCGGATATAATCGGCAGACGGCGGTGCGAAGAGAGCGACGGTTGGAAGTTCGGTGAAAACCATGGGAGCAGGGCGGTCGCACACGCACGTCGGGAATACCGCGTTATCTCGATTCCGATTATTATACTTACCTGCATAGAAACAATTTTGTTAAATGGAATTAGTAGACTGTTCTTAATGTTTACTCCGGTTCAAATTAAACGTGTGATTCAAGCCAGTGTTTTCATAACCGCCGTCAGTGCTTACGATTTATCGAACCTACACACTAAACGCCAGCAATTATGTTATAATTTCTCTGAGGCAACTATAGACACCAACATAGGTTATCCTGACGAGGCATTGACTATCCTGACGCTGATTCATGGCCTTTCTGACCGTCCCCCGTTATATAAATAAAACAGTAGATAAAAACAGGCTTAGTAGCATGCTGCTAATGAATTATTACTATTATTATTATTATGATTATTATTATTATTATTACTGCTGATGCTTAGGTTCATTAATATAACTGCTGATCGTGCTCAAAGGCCTAGTCAAAATAATCACCTTTTGTTTTTGCTTTCAGGTAAATATCTCGCAACTGATGGATAATGCTCGTAAACTAGTAAGTAGCTACTTACGTAGACCTTCTAGTTATTTATTTTGAAAACTTAGTTATTGCGCTATAAGACAGCGAATGTAATACAGTTAGCTTTATAGCAAATGAGTAAGATTTACTTTAGACCCTATTTATTAAATAGCTCAAAGCAATAACGTATAGGCAACGTTTTTTTTTATTTATCTAATGTGTGACTTCACACACTTATTTTAATATATTTGTAAACACTTTAAAGTAACATCCGACAATTTAATAAGTACATTATTTCTATGTGAAACCAACGTTGTCTGATCAAAACGTGTAAGAATCAAATGAACTATTGTAGTGCCTTTTATGGTAGAACTTAGTACGTACAGTTTAAACAATGTTGTGTATTAAAGTAATGTTTACGTTTATTCAATAATTAATAGTTAAATAAATTCTCAGTTTAAGTATAAATCTGCAAATATTAACAAAATACCTAATTATTTTAAGATGAATGAGAATGGATTATATTTCCGTAAACTCTACCAGTAGGGATTTTGGCGAAAAACATAAAAAAATACCGAAATCCCAACTATGAGCGAAATATATAATAATTTTCTAATTACCAAATTTATCCATTAAAAAAATATTATATATATTTAAGCTAAGCAGGCGTTAACTGCTATAAAAATCATAAAAATATGAGCAAAGTGAAGGAATATATAAAAAAATGGCTTGTTCTTTTATATATTTTAGTAGAAACCCACAAACTAAACATGATAGCACAATACAAGACAAATTGAGACAAATAACAATCTGGAAATATTCTGACAAAAAATCCCACACAAAAATATATAAATCAAATTTAACCGTTCCGAAAATTTTCAAAGAAAACGTAAAAAAAAAAAACAATATTTGAAAATTACGAAAAATCGGGTGAGGCATTTTTTGACGTCACTGTATATATTTGAAAATGTATCTTAAAGACATTCATTTTGATACCTCACTCGATAGGTTTTGCTCATTTCTTGTTAGTTCGGAAATACAATATGACAGCTGTACGCTGCCATATTAGTTTTCTTCACACTTCATATATCTTGTAGCACTGTCGTGACCAAGACGAATCCATTGATACTTCATTTATAAACTCCATCAAGCCGTTTAGGCTGTAGGATGCGCCAAAGAAACTTAAAAACAAACATACATAGAACCCAAACACATTATTACATTATTCCCTCCTCAGTCGGATAAAAACTCAACAGAAAAGAATGTTAAACAAGCTACACGGTTCTGGAAATGTGTCAAAAAACCAACCCGAGAACTCTGAAAGGACCAACAATAACTGTGTTTCTAAAACAACAAACGGGCAGTTAATTCGCTAACATTTTGTTGGCGATGTGTGCTTTGAATAAATAAAGTTGGTAGAATTTAATGTAAAGCAATACCTAATTAGGTGTTTGTACCTACGTTCGAAAAACAAGTTTATTCCCTTTTTTGTTAACACTAGATGACCCGCCGCTTCGCACGCGTGGTCATTTCTCTAGGTTAAAAGTACTCTATGTACTATCCAAGACCTAAAATACCAATATACCAACATTTCATCAAAATTCCTTCAGCTGTCAAAAAGTTTTTATCGTTTGCTCGTAATTACGGTTTAGGCAATAGTTTGACCACGATCTCACCTGATGGAAAGCGATGATGGGGTCGAAGGTATAGCATGCTTGCCTAGTAGATACCTATTCACTCTTGACTTGAACACACCTGGGTTACAATTTACCAGAAAAACTTACGAGGGCAAGGCATTCATATTGCAAAAAAAATTAGATGTAGGAAGAAATCGGTGCAGCCGTTCTAAAGATATTCAGCTCTGATCATTCTGTGTGTTGGAATCACAGACACTATTGCAGCTAGAAACGAGCTTGTTTAAAAAAAATACATTATCAATGCCGCCAATGCATATGGACCAAATAGCAACAATTGAAGCGTCTCAGTCAAACCGAGTACGAAGTTCAGTTTGTAATTTATAAATTACTTGCTCTTTCATATTTCTCTATAACTTTCACCTCACCCTTAACACTCAGCGCACGTACAAATTATGACACAACTTCACCGTTAAAGATGCTCCGCGATGTGTACCCGTCCTAACTAGGTCACGACATTAATATCGCACTTACACAATAAAAACAAGGGGGTGTAACATACATAATTTTTCGGCACATCTTACATAATATTATAGTAGGGCTTTTCAATAAATAACAAACGATTAACAAGACTGACCAAAATTGTTGCAAAAAATAGAAAATGTATTATAGTAATTAGTAGTTGTATACATGCTTGCCGTTTAAGGTAATGTTGGCCTCTGGTGTCAGAGTCTGTCAGGCCACCCGAGGGCCTCTGTGACTGCTACCAACCAGTAACAGCCTGAACCCCCAGGTCAATGTTCCCTCCCTCCGCAACACGGCACGATAGAAATCCCCACATAACTTAGAAAAGTTATAAGTCGAGGATCGAACCATTGGATTCGAACGCGTACGTTATTTTCTTCTCTATAAGACTTGACAAGGGTTTGACTACGATCTCACCTGATGGAAAGCGAAGATGAGGCCAAAGGTGAACCTTGTACCATACAATAATGCATCATGTCATGCCATTTTGCTGGCCTTGTTGCCCCGCTGAACTATCGAGATTGTATTATAAAGCCATACTACTTGCATTACACAGAGTTGTGGTCTTCTTATATAAGCTTTAAAACGTAGTAAAACTTTTGGGACGTTTGTTTCGGCGAATGTGGTGTTGCTTGTATAATTATGGTTATTTGTCATATGTGGCGAAAACAGTGTCATACATGTTATTTAAAAAAAAATGATGTATGAAACGTTTTTTTTTAAATCGAAGTAAGCTGTCTGTCATGACCTGGAAAATAAGTCTCGTATATATTTTATTCATTCCATATCGAAGCTAAATATAAACACAATTATAGCTTTGGCAATATACTTATGCATTTTATTATTGTTGTTAAATACATCTTTGCGACAAGCCCGATGCGAGGGTGTCCCAATCTTAATTATCTTGCAATAATGCAAGATACTTTTAAAAAATTGTTGTCTCGGATTTTAATATATTTAATATTGATTAATGGAAAATTTTAACACAAGGTGTATTTAACCAACGTACATGACATGCATTAACGAAAGTTATACATTGCATACACGCAATGAACATTGTACCTACCCATGATATATGAAAACAGAAACCAAATTCCCCCGATAATCGAAGCAGGAGAAATTATTTCAGTACGTTATAGTTATAACCCTTACCTGTTATATCCGTCGCACCTGTAATGGGACGATAACACTGTTGATATCTGTCCTCAAACTGAGCGTTAACGTGTAGGTATGGAACCGATGACCGTAATAGACTCAATAAAGTGCGATGTCAATCGAATTGAAGCTGAACTAGTGGACTGATACTGTACTGGATACTGTCTTGTTAGATTTATAGTTATTAAAGCTGTTTTTTTCGTTTACTAAAGACACACGAACGTTTTTTGAATATCTGGGACGTTGACTTGATAACTAAATTTTGTTATCAAATCAACGTCAAGTTGATAAGCTAACTTGTCGTGTTTCAGACATCGCCTGCTGGCTTATTATGTACCTTATGATACGATTAAACCATGGTACGTTAGTACAAATTGAAAGGTGGTTTAACAAATGAGAGCTGCTCCGAAATAAGATGGATCGCCACCGTGTTGATTCACATGACTATCACCTTTCTTACATTTTACATCTAACTTGCATCAAGAAATGTTCTTCTTTATTCCTGACTACAGCAAAGTAAGGAAAGGGTAAGGAGTTTAACAGTCTATGTATGTATCTATGTATGTGGGTATGTGGATGTTCCAACACTTTTGTTTCGATTTTGACAAGCGAAATATCAAACGATTCGTCTTCATTGCAAGAGTGTCATAGGATATTTTTACCCGACAGTAGTCGGATTTTAGTTTTTGTACTTATGTCATTGTCATGTTTCATTGCCTAAATGACCTTTGGTCTACTCTACACCAATACAACTTTTATTTTATAAGACGTCTTAACCAACGATTTTAGCTTTATAGAAGCTGGAACAAAGTAAATTGACTTCACGACGAAACCAAAATTTGTGTGGAATCTCATTACGTACGTACATCAACAACTAGCTAAACTCTAACGCGCTTTTACTACAAGCTGTGTCCAAAGCTGATGTCACGGAAATTGCGATCAAATTAATTTGCTTTCGGTAGCCAGCGGTCAACACAATACAGTTTGACAACACAGAGATTCCAGCGATGTATGTAATTCAAATCTATTTTCTAAGAATGGAAAATAACAAACTGGCAGAGGTACCTACATAGCACGTTCGTACTGTTACTGAAGAAACTTTATATATTACTGTACGGTGCGTCATTAGTTATAAGGACGTCACAGCCCTATGCTTGTTTTTAACCGGCCTGCGTGGCGCGCGAGGCTGCGGCGCGTCGCCGGCAGCGTTGAGCAATTTGTTTCGATGATAAGCTTTCCTTGCTTACTGCAGAAAAGTATTTTTTTAATCTCTTTACTCTCTCAGTTTACTTCTGGCTATCATGTTGTACAAATAATGAATTAAAAAAATGACCCAAAAAATATAATACTACTTAGGACCGCATACGAGGTTTATCTTGATTAGGTGTGCATGTTTCAAATAATCATCCAAATTGGTTATGCTATCTCGGAGAGAGAACATAACATAAAAAAAAAAACATTCAATTAAAGAACATGAATTATTCCTACTTCTGGAATCGATTATATCGCAGGTTGATACAATAATAAATGCCACACTTTTATTTCGTTCAGTAAACTTCGGTTTTACAAAGTTACCCAACGGAACCTCTAAACCATAACGTACTGTATGTTTGTTCCAACCGGACATCGTAAAGACCTTGGACAATAATTGACAAAAGCAATATGGTGCCCGGATAACAACTAGAAGGAGGTAGGTGCGTAATCCGAGCAGATTGAATTATTGAATCTGCGTTCCTGTGGCTAACCTTGACACCTTGTAATAATTTATGTTGAGAAGGAAGGTAGGTGATTTGGATAAATTTGTAAGCATTTAAAAATTAATATAAACAACCTTTTACAAGGTGTGAATCCCACGCAATGATTTTGAGTAAGTATAGGGAGTAAGGAACTATGTGATCTATACAAAGGTACAAATCAAATTAAATAACGTTAATAAAATTAAGCAACACACCTTTTACCCATAACCAAGCATTGTACCATACAGGAACACTTTTTTTTTATAATAATGTATTATCATTTATCATCAGTAAAACTTTCGAAACCCGGTTCAAGGCAAAGTACTAAGAGAGACCAACATTTTTTCCCTGCACTAGACAAGGTAGGTACTCCAAGGGACCACAGTTATTATTTATATCAAAAAATATAATAATAATGTTATTATTGCCTCTATATTGTATATAATCAAAATCCTGAATTTCATAAACTTTACTCTATTAAACCCTTGTCGCCTGATTAAGGGTTTAAGCGTTACAGATAAGTATTATTCATCGCGCGCACGCGCATGTATGCGATCAGTACTGCGCAAAGTTAGATATATCGATACCCGATGATCTAAAAGACACATACTTAATCAAGATATAAGTTGAAAAACTAAAACCTGACTACGGTCGCGTAAAAAATGGACTATGACACTCTTGCAGTGAAGATGAATCGATTGATACCTATCGCTTGACAAAATCAGACAAAGTATTTAGGGCGACGGGCATACTGGTGTGACCGCGAGGAATTATTTTTACTCGTGGACACACTGCTTTGTGTGACAAATAGTAAGCTACAAAATATAGGACTCGTAGTCACACCAGTATGGGAAACCAAACGACCAATTACTTATGTACATATTTAATTATATGCAACAATTAATTGAACATATGACCCTTCCCGTATTAATGACGATGTAATGTACTATATCTATGTGTATTTTACTAAAATTAGATACATGTATGTCGAATGAGGTACCGTATATATATATATAGCCAACCTCTAGTGTACTTCTCTGGTGTCAGGGTTGGTCAGGCCCCACAAGGGTCTCGAACTTGCAATGAATTATTAGGAACCGAGACTGATCTAACCCTCCGAAACGGACCGATGGCAAATTTGCACTTAAAAAATTAAAATAAAATGGGACGGAGGATCGAACACGGTGTCGTTGGGTTGCAAAACACAGTTATCAGTATCATTCATTACATCAGTCATTACGTTTTATCTAGGAATAATTAGTACACAGTGCGTAATTAAAACAAGTAGTAATGTCGAGACTGACTTTTATTCACGTGAGAAGGTTCACCGTGGAAATAACTATTAAATGGAGGTAGTAAGTAAATATGATGTTGCTATCAACATATATAACATCTTCTCTTCTCTGTTTCAATACACACTATACCTTCTTTAATAATAACGCTAAGAGCAAACATGAATTACCTGTTGTACGTGACACAGTACCACAACAGCAAGCTAAGACTAAAATTACTACAACTTTCTATACTTAAAACATTTTTTAACTCAATAAAAACATAACTACTTATACAGTTACACATTGTTATGTTCTTCACGAACATTATTAACTTGGATGAATATAATTTGACTCGTAGGTTAACCGTTACTAAAACACGGAATGCAACCATATCACTCATGCCGCCATATCAGTACCACCTTAGAAACTAATTCTAAATTGACCTTCCCTTTGTTAAAAGCACCTGGCGAAAATACTTCGTGAAACTTATTTTCTAATTGCCTATCGGTAGTTTGCATATCGAATTAATTTTCGCTAACGTGAGCTAGTGATTCACGGCATTGTTCAGAAGGGAACTAAATGCATTCATTTACGACCGAACAATGAATTGCTATCATAGTTATCCATGGTTACTAAACGCAAATCATGTATTGTTTTGTTATTTACTGTGACGCTACAGCCGAATTCACCCATTGGCTTGACACTTTGCCAGTTGTACATTCTCAAATTATATTTAAGCACTCTTAACTTTACCTCACTGAAATGTCATATTTTGATTAATCATGCCATCATATTTTGAGTACCTTGCCGCGTGCGCACGCGCAGTATGCGCGCACTGAGGCGTGTTGGCGATATATCGCCACCCGATCACCGAATAGTGAATGCGTCCGTGTCTCCCTCCATGGTAATGGGCTTGCCATTGATAGTCACTCGCAGCAACCACCGTTCGTCCTCCACTTTATCACTCAACTGATAAACTTCGTCCTCCTCTTCTTCGCTGGAGGCGAGGAAATTTGCCTCCTCTATGAACGCCGCCTTGTTTCCTATAACGACAAACTTCAGCTATGTGGCTCCTGTTGCCGCACACAAAACACAAACTCAAAATTTATAAATGGACACTTATCCGCCCAATGTGGTTAACTACAACGATAACACTTTAGTCGCAGTTGTGGGCCTCCCAGCCCCGCATGCTCCGTCGCGTCTGCGACTCGTCTGCGGCCGCTGCCACGACGGTCGAGCCAACGCTGTAGCCCCGCCACTCGCCTTTGTACGGCACGCCACCACCGCTGCCATTTCGAGAGCCACTCCCTCGACGGCGTGTATCTGGTCACCATGACCAGCAGCACCCACAGTCGTCTCTTGCATATCCTTGACTGCAGCCTCTAATGAAAGTGCCAACTTGACGGCACGATCGAAAGTCAAATCTTCGTCGATCAACAAACGCTGTCATATCTTATCACTTTTTATACCGAATACGAATTGATCTCTTTGGTTCTCTTTCAATATCACCATGTAGTAAACGCATATGTTTTACTATACTTCTTTAATTGAGCGAAATAGCCTGTCGTGGTTTGTGATTTCCTTTGTTTACACGATCTAAATATCATGTGTTTTGCAATGACTGACCTTCTAAGCGCAAAGTTGCTTTCGACTAACTTCAATATGGTTTCAAAATTCGCTTTTTCTGAATTTTCAGGAAAATATAAATGTAATCATGAGATCAAGTGGTTCCGTTCCTAGGATGGTCACTAAGTACTTGTTATTTTTTGTATTTGAAACCATGCTTGCAGCTTGCTGACGTATGTCGACCATCGATCCACATTCATCTTAAATTCCTGAACTTGTCCCAGATTCACGTTCCTTTTCGAGTCTCGAACATCAACACTACACAACTTGTTTTCCACTTTAGGGTCTATAAATTGTCGCTAGTTATTTTATTTGGGATTAATTAGCACGCAGAGGCGTGATTTAAATATTGAGACTGACTTTTATTGACGTGAGAAAGTACACCGTGGAAATAACTATTAAATGGAGGTTGTAAGTAAATATAATGTTGCTTAACCATATATATAACAATTACAATTAAAATATACAAGATTGGAGTCCGGAGCTGATAAGAACATGTAACATGATCCTTTGAATGTCAATCAATATCCGTCCCCTCACAACATTGTTGAACCATACACGCCACAGTTAGACTGGAGCCTCCAGTCTAACACAATCTGCACAATATGGGAATATTTCAGCTTTTGATAGCACCAGATTGGTTTTCGTATGCGGCGAGCCGCTCGTCGGATTGTATCACAGGGACATGTGGTTACAACTTGAAAGTCACTGTTTATTTGACTATTTGTGTTCACACAAAGGTAGGCCGCCGCTTGTTAAGGGAAGTTTGGGATTCTACACTTATGTATTATTAATGTAAAGTAGGTCATCGCATACTACACGATTTTGTTAGCGTAACTTACTCTTGCTGATCGTCTATGATACTAAAATAACAAAAGTCGGGTATTTGAAACATTTCTGTGTTCCGATTAGAAGGGCAATATTTGGTTCGAGACGAGCGCAGTGTAGTGCATTATTTAGCAACCAAATTCTATAGCTGGCACTGCAATAGTTAAGAGCAGATGTAATGACATGCGAATAACATCCTCGTCTGAAATTTATCAAAATTAACAACCCATACTAGTCCACTGCTGGACATAGGCCTCACAGAGCCCGATCTTTGGCTCTTCTCTTCTAATGATTGCCAGCTACATTGTTCAGATCGTCAGCATCTAGCAGGAGGGCGTCCAACACTACGTTTGCCGATTCGCGGTCTCTACTCTTGAACTTGTCTACCCCAACGGTTATCGGTTCTACGAAAAATGTGACCAGACCATTGCCACTTCAGCTTGCTTATTGTCTGAGCTATGTCAGTTACCTTAGTTATCTGCCAAATCACCTCATTTCGGATTCAATCTCTTAGAGAAATTCCGAGTATAGCTCGTTCCATTTGCTCACTGAGCAACCTTGAGCCTATGCACCAGTCTCACCGTCAGTGCCTACGTTTCGGCTACGTATGTCATTAGGGGTAGGACGTACTGGTTGGAGATTTTTGTATTTAGGCATTGTGGAATGGGCGACGAGAAGACTTGACAACGTTTTCCAAAAGCTGCCCAGCCCAGCTGAATCCTCTTACTGGCTTCCTTCTCAAAACTGTTCCTACCCAGTTTAACTATTTGTCCGAGGTAAATATACTCCTGTACAATTTTGGGAGGCATGCCACTGACTAGTACTGTTTCCGGTATAATATTGACATTGATCATGATTTTTGTTTGTCTATGTTCATGCGGAGACTAATTCATCATGAGGCTTCAGCCAGGCTAGCCAGCATCTGACGCAGCTCTTGCAGCGAGTCCGCCATAAGGACTATATCATCTGCGAATTGCAAGTGTGAAATGTACTCGCCGTTAATGTTGATGCCCACCCCTTTCCAGTTCAGTGTCCTAAACATATCCTCCATTGCGGTCGTTAACAGTTTCGGGGATATAACATCCCATTGTCTTACTCCTCTGAGCAATGGGATAGGCTACATACTTCGGTCCTGTACTTGGACTGACATTGTAGCAGCGTCATACAGACATTTCAGCACTTCGCATCGTTGCAAGGAATCCAGAATAGACCAGGTCACGATTGATTCAAAGGCTTTTTCGTACTCTTCGGTTTTCTGTATAATCTGGCGCACTGTGTGGATTTGGTCTACGGTGCTATATTCTCCTCGAAACCCGGCCTGCTTGGAAGGATGAACCTCGTCTAGGAAACGGTTTGTGATATACCGCCATTTGTCAGTCGCCAGATTATTAGAAGTAAAATTTTTCGAAATTTAAAAAAACGTTAGTGACGGTATTATTTTCTTTCATTATTTGTTTTTGTGTAAAAGATGATATTTTCTAATGAATGTTCCTTTATTCGTAGACTTTTATCATATTTTCATTTATACTCTAAAACTCAATAATGGCTCGACCGATTTGAATAACTCTTTTTTTTTGAGTGTATAGAAAAAAAAAAAAAAAAAAAAACTCAGTTTGAATTTTTACTAAACTGTACAAGGAGTTAGTAAAAAAACAGGTTAGTTATGTTTTTGAGCTTTTGAACCTTTTGCATCAAATTATAAGTAGTTAGTAATTTAGTTTTTTCAACGGTCACTCTTAAAGTGACAGGTCTCAAAGTGATAGTTGTGAAAGTGATATCAATTTTTCATATACAAAATTTATGGAGGGGGTTTGCGTAATTTTGCGTTTTGTTGTTATGTTTGTTTTAGAGGGGGGCCAGGGGGGGTTAGGAACAAAATCGTATGCGTGCAAAGCCGTGGGGTATAGTTAGTCTAAGATAAACTAAGCAGCTATCAATTTTGATGTTTAATATAGCATTAAATAAATAGCTCTAAAAATAAAGACTTTGACTTACTTCAAATTACTTTATGTAAGCACAAGAAATAAATAGAAACAGATCCTTATGTTTTCACAACCACAATATATATTCAAAAATTTGTCTTACGAAGCAAAATTTATAGTTAAATAGACAAATAAAAAAAAAACTTCATATTTAAAATTTTAGAAACAATCACTTATAAAATAAATACAATTGAACCAAAAAAAATATTACTTTTTCTAAATAAAAAAAGGTAATAGCTATACATACATCATGAACCCTATTCTATTCTTTCTTGATAAGAAAGAGTTTTTTGAAGTCGGTGCGAACCCGAGCCCTTTTTTTGAATATGGTTGAGATAAGCTCAATCTAATAATTATATGTTTTAATTGGCTTGACGTGCTAATTTATACATTAATCACACTAATCACACTGATATTATAAATCAGATAAGTGTAGGTACACATTATTTGAAATGCAATGTATGAGATTAATATATATTATTTTGTTTTCCGTAGGTTCCGTTGGGTAACTTTGTAAAACCGAAGTTTACTGAACGAAATAAAAGTGTGGCATTTATTATTGTATCAACCTGCGATATAATCGATTCCAGAAGTAGGAATAATTCATGTTCTCTAAGTACCTAAGTATATAGTCACATTAATATTACAAATCAGAGATGGACTCTGGTTTGTTTATGATAGTGGTTAAGCCACTGCTCTAAAGAGGCCCTAAACAAACCAGAGTTTAGAGTTTTAAAATGCATATTCTTTTATCAAGCGGAAGACTTTGTTTGCACCATGCAGAACTCCAAACATTACAACTAACCGTCAATACAAAACGTCATATAATGCATAAAAACCGACTAGCGCCATCTATATTTTATGTTTAGAAATGTGTGTGTATGTTTGTTACTCCTTTACGATCAAACGGCTGAACGGATTTGAATGAAATGTGGTACCAGGATATTTTATATCCCGTACTAACACATTAGCTACTTACTACCATCGTCATCATCCATCAACATAATCCATGCGGTTGAAACTGCGGGGCGTTTACTTTAACGTATACTTTAACGTTTGCAAGATTGCTGTATTCGTATCGATCGGCTTTTTGAAGTGTAAAAGCCAAATCCGTTGGTCTCTTGTACTGACTCTTCTGCTTTTCTTGTTTTATATGAAGGTACGTAGATAGGATAGGGTGCGTATTTATTTGTAGGTAAGTACTATTAAATTTGTTGTAAATATGTTACATTAAAACGATGGCACGGTTTGGCACCCACTTTAAAAAACTCTTTTTTATCCCATGTTAAAAGTATTTTTATTGTTATTACATTTTGTTATTTTAAAAATGTGTTTTTTTTTTCTGGTTTAATTGTAATTATTTTATTAATTTTAGTGTATGCTTCTTACATTTTAAACATATAGACATTTTTATTTTTAAGTATATTTATATTTATTGATTTTGAGTATCTGCAAACATACCAAAGATAGTGACTACTACCACAAAGTGTTATATTTTCTTTGCCATTACGCCAACTAAAATAGGTATGTACTTATAAAATTTATGAAAACACTGGATAATTAAATCCAAAGGTGCAAAACAAAAGTTGCTGCGGAATAGTCACTAACTGCCTTATTCATAAAAAGTTAAGCAATGATTAGTGATACTGCGCACTACAATATTGTACTGCGCAGTACTAATTGACGTTTATTAACTGTTTATAAATAAGGCTGAAGGTCAATAATTGTTATTTTTTAAAGTTCCATGCATTCACTATTCGATTTTAAGCAGTGCTTAGCTATAGCATAAATAGAAAAAGGAAAAAAAATGTTAGCTTCCATTGTCAGCTTAGCAGCATGAAGATCCTTTATTAGATTGTTGAGTTCCTGTGACTAACTTCCGGATCCATCATCAGACCTTGAATACCACACAAAGTGAACGTCAAAGTATTTTATAGTAAACCTGATTTTGCCCTCGACTTGGTCCGCGCAGACTCCAGTTTATCGCGAAAAAATACATCTATGTTCCTTTAGGATATTAAAAAGCAATGCAAAAGTAGGTATATCACCAAAGCTCTTGATGTTTTTTGATAGACTTATTATTTCGTTTTCATGGCAATCATTCCATAAAGCGAGTAATCAACATTTTTCAGTTTTCCCGTGGAAATTTACCATGTTCCGGGATAAAAAGTATCCAAGGTTTTATTTCAGGGTATAAGCTATCTCCATTCAAAATTTCATCAAAAGCCGTCTATCCGTTATCTCTTTAAATTTCTCCCCAAACAAACAAACAAACAGACAAAGTTTCTCTTATATATATTGGTGGGGATAAGCAAAATAATAGCACATTTACAATTAAAGTTAACATCTCATGAACATGGAGAAAAACATAAAATATTATTTATAGGTGAAACTAATAACATTAGATAAACTAAGTATCCGTTGATTTTGAAAAGGAAATTTCCCTTTCATGTACCGACAGAGTTAAATCTCACACTGGAAAAGAAAATAATCCTCTGACTCTAGTCATAAGACCAGAAAAGAAAATAATCCTCTGACTCTAGTCATAAGACCAGAAATCTCATCAAGACAAACTAAATGAGCCCAAACTCGAAGGGATTCCATCATCCGATGGATGAGTTCCTTCAACCAGCTTCCGGCTCCGTAATCAGACCTTGAATACCACACAAAACCAGAGAATTCATCAAGTCAAAAGCCCAAATTGAAGGGATTCCATCATCCGATTATTGAGTTCCTTTGCTTACCTTCCGGGATTCCATCAAACCTTAGAAACACATATTCAGACCAGGTATCTCATTAAGACTGACCGAATGAGCCCAAACTCGTAGAAGTACCATCATACGATTGTTGAATTCTTTCAACTATCTTCCGGCTCCATCATCAGACCTTGGATACTACATAAGACCAGTGAACTCATCAAAACAAACCAAATGAACCCATTTTTGAAGGAATTGCATCATCCGATTGTTGAGTTCCTTTGATAACCTTCCGGCTTTATCATCAGACTTTGGATTCCACATAAAACCCGAGAAATCATCAAGAGAAACCAAATGAGCCCAAACTCGAAAGGGTTCCATCGTCCAATTATTGAGTTTCTTTAACTACCTTCTGGCTTCATTATCAGACCTTGGATACAACATAAGACCAGAGATTTCATCAAGACATACCAAATGAGCCCAAACTCGAAGGGGTCCCATCATCCCACTGTAGAGTTTCTTTTACTACCTTCCAGCTCCATCGTCGGACGTTGGATACCACATAAGACAAGAGAACTTATCAAGACAAACTAAATGAGCCCGAATTCGAAAGGAATCCATCATCTGATTGTTGAGTTCCTTTGACTACCTTCCGGTATGATTATCAAACCTTGGATACCACATAAGACCAGAAATCTCATTTAGACAAACCAAATAGGCCCAAACTCAAAGAAGTTCCATCATCTGATTGTAGAGTTCCTTTAACTATCTTCCTGCTACATCATCAGACCTTGGATACCACATAAGACCAGTGAACTCTTTGAGACAAACCAAATGAGCCCAAACTCAAAGAAGATCCATCATCTGATTGTTGAGTTCCTTTAACTATCTTGCTGCTGCATCATCAGACCTTGGATACCATATAAGACCAGTGAGCTCTTCGAGACAAACCAAATGAGCCCAAACTCAACGGGATTACATCATCCGATTATTGAGTTTCTTCGTCTTTCTTCCGGTTCCATTATCAGATCATGGATGCCACAAGTTCACAAAAAAACATACATTCAAACATTTTAGACCGTCTCCTTTTCTGAAGTCGATTAAACAAAAAAAGTTCACAATTTTAGTAATAAAATGCTGACATAAAACAATGTTTTCCACGCGGTCATTAATCCAGGATAATCTAGCACATAAAACCGACCAGTACAGCGCTCCAGGTTAAATAAAAACCAACCATTTACCGAACAAACAACAATGAATATTGCTGTATACGGCCGGTAATTTCCGTGCCGTCGGCTCTGTGTATAGTTCTTTAATATTTGTTCGAGTAGTTAAGCGTACGAAACTACGAATATGAAGGCCTGTTTTACAAAAATATTGTTGAGATGTATTACACAATGAACTTACGATATCACAAGTTTATTATTTCTGGGCGGACTAAAGTAAGCGTTCTGTTAATTAAAAATGGTCGAAGGCTCACTGTTTTTTTTTAACCTTTCAAAATGTCAATTTTACCAACACTAGGTATAGACTAGTTAAATAGTTAACCATTCCAGGGTAACTATTGTTGAATCATTGTTTACATATTGATAAACTTTAGCTTTTGACGTTTTGGTAACAAGGAGACCTACAAGAAAGGGCGATTGTGTCAGACTATCTTCATTCCACATGTTTCACAGTCTTTGTGTGCACAGAAAAAAGCTGCGTGTACCAGCCACCAAACTAGTTTAAATAGGTGTACTTACGTGCAGCTAAATTTTTGTAACACAGCGGTCAGTGATATTGCCACCAGGCCTGATGATAAAAATACTACAGTTGTTAATGGAGTCCTGAAGCACTGTAGTTGGAGTTATCACACTAATATTATAAATCCGAAAGTTTGTATGTGTGTGTGTGTGTGTGTGTGTGTGTGTGTGTGTGTGTGTGTGTGTGTGTGTGTGTGTTTGTTGCTCCTTAACGCTCGAACGGCTGGACGGATTTGGATAAAATTGGGTACCACGATAGCTTATATCATGGATTAACGCATAGGCTACTTTTTATCCCGAAATAGGAGAAAAAAATATTATACTTTTTTTAAGACTGAAAAAAAAAATATAAAAAAAAACTAAGTACCAGGAGAGCATAAGCACTTAAGAAATTGGAGATACAAAATTGACAAATAAAGTTATTAAAAGTGAGTATACTTACCTCCCCATGAACTGGTGTGATTTTATTAAAAAACGTATTTCTGAGTACCAGGAGAACAGAAACACTTAATATTTTTATAATATTCTTATAACACATAATTTGTAAGTATGGATGGATGGATGGATGGATGGATGTTTGTTACTCCTTCACGCTCGAACTGCTGGACGGATTTGGCCGAAATTTGGTTATAGGATAGCATATATCCTAGATTAACACATAGTAAAATTCTTATTTATTTGGGTTAAAAGTATAATACATTTTAACCCATATAAATTACCACGTGGACAAAGCCACAGGCACAGCTGAAAATATAGAATTGTTACAATGTTAGTTTAGCTTTGCAATCTTTTGTTTTTAATAGTAATACAAACATAAGTAAACAATATTAGTTTATCAAAACTTTGTCTTTAATTGATATCGTCTTGCAATTGGCAATGCATTTGTACTTAGCAGAGCTTTTGTGTGTTTATAAACAAAATAGATAAAATAGATTCTATATTATTTCTCTACAAAAAAGTGTTTTCATTCAAAATGAATGATTCCTTGAGTATCCAAGAGGTGCGTTAAGGTGTTATTTAAATTCTAGCCATAGGGGAGTGACTCCCATTTGCAATTAATAAACAAGGCGCAGGGATAATCACTACAAGTATATGGATTAAATTTTGAAAATACATGCTCCTCACATGGTCAATTTTTATGTGGCGTGCTCAAGTGTTGGGAAACCGTCAGACATAGTCGTGTACCTACTCACAATACGAAAAAACATTGTTTATAAAAAAAAAACAATATAAAGAATATATACAACCAAAACTCTTTTAAATTATGTGACATGATTGAACGCTAACTGTATATTTTTTAAATAGGATGGGGGAGAAGATTGCACGCGGGCAAAGCCGCGGGGCGCAGCTAGTTAATAATAAAGTAAAGAAATGTAACTCAACCTCAAAAATGGAACCTCGCCATTATACACCTTTGTAGGTGTTGCTTAATTAATACACCGCGCGGCGCCGTCAGTTCGCCGTGACACTCGAGTCGTGTGTTTCCGTCGCGGAAAGTTTCTAATTTGGTTATTAATTATGTTTTTGCGTTATATAATTATGCGAATATGCCGTCGTGTGTCGTAAAGTGGTGTAGAAGCCATACGGATATGAAGAATAGTGCAAGTTTTTTTTTTGTAAGAAAGTAAAAGGATATTTTGCATTAGTACATTATGATAAATTTTAAGTTGGAGATTCCCAAATAATGAAGTACAGCTAAAAAAACGGTAGCTGCGGTTTGTTTGGAAAGAAACAAATCTGATTGTATGCCTGCCAATCGCAGTATAATCAGTAGCATACACTTTAGAAGTGATGAAATATACATAAAAATCAATGGGAAGCTAATTTAAGCAATTACTTTTTGCCACTTTTTGGGAGAAGTACCCCCCAAATAAAAAATCCCCGACGACTTTAAATATACCAAGTTTCGTCTAGATTGGTGGAGAATTGTGACTTGTAGAGGAGAACAGAGATCCGAACAGCTGGACAGGCGGACATTTGGATATACGAAAGTATTTTTGCCCAGGCTAAATCCTAGACGCTTCGCTCGCGCTTCGCGCTCGCTCCGTTAATTATTACAACCATAGAAGTACTAGGAATAAAAGGTAGGTACCGACAAGCGCTCGTCCAAAAAGTAAGGCACAAACTCGATTTATGTACGTGCCAGGACCGCGTATTGACGCTCGGTGACACACACACACACACACAAGTAAATAAATAATGTTGCTAGAGAAATCACATTGACCTATTTTAGCATATTTTTTATTGATTAATATTTTGTATGATATTAATATACGGTATATTAAAGATTATTACGTTCTATTGTATTTAGTAACCGTCCAGTTACTAAATACAATAGAACGTAATAAGGAAACTAAATGAATGGATAGATAGGTAAGAGAAAGTTGTTGTATGAGTTATTGATTCGCGGACAATATAATGAACTTTGATATTATTGGATGACGGGATGCTTGGTGAAATAAAAATAAACCATTTATTTAAAAAACTGGCCAAATGCGAGTCAGACTCGCGCACGGAGGGTTGCTAACCAAAAACGAAGAAAAAATAATAGCGTTATTATACCATGGCAACAACGAAAATAACCATCTTTGGTTAACAATACCAAAATACCTACTTGGTTACTTATGTAAACAAAATATATTTTATAAATTTAATTAGCTGCACCCCGCGGTTTCGGCTTTTTAAGGGATGATGATGATGATGAAAAGTATCCTTTGTGTTATTCCAAGGTAAAAGTTATCTCCATTTCAAATTCCATCAAAATTTGTTCAGCCGTTTGAGAGTGAAGTATGATGATGAAGATGAAGTCTAGTATAGATATGTCTAGATTTGTTCAAAAACCACCATGGTATAAGGACCATTTCTAGTGAAAACTAAAAATTGAGTTTTCGCGCTAGCCCCTTTCTGTGTTATTGAGAGCTAGTCACATTCTTGGCTTAGAATATTCTGGCTATCGGGTAACCTTTTTGAAATCATTGAAGAAAAATAAATATATCCGAAACAATCAAACAAACGGAACCTCTATAATACAAGTTACAGTTGTATACATAATTTTCGTGCCAAATCACATTCAAAGGATAAAATCAAAACAAAACTTCTTTTTACCTGAAAACTTCCAACGTCCTTCTCGTCCCAAAGGCAAACAAACTTCTGCTCCTACGCCATATTGACATAAAAATAAGAAAGGTAAATAGGTAAGGTTCCCAAAATCTTTATTACGGGATGAAATTTTCATAAAGGCGTAACATGTAAACAGTAAGGGATGTAAGTCCAAATGGTCTAATCACCCTCGTATGAGCATACATTAAATTAGTTCTTAATCATAACAGGCATAACCCGTCCACACTGAAAAAATATGTGCTCAAATAAGTGTTTTTTTTTTTTTTTATTACTGACTAGGCAATCGTTTGACCACGATCTCACCTGATGGAAAGCGATGATGTGATCGAAGGTGTAGCACGATTGCCTAGTAGATACCTATTCACTCTTGACTTGAACACACCGGGGTTATAATTTACCGGAAACACTGACGAGGGCAGGGCATTCCACTCCTTTGCAGTTCTTATAATAAATGAAGAAGCGTAACGCTTCGTTCTTGTGCGAGGTATTTCAATCATGAAAGGGTGGCGCTTTGCTGACCGTCTAGTCGTACGGTGATGGAAAGGTGATGGGGGAATCAGGTTGTGCAGTTCTTGTGCACACTCTCCATAGTGCAATCTGTAGAATACCGCCAGGCTTGCTACAACACGTCGATGCGCCAGACTTTGAAGCTTACTCTTTACCAGAGTGTCATCCCCAATGAGCCTGATAGCACATCTCTCAATTGAATCCAAAGACTCGAGCTGATACTTGGCAGAACCGTCCCAGAGGTGGCAGCAGTACTCCATGCCAGATTGGACCTGTGCATGATAAAAAATCAAAAGCTGCTCCGGTGTGAAGTACCGCCTAACCTTAGACAAAATACCAAGTTTTTTGCAGCTACCTTGGCTTTGGATTCAGTATAAGACTCAAAGTTCAGGTTTGATGTGAGTTCGACACCCAAAAGCTCCAGATGGTCGCCTATTGATATTGTTACACTTTGGAAAGACGGAGATGGAGATTTTAGTAGCATTAAGCTTAACCAGGTTAGCATCGCCCCAATCGGACACGGCTTCTACGGCTAAATTTAAACGGTCTACCTCTCTCTGAAACTGGACAGCATCGGTTTCAGCGAAATCCGTATTGTCGTTCACTGAGAAGATCATTGTCTTCAAGGTATGCCAAGAGCCTAATGTTTATGACACGCTCCATACACTTACAGAGTAAGGAGGTAATCGAGATGGGACGATAATTGGCCGGATCAGCACGACTACCCTTCTTTGGTTTTGGTTGTACATTGGCAATCTTCCAGCTCTTCGGAACTTTACCAGAGTGAAGAGAGAGGCGGTACAAACGCGTTAAGATGGGAGACAATTCGGGCGCACAGTTTTTCAACACAATCGCTGGAATACCATCAGGACCACTGGCCTTGTTCACATCTAGAGCTCGAAGCGTTCTGAGAACCTCCTTCTGGCGAATGTGAATTTCGGGCATAAAAACCCCGCAATGAGGAAGGTGTCTTGCCAGAAGCATCTAGATGCGAGGATTCTGCAAAAAGAGAAGCAAATAAATTCGCTTTGTCTCCAGCAGTGTGAGCTAGTGATCCATCAGGTTTCAGCAATGGTGGCAGTGAGAGGCGGCAGAAGTTTACTTCGACCGACTTGGTCAGGGACCAAGAAGCTTTGCTACCCGCGGGGTATGAAACCAGTTTGGCCCCAATTCGACTTACGTGATCAAAATGGGCCTTCCTAAGTATCTTCTTGCAGGTCTTAGCGGCAACGTTAAATTTTCTCTTCTTAGCCCGAATATCAGTAGACTTGCGCTTTCGAGGATCAGCCCAGTTCTCTGACGCTCTTAGCTGACGCTACCTTGCCAGTTTGTTTACCAAATTGAACTAGATGGCGTTAGTAAACAAGCACTCGTCGCTGTTTCGCGGTGTCGAAATTCGTAGTAATGACAACAGGTTAACTTAAAGTTGTGTACAGTGGTGTTCCTCTACAAACACTTCGCATCCATACGGTACGGAAACGTTTACACTTGACGTAGCAGGGTCAGTGCAGGATTTTCTTTATTTATTTTGCGCTTTCAGTGCCTGCCATTAAATGATGAATCGCGAACGTGGTGAAAGTGAAACACTGAAGGTGCACAGCACACACAATGCCCATACTGTCATTTTCATATTGTGATCAAGGTTTATTTTGCGTGACCCATTCATTCACACTTTGGACCGCATTTCACGAGGGTTGGGGTTAAGATATTATATTACGTACTTAAATTGTTAAAGAAGCCACACGTGCGTATAATTTTGCAGATTTTTAGTCAAACAGTGGAAAAGTTTTATTAAGCTGAAGAATGAGCAGTAAGGTTTATGCCTATTATTATTATTAGTTTACGCGTCTAAACCGTTGTTGGTACTGAGTTTTGGTTTCCGCGACAGCCGCTTGCAGTGAGCCTTGAAAACATTTATTTTTCCCTTTATTTTTTGGGTTTGTACCAACGGATCGCAGTGAGTCGTGTCAATGATATCGCGATCCATTGTCACTCAAAATTTGTCACATATTTTTTCCATCGGATCGCGCTATCCGTTGAGACTCAAATAAAATAAAGGTAAAAGCTTCGTTGCATTCATCTTTTATAATGAACCATTCTTTTCGTCCATTCTGATTTCGTCCATTTGTGTGCACGTTTTTTTTCTTATTGACACCGTTGCCACAATTCACAGTTAAGTACAATGCGTCATACTTCATAGCAGAGACATGAATTTGTACTTACTCCAAATTAGTCTCAAAGGATCACCAGATTTTGTATTAATATGTCCTACCAAAAGGAAATTAGATACCCGTAAGAATTTCAAAAGACAAGCAATTTCCATAGCAGCGACTACCGTTTCTTACTAAATCGTGAATAAAAATGTAGATGTTTCTAAATTAAGGGAGTAACGGACAGTACCGTTAACTTGTTACGCCAAAGTTAAAGTATTAAGAAGAAAAAGTGTTAAGAACAGCGCCATCTATGGTTACATGCTTAAACAAAGACACCTCAATCGATGTATAGCATACTAAAACCCAAGTTAGTTCCTAAACTCATCACCAGACAGCGCCTTTCGGGCGTATAAAAGCGCTAAACCGGATGGTTGCGACCTCTCTTTTTCTCGGATCCCACATTGAAGACACCGACCTCATTGGACATGAAATAGAAGATACACAGCCCGCCGTCTCTAATTTAACCCAACCCGAAGCCCCCATCAGGATCTCTGTATAGGAGCAACAACGATATTCCGCCCCTCGGACAACTGAGACAGCTGCTTCACTCACCCAAGGATGGAGACCCTTTAGGAGTACCCGGTGTCTATATGATTCTCTGCGATCGTAGTAAATGTTACGTTGGTGAAACGAAAAGAAACGTTTCCACTCGACTCTCAGAACACTTAACCTTTATGAAAAATCTGGAAGTCAATGGTTCCGCCGTGGCGGAACAATTTTCTTTCGGATACCATTATTATATATTTTATTAATGAAGCTCGGGTTTTGGTGCGTGAAATTTTTTTGTGCCTCGTAAGATGTGAGAGGCTATTGAAATTAGTAGGCGTCAGAACTTTAAAAGATGGGGGTTGGATTTTGCCACCTGCTTGGAGACCAAGTTTTCATGGAGCATCTGATATTGCGAAGGATGTGACTGGTGGAGATGTAGGGAATTCTATGTGTTTGAATGTTCCTCGAGATTACTTGAGCAACGAAGAAGATTCACTCCAGGATACGCTAACGCAGCAGACGACCCCTCGCTCCCCGCACCAGTTGCTGCCATCACGCGCGCTACGAGCCGTAGCCCGCAGTGCGAGCGATACATGTTTGCGAGCGTTCCGCACTGACTTTGAGAAAGACCACCGGATGTGGTTGAAACTAAAGTTGGAATAATTTTACTAATATACAAGTTCGTGAGTTACTCCCGATTTTGCCTTTTATAATATACTAGCTTATCCGCCCGCACTTCGTCCACGCGGACTACATTTTATCGCGAAATAAGCATCCTACGTTATTCTAGGATATTAAAAACAAATGCAGAAGTAAACTTGGTTATGGCCTCTGTGGCTTGTTGTTGGTATAGCGTCAACTACTTAATCTGTGGAACCAACGCTGTTGATCATTTTTGACAGACGTTATTTCGATTCCATGGCAACCGTCCCTTACAGCAAGTATTCAACATGTTTCAGTTTTCCCGTGGAAACTTCCACGGGATTCGTGGAATTTTCCGGGATAAAAAGTATTCTATGTATTGTAGAGTATAAGCTATCTCCATTCCAAATTTCATCAAAATCCGTCCAGCGGTTATTGCGTGAAAGCTCCCCAAACAAACAAACAAACAAACAGACAACGTGTGTTCTGTACATTGAATATCATAATATCTTCAATGTACAGAATTGGGCCTGTTAAAGTTTTATTATAAGTATAAATTCTGGAGAAACAACTTGTCCACTTACATACTATATACGGAGACTACGTCATATCGGAAAATATGTAACCCTTGTTAAGGTTCAGTGTTCTGTGAGGCAAATTTTACGGAAAAAAAACTACATTTTTGAGACATTCGAACACGTTTGTTCCTTAAACTATGGTAATAATGTTGCTAATGGTTATGTTTGTAGTTGTTAAACGCTGATTCCAGAATAATTTGCTAAAAAACTTTCACTATAATAGTTACAATTACTTTTTTTTCAATATTACTTAACCAATACATAAATGATGTATTGAGAAAGTAGATTAATATTTGCTACGTAACGTGTCTGTAGTCTGACTAGTCTGAGTCTGTCAAAATCATTATCAATCTCTATTTGTCCACTGCTGGTGTACGCCATAAAGCTCGGTCTTCAGCTCTCCTTGTCCATTTTTTTGCCAGCCGCTTAGGGTCTGAGTCTGTAAACAACTCTTTTCTAGCCAAATATAATAACTCTAAACTAACCAGAAATCGGCTTACAATAACGATATATGCTTCATTCGACATCATCACAATTTAGTCCATTTACCACATAACGACCGCCGAAACAACATACAACATTTTCCCTATATTACCTTATGTCAAAACTTTTTGTCCATGTTTTTGCTGAGGGCATCCAACTGAAATAGATTTATACCCTTTTTGTGCTTCTTCACCTGAAATGGCCACGGAACTTGGGAAAAACTAAATAATAGTTGGAATTAGGTTACAAAACTCCAACCAAGTTTTAAGGCTGGTAGTTTATTAAAGTATTTGAACACTTGGATGTTACGACGGAGCTGTCGCAAATTATATGATGTTATCTAATAAGTTCAGATGTTTCCAATCTTTTATGGATCTACCAGTTTTCGTACTCTCATTTTAACTTGGAGATTAAAATTATCAGTATTGTAAAATAAATTTATTTCCTCGTACACGACTATAATGCAAAGTTGCGGCTGAAATGGCTGGTTGATTCCCTGTGCAATGAGTATTTGAAAAGTTGTTTCCTGCCCCAGTTTTTGTAAGTTCAATTACTTGAAGTATTAGACACTCAAGATTCAAGATGATGTTAAATTAGATGCATATTATAATAACTGCCGATGACTTGCTGTTTAGCTGATTAAAACTCCTACTTCTGAGCGAAACCCTTTTATTTTTTTTATTTACAACTAGCTGTAACCGCGGCTTCACACGCGTGCTCTTTTCTTTAGGTTCATAGTACCATAAAGTTCTATTCCAAGACCAATATACCAACATTTGATTAAAATTTCTTCAGCCGTCAAAAATACTTTTATCAATTTCTCGGCTTCTAACTCACCGGATTGAGATACCAATTACACCCGTTTTTAAATCAAACTCTATGCTATCTAACAATAAAAACCGCATTGCAATCGGTCCAGTAGTTTTTACGTGATGCGTGAACTAACAAACATACAGACAAACAGACAGGAAGACACGATTAAAAAAAAAAGGCTATATTCTTGTTCAATATCTTTTTAAGCACCCAAGAGCACTGTTTTTTTCTTCCTTGTACAGCCTTTTTCTTTTTTTTATATATCAATTTGCATCTAAAAATCCGTCCAGTAGTTTCAACGTGAGAAGTGTTTTTTTTAATAACTTTCAACCCATATCTTGCGGAAACCATTTAATTTTTCGGGATGAAAAATATCCAATGTCCTCGTAGTATGAACTCAAATTATTTGAAGTTTCATTTGAATTAATTCAGTAGTTTCGGGGCGATACGCGGTCAATTTACGGACAAACAGACAAACAAACACAAATAAAAAGTAAAACAGTTTAAGCTTCAGTATCAAATATAGGGAAAAATCCAAAAATATTATTTATTACTTCAATATTAACATAACTTTGGACCCATTTCCCAAAGAAACCCTTTACTTTTTCGGGATAAAACGTGTCCTCAATCAACTTAATCACCCATCATATAACTTAAGACGGTGCCAAGTTGCATTAAACCCCGTCCATTAGCTTCAGCTTGGTACGTGTTCTTTTAAATAAGTTCAACCCCTTATCCTACGAGAACCCATAAATTTTTAGGGATGTAAAGTATTCCATGTCCTACCCCGTAGTATGAACTCAAATCTTACCAAGTTTCATTTGAATTCATCCAGTAGTTCCGGCGGCGTGATGCAGACAAAAATGAAAAAACATGCAGTTTAGGCTTCATTATTGAATGCAGAGTCACCTCCAAAAATATATCACAATATCTTTAATGTACATAATTTGCACTCATATCCCGCAGGAACCCTTTATTTTTTCTGGGCAAAAAGTATCCTTAATTTTCACCCATCTTATAAACTATGTCTGTGCCAAGTTGCATCAACATCAGTTCAATAGTTTCAGCGTGCTTTGTATTCCTTTAAATAATTTTCCACCCCTATCCTGCAGGATCCCCTTAATTTTTAGACAGACAAAACAAAACGTTTTGGCTTTAGTATTGAATATAGAACGGTCTCAAATAAAAATTACAAAATATCTTCATTTTACAGAATTTATCCCGCAGGAACTATTTATTTTTTCGGGATATAAAGTATCCTTAATTTTTACCCATTATATAAACTATAACTGTGCTAACTTGCAACAAAATTCGTCCCGTAGTTTCAGCGGGATACGTGTTCTTTTAAATAACTTTCAACGCCTATCCTGAGAGAACCCTTTAATTTTTCGGGATTAAAAGTATCCTATGTCCTACCACGTAGTATGAACTCAAACCGTACCAAGTTTCTTTTAAATTCATTCAGTAGTTTCAGCGTGATGCCTAGCCAAGATATAGACAGACAGACAGACAACAAGAAAAAAATAACTGTTTTGGCTTCAGTATCGAATATAGGGGAGCTCTATATTCGTTACTGAAGCCAACAAAATAACCTCAATGTACAGGATTGGACTCGTTACAGTTTTATTATAAGTATATATAGATATAGTTTATATCCTTTGTATTGAAATCCGATATTTTTGTGGTATGTATACAAAGGCATTCAGGTCATTGTATGTACAGTGCATGGAGTAAAAGGACTAAAAAATTTAAAGGGTATTTTTATGCTTTGGTAATGCACGAAGCTTTTCGTTACTCTTAATGCAATTGAACTGATATCTTGGAGTTATTAATATCTTAATCATATCTTTTGTTTGTGGCAATCGATAATTCACAGAGAGATAAGAAGTCGAAATAAAAAGGCACGCAAATAAAAACGATGGCTCTGTCTCCTTACCAAATAAAACCATGACGAAGAACCTTTATTAAGAATTTATACCTTTTTATCTATCCTTGCTTCGTAAACACATTTCTACCATTCAAATAAAATTAAAGGCGGTCAGATTCACGATTCACCTTTGCCATCGATCACTCCAAAGTCAAAAATGTTTTCCATCGTCGCATAATTTTCCTTTTACGGGTTCTATGCATTTAGAATTCCGGTTGATATTTGTTAAAGGCGTTAAGTTTGCCCTCCATCTCCGTCAATCCCTGTTGCTGGAAAGTTATTCATTTGGACATAATTATAATATGGAATATTTATTTAAATAATATCAGAAGAAGCCAATAATACACGGCCAGAGGGGGTCCAAAGTTATGTTAGTATTTATGTAATAAATAATATTTTTTGGATGGTTCTCTATATTCGATACTGAAGCCAAAACTGTTTTACTTATTATTTTTGTCTGTCTGTTTGTTCGTATCTTGACGGCGCATCGCACAGAAACTATTCAAACTATTCAAATTCAAATTAAATTTGGTATGATTTGAGTTCATACTACCAGGTAGGATATTGGATACTTTTTATCCTGAAAAATTAAAGGGTCTCCGCAATATAGGGGTTGAAAATTATATTTTTTAAGTTACGGAGCCAATCGATTGTGTCAGAAGGAAGATCCATAATATCGCTCTAAGGACCTGGGTGCGAGTGAATGGGGCAGCGCTGAATGACGTTCTCACGATATTGTCTTAAAGGCATAAGATTACGTTAAAAAAATGCTGCAAAATCACTGATGCAAAGATAGATTGTGTCAATAGCTGCGAGTTCTGCGAATATATGAACGACTTCTTATTGTACCAATGGCTTATTTGGACACCTTGAGCTGGAGTTCGCCAAGATAAAAAACATGGTTTAACCACAATAAATTAAAAATTGAATTTGTCATTTCTAAGATATAAAAATGATCAAATATTGGTAAAATAATATTACTATATAGATTCCATTTCATTTTGATACCTCACTTGATAGGATTTGGTCAATTTCTTGATCCGTTGGAAAAGCAATATCAGCTATAAGATATTTGACACTTCATAAATCTTATAGTGCTATTATTATAAACTAGTTGTATCCGCGGCTTCGCACGCGTGGTCTTTTCTTTACGTTCAAAATACCATAATGTGCTTTTCCAGGACCAATATGCCAACATTTGATCAAAATTTCTATAGCCGTCAAAAATACTTTTATCAATTGCTCTGCTTCTAACTCACCAGATTGAGATACCAATTACACCAGTTTTCAAATCAAACCTTAAGCTATCTAACAATGAAAACCGCATTGCAATCGTTCCAATAGTTTTTACGTGATGCGTGAACAAACAAAAATACAGAAAAACAGACAGAGCGACAGGTTCTGTACCTAGATATGTATTACATGGATAAATACATAATCGTAGATTTCATAGGAGATACAAATAGTTAATACTTCCTTCATTACCCAACTTGCACCTTCAGCCTTTCAGCAAAGATGAGCTCATACATTACCATAATAGTGAAATAGCGCTCGAAACACGAAACGTCTCTGAGAGGCTCCTTTGTGCAGAGTTTGAAGATGACAGCAACATGTTAGCGAGAAAGGTTGACTTTGTTTCTTTGGGGATTACTTTTGTACAGTGTAGTAATTTTATTATCTATGCGAGCGGATGAAGATTTGTGTATCTGTAGTCTCGCTTTCTTGCTAACCTGTATTCTACTGTGCGAGTCATACAATAAAAAAAGAAGATTCCATGTTCTTCATCAGTTCATTCAGTTCATCATAAAGAGGTAGTACCATTAAGAACTAAGATTCAGCTCACTTTAGGAGACTAAATCCTTACCCACACAAAGCTTTCTTAACGCCCTCGTTAAAGAAACAAAAAGTGAAATTATTTACAAGTAGCTGATGCCCGCGGCGTCGCACGCGTGGTCACTTCTGTAGGTTAAAGTTACTCGTTGTGATATTCCAAGACCTAATAAAGTACCAATATACCAACATTTGATCAAAATTCCTTCAAACATCAAAAATATTTTTATCGATTGCTCGGCTTCTACTCATCGGATTGAGATAAAACATAAGCTAACAGTGAAAATTGCATCGCAATCGGTCCAGTAGTTATTACGTGATGCGTGAACAAAAATACAGACAGACAAACAGACAGACAGTTTTTTTTTAAATGTTATATTTTTGTTCAGTAGCAAATAATAAGATTCACCATCCATACCAATATATAAAAGTGAAACGTTGTCTGTTTGTTTGTTTGGGGAGCTTTCACGCGATAACGGCTGGACGGAATTTAATTAAATTTGGAATAGAGATAGCTTATACCCTAGAATAAAACATAGGATACTTTTTATCCAGGAAAATTTTAAGTTTCCTTGGGAAAACTGAAAAATTTTGATTACTCGCTGTAAGGAACGGTTGCTATGGAAACGAAATAACAAGTCTGACAAAAAACTTCAAGATCATTGGTGCTATACCTATTTTTGTATTGGTTTTTAATATCCTAGAAGAACATAGAATGCTTTTTTCGCGATAAACAGTAGTCGACAAGGACGAAGTTGCGGGCGGGAAAACAATAATAAAAATGTGTTTGTATACCTACTTTATATGATAAAACTGAATTTAAATATAAATAAAACGGCTAAAAACTTACGAAAAAGAAGATCCGAAATACTCCGACCAGTTTCAGACTATTTTGAAGTCCTTCATCTGGGAGTGTTATGCCGACAAGTCGTAACGAGCGCTACGAATGTCAGCACGCAGCTCTTCTTTTTCGTGAGTTTTTGGCGTTTTATTTATATTTAATATGAATATCACTCGCGTTAGTTTTCAAAATCAAAACTGAATTTCTTGATGCAAAATAAAATTAAATGATGGCAAGGATCTTCTTCAGCTCTCCAAATCCTAAAATATTGAGGCCCCAACGTCCCGCGTTAAGGGCTAAAGGGTTTTCGCATCACGTGCCTCTACCCATGAGTCATCGGAGCGAGAATGAACGAAAACACTTTATCATGCTGCCACGTTCTGTTTCGTACAGTTATGCTTGCAACAAATAGGAAGTGGATATTCCAACGCGTAATGTACGTACTAAGAAACTTCTGAGAAATGGGCTAGTTTTTAGCAATTATTTCTGCAATCGTCAGAGCGCTTATTCGCTATGCCACACGAAATTCCATGCCGAAAACGTGTGATGTCATTACTACAAATGCCGAACGATTCGACGAAGATTTTTAACGTTACTTTCGTGAAGGCGATACCACGGAGTTTACCCGTACATTGCAAGCCCTGGGCGCTTATTCGCTATGCCAAGCGCAATTCCTTGCAGTAAACGTCAGACATCATCATGACAACGCACGAACAATTCCAAGAAGATATCATAACGCGACGCGTTACGTGTATGTATGGTCATAGCGAATAGGGTCCTAAAAACTTTAGCCGATCAGTTTGTAAAAGCAATCTCTAATTTCGAAACGTATCAAGAATGTACAGGAACAAGTACAGACATTCAACCAACGTTATTGCACAGCAAACTAAATTTTACATGTATAAAATACATCGTACAGAATAATATTGGCACTCTTTTCGCCAAATGATCTCTACCAGACAACCTTTGGATAAATAGACGTATAAAAAAGTTAAAATCAGAATGAGGGGATCACCTTGGTCAAAAGTTTACAAATCACACAAATTTATGTCAGAGGGGTTCTCACGAATTCAAGTATTTTAATAAATAATGAGCAGTCAACCATATTTATTGGATATTACTGTAGATTTAAAATCACAGTAGGGTCCTCACATATCATTGATAGCTGGTAGATTGAGCTCTGCAGCCTATGCAGTACGTAAAATTAGACAGTTTACCGATATAGCCACTGCAAGATTAGTATATTTTAGTTACTTTCACAATATTATGTCATATGTCATTTTGCTGTGGGGTAAGGCGGAAATTCAATCAATATTTATGCTGCAGAAGAGAGCAATTCGTTCCATAAACAACATGAAATCCCGCTATTCTCTCAGGAAACTTTTTAAAGGGATCAATATTCTTACAGTGGCTTGTCAATATAAACATGAAAATATAGTGTGTATGTTTGGAAGAATATCATTACTTTTGTTAATAATAAATTCATTATTTTAATGCAAGGAATAAAAATAAACTGAAAGTGTCTGGATTTCGGTTAAAGAAAGTTAGTGGTTCATGTATAGGGAACTGTATACGCTTTTTTAATAAGTTAAAAAAGCGGGGTAAGTGGGGTTCTTACCCCAACTACGGCCAAGCAAAATAAGGTTTAAGTATTCAAACTAAAAAAATGACTGATTTTAACAAGCGAGGTGTCAATTGATTCGTCTTCATTCATAAAATGTATAAAGTATTTTTTTGCTTTAGTCAAAGGTTAGGTAAGTAAAGGTTAGGTTATTAGGTTCAGATAAAACAATATCATTACAAACAATTTTTTTAATATTGTTTGGGTCTTTTGCAAGACGTGTACGCTTTAATTACTTTCCATGTAGCCATACAGACATTTTTTTATTTGTTTATAATATTTATGTTGTTTAGTCTTTGTGAAGTATATATACACTTTTTAAAGATTTGATTGTACCTTAAGTATTTGATTTTGTTTCTTTTAGTCTTTGTCTTATAGTATTTTAGTCTTAGTTTTTGTTTCATCTTAGCTGCAACTCTTAACCCCTTTAAAATCCAATTGTTTGCTTAGACTTACCTTGTATTCTTATCTTACGTAATGGAAAACAAAGATTAAAAAACAATGTCAATGTTTCGTGGAACTTTTCAAACGCTTTATTAGTATTCGTTTCAGAATACATTTCAGACCACGATAGATTTTGTAAGCTGTGGACGAAAATATTCATATTTTCAGAGTTAACATCACGCCTCATTATGTACCAACTTTCTATTGGTGCTGCTTTGGTTTCAACTGGTATAGAGAGAAGTTGACCAGTATCGTGATCAGATAACCCTAGGGGCAGAACTTCTTCCCTGGCATCACGAACATTACTTATGATCTGATCCAGACAGGCGTTTAACCTAGTAGGAACAGAAATATGAAATATGCACTATTCTTTGGAAATCAGTAAGAGCCTCAGAAGTTTTTAGGAAATCAATATTGAAATCACCGGCTACGATAATCTTCTTTTGAGTCTTGTTTCTTAATTTATGTAAAATATTCTCCAGATTTTTAAGGAAAACGTTAGGATGACTATTAGGTATGCGAATGACTATTAGGTATGCGATAAATACATATGATTATGCATTTATACATCGGGATTTCTATTCCACAAGATTCGAATGAGAACTCTTTATTGTACTCTGCTAAAATGATAATTTTTGAAACGCTATATGGGTTCTGCACATAACTCCTCCCCGTCGCTGTTTTTTCCTAGAGTACGAATCTGCCAAAATGAAATCATCTAGCTGCAGGTTAGATTCGTCTTCAACTTTTATAAAAGTTTTACAAAAACACAATATGTCAATATACTTTCCATTATCAAATAAGTCTTCAAGTGTTAATTTTACTATGTCCGTTTTATTTATCAAGCCAGCAATGTTTTGATGTAGTATATTTACGTAGTTATGTAGTGTATCAACGAAAAAACGTTTTTTCAATAGAACATTCGCCATTAGTATTAATATCAGGCCTTATATCTTTGATCTTTGGAAAGTAGTCTAATATTGTTTTTTTTTATAGAATTTGTGTTGAGGCTCTGAACCTGTGGTGGAGCGTGGCATTTTCTAGATAAAGCAAAATAGTAGGGGATGGTGCCCTTTTTATGTAACTCGAGAACATCTGTATCATTACTTGAATATTTGTTATCATATGAACCAAATGCACCAAACTTGGTCTGCAAACCTTTATTCCGCAAATTGAAATTCAAATATTTGAAATCATAGTCTGAACAATCAATTGCATAATTCACTCTATGACACATGCATTTTAGTAAATGAAAGTGGTTTTCATTACGTTTTTTTTTACATATATACAATTTTTAAAGTTTTTACACATTAATTGAATGTCGCTCTTAAGTTTATCTTCATTCAGATATCTATTGGATTTAATATTTATGACTATTACAGTATACATCAGTTTTTCTTTAGTAGAGCATAAAGTTCAAAAACAACTTTAACGGGGCTATTATCATTTTCACCAACACAGATTACTATCTTATCACGAGGTCTCAGGTGAAGATCCTGACAGGTCTTGAGAACTTCTTCCGCGGTCGCGTCGGGCTTAGTAACTACAGTCACAGAATATTTTTCATACATTGTATTTTCTCGGGACTGAAGCAGCGCTGAGGCTAAACCAACACACTGTTGTGTACCAAAAATCCGTATGTGATTCACGGTGGTCGGTTTTTCTGAGATCTCTAAAACATTAGGCGTCTCAGTGATAGTTACACGCATTTTTGCTGGGCTGTTAGTGTCTTTAAGATGTTCGAAACTCAGTGTTTTTATTTGCGTAATACGAGTAGGTTCTACATAAGCATCACACCTAGATCGTTATCCACAAGATCATGCGAATTGTTGCAGGATCTGTTGTTGGATCCTGGAGTCGCATTTTTTTTTCTAGCTTTTGGTGTACTGGTTCAGATTCGTTTTAGTTGCGTTAACAAGTTTTGCTGTTCTAAAATTTTCTTCTGAATACTATTACTTTCTAAATGTAAATTCTCTATTTCGGAGTGTGCAGTCTGTAGCTGATTATTTAACAATTCATTTTCCCTTTTGAATTCTTCACAGTCACAGTCAGTAGTTGTTATTGTAGATAAATCTGGACTCCTGGCCTGGTGGTCTGACCTGGACAGTTCACAAACACTTCGTCTTGAACATGGTTCAGGAGACGGGATAACATTGTCTTCATCACTCTCAGATAGTGATACATTTAAGCCTTTATTTTTAAACTTGGCTGATAATTGCGTTTGGACAGATGGCTTACAAAGTTCCCCTTTCGCCATTAGTGGGGTTTTTATACCCAAGTTTATAGGTGTGCCAGAAGTGCTATCATTTCGTAATCTTCTCTTCGCTGTAGATTCCAAACAGTTTGGGCAGACCCAGTTGGCCCTCCTATCTCTTGTCATCATACCATGACGGGTTGTTGATACTCTAGCACATATTAAATCGTATTCATGCATACAAAGAGAGCATTTCATCACTCTATTGTTTCCTAATATTTTTTTGCATACTATGCACACACTATGATTTTTAGTTCAATTTTCTGCGGATGCCATGTTTCCAATCAACGTATATAAATTTAAACAAAGAAAAGAAAAAAAGAAAATATAAAAAAATGCGCAACGAAAAACAACAACAAAAAGTTCACAGTTCCAAGGGTTTGAACGTACGGCGTTGCGCCTTTGCCAGACTGGCCTAAGGGATCAAAGTCCATTCATGAGTAAACACTACGATAACGGTTATGAAAATGTTACAATTTAATGCACACAATCTTGTTAGACATTCACAAAAAAAACAGTTTATTTATTTAGCCGTATGTTGTCCTGGTTTTGCACTTTATTGACTGTTTAAACACTTTTTAACAACTCTGTTTTAGTGGAGAATTCACAAAAAATGTAGGTGCGTTTTCTCTTATTAATATCCGACAAAATCAGCCACAAACAATTGTGCACAATATTCACACAGTTTTTAACGGATTAAGCACACATTCAAACACAAATAATCACTTTATAATTGTTTACAAATAAATATACATGTATACATGACCGCTCGAACCTAAGGCGAGGGTACCTAAGTCGAATGGAGGTAGGATGGAGCCGGAAGGTAGTAAAAGGAAATCGTCTGTCAATTGACGACCGGTTGGTCTAGTGGCTAGTGACCCTAGGAACGAAATCAAACGGTCGCTGGTTTGAATCCTGCAAGGTGCAATCATTTGTGTGATGAGCAGAAATGTTTGTTTCCGAGTCATGGATGTGATATTTGTATTTATGTATGTTTATCCGTTATCTAGTGCCCATATTACAGGGTATCCTAGTTTGGGGCTAGGTAATTGGTGTGGAATTGTCCCGAATATATCATATCATATAAATTGATGGAACCCCTTCGAGTTTGGGCTTATTTGATTTGTCTTGATGGGTTCTCTGGTTTGAAGTTTTTTTTATTGTTTATTACTGCCTAATATTTATTAAACACTAGCTGTGCCCGCGGCTTTGTCCGCGTGGTCGTTTTATTTAAAAGTAGCCTACACGTGTTATTCCAGGACCAAAAGTACCTACAAAGTACAATATTATACTAAGTACATTTCTTCGAAATTCGTTCAGCCGTTAAGTAGTTTTTTTATCAATTGCTCGGCATCTGATCATCGGCATAAAGCTAGCGCGCACTGCCTTGCGTTTTTATAACGCATATTCTATGAAGTACGGAGTGTCATAGAAGTGCACGTATTGCGGTGAAATAAACGCTAGAATAAACGCACCGCGTTCCACCGCAAGGTAGTGCGCGCCAGGCCCTAAGATAGCAAGTTACCCAGTTTTTAAATCAAACCTTAATTATCTTCTTTGTACAGACTTTTTTGTTCATAATGCTTTATTATAAGTACAGATACTACGCTCTCTAGTGTACAATGTGCGTGTGTCCTACAATAAAAATACTTACACCCGTGTTAAGGAAGTAGGAAACTCCATTGTGCTATAATCGAACTCTAAAATATAGTCGTTTTAGACTCTATATGCGTGATGCCTTGAGAATCTATCTGTGTTGCATTGTAGTAGTGTTGTGTGGAACTCCTCACATTGCAAATATATATTTTCAAATTACGCCTCGTTAAATCTTAAATTCAAGAGTATACCCGAACTCAACTCGTCCAGTGACTCACGTTGCTCGCCCTCACGCACGGCTGTGACAGTTCTGTTAGTACACAAGCACAAATAAAAAAATATATTAAGCCCGACTATAGCTAAGAAGCATCTCGATCACATAAGTTTTCAAATTAAGGAGCTACGATCCTCACCCTTTCCCCCCCTATTCCACCATTATAGCTAAGATCCATCTTGTTTACCCCAGTTTTCAAACATAAAAAACCCCAGCTAAATCGGTCCATTCGTTTGGAAGGTACGATTCTCACCCCCTTTTCTCACCTTCCCCCTCTTTTCTCACCTCCACACCCCATCTCTATATATCTATCACATCAGCTTTCAAACATAAAAATGCGTAGCTACATCGTCCATTCGTTTAGAAGCTACAATTCTTACCCCTTTTTTCTCACCTCCCTCTATCCCTCCCATTCCCTATATATCTAAGAACCATCTCGACCACATCAGCTTTCAAACAACAAAAAAAGCATCAAAATCGTCCATTTGGGAGCAACGATGCCACAGACACACACACACACACACACACACACACACACACACACACACACACACACACACACACACACACACACACACACAGTCAGTGATAAACACCCTAAACTTATAACATCCATCTCTTTGTTCGGGGGTTAAAAATGTGAAACAGTAAGCAGTTTGGTTACCAATAAAAACAGCCACAAGAGGGCGCTTTTTTATGAGGGATTGTAATTTATAATCGTAAATTTATTTAATTTTTAAACATGCACTTTAAGTAAAACTAACAAATTTACAAAGTAAAAAAATTCACAAAGAAATGTGAGCTGAATTCAAAAAGATTGCAAATTTGAATTTAGCGGTACGCTTGGTTGCAGTGAATGAAATGCTGGCGTGTTTTAAGGTCAATCAGCGCCATCTAGTTAAATTGGAGGCAGAACTTTGATTTGTTTGGTTTATGCGCTGGAGTTGTTTTTAGCTTTCAACCAAAAAAATATAACGAAAACACGCACACACACTCACACACATACAGTGATACACACCCTAAACTTATAACACCTGCCTCTTTGTTCGGGGGCTAAAAAATGAAAAAAATAATGCCTAAGATATGTAAATGCTTTTAATTATGGAGCAAAAAAATTCTAGAGCGCGTGGTTTCGATCCACAGACGTCTGGATTATAAATCCACGTATGTTACCGCTTGGCCACTTGTTACGTGAAGCACACAACGAAATTTGGTACCGTTATTTAAACGGATGTTTATTACTTTAATTTAACATAAACTTTGGACCCTTATCCCTTAAAAATCGTTTATTTTTTCGGGAATATTCTAAATTTTAACAGATAATATAAACTTTGACTATGCTCAGTTACAATCCGTCCAGTAGTTTCAGCGTGATACGTTTTCTTTTAAATAACTTTCAACCCTTATCCTGCGGGAACCCTTTATTTTTTCGGGATAAAAAGTATACTAATATAAAAGTATAGTATATTATTCCTAAATGTTAATCCATAATATCAGCTATGATTGTGCCAAGTTGTATCAAAATCCGTCTGGTAGTTTCAGCGTGGTGCGTGCTCAAAGAGACAGACAGACAGACATACAGACAGACAGACAGACAAAAAATAAAAAAAAAACATTTTGCACTCCATAACGATTTTGAAGTTTATCTCAATTAAAATTTTCAAAAAATATTTTATGTACAGATTTAGCCCAGTTACAGTTTCATTATAGTATAGATAGATAGAAATAGATTGATATTGATGGGCACACGATGGACGGACGACATTGTAGCCATCGCAGCGAGTCGGTGGATGGAGGCGGCACAAGACCGTTCGTCGTGGCGGCTTATTTTCAGCAGTGGACAGTGGCAGTGGGATGATTGATATGAATTGATAAATTACGCGTGACCCTTATGACCCTGTCTCACTTTTACGCATATAATATTTTTTCTTTTAGTAGGTAATATATGCAAAAGAAGTTTTGTTGTTTTATGTCTTTCATTTTCATACACCCAACTGACTTTATCCGCTTACACTACCAGGCTTTTCGTTATATTTTCTCTAAAAAATTGCTTCCCTACATTTTCATCTCTAACATATTTTTCACAATTTCGTAAGGCTCTTTCGCGACAGACTTATGTCAGTACCTACATAATATGCACAGTACAGTAACTAAACCTCTTTCTAGAATCCCCCTGTCAGTATCAAAGAGCAATCCTGCTCTACTCGTTTGTAATGCTCGAAACCAATGAATCGTTAAAAGGATAAATTTGCCTTAACAAGTTGAATTGAACCTTTAGTTATTACTAGTACCTTTATATTAGTTTATTATTAGTACCTTTATTTTTATTAAGGCCAACCTGGACAACACTGTGCTCCCCTGTGGTGCTCCTATTAAACGTTTACGACTTATCTACTCGTAAGTTAAGTTAGAGGTCGAAAATTATAAAAACTTATCATACTATTGTTGAGGCAGACCTAATTTGTGTGCGTGGGTTATGGCTTTGGGTAATTTGTATGTTTGTTTGTTTGTATGTTTCTCTGGCACGTCCTACAGCCTAAACGGCTTGATGGATTTTGATAAATGAGGTACTCGAATCATTGGAGTGGTCTTAGTCACGAAAGTGCTATAGGATATATGCAGCGCCAAGAAAACTAATATGGTGGTCTACAGATGCCATATTGTATTTCCGATGAGACAAAAAATTACCAAACCTGTCGAGTGAGTTATCAAAATGAAAGTCATTTAAGACATTAAAAAAAAATAAGGGAAACTAAGAAATTTAAAGTAAATTATTATAAAATATAAAACCCGACTGCGAACAAAATTAAAAAGAGGCAAACTATTTTGAAATATAACATACAGTCAGAGGCGTCATGCATTTCATTTCTCCTTTGACAGGTTCTACTAGACGGGATCGACCAGAATCTGATCCCGAGCTTATCCTCGTGCCTCCGACTGTACCTTATATTTCAATATCTAAAGCTTGATTGCCTCCTTTTAATTTTGTTTGCAGTCGGGTTTTGTTTTTTTTATTCTAATTTTTTGAATACATTTTTCCTTGTTAAAATGCAAGGTCTACGTCGAATAGCGAATAAAGTACAAGAACAGCTAAATTGAAATAAAAAGTGCCTCTTGGCCTTGGCTCACTGGATTAATAAGTTAATGTTAGGTTTTATTATCTTCCCCTAACTAATGCAATGTTTATTAGATATATTTGATCTTTATGATTGATCTTGATCTCTTTTGATTGTTGCCATAAGAACACAGGTTGTTATTTTTTCGCATTTGGGCCGGTTCGATTCCCAGCAATTTTTCCAAATAGATTGAATGTAACTTTACGAACTTTTAAAAATAAGCGAATGATTCCTTTAAATGAAATTTTCTATATTGAGGGTACTTTCCCTGCAGGTCCCATTCGTCCTCTCCATCCTGTATGGTTCATGTACTGTTAGTAAAACTATGGTTCCTCCGAGCGTCCACTTCACGCGTAACTTGCTTGTCACAGGAAGTGCTCTACAAAGGAAGTGAGGAAAAAGTAAGAGATTCGGTTAGAGTTTCGCATTTACCCTCCTCGCTTTGTTGTGTTGATTGTATTGTGTGTATTTTATTCGAATATGAGGGAAGTTTGGACCCTTGGAATAGAATCTGACAATGGAAAACAATTACTTCTATTGTGTTCAATTAAGACATGGGACGAGAATGTCGTTGACCTAATGTTAAATAACATGCTTTTCTAAACATAATTACCTGCATAGAACCTTGGATTGCCAAGTCCTGCGTGGCCCTTCACTAGGCTTGTCACTATGTAAAATCAGATTTTGAGTCTGTATTCATCATACGTCTACTAGTTATAGCAAAATATATCATCTAGAGCAAAGAGGTTGAATTAAGCTTACAGTAAACTAGATTAACTGGTCAGCTTGGGATCGTTATAACCCCGATTGACATTTAAGTGATACACTAAGTGGACTATGATTTGCTCAGTAACTATACTACAACGTTTCTCTCATCAGCATTTAATAAACCCACATGATCCATGTCGTATTACAAGTTCTTATTGGCTGAAACACTGAACCTTTGCCTTGTTTACCAAACCTCTCTAGCTAAACATTAACATGAGAATTCAATCAAAAGCGCAATGTTTACATTTGCGTAGGAGACGAGACGAGAATAATACCTTGAGGTACCGGAATGTCATAATCTTGTACAATTAGTGCAATAATTGTAATTAGTATAGGTACAAACGTTACTTTGTTTAATGAGGAAATCTATGCGACTCTCTGAAAGATTTAATCAAGAATGAGGTGATCTAACAGAAAACTAAAGTTATCTTATAATAGTTTCATTTTTTTAAATGAACGAATATAGCACGAGGTGGTCCAACACAGAATCATATACAGAACTAAAGTAACTGACATATCCCAAACAAAAGCAAGGGTGCAGAATATTTGTAACCATTACGTGTTTAAATACTTAAGTTAGGGTAGGAGACAAAAAGCACGTAAGCGCGCATTATTTCTTACCACGTTTTTATTAGGTAAGTTTCTTGTTTTTTTTGTCTGTCTGTCGTTCCGGGTGGAATCTTCCAACTCAAATTTCGAGCTCTTCCCGATTAGCTATCGGGCTGAAACTTTCAGGGTAGCTGACAACTCGAAGAAACGGCAAACAAAAAATATATAGTTTTTTTTTTAATCTACATGTGCTCCATGTTTACATCTTCATTAAGGTTGTGAAAGTGTTTTATTATGATTACCCTGAGGTAGTCATAATAAAACACTTTAGATAACACTTTCTGATCAAGAAATTTTAAAAATTAAACCCTGCTTTGAATAAGCTTTGGTGATTGACCCTCGTTATCATATCGCCCCGAACTGAGACCGTACCCTGTTTTATAGGGTTCCATAGTCAAACAAGGAACCCTTATAGTTTCGTTTAGTCCGTCTGTCCGTCCGTCTATCCGTCTTCCGTCTGTATGTCACAGCAATTTTATTCTCACCGTGAGTGTCCACGTTTCGGCTCCGTAGGTCATGACTGGTAGGACGCATGCATTAAAGACTTTCGTCTTGAAGAACTGTGGTATTGACGACGAGAAGACTTAAAGAAGCTTGCCGAATGCTGCCCAACCCAGCTGAATTCTTCTGTGGGCTTCCTTCTCAAAGTTGTTCTTACCCAAATGCAATATTTGCCCAAGGTAAACTTATTGTTGGACAAATTCAAGAAACACACCATTAACTGCAATCGGTTCCGGGTCAATAAGATCGTTGAACATGAACTTGGTCTTATCTATGTTCATTCAGAGACCGATGCGTCGAGAAGCATCATCTAGGTTGGTTATCTTTACTAATATTATAAAGAGGAAAGATTTGATTGTTTGTTTGTTTATTTGTTTGTAATGGATAAACTCAAAAAATACTGAACCGATTTTAAAAATTCTTTCACCTATTGAAAGCTACGTTATCAGCGAGTAACATGGGCAATATTTTATTTTTCAAAAACATAGATTTCCCTACAAAAATTGCAATAATGTAACCCGAGGTATCAAAAATTCTAAATTACCTACTTTATATAAGGAACGTTGCCATGGAAACGAAATAATAACAAGTCTCGAGTACGTGAGTAATGCAATTGTTAAAAGTCAAAAGATACTGCCACAGAACACCTAATAAGCACTGCTTACGCTTACTGACGTTTTTTTAGAAGTTACGACGTGTATAGGAATGATAAAATAAAAAAAGAAAGATAAACTCAATAAACGCAAGAGATACATACATAAATGATTTTAAAAATTCTAGATGTGGCGTAGACGTCTCACGACAAACAAACGGCCGTGCAGCCGACACAGTCCCACCCAGATTTTAAAACCAAAGGAGGTTGAATAACGCCTTAACTATTATAAAGAAATAAGATTTGTTTTTTTTATGTCTGTTTGTTTGTAGTAACAGGAAGCACAGAGCAAAATCAGGTCAATTGATGTTTTTGTGATCTTTAATTCGGTATAACTCGCGATTTGTAAGTGGCGTAGACGTTTCACATCAAACCAACGGCCGTGCGCCTTGACGGAGCCCCATCCGGGGTTTTAAACCAAAGGAGGTACGGTTACTGGCGTTAAACCTTATATAAAAGTAAGCGAATAGGAATAATAATAAAGACAAAATAGTACGTCAATATAAAACCTATAAACAAAACATTATAGCAAAGAAAATACAATAGTTTATGGAGGAAGTAAGTGTAAGGATTTGTTGTTAGGTATATTATATATGTGCAAATTCAGTATTTAGGGTCAGAAATTGTTGATAGTTTATATTTGTCCAAATAAAGTACCTACTAATTTTATCTTTCTATATATCTACCCGTGTGAAGCCGGGGCGGGTCGCTAGTTACTATAAACTGAAGTAAAAACGAATAGGTATTTTTGTGGGAAACAACGGTATACCCTCTTGAAACCACCTTCTGAATGAATACCAAAGGTTTATTTATTTTGTACATGCCTGACTTAGGTGCCTACATAATTCTGCCAATGAAACAACGCCGATTTATCACAGCTAAGTACCTGTTTCCTTGTATCTCAAGTCAAACAGGCCGTGCTTACGAGGGCCCTTCCGAACCCTTCCATTTATACTTAATGTATACCGACTATGTATACTGACGTTTACTAAGATTTTGCTAAGCTATGGTTCAAGTATTTTAATTTGAATTTGTTAATGCTGCGGACTACTGTACTTAAAATTTGGAATTCAGAACATGATTTGTTATATTTAGCTTACCTAAGTTATGCTAACTTTCTTTACGTATTTCTGTCAATCACTGACATCAACTCAACGCAACTTTTATACTATTGTTTTACAGATTGGACCGATTGCAATGCGGTTTCCATTGTAAGATAGCTTGAAAAACTGGTGTAATTGGTACCTATCTCAATGTGGTGAGTTAGAAGCCGAGCAATTGATAAAAGTATTTTTGACAGCTGAAGAAATTTTGATCAAATGTTGGTATATTGGTCCTGGAATAACACATTATGGTTCTTTGAACCTAAAGAAAAGACCACGCCTGCGACGCCGCGGGTATAGCTAGTACCTAATATAGATTATTGACATTGACAGAAACGTTTAACTCTAGAACGTTTGTCGGTGTTGAATAATGCAAATAATACAACGGCATACTTGCAGGAAAAAATATTTATTATCAACTATGCATTGACCTTGACAGAAACGTTTAACTCTAGAACGTTTGTCGGTGTTGAATAATGCAAATAATACAACGGCATACTTGCAGGAAAAAATATTTATTATCAACTATGCATTGACCTTGACAGAAACGTTTAACTCTAGAACGTTTGTCGGTGTTGAATAATGCAAATAATACAACGGCATACTTGCAGGAAAAAATATTTATTATCAACTACGCATTGACCTTGACAGAAACGTTTAACTCTAGAACGTTTGTCGGTGTTGAATAATGCAAATAATACAACGGCATACTTGCAGGAAAAAATATTTATTATCAACTACGCATTGACCTTGACAGAAACGTTTAACTCTAGAACGTTTGTCGGTGTTGAATAATGCAAATAATACAACGGCATACTTGCAGGATTTTTTTTTTATTATCAACTACTCATTTTATTAAATGGAAGGTTCAAATTGGTGATGCTTTACTGGTGTATATTTAGTGTTGCTACGCTAAATATGCTATCCTTGCTAATTCCAAGCATTCTTATATATTTTTTTATTCCTCTTTTGTCTCAGTGATGATAAAACCTAAAAACCAGATTTCTTCTACAACGTATCTAAACTTAACTACTGTCATAGTATCCTACCAAACAGTAAAAAAACTCTCAACATTTCCCCGATACAACGCCTCAAACGCTCGCGTTCAAGCAAGACGCCCGCAGCTATAAAAGTAACATTTCAACCTTAAAAAATACTTCTCAGAGAATGAATCATGTATAAAAGTGGAGTTATACTGTAGAAAAAGTACTTACTGTGGTCGTAAAACAAGGAGGCAGATACGACAGCTTAGAGAAGTTGCTGTATGGATGTAGAGGGTACGTTTCTGAAAGAAGTCTGAAGTGAAGCTTGTTTTGAGAAACTACATTTCCTTTTCTTGGAATTGCGTGTTTATATATAGACAGATAACTCTATAATGTACCTAAAAATAAACAGAAACAAACGGACAATAACCATATAGGTCTACGGTTTAGGTATACGAAATGTATGGTGTATGTATTGTCGCTAAAAGCAATCTATTCCTGACACCCTATGTATGAAGAAGGAATGATATTTTTTTACCCGACTGCGAAGGGTTATGTGTTTAGGTTATATGTACGTATGTTTGTGTGTTTTTTGGTGCGTCCTACAGCCTAAACGGTTGGTGGATTTTAATGAATGAGGTGTCATTGGATTTGTCTTAATCACGAAAGTGCTATAAGATTTATAAACTGTCAAAAAAACTAATATGGGAGCTTAAAGCTGCCATATTGCATTTCCGACGGATCAATAAATTGACTTAATACTTATTTCTCCATCACTAACTGAAAACAATTGGGTCAGATGACTTATTTCAGAAGAAATAATAAAAGCTATCAAAAAAATGTTTGCCACCATTTTCTCGAAAGTTACTCTGGATTACTTATTGTGTTTATCACAAGAGCGGTAGACGTAACAAACATACAAAAAAAACACATTACTTAAGAACCTCCTCCTATTAGAAGTCGATTAAAAATACAACAAGTTGTGGTTGTTGTTGCGTTGAAACCAAAGTTGTGCAGACAACAAAAAGCCTGTTCAAAAAGTTTGTTACAAATAAACCCTGAGGCAGCAAAACCCACGTTAGAATCAGCCAGTAAAACAATTTCATAGCCTCCGCTAACATTTTTACACGTATTGGTTTTGAACAAAGCCACAGACAGACATTTCCAAGAATATCTAATGAACTTGAATGTAGCTGGAAGCAACAAATGAGGTTTAAATTTGCTTAGAGGTGGTTGTATGTATGTATGTATGTATGTATGTATGTATGTATGTATGTATGTATGTATGTATGTATGTATGTATGTATGTATGTATGTATGTATGTATGTATGTATGTATGTATGTATGTATGTATGTATGTATGTATGTTTGTAGGTGAGTTTCTTTATTCCACCATAGGTTGTAAATGCCTGAACAGATTTAGTCGTATGCGGTATCCTTACATTCCCCCGAGTAACATTGGCTATTTTTTTTAAGAAACACTGTATATGACGGCAGTATGGCACCATATTCAAATCTGAAAAAAAAACTTCAAAATTTACAATATGGGTATTAAATTGAAAGCTTTCAAAAACACATTTCAACAGTATATCATTTATTGGTCTTTTTTGGCAGGGCAGGCGTATTTTTTTAGCTATTCGCGGTTTAAGAATTTTATTTCTCAAACGAATTTACAAATTCACCTATAGAGAAATAAGAGGTTATTTATGTCTAAATGTTATGCGCCATTAAGCATTTTCAGCTAGTTATATCCTTAGATATCCAATAGTGCAAGCTACATTTCAATTAGTCTACTGTTTTTACGTGTTGCGCGAACAAGCATCTAGACAGAAAAACATACAAACACAATTTAAAAAAAAAACTTGTTCAGGAGCTCATTCAAAAGACCACAAGAACATTTTTTAAATTATCTTTTTTTACAGTCTTACTGCTTTTGTAATAAGTAGTAATAGTAGGTACTCGTAGCTAGGTTTTTCATAGCATTGTCTACTGTTCTTCCTTTCCCAAGGAACCTTTGAAGCATTCGGCTTGTAGCCTGGGCAGAGCGGTGTATATGAACTTTTATGTGAATAAGGATTAAAGCAAACTAATCTACACACACGAAGCCGGGACGAGAAACAAGTCCTCTATAAAACCGCTTACAGACTAACAAGGGTGCACTGGTATTGGCAACTTAAAATCGCCGTTTTTCTAAAACTCTGGCTAAAAATACTTTTACAGTAAGTTAATAGTAAGTTTAAGGTATAACTCATACGTCCCAGCAGTAGTTACGTAGTCATCTGTTACTAGCTGTAATAATGTTTTATTTTATTTTATTAATATGGTGCATTTTAGTGTCAAAGTTTTCGAGAACCTGATACATAATTTAAAATATCACTACCGGCTATGACTCTCGTGTATATAATCGAAAACAACCTAGGTTTCGTTCAGGAGTTCACGCCGCGAGATCCCGCCGCGCACTGCGGGCTGCGGCCCGCTGCTAGCGGCGCGTGAGATGCGGCGGCGACTGGAAACGGGGACGCTCAATTTGACATTTTGCCCTTACTAGAAATGTCAAATTCAATACATTTACCATTACGATGCGTATCCGCGGTCTCCCCGCTGATCCCAAACTTGTCTTTTTGTTTTTTTTTTTTTTTTTCAGATAATATTGGATTAAAGAAGCGATTGATGTAAGAAAAATTGAAAATTATTATTTTCTATTTACTCGTTTTATTAAAATTTTAATAATGTAAGTGATTATGGAGGAGAGAAGCACAGATATCCGAACACTGGAAGAGAAGGGAGCGACAAATCGAAGCATCGTCATCGATAGGTCGCATTTTAGGTGGGTTAGCATTTTGATCATCTGTGCTGGATGACCAAAATGCTGGCCTATACCACAGTACATATATATGTACTGTGCCGTACATAAGGCAATGAATTAACCTATCTATACAGCGGGTCAACTCGCTTGGCATTTTGAGCACGTTGCCGGACATAAATGATTGCTTGAACTATCCGTAGATATTTTTGTCTACAGGTGGTTTAAGCGATCATTTATTTATACGTCTTAGTTTGTATTAGTTAAGTTTAAAATTTAGTTTTATGTTTAATTATTTGTCAAATTGCATTTTATTATTTTGTTATGAATAAATGAATTATTTCTAGTAGTGTTTCAGTAATCTAAGTTAAGAAAAATAGTCACTCGATAGTCAAGCCGGAAACTGTTCTTTTGTAAATGCGAACAAAACTTGTTTACCGACACTGCACATCTTATAATGTTTCCTCAATAGGTATATTACATTTCATCCACAGATATGTAATGTAGTGATAAATAAAATATTATTGCAAACAAATAATTCTCAAGTATAATTTGCTATCCGTTTTTGACCATGCGAGCGCGAAATGCGAGCAAAGCGTCTCTGTTTTAGCGTCGGCAAAAATTTTTTCGTATGTCCGGATGTCTGTCCGTATTTCCGGCTGTTCTCGTGTACATGTCGCATTTCTCAACCAATCTAGACGAAACTTGGTATATAGGATAAGCAATTTTTTTTTATTTGTTAACCGTCCGGGATGTTTGATTGGGGGGGTACTTCCCCCATAAAAATTTAAAAAGGGGGCTACTGAGTATTAAGTTCGATTTCGATGTTTTTTTTTCATTTGAAAGGTAGTAAGTTACTTTAAGTTAGTCTCATAAAAATTTGGGTAAGATCTAATGAGGATCTTGGCATGATGAGCAGAACAGCTTCTCAAAACGCAGTTAATTTCTCACTTTTAGGTTTCTACCAATGGAATCAGCCCTTTACCTACTAGGTAGAGATTGTTGGAGCACCTTGGTTATTAATGTGAGTGTTACAATAAGGCAAATAGATGGCGTTACTGTGCACCGCTGGATTGTTTGCAAAAAAGATTGTACGCGAGGTCTACAGCTCACAGAACCACTTGTTTTATTACGCTACTAGTTTTACTCGCCCCGGCTTCACACGGTGTCGTAGGTGATTGCTGTTATTTTAGGTAGATGGGTAAACGACACGATAAAGAAAGATAGAAATCTAAAAATAAGAGCTTAGAAAGCCTGCTCTGATGAAAACTGGTCGCATCTACGTTCGTCTGCAGTCAAGGAGAGAAGGAAAGTATTGAGAGAAAAGCATCTGCGATCTGGAGCAATCCGGGAGAATGACGGCGGGTCCGCAAGGTTACGGAGTCTTGACCGTAAAATTTCCATTGATGATCAGCCGGGTTCGTTCTGTTTCTTCACTCCCGGCAAATTCACGAGCCACTGGGCGTCGCATTTAGTGTTTCCCATTGGAAGCAGGGGCATTACAAACGTCCCTAATTTTTGGAAAAAGGAGGACTTTTTATAATTCGAATCCCAGTTGAAATAATCCACGACAAAATGGCCGCTCCTCTGCCTCTCACTTTTTGACATTTCTCTTCAGATATTGGATCCTTGAGCTACGTGGACGCTGAAACCGCTCACGTGTGTCGGTTAAATGAAAAGGGCGCGAAACGTGTTCGCCGCCAGAAGCCGATCTGGGCCCGGCGGCCCTTGTGTAAACAAACCGTTTGTATGGCCACTTGAGAACCCTCTCATATAAACAAACTAGCTTTCCCGCCCGCGACTTCGAAATTTTCAGCGACGTCCTATAGTTTTTTATATCTATTTCGGACCAATACAGATGTGTACCTTTCAAAACAATAAAAAAATAACAACGAAATAGTCAAGTTTTTTTTTAATAATCGACTAAAATCGAAATAAAATCGTGCAAAAATCATGCGTGATGTTTAAAAATTATTTATGGAAAATATAGAGCTTATAAGTGAAATTTAAAGTAAAGTTGATATTGTGTTGCTACATGTTATTACTAGTTACTTAAATTAAATAAAGAGCCCTAAATTTGATACCTTTAAAATAAATCGATAACATGTTCGGATCGCAACTAGAAAAGCATGCCGCAATCAGGCTTTAATTATTTTGCAACTAAAGAAACTTTATTCATACGAATGATTTGATCGATAGAGGTTGAAACCACGATATTTTTAATATATAATACATGTTATTCCATGAACTCACAGCATATTTGCAGAATTTGCAAAATATTGTAACAATTTTTTTTAGAGTCGTGCGTCACGCTTTTTTTTTAAAGTTGGGTTGAACCTCTTTCTGAGACTATGGCATTTTATTAACATCTGTATCCAACAAAATCCAAAATCTTCCAATAAATAACATCAACCCAGATGTTTAGTATATTATTTTTTCCAATATTAAATAACTTAAATCAATAGTAAATTACTAAACTAAAAATCTACATTTTAATCAAGTTATTATTAAGGAAAGGTCATATCTCTGGGTTACGTCACAAAATAAAAAACAGTACAAGGTTAAGTTTCCTTCGTGTTATTCAAGGATTGAAAGTACCCACAATAAATTTTTAGAAATTTCATCAATTTTTTTCTGCCACCAAATAGTTTTTTAACGATTGCTCGGCTTCTAATCATCGGATTGAAATACCAAGAAGATCATTTTTAAGTCAAAACTTAAGCTATCCAACAGTGAAACCGCATCGTAATCGGTCTAGTAAATCGGTGTAGTTAATTTAACCGTTCGAAATATTGAAGCAGCAGGACTCACTATCTCAACGATGAGGCTTGATCTAGCTTATATTTAGCACCTACATTATATTATTATAATCCCCACTAATATATAAAAGTGAAACGTCGGTTTGTTTGTTTGTTTGTTTGTTTGTTTGTTTGTTTGGGGAGCTTTCAGATGATAACGCCTGGACAGATTTTGATATTTGGAATGGAGATAGCTTATACCCAGGAATAACAATTAAGACATCATAATCATCATCACCATCACTAACACGAGTAAGGTAAGATTACCTTACTCGCGTGAAACCGCGGGGCGCAGCTAGTGTAAAATAAGTCCCTTTTGCTCCAGCATGTTAGCCTAGCGGTATAATAGTGTGACTTATATTCCAACGACATAGGGTTCGCACCAAACACTTTTCTAAGTTAAGTGGGTTTTCCGTTGCTCCGTCAATCGGAGCTGTCGGTCCAGGCTGGTATTGAGGGCCTCGATTGACATGGCTTAGCAGTCATTTGGCTTAGCAGTCGTTAAGCCATGTCAGTCAGGCCCTTGGGTGGCCTGACAAGCTCTGACACCAAGAGCCTGCACTATATACGACAAACAAGCCTAGGGTTACATTTACTTTACCTTTTAGTGTATATACTAAAAGGTCGTCGTAATATCTGATTTTGCAAAGTCCTGTCTGCTTCAGGCAGCCTGATTATTTCAGTGAAACTAATAAGCGAGTGCGAAAGTCTATGTAGTTTTAAACTTAATTATTTGTTGCAGTTAGTACTTGTTCGCAGTTCGGTCTTTTAGTTCACAGTTTTTATTGTTAATTTATAATTCCTGTTAAATTTAGGGAATACTTTGCTTGTTTTAAGATTTATGAAATAAAATAAAGTTGGAAAATCGAAGCTTTCTTTTTTGTTACGACTAACTAAAGGGGACAAATTGTAAGAAACATATACGTGTGCAAATATACAGGTTAAATATTAAGGCTCTGTGAGCAGCAAAAGCCCTTTGTTTACTTCTAATCAAGTCACAACGCAAATATTTTTATTTGTATTTCTCTAGTTATTTAACTAGATTTGCAAATAAGGAAAACACGATTACGCTATAATTACTCACTCAAAATATTTTTTTTAAACTTCTCGTTTTTGGTCTGTAAGCGAAATATTATAAAAAGTATTAGGATGCCTTGTGGGTTTTCGATACATCTCGTATATCATTAATAAATCAATTTATCTAAAATCTGATCCAAAACTGCATCATATTTTCCGCTCAACCTGAACTTGGGCGAGCAGGACAAACATTTAAGAGCGAACAGCGCTTTATATAAATATATTTGACTGTCGTTCATACCGACATTATTTATTTAATCTAGATTTGAGCGACGAATGATTTTAATTTGAGGACTTCGTAGTTTTTGAATAACTTTTACCACAAAAATGGATGGCAAATTTTACCGAACTGTTTTTTTTTATAGTGTCCGACTAAAAGCCACCAAACGCAAAAAAAAAAAACTTTAATTGCCCAGCTTTCTATCGTGATTATTCAGCAAAACGCTACAAAGGTCGCGATACTAAAACAATCAGAGAACTTGCTGTACCCAACTTTAATTTATCTTGATTATTATAAATTATAGCAATTTTATTAAAAAAATTGTGAAATCAACTATTAACATTGAAATAGTTCTAAAAATTAAGATTAAATTTATCTTTAACTGAATTTTTCTTTATAGTTTTTTGGTAGACTTAGTTAATTTTAACGTAGAAATAGAACCTACCTACTGATATTTCAAGTTGTATTGGTCAACTGACAAATCCAACTCGGATGGGCAGCGTTCGCGAAATTACGCCATATCTTCTCGTCGCAGATACCGCAGAGCCTCAAGACGAAAGTTTATAATCAGTGCGTGTTGCCAGTGATGACATACGGCACTGAGACGTGGTCGATAACTATTGGTCTCATACACAAGCTCAGAGTTGCCCAGCGCGCAATGGAGAGAGCCATGCTCAGTGTTTCACTACGTGATAGAATCTGAAATGAGGAAATCCGTAGAAGAACGAAGGTTACCGACATAGCTCTCTGAGTTTGCAAGTTAAAGTGGCAATGGGCAGGCCATATAAGTCGCAGAACCGACAACCGTTGGGGAATAAAGGTTCTCAAAAGGTGACCACGAACAAGCAACCGAAGTTGGTGAGACCCCACACTTCGGTTGACCGACGACATTGTAGCCATCGCAGGAAGTCGGTGGATGGCGCTCTTTAGGGGAGGGCTATGCTCAGCAGTGGACTTCTAAAGGCTGACATGATGACTGATATTTTGAAACTAATGAAACTGCAAGTGTTAGAAGTTTAAGCAGGTGTATAGCAATGTTCTCTGGTTTTCTGAAATTAATGATTATACTTTATCTAATATAGTGCCTATTGCCAGAACTTATTAAGATTTTTTAAGCAATGCTATCTGGAAGCGAAAAAGTTCCCCATTTGACTTCGTTTCAATACTGCTTTGATTTTGAAAACGTTGCCTACTGGGAGCTGTTTGTAAGATTAGGCTTAATTGTAGGGTAAAATGTAGTATTTTATTTTTATTCATTACATTTATTTCTTGGTATCGGAATGACGATATAAGAAGTTGTTAGATCTCTATTAATTAGCATTTACCCTCCCCTTTTCATTGAGTAGGTATTAGCTACGTTTTACAACTCAAATGCTGGGTATAGTATTCTTTCGAAATGAAACGTCATTTCGTCTAGTGACTTTATTTCACGAGGAAGAGAATCACAACCCTGATATCGGTCAAGCAGTAGGTACCGTGTCCTCGTCACGATTGTAAGGTACAATTTTTAGCGAAATAACTGGGTGTAATTATGAGACTTACTGCTGCAATCACAGAGGCAAATGAACACCAAATTCTATTGATCTCTGTCAAAATCCATACAAAACTTGTTTATGATTAACTATTTGCAATTGTTTTGAGTAAGCGTAGCAAATGACTTGCTCGTAACTCTGTTACACTGAATACAGTCTTTATTACGCTAGTAAGCGTAATTCATACTCTTTAATACAGTCAATGATATAAAAAATAAACTTGTCCTGCATTGCATCTCTTATAAACCTCAACCAGACGACCTGTTTTAATATACGAGAACGGGGTAGTAACCCCTTCCCACTACCGGCAACATACACGGAACTTGCAACCGCTAACTGGGGCGTAATGAAACTATTTCGCGTCCCGTTACTTGGCCGCGCCATAAAAGCCTGAGACTACTCCCTCGGGAAGGCCACCGTGGTGCGTTCCAATTTCTCGGAGAGTTTCGAGGTGAGACGGGAAAAGGTTCAAATGGGGTTAGCATATTTATTGAAGATTGGAAAATAGTTCGTTCGTTATTATGGTATTCTTGGGGAGGTGTTAAAAATTATAGCTATGATTGTTTCTTAAGTTTTCATCAAGTTTTTGTGGTTTTTTTTTGAGAGCTAAATAATTCGTAAACAGGAATATCAAATAATTAATGATAAAATCATTTTTTATTCGTTATTTCGTTATTTTTGTAACGCTGGAGAAGCAATACTCAAACTGTGGCTTGAACATGCATCACCGAGTGACTTTTTTGTTCCTACAGAGAAACTCCCAGCTGGCCATGAACGCCCATGCTCAGTAAGGAAATCACTATACTGGCTAAAGACACGAGTAGGTCGCTGCAGGAGTAACAAGTGCAAGTGGGGGTTTGCACTACATGCAAACAACAATGTGTGTATGTGCGTGTGTGTGTGGAGAACCCACACAAGCGATGCACACAGTCTTGCTCTTCCTGCCTCTAAACGCATTTTGTGTCTTTGGCCAAACAAACCAAAGATAATTACCAACAGGAAAAGAAGAACTATTAATTACTTTAAAACTAGCTTTCACCCGCAACTTCGTCCGCACGGACTACAGTTTATTTTAAAAACATCCTATGTTCTTCTAGGATATTAAAAACCAATGCAAAAGTATAGCACCAATACTCTAGATGCTTTTTGACAGACTTGTTATTATTATTTCCATGGCAACCGTTCCTTACAGCTAGTAATCAACATTTCCCAGATCTCCCGTGGTATCTTACCTATGTAAACTAACTTATATAAAACAGTGTCCTTTGTTTAATTCCAGGGTATAATCAATATCTATTCCATACCAAAATCTGTCCAGTCATTATCTCGTGAAAGCTCTCCAAACAAACAAACAGACAACGTTTCACTTTTATATATTGATGTGGATACATAATTAATGTAAGGGGCTTCACCCATGTTTGAATGTAATGTAATATTTTTTACTCTTACTTATGATTAATACGTAATTAATTATTTACTAACGTAAGGGTAAGAAATATCAAATTCTAACAAGTAGAAGAGGAGGCCTTAAATTTTTTTGAGATTTTAAATTATTACAATGGTATATGAACGTCTAATTTTTTCGCAGAATTATCACAAATTATGTTCAGAGTATTATTGTCTTATGATAGGAGTTCGTTAAAAGAAATATATATATATATATATATATATATATATATTTAAAAATAATAAAAATATTTCGTTGAAAAAAAGGTTCGGAGGGAACATAGCAAGGTAATGGAGCACCTGGTTCCCACAGTAGGCTCGAAACCCGTATTAAAGGACCCAGGAATCTCTCGTTAGATTACTTGAATTTGCATTTAATTTGTATGTATATGAAGGGGAAATCATCATTTTTCGCAAACATATATTTCTTTGCTATAATATAAATATTCAACAAAATTGTTGCGTCTTGACTATGGCACCCTAAAAAGCTGCTTAATATTTTAAAACAGAAATTAAGTAATATTAAAGCATTTCGACGTTAATGAACCTCATCCGAAAGCACGAGAAGACTGGAATACGGTAAACTTTTAATTAAAAATGTGGATTAATGTTACTACTGCGAAAAAATCGGCTAAAATTTGAAAAAAAAAAACATGTTGCAGTGTTTACTTTTGAATAATGAGTCTTATGTACTCTTTATTTTACATTTATGTTAAATAAGTCCAGTAATTTGTACCTATGTATGGTTTATACTATCTGAATATAATAATGATTCAGATAAGATTAATTTATGCCAATTAAACTAAAAACTAACATATTTGTTCGGAAAAAACTCTAACACAAATTTAACCAACAAATAACAGTAAATCACGTTTGAAATCTACTGTACACACTAACTACTTATCACTAAATTCATTTTTATCCTAACTTGCTCATTTCATATCAACCGACGTAACCTCATATAAGTGGCGCAACCTAGTGTGGAGTAGCTACAAGCTCCCATGAAAAAGCCATCAAGTGTCGTTAGATGGCGTTGCATTTCAGCAGGCGTCTATATAAAAAATCTTGTAGACGGTAAATGGCGTTGTAGATATCGACCAGTGCAACAATATGAAAAAGCGGTCAACTGCGTATTGGACCACTCATTGGTAGGGTTCTGAACCGAAAACTTATTCTTAAACTAAAATTGTTGTTTTTGCGGTTAAATTCATTATTTCGCAAATATTTTTTTCTACATTACTTCTGTGTAGTGTTATGCGCAGGTGGTTAGTATAGACCCTGGGAGCAACTAAAAATTAACTTTCGCATTGACTCGTGTACTAATTGTCTGTTAGTTAACAAATTCTCATGTATAAAATTTTTTTTCATTATTTCGTATTTTCAAAAAAAATATTAGCAATATTCCATTGGTGAAGACTTTTCCTTTTGTTAACATATTCTCGCAATAACAACAATTTTTGTCCCTTACTCGTGATAGCCGGCAACTTTTATCGCCATCTCGTGTTACCAATACAAAAAGTGAAAAATTTCTCTTGTATCTTTATGTAACTACACAGATTAAATAAAACAGTTATAACTAAGACAGTTTAAATTATCATGTGCAGTAGCAAAACCTTCAGAACTGTATTGCCAACTTGAAGTCAACTGTTTCACCCGACACTTCTCATGGTGGTTTATATTTTCAAGTGAATAAACCATTTAGATATTATACAGAACTGAAACCTTTTTGGCATAGTCCCATTTTACCAAGCCAACGAGGGCAGTTTGTGATAGCATTTGGATATCCATCGGAAAGTTATCGTACTAACATGATAGAACTTGACTAACATGATAGAACTTTCCTTGATGTCTCATATATCTCTTGAGTAGACGATGTATAAATGTACTGGACACGAATATGGTCTGCTTTTATGTTTTTTCACCTCTGTAAACAATATATCGATTAAGTAAGTACAAATATTATGATTTTGATGCAAAGTTTGGTTGTGATATAATGGAAATTGGTAATTATATGTGTATTCTAAGCCACATAAGTATCCTGAACATATTTATGGAATTTAACCACTTAGATACATTCTAGTAAATAATGTTTTGATGATTTCTGATTCACAATGGACTATTTCTACATTTTTTGTTGGAAACCTCTCTAGAACCTTTTCTTTTCCTTTGTACCTTTCCAACGCGTTTTAGTGAGTTCTATGTTAGTATTCAATTCTAGTTTTATTAGTACATCTTGGTAGCAAAGAAAATCTGAAGTTGGATCTATTAAGAGAATAATTCTTCATAATTTATATAAATACGTTCTATAATAGGCCTCAAGTTTTGTATTACATTGTGGTCTGGTCTAATCTACGAAATGTATGTTTTTTTTAGCTAAAAATGGTATGATATTTGAGTAGGAATTAACGATGTTAAGTATAATTACTTCCAGACATACTTTCTAAACATGTTACATACCTCGATATAGCGTATCTTCATAAAAAACGTAATTACCTGTTTATAGTATTAGATTCTGTGAGATATAATAATGGTGAAATTGGTTATGTTCAGATATAGATTTTGTTTAATAACTGTGTACGAAATGGTAGTGTCTGTTTTTCTTACCTTACTACGAGTATGTTGATTAATTGCGTGTTTTCCTGTATTTTTAGTAAATTGTTAAACCTGTACATTTTAGGATTTTTGTAATAAGAAAGCATCAGATTTTCCTGCATCTTTTGATCGAGATCATTTCTACTGAAGAAAACACACAGCCCGAGTAATCCGTGTATAAAGTTTATTTATTTTTGACAGAAGCCGTCAAATAGGCATTTGTTGTCAATTTTATTCGCTTAATTTCATAGCTCGAATGACTAACATATCCAACCTCACCTAATTTTAAACTAAAATCACTGCTCATAAATAATTCTGTAATACGAGTATATTCCTATGTTCTTTGTTCAAACCTTTGAAAGTGTTCATTTTAAATCTAGACACAAGGATGGTCAGTTGACAATAGCTCTTCAAACCGAAAGGTATAAGTTCTTACAAGAGGAATCTCCACTCAGTAACATTTAATATAATTTAAATTCTGGAATAAAGCATATTTAAGTTTTCTATAACCTTTCTTTTTGTTTTTAATGTTTTATTTCGGACTAAGCAATCGTTTGACCACGATCTCACCTGATGGAAAGCGATGATGTGGTCGAAGGTGTAGCACGCTTGCCTAGTAGATACCTATTCACTCTTGACTTAAACACTTGGGTTATAATTTACCAGAAACACTGACGAGGGCAGGGCATTCCATTCCTTTGCAGTTCTTATAATAAATGAAGAAGCGTAACGCTTCGTTCTTGTGCGAGGTATTTTAACCATAAAAGGGTGGCGCTTTACGTCTAGTCGTTCGGTGATGGAAAAGTGATGGGGGAATCAGGTTGTGCAATACTTTTGCACACTCTCCACAGTGTAATCTGTAGAATACTGACAGGCTTGCTACCTCACGTCGATGCGCCAGACTTTGAAGCGTACTCTTTACCTGAGTGTCATCGCCAATGAGCCTGATAGCACGTCTCTCAATTGAATCCAAAGATTCAAGCTGATACTTGGCAGAACCGTCCCAGAGATGGCAGCAGTACTTCCTGCAAGATCGGACCTGTGCATAATAAAAATTCAAAAGCCGCCCCGGTCTGAATTACCGCCTAACCTTAGACAAAATACCAAGTTTTTTTGCAGCTACCTTGGCTTTGGATTCAGTATAAGACTCAAAGTTCAGGTTTGATGTGAGTTCGACACCCAAAAGCTCCAGATGGTCGCCTATTGATATTGTTACACTTTGGAAAAACGGAGACGGAGATTTTAGTAGCATTAAACTTAACCAGGGTAGCATCGCTCCAATCGGACACGGCTTCTAAGGCTAAATTTAAACGGTCTACCTCTCTCTGAAACTGGACAGCGTCACAGCTGGCTTGAGCATTGGAAGTGTTTCTCTTAACTACAGTACTGTCATCAGCATACCCAAAGGCACCGGGCTTCACAAGGTCATTAATGTGCAGTAAAAACAGTGTAGCCGAGAGAACCAATCTTTGAGGTACAACGGCATTGATTAACATTTGATCAGACGAGCAGCTCTCTAGGACTACTCAAATAGATCGTTCCCTCAAAAAATCAAATTTCCAATTGCATAAGCCAACAGGTAAACCATATGAGGGAAGCTTGATCCCCAGTAGACCGGTTTCAGCGAAATCCGTATTGTCGGTCACTGAGGAGATTATTGTCCTCAAGGCCATTGCCAAGAGCCTAATGTTTATGACACGCTCCATTCACTTACAGAGTAAGGAGGTTTTCGAGATTAGACGATAATTGGCCGGATCAGCACGACTACCCTTTTTTGATACTGGTTGTACTTTGGCAAGCTTCCAGCTCTTCGGAACTTTACTTGAGTAAAGAGAGAGGCGGTACAAACGCGTTAAGATGGGAGACAATTCGGGCGCACATTTTTTCAACACATTCGCTGGAATGCCATCAGAACCACTGCCCTTGTTTACATCTAGAGCTCGAAGCATTCTGAGAACCTCCTTCTGGCAAATGCAAATTTCGGACATAAAACCCCATAATGAGGAAGGCAAGAAGGTATCTTGCCGGAAGCATCTAGATGCGAAGCTTCTGTAAAAAGAGAAGCAAATAAATTCGCTTTTTGTCCAGCAGTTTGTTGCCAGTGAACCATCAGGTTTCAGAAATACTGGCAGTGAGGGGCGACAGAAGTTCACTTCAACTGACTTGGAGGGGACCAAAAAGTTTTGTTGCCCGCGGGGTATGAAGCTATTTTGGCCCCAATTCAACTTACGTGATCAAAATGAGCCTTCCTAAGTATCTTCTTACAGGTCTTACCGGCAGCGTTGAATTTCCTTTTCTTAGCCCGAATATCAGATTTGCGCTTTCGAGCATCAGCCCAATCTAGATATGCCGCACGCTTTAGATCCACAGCTGGATCCAAACCAAGGCTGAGCTTTGCTGAAAAGAGTCTTGTCACGAAATGGAATGAAATATTCCATTGCCTGACATATTACCATTCCATTGCCTGACTTATTACCTCTGTAACAGCAGACGCGCAAGTCGACGGGTCCTGAGAGGTGAAACATGTTTGCCGCCAAGGGTACCATGCAAGGAATTGCTGCATCTCATCCCAATCCGCTGAGTTGTATCTCCACACGCGCTTATTACCCTTAAGGCTAAGATCAGGTGGGGAATACACTGAGACGGACTTAACCAGGCAGTGATCAGAGCTACTAAGAGGTGGGGATACTGATACGGAGGGGCATGCCCCGTACACCTACTGGCTTGCACGGGTGCACGGGTAATTCGCATTTACCCGTCCACCCACTGCACTAGAGTTGGAAACTAATTAAGAAATAATCGACATTTATGAAGAAAAAAAACAACATATTTTGTAATTAGGTAACAAGGCATTTTAAAGTGACAGATGTCAAACTGACATGTCAAACTTCAAAGTCATACGTCAACACCTGACAAGTTTTAATCAATATCTTCGTTTTGGATGACAGCTGTCAAACTTAAAATAGCTATAACTTTGAAACTAACGATCCTGGTAGTTTCTTTACAAAAGTGATAAATCTCAATGAAATCTTCATTTTGGATGACAGCTGTCAAACTTAAAACGGCTATAACTTTGAAACTAACGATCCTGGACTAGTAGTTTCTTTACAGAAGTGATAGATCTCATCAATATCTTCGTTTTGGATGACAGCTGTCAAACTTAAAAGGGCTATAACTCTGAAGCTAGTGATCATAGACTAATAGTTTCTTTACAAAAGTAATAGATCTCATTGAAATCTTCATTTTGGATGACAGCTGTCAAACTTAAAATGGCTATAACTTTGAAACTAACGATACTGGACTAGTAGTTTTTTTACAGAAGTGATAGGTTTCATCGATATCTTTGTTTTGGATGACAGTTGTCAAACTTAAAATAGCTATACCTTTGAAACTAACGATCCTGGACTAGTAGTTTCTTAACTTTGACATCTGTCACTTTAAAATGTCTTGTTACCTAATTACAAAACAGGTTGTTTTTTTTTCTTCATATATCTCGATTAATTCTTCATTAGTTTCCATCTCTAATGCAGTGGGTGGACGGGTAAATGCGAATTACCTGTGCACACACCAGTGGGTGAAGCCAGTGGGTGCACGGGGCATGCCCCGATACGGAGTATCGGTCTGGTTCAGTCGTCATCAAGACAGTTGGCAGTGTCACCGTCACGGTCAGGTACCCGTGTCGGCTCTAGCACTAGCTGAGAGAAATCTAACGTCAGAGCAAGCTTCCGCGTCTCTCTACCAGCGTGGTCGGTTTATTGGTATGGGACAAGCCATTCTTTGTGGTGGGTGACAAAAACCCCCAAAAACACCAATTGAGCAGAAGGGTAACGCTGTTGGGCCACACTTGCCACCTAAAAGCACCACTAGCCACTTGCACCGATCTAGGTGCTAGATAGTCTACTAATAAAGTCGTTTACCCGATCTCCGCTGTGCGAGCGGTACACACAAGCATACATAATTTTCTCTATGCCCGTGTCCACCAGCACCCAAATCACCGAGAAGTTAGGGTGCTCAAGAAGTTCCAGTTGAAGATCAAGGAAGCAGTTAACCAAAAGAGGAGCTCGACTTACACGATCTGGAATAAAAAAGGTGTAGTGCCCAAGGCACCTGATTACTCCTCAGAGAACGTTGAAATATTCGAAGACTAGCAGCACATGGAGTGTTGCTGAACAAGCTGAACGAAGACTGGTGCTGAACGAGCTGTTGAAGTTAACAACCTACACCGAGCCAGTTGTTGGCGAGTTGCCGCAACCTGTTCCTGTCCACGGGCTGCTGGAAGACCATCCGGGAACAGTTCCAGCCGCTGTCTTTGGTTGAAGTCTACATGATTAATTCCTTTCTTCAACTGTATCTATAGGTAGATAACCTCTTAACTTACATGTGGGCAGGTTCTCAGATTAATAAAATTTTAGGGAATCCATATAGGAAACCTTTAGGGAGTCTCAAGTTCATGTTCAGCTCTTAATATTGTTAGGGTACCTTGGGGATACTCTAGATAGCTCTCGTTTATCTATAACCAGATCCTTAAGATACCCTATAAGTCCTCTTATCAATACTGACAGGAGGATGTTCTAGATAGCCCTCGCGCATCTACATCAAGCCCCTGAGACACCGTATAAGTCTACTTATATATTAATCAGTATTGACAAGATACCTTGAGGATGTTCTAGGTAGCTCACGTACATCTAAAAACAGTTCCCTCGTGTTTTAACGCTAACCAAGATCCTTTATCCAAAGAATCATGATACGCGTAATCTTTATCTAAATTCTTTAACAATTGTACGTTACGCTCCATAGTCCAGTCTAACATATCATGCTTAGTAAAGTGATAGTATCTCATGTCCTAACCATAATTCACCATCATTTTACGATCAACCTCCCGGAGTTGCGAGTCATCGACGTAGAGCAATAATCGACATCAAAACCCTCTAAAGAGTCTACTACTCGTAGACTTAAGACTTTAAACCGGAAGTAATAGTAATTCCTAATCTTTCAAACTGTGAGTTAATTCCTACGTTACCTTACTCTTACGGTCCTTCATTGAGGGTTATGTCATAACTCAACTTTCCTCTAAGCATTACGTCAGTATAACGCACTTTTCTCTCATAAGCCTTACGTGATACGTTTTCACTTTCTAAGTATATATTTTAGGTTCTCCTTGGTGGGGCTGAGTTACATCGTCTAGCACTTTCAAATTAAAAAAAAGTAATATTTCCGATCCAAAAGTGCAAGTAAAAAACAGTTCTCATGTCAAAACAAAACCTTAACATTTCCATCGACAGAAGAAAAAAAAACGGGTTGAAAACTATTTTCTGTGTGGTTTCTTGTAGGTGTGGTTAAATTTGGTTGTACCTATACAGTTTGTATTAAAGTTTTATTTCAAAACCTAACGCGATAAGTTAAAATCATTGTTACGTTAAAACCAAAACCATTGAAGTAAGATACTCCGCTCTTTTCCAGATAATTTATGTGTATATCGATGTGATAAAACGAAATTGCTGTAAGTAACCAAATCCTAACTGTGAACAGGTAGAATTGTTATTCGGCTCTTGTGAACCAGAGCCGAATAACTTTTAAAAATATCGAAAAAAAAGAACTCTAAAACTGAGCCTCGTAGAAAATTGTTTTTTTTATCATTGTCCACGAATATAAATGAAGATTTTAGTGCTAAACTAATCATAAACAAGTTTTTCTCTACTTACAGCAATTGATATTTTATTTACAAACTTAGGTAAACAATGTCGTAAGTAGTTTATAGATTCATATGAAAGTAGCTTATCTTCAATTAAGTTTTCTTCCATCGATATATATACACGTCACACATACACGTCAGTATTGACTTGATTTTGAAAATAAAACTGAAATATAAATCTAAGCTTTTGTTCCTCACCTCCTCTATTATTAATCAAACAATCACTACATTATAGATAGGTAATCTCAGCACTGTTTTTATTATCGTCTTTTGCTTGTCTAAGGTGGTGTGGTGTTTTTGAACCTCAAATACTTTACACGTAAACGAGTTCTAAGCACCTGTAAAAAGCGCCCAAATTTCGAGCACCGTGCGACGTAAAAGAACAAGGGCCACAAATCATAATATCATAGTCTCTTCAATATGCGATAACCAAAGAGAATTCAATAAAGAACAAAGAGGAAATCTGGCACAAACAAATTCTTGGAGAACATTCATCTCAGGCGTTCGCGTGAATAGGGTAGGGGTGTCGATAACGTTTGTTTGCATGAGTCCAATTTTCTCATGATTCCATCTTTTCAAACTATTTATAAAATTAGCATTTGTATACGTAAATAGTGATTTTGAAAAGCATTGAGTTTTACATATTAAATATTTAAATATTTTGGTTTTGTGTAATTCGAGATGGTAGGTGTTTTTTGATATTCATAGCTGAAGCAATAACACTATTAACCAAAAAACTGATTTTGAATGAATTTACTAACCACTAAAACATTTTTTATGAAATTCATATAGGACGACTACGGCCGACTTTATCAAATTAAAAAACTTTAACTTTAACTGTCCACTTTTGGTCATGGTACCCAGTATGTTTCACGTCAAAAGTGCACAACCTACCAAAATGGATGTTTGACAATCGTGCGTCTGTCTTGGTTCCGTCAAACTGAAGGGTCATAGTAATGAAAAGATGAGCTATTGCGAACAATCTTCTGTTTAAGGGCACCTTCTTCTTTGTAGAGTACAAAGAAGAAGATGCCCTTAACGATTGTTACTTCCAATAATTAAAATCACAGACAGATGAACACTATTTTTTCCACAAGGGTACACTGTTCAAAAATTATAATTGTAAAAATATCAGAAGACGTTTCTAATGAACTTTGTCAAACATAATGCACAAAGACAGCATGCGAAAAATGAAGTAGTACTGCATGTCACATCACATCGTCAGCCAAAATATTATGTCCGCTGCCTATCCTAAGCCTCCCTTATAATAGGGAGATTTCCGTAACCACCTCGCTTGGCAGGAGCCTCGACGAGAGCAGCAGCTGTTAATGCTTACACAGGTGCATGCTGCTGCCCATCTCCTGACTTCCCCACGCTGATGCTCACAACACCAGCGGGGTGAGGAGGGTGGAGGACCTCAAGCCACGCACCCAATGCCTGGCACCGCTTGTGATCATCCTTTTATTTATGAATTTGAATAGCAAAATGTCTGTGATATTTTATTGCCTGTAGATTTCAATGCATTTTCTGTACGATTTTGTAACATAATAAAAGTTTATGAAATGGTTGCATACCTAGTCATGTGATGTTTCGTACATTACATTATCAACAAATCATGTCTGTCTGTCTGTCGTGTGTGTATGTCCATTTGTTTGTTTGTTAGTTTGTTTGTCTGTATGTTTGTTCGCGCATCACGTAAAACTACTGAATCGATTGCAATGCATTTTTCATTGTTGGATAGCTTAGGGTTTGACTTAAAAACTGAGGTACTGCGTATTTAATCCGATGAATAGAATCCGAGCAATCGATAAAAATATTTTCGATGGCTGAAGGAATTTTGATCAAATATTGGTATATTGGTATTTTCCGTACTGGAATAGCACATAGCGTACTTTTAACATAGAAAAATGACCACGCTTGCGTAGCTGCGGGCATTAGCTAGTCGATAATAAATGGCCAAAACTCTCGTAGTACGGAGCCAAACCGGTACTTTTATGATAAAATATATATTATAACATTGTTTAGTTCAAAAACAGTGTTATAATGTTTGTTTTATGTTATTATAGACAGGCCATGCGTAAAGTTATGCGACCAAATTTTGAGTTCATAATCCTGATTTTACGATATGAGTGTAGCTTAACATAATAATTATAACACAAAGCTTCTTATAAAGCTATACCAATAGTACGTAGTGATTATATTCTCTTTGAACAGTACAGCTACTGGTAGCTGTAGCAACAACTTCACACATGAAATAACTATTGTCAAACTATATCCCAAAATGTACATAACACCTCGAAGATATGTTCCTCGTTATCTCATTAGCGCTTCCATATCCCAATTACCCAATATCCGAGTATCGATAATCGTAAAAACATCGGATTCCGTGAGATCAGCACCTCGGGCGTCTGATTGAATTTTTGCTACGTATGGTTGGCATAAAATAGGAATTTTTGTTACCGCATGCGGACGTGGCGGTTTTTTTGCGGGAAAAGGGTTGTAGGTATCATGTATCGGTTCGTACGTTTAGTATTCTAAACCATTTTTATATGATTCCACGCGAAGTAAGGTAGCCTACACTTTTTTGAAAATAGTAGTTATCAAAAAGTAGTACCTAAACTTTGTATGGGTTTTACACTTTAATTTGTTTATTATATTAATTACGTACATTATTTCCACATCAAAAATAATAATTTTAGATGTTATACGGGTATTTTAAATAGTAACTGTTCGTTAATAGGTTCCTTTAAACCTTCATCATATTCTACAATTCATAACTACATCGTCGCTTTTTGTATCGTCCCATCGTTTTTGTTTTATTTTTGTGACTAGAATAGGCGTCACTTTTAAAGTAAATTACGCGATCTTTGCATAGTTTAAGTTCTTACTTACAAAAATCCAAACAATAAACACGCAGTTATATGTAAAATATGATTCTCACCGTCACGTTTTTATCCACCAAATCGATTTGATTGCGCTTACTGCTTGGCACCCACAGTCACTCGCTTTGCCAATATCGTGTAGCCCAAACATCAGCTGTATCAAATTGAGGCTTGTTTTCAAAATTGATATAGATATCAGTATTCTGGCACCTTTGTGTGTTAGGTGTTGCCAAGTTTTCTTATCCATTTTAATGTTCTGTCATAAGTATGTCACGAATATACATACTGTGACACAACCGTACAGTCGATGAAAAGGAACGGCCATTTCGGTTTACATTTTAGCTTTGGCCAAATTTTGTTATCCTGAAAGAAATACGGTAATAACTGCTTCCCGTAGCTTCCAGTGTATATCCTCTACACGTGCCACATCTCTAGATCCACCAGTTTAGGCGTTGTTTGTCAGTCAGTATGTCACGGTGTTGTTAAAGGTATAGTTTGTGTGATTGACTGTCCAGAGATGTAAAAGATCTTTGCAGTACCACATAATAAACAAGTGGCTCTGTGAGCTGTAGACCTCGCACGTACAAACTTTTTTTTGCAAACAATCTAGCGGTGCACAGTAGCGCCATCTAGTTACCTTATTTTACAACTAACATTAATAACCAAGGTGCTCCATCAATCCCTAGTTCCCTAGATCCCTCCACCTAGAAGGTGAAGGGCTGATTCCACTGGTAGAAACCTAAAAGTGAGCAATTTACTGCATTTTGAGGAGCTATTCGAATCCTGCAAGGTGCAATCATTTGTGTGATGAGCAGAAATGTTTGTTTCCGAGTCATGGATGTTATAATATTTGTGTATGTTTATCCGTCACCTAGTACCCATAGTACAGGGTATCCTAGTTTGGGGCTAGGTAATTGGTGTGGAATTGTCTCGAACATATTTATTTATTTATCATGCCGAAGATCCTCATCAGATCTTCACCAAATTTTTATGAGACTAAGTTAAAGTTACTACCTGTCAAATAGAAGAGAACTATCAAAAGTTGATTTATAAAGGCAGATATATTCATTAGCCCCCTTTTTACCCTTTTTTGCGGAAATTAACCCCCCCCCCCCCCCCCCCAAATCAAAAATCCCCAAAGACTAAAAAAATTCGTATAACCTGTATATCAAGTTTTGTTTAGACGTGTTTTGCTTTATTATAAGTAGGTACATACAAATTTATAAACTTGTAGTTAAATAATACTAGCACTAGTTTATGAAGCCGCTTCTAGTGGGCAACGTTCCCAAAATGCTGGCAGTATTGCCACGCTGTATGGCAATGCTTAGTCTTTGGGCAAAGTAAAAACCAGCATTTTGGTCACGTGTTGCTTCGACCAGACGCCCTGATAGATGTTTATATATTTTATGTGCTCCTGGTCCCCACGGTCCTAGTGTCTCTACACCAAAAAGCTCTAATAAATATCCGCTGTCGAGGGTACAATATTTGCGCTTTTTGAGGCTCTCAGCTGATTCAGCCACCGCTTCAGCCTTATTTTGAGTTTCTTGAAGATGAGAGTCATTCCGTCAGGTCTTTTACCATCGTCACGTATGAGGCCGTTAGGTTCTAAAATAGCTGCACAGTTGGCGGTGGTAAAAGCCCGATGGATGACATCATTAAGTCTGGAATGGAGTGGCGAAGGGTTCATGCGCTTCTGCAACAGGATGAAACCGTGGTGACCAAGTCGATCAACAGCATAGCCACACTGACAGCGGTGAGGAGCACAGCACGAAGCGCCCAAGCAGAGTGAAGCTGCAATGTGAAAATCTGAAGAATCCATGAGAATTCCAGTGTTTGGCGATGGTAGAGCCGGTAGCCACAAACCCGATTACCACTCACCTACGGCTAGGAGACGGGCTCAGTCTGCGGAGCTTAAGCACGTGTTTATTAGACGTTTCCGTACTAGCTTATAGAGTGGCCCGTCCCAAAGCCTCTGCTATGAGAGGATTTTGGGGAACTCTTAGTTAGGAAGAACGCATGGCTAACAACCATGCGTTCTTGGCCTCGTCCAAAAAGCTGATATCATCATTGTCCAACGAGGCCGCAATTTTTTTTGTGGTTAAATTTAGAGTACTGTGGATAGACGACAAGAACGCGGGAAGAGCCACACCAGAAATTGATCTGATGCCCAAACCCCCTAATTGCACAAGTAGTGAAGCCTGTAACCACTCGCTCATCAAAATTTATGTTTAAAATCGAAGCCAAAGTGTTTTTTACAGTGTTGTCTAAACTCCTATGAAGCTTTGTGTGCTTCCAAAGTTGACAGCATCATATATTATAAGTAAATTTTGGAACAAAGACACAAAAACGGATTATAGTAAAAGCCATGTGGACCTTATTTTTGGTTAAACAGTCCGAACAATCCAAAAAAAATGATTTTTTTCTCATAAAAAGAGAGGGATTCGTCTAGAGTAGGGGATCCCAATAAACGAAGTGAGCATTTGTTAATAATAGTAATGTTGGGGACCAAACAATTGAACTTTTGAATAACTATTTCTTTTGCGAGGTGGGTAGGTATGAGTACTCGTATATGTCCGTAACAAAAAGTTCACATTTGGCAAAATTTAGCTAAATGTGTGTTTTTTTTAATTTTTGAATCTTTTAAATGCTACGGCGAGGGCATCCACACTACTAGCGGAGCTCTTTTGAAAGGTCACGACAGCTGCAGAAACATCCATGGCGATAACTTCTATGGTGATATCTGATTCACAAGGTGCTTCAGGGAGTTGCAGAGCGGCTGCGGGAAGTGGATGTTTTAATTTCAAGGGCGAGAGGGTTTTAGAAGTAGCAGATGCTCTGGTGTCATTAGAAAATAAAATACGGGAAGCCCCTTTGATATTTCCATCACCAAGTTTACTTTCCACAAGTTTGCATGTATATTTCATAAAGACTAGAATTTTGATTAGAAGCCAAACTATTATCCAAAAATAAATCAAGTATTTCCAGGTTGCTATACTTTACGCAATTTTCCTTTACTCTGGAGCAGAGTAAAAGGTTGTCAGTTTTTTTTTATTATTCAGCTCGGGGCTGACAAAAACTATAGCATAAGCGAAATAAAGTAAATGTTCCCAGGCACTTTTAGAATTTTGCAGTATTACTGTCTTGATAGCTTAGGACAAAGCAGAGGCAACAAACAGAAAAGCGAGCTCCACGAGGAATGCGCTTCAAAACAGGGGTTGTAATTTTGTAATGAGCCAAATTCTTCTGAATAGGTGGAGCGACAATATGATTGTTTTCAGGGTGAATACTTGGGTTTGAATTTGGATCCTAATGGGAGTTGGTAGCATTTTTGTGGCATTTGCCCTGGTGGATCTTTAGGGTTGGGTTTAGAATCGTGCCGCACGAATTTCGATAAAATGATGGGTGGAACATGTGGCGGGGAGCCCCTTCTTCAAATTATATTTTGCTTTTTATGCGGAAATTTATATTTCTTGAGATAATTGAAATTTAAAATTTGAAAATTGTATTATTATGGAACGCAAATAGTGGCTAAAAGGATATGTATTCAGGCCCAAAAATGTTAGAATCGACTCAGGGCATTCCGACATGAGCCTACTCATGTTCAAAATAAGAACATACTTAGGTTCAAAATAAGTGACAGACCCGACACGAAGCACCCCGACTCCAAGTGACGCCAAGCGACCTCCCACGCGAGCGTGACGCACAAGATCACTTGGAGTCGGGGTGCTCCGTGTCGGTTCTGTCACTTATTCAACCCACACTGAGCCAGGATAGCAGATTATGGTCCAGACGCTCTCTTTAAATAAAAAATACATCCCATCAGTCATAAAAGGAAAAAAATGCAGACATGTACTAGACAGATTTTAATGATTTAAAATGATAATTTTCCCTATATTTTTACGCACTCAAATTAGAATAATTCTCGTCGGATGACCTCTTTGTCGAAGTTGGATCTACCCAGTTGGATCGTCTGACCAAAGTAGACATAGTGATCAACAGCTTCGATAATATCGTTCCCAACATAGACCGGCATGGGTGCGACATGCGCATTTGACATGATGTTCATCTTACCCATGTTCATTTTAAGACCCACCTGTTGAAAAACAATATTGAGGTCACTGAGCATTGTGCTTAGGTCTTCCAGGGTTTTTGCCATGATGACTATCATCAGCAAATCGCTATGCATTCGCCATTGTTAATATCATATCCGTTCCAGTTCAGAAGCTTGTATATATCTTCCAGTGCAGAGGAAAAAATACTTACTACTCTGAAACTACTGGACGGATTTGGATGCACCTTGGCACAGTTATAGTCTATACGATGGGGGAAAATAGAAAATACTTATTCTCCCGAAAAAATAAAGGGTTACTGCGGGATAGGGGTCCAAATTCTATACATTGAAGATATTTTGTAATATTTTTTGTTCTATTTTCGTACCTAAATTGTTTTTTTTTTTCTTTATTTTCTGTTCTCTGTCTGTCTATCTGTATCTTGAACGCGCATCACGCCAAAACTACTGAATGAACTCAAATGAAACTAGGCATGATTTGATTTCATACTACGAGGTAGGGGACATAGGATACTTTCATCCCAAAAAAATTAAGGTTTCTCACAGGATAGGGGTACATACAAACACATTGAAGATATTTAGTAATATTCTTTTTGGAGTCTTTTTTATTATTCGCCAAAACTGTTTTTCTTTTCTTTATTTTTGTTGTGTTTTCTGTCTATCTGTATCTTGGAAGCGCATCACGCCGAAACTACTGAATGAATGCAAATTCAATTTGGCATGATTTGAGTTCATACTACGAGGTAGGACATTGGATACTTTTCATACCGGTAAATTAAAGGGTCCACGCAGGATAGGGGTATTTTCTTTAGAGTTGGTATTCATGTTTTACGGTTTATAGTTACTTCCGTAGTTAACCTCTAGAATACTCAAGGAATATATTTCAAATACCTAGGTCCACCGGTTAAGGCTGGGTGTTGTCTGTCTGTCAGTCAGTCAGTGAGTCAGTATGTCACGGTACTGCTTTATAGGCATAATTAAAATAATGTAATAAAACACATATTTTTAATATTCTGCTAAAAGGGAAGGGCATCTATATTTATAATAAAGCAGTAAGTACCAAAAAATCTGTAAAAAGAAGACATTTAAAAAAAAACTATTCTATTAAAAATAAGTTAATGATAATTAAATCATTTTTAAAATTCGTGTCTGTCTGTTTATCTGTTCACGCATTACGTAAATACTACTGGACCAATTGCAATGCGGTTCAGTTTTGGTCACTGTTGGATAGCTTAGGGTTTAAACTTATTATCTCAATCCGATGAGTAGAAGCCGAGCAATTTTGAAGGAATTTTGTTTAAATATTACATTGGTATTTTAGTCCTTGGAATAGAAAGGCACAATGGGCGGTCTTATCGTTAAAAGCGATTTCTTCCAGACATCCTTTAGATGGACAGAAATTATGAATTAAAAAAGGACGGTGGAGCCAAACAATACAATAAATCATGCAAAATAAAAATGACTACCTGCATATTTAAAAAACTATATAAACCATACTTACTTACATAAGGGTGTTTAATTCCTGTGTGGTACCAAATTACAAAAGATAAAAACAAAAAAAAACATACATACAGCCGAACATTTAACCGTCTCCTTTTCTGAAGTCGATTAAAAAGTACTTTACCAAGGAGGTTCGATACACACCTAATTAATCTATGACCTTACCCTTAATGCACGATTAACCTTTTTTGACTGAGCGAGGATTTTGTTTATCATTTATCAGCCTATGTATGTATGCATGTCTGTTCCTTTGTACGCGTGCACAGATTTCGATGATTTTTACGTCAATCTATTTGTCTTAATCTTGCAAGTACTACTAGTTGCAGTTATTAAAATTCAACTAGACGCCATATTGCAAATAAGAAAAAAAAAAGTCGACAAACTATGTTATGTAGGGTATCACTGAATAGGTATTTGGCAATCATCTTCAGGTTTCTATTATATTTCTTCATTTCGAATGACCATTTAGGATCTGTAATAATTTAAAGTTGGTTAGCAACCATTCTCAATTAATTATTTGCCTGTTTTTAGTTTTGTTCGCAGTCTGTTTTTTTGACATATCGATCGAACTGAGTTCCCCTCGATAGAGAAAGATCGCCAAAGCGTTCTGGTCGCGGCGTTTCCCGACTTTACACGTGCCCAATACGGGTATGTCGCATCGCACGTCACCATTGTTAATAGAAAGCTAGGCATTATGTACCTATTTGATTTACAGGAATTCATTTCGTCCTCCTTTGGTTACATAAGAACTAGCGTTCTACACGGGGTCAGTGGACTCCCTACGCTGCTCAAGGGCCGCGTTCCTGCCATCTGGCACTATAAGTGGACAGCAGCCCTGATGAGTATCAGCCTCCGTCATTCCGGCCGGTTTCCATCAGGTGATGGCCGCCGGAACCTCTAGTAAGGCCCTCTAGTAGTTCTCCCTAGTACGGTTTCCTACTTGCCGCACTCCGGGGTCTACTAGCTACACACATCACAAACACAAGCACTGTACTGTACTAAAACGTAAGTACTGTAGTCTGGGAATACCTACTACTACCTAACCTACTAGTATGGCACATAATTGTATGTGCCATACTCACTAACCTACCTTAGGGATAATATTATAACTTGGTTGCAAGGCAGGACAGTGTAGGCAGAACAAATATCTCTCCTGAGATCTATATCCTTGTGGACGAGTCTTAACCTCGGTCCGCAACATTTTGTAATTTAAAAGCGCCCAACTTGTTGTACATTAACTGTTATAATCTAATAATTGACCTGTGCTACTTCTCTTGTATACTGTTCTTCTTCTGTTAATAAATGTGTTATTACACCTGTTACCTACTTGTCTCATTTCTCTCCGTCCGACCCTACTGGCCAGGCAGGTCACATATAGTAGTGTAACGTTATTTAAACCCAAACTAAGGTGTGGATAACGTTGAATCTTTTAAAACGTTACAAATTCCTCAACGGTTAACAGCACAGACACGAAATGTTGTGTACGCATTATATTATGCTAGCCGGTGTGAAGTTTTACCATTACATGGTTGCTGCCAGTTGCTGCCCTCAGGGGTGTCTCCTGATTAGGGTTCTCCTCCACAGTTAACATCATAGACACGAAATATTGAATAGTCATAGCCCGTTCTAACTTTCATAATGACACGGCTACGTCATAAAATCTTTTTTTTAAATGTTTTTAAATTAACTTATTTTATAAATGGATTTAGATGAAATTAGACCAAAAAAAAAACACTTTTACATTGCAAGTGCAGTTGTTTTTATATCGGCATGAAGACCATTTGCATAATTACACAATATATTGTACGCATGGCCAATGAACATAGTTGAAGTATTTATTTGTAGTGATAGGCTTCAAGAGTCCGCCTGGGGAAGTACCACAGCTTTTTCAGATATTCAACTGCCAAGCAGTAGTGCGTAAACATTTCTGTTACAATTTTTCCAGCGAAATTAATGGACAATGACCATTAAAAGCCGATATCAATATCAGGGTGACGAGCGCAGTGCAGTGACATGCATGATTTTGCAACCAATGTTCTGGGCGGCATTGCAACTATTAAAGGCAGGCGTGATGCTTACCATCAGGCGAGCGACCTGCTCGACTTGTCAATGAACGGAACAAAAAACATTAAGGAATTAATTTCTGCCATTCGAAATTCTAACTATAAGGAATACGTTGTTAAAAGTAACGTTGTAACATACGCCAAAATCTTCTCAATCCATTCCAGTCTGGTCTCCGTCCCGGGCACAGCACTATGACTACGCTTGTTAAGATTACTGTTGACGTTCGTCTTGGTATAGATAACGCCTGTTGACTGTGCTGACGTTGCTAGATTTTAGTAATGCATTTAATGCTGTCAACTTTGATATTCTCCTTGCAATTCTTTGCTCACTTAACATATCTCAACTGGTCAACTGGTTTCATAGTTATCTATACAGACGTCGGCAGCGGGTTCGCCTGGAGGAGATTTTCTCTGTCTGGTGCAACACGTCAGCCGGTGTACAGTAAGGCGGCGTCCTATCTCCACTTTTATTTGCTATTTTCATTAACTCCATATCTCAAAATCTTACTTCTTCTTACCACCTATACGCAGACGATCTTCAAATCTATTCCCAGGCCTCAGCTAATGAGCTAGATAAAGCTGTTACAAGCACAAATTATGATCTGCGTCGTATAAATGATTGGAGTAAATCCTACGGATTAACAGTAGATCCTAGTAAAACGCAGGTCATTATTTTAGGGAGCTCCCGTATGATCTGTAAGGTGAACTGGCTAACCCTTCCAAATATTATTTTTGATGGAATTACTATACCATACAGCGATTCAGTTAAGAACCTTGGACTTATAATGGACAGATCTCTCAGTTGGAGCCCTCAGGTAGCGGCTACTAGCTGCAAAATGTTTGCTGCGGCAGCCTCTTTAAGGTGCCTTCGAAATTTCTTACCCACTGCCACTAAGATTGTTCTCGCGCAATCTCTTTTGCTTCCCATTCTCGATTACGCTGACGTCTCCTATCTTACCGAAGAACAGCTGAATAAGCTTGAGCGTTTAAAAACTGTTGTTATAAGGTTAATATTTGGCTTGCGCAAATTTGACCATGTTTCTCACTTTCGTGCAGAGCTCAAGTGGCTACCCATTCGCTTTCGCCGGAATGCTCATATCCTTAACCTTCTTTAAAATATCTTGTTTAATCCTTCTACCCCGAGCTATCTTAAAGAACGCTTTGATTTCCTCTACACATCCAACACCTTCCATCTTAGATCATCCGAAAATCTCACCCTCAAGCTACCTTTGCATTGCAGCACTTTTTACGGACGTTCTTTCACGGTAGAAGCTGTTCGTCTGTGGAATAAATTGCCTGTTTCTATACGGCGTGCGCCATCTTTGGAAGTTTTTAAGTCAAGTGAAGAGGTTTTACTTGGAAGTCTAGCTAATATTATGTTTATTATCACGTTTGTCATGTTGCTTGTATTACAGTTTTACTTGGAAGTCTAGCTAATATTATGTTTATTATCACGTTTGTCATGTTGCTTGTATTACAGTTTTACTTGGAAGTCTAGCTAATATTATGTTTATCATCACGTTTGTCATGTTGCTTGTATTACAGTTTTAATTGGAAGTCTAGCTAATATTATGTTTATTATCACGTTTGTCATGTTGCTTGTATTACAGTTTTACTTGGAAGTCTAGCTAATATTATGTTTATTATCACGTTTGTCATGTTGCTTGTATTACAGTTTTACTTGGAAGTCTAGCTAATATTATGTTTATTATCACGTTTGTCTTGTTGCTTGTATTACAGTTTTACTTGGAAGTCTAGCTAATATTATGTTTATTATCACGTTTGTCATATTGCTTGTATTACAGTTTTACTTGGAAGTCTAGCTAATATTATGTTTATTATCACGTTTTTCATGTTGCTTGTATTACAGTTTTACTTGGAAGTCTAGCTAATATTATGTTTATTATCACGTTTGTCATGTTGCTTGTATTACCTTTTTTTTATCATATCTTAATTATATTTGGGTATTTATGTATTCATATAATATATATTTATTTATATATTTACATATGTATGTATATATTGGAAATTTATATTTGAATGTATATTGTAATATACCTATTTTTAATCATAAAATAGATTTAGTATAATGAGAAATTTGATTTACTATTTCCCACTAAGTAGTATTTTTATATCATAATGCACCCCGTCCCTCACAACTATAACAAATCCTCACCATCCAAAAGTTGCCTGGAAGAGATCGCTTTTAGCGATAAGGCCGCCCATTGTGACACTTCTCCTGCTATTGTTACTTTATTTTTTGTTGATTTAGAATAATTTGCAATAAAGAATTTATCTATCTATCTATGCATGAAATCTGATGTGATCGAGATGCTTCTTAGATATAATGGGGGGTGGTTTATATTAATTTTTAAATAGTACTTGTTGGAAATTCACTGTACTCGTAAAAATAAGTTAAACCAACTGAACAAACTAATGAAGTTTGCTTTGAAGCACTCTGTATAACTGAAGCTTAGTACGCTGATTAATGTTGAGTCAGTTACTGATGACGTCAGTGTCAGTGCTAAACCCTCACTCTATCGGCCACTCAATTGCTATGTATACCACATACATTAATTTGTCATTTGTCATTCATGTTTTCCTTGTTGCTTTTTTGCAGGTTCGTGACAACATCGCTAGGTCAGATTGCTTTCGCTATAAAGTTGGCTCATTTTCATTTCAAGTTAGTAACTGCACAGAATAGATTACAGTATCTGTTGGCGACTGAGTCGCAATGGTGGACTGTATGGATATTATAAAAAATGGTTGGATTACCAACAGTATCTATACTGAAGCTTAAGGCTGATTTACTGACTCTATGTAAATCAGCCTTAAGCTTCTGTAGCACAGGCGCTCACGTTCAATTCGTTAATGTCCTTTCCCCATCCTTATCCTTTTATCATTTTTTCAGGATTAAATGACCCAAATACTATCTACCTAAAGCAAAATTTTCAATTTCTTGACAACACACATAACCGGGAACTTAGATCTCAGACACCAAAATCTTTTCTATCCAAATCATTTTCTTCGATATCAGTTCGTCTCTGGAATAAAATACCTATAAACGTAAAAGCATCAGCAGCAAAGATAACTTTAAGCTAGCAAATCAGAATGATTTTGTCAAAAAACTATATCCCGAAAATCCTCTTAAATCATCCACATTAGAGTACATAGGAACTGTATTATTTTCATTAACTAATTTAATTCATATTATGTTGGATATGTCTATTATATTTAGTAAAGTATTTAGTTATATGTGTTTGTGGTTTAAGTATCTAATCATTTAAATTATAATATGTTATATTAAATGAAAATATCATTTAAAATGACATATTATAATATTGTATATTATTTACTTTATTTCTAATGTATTTATTGTTCAATACTTTAAGCCGCACGCCCTCTTATTATTTCTTTCACGTCCTTTATGACTGGTATATAAAGCTAAGTAGCATTAAGTTCTTCCTTGTACACTATTTTTGTGGAAAACAATTAAATAAATAAATATTTGAAGCCCATTTGGATTAGGCCTCGCGGTTACACTCACATCAAACAAATTAAGTAATATTCAAGTAATGTACCACCTAATATGATCAAGCTGTTAATCACTATGTCTACTTAGGTCAGACGATCCAACTGGGTAGATCCAACTTCAACAAGGAGGTCAATCGACGAATCCAACTCCAACTCCAACTCGGATGGGCAGCGTTCGGGAAATTACGCCATATCTTCTCGTCGCAGATACCGCAGAGCCTCAAGACGAAAGTTTATAATCAATGCGTGTTGCCAATGATGACTTACGGGACTGAGACGTGGTCACTAACTATTGGTCTCATACACAAGTTCAGAGTCGCACAGCGTGCAATGGAGAGAAATATGCTTGGTGTTTCACTACTTGAAAGAATCTGAAATGAGGAAATCCGTAGAAGAACCAAGGTTATCGACATAGCTCTCAGAGTTTGCAAGTTGAAGTGGCAATGGGCAGGCCCCATATAGTTCACAGATCCGATGACCACTTGGGAATAAAGGTTCTCGAATGGCAACCACGAACAAGCAAGCGAAGTGTAGGGAGACCCCCAACACGATGGACCGACGACATTGTAGCCATCGCAGGAAGTCATTGGAGGAAAGTGGCACAAGATCGCTCGTCATGGCGCTCTTTGGGGGTGGCTTATTTTTAGCAGTGGACTTCTAAAGGCTGAAATTATGAATATGATATATTGCATTGTACTCTGCCGTCTCTTTCTTCTATTTCGTATAGCGTTCATCCAAAAGTTGTCTGGAAAAGATTGCTTTAAGCGATAAGACCACCCATTGTAATACCATTGTTTTAATTATAATGTGTATGTTTTATTTTAAAACTGGTAAATACAATAAAGAGTTTCGTATCGTATCGTACAGTATCGTATTAAAGCTTGTTCCCGCACGTCTCGCCTAATCAGGATTAGCGGTAATGTGGTTGGTGCGATTGTGTAGAAAATATTTTTTCTCTTGACATTGTTGATGCAAAAATTAAGCTATAAATAATAAAACTGTAACGGTGGACCCGTTACAGTTTTATTATAAGTACGCGGTCAGGTTGGTAGATAGATAGATAGATAGATTAGATAGATTAACTCTTAATTGGACACCACAAGTACAACAAGAAATTATATCTATACTTATAATAAAACTGTAACGGGTCCATCTAAAAATAATGTATAACAATTAGTATCAAACGGGGCGATCTTATCGCTCAGAGCGATCTCTTCCAGACAACCGTGCACGGAGAGGAATAACGTAAGGGACGGTGGTTATCAGTAAATAAATTAATAACCAATATAATATATAAATGTAATGCAATATACAAAAAATAATAAACATACTTACTAAACCTACACAAATAACAATAACAGAAATTGAGACGTAGCAGCTCAGCTAGTGCAATAAATAAAACATTTTAACATGATGTTTAAAGACGTTGAGTGAAGGTGAGCGTCTAATATCTACAGGTAGGGCATTCCACAATCGAACAACTTCAACTGAAAAGGACCAATCATAGAAATTAGTTCTGTGGATAGGTATCTTCAAGATACCAGATAGCGGTGGCGTTAACAAGCTGCGATGTGATGGCACTAAAATATTATGCTGTAACTACTATGACAGCACCGAAGAGGTAGAGTTGTTATAAGTTTAAAGCAGAAAGTCCAATCTTCAATACTGAAATAAATATTATTAGTAATGGCTAATAAAAACCTGTAATATTTTTTACCAAGATTTTGCAATAAAAACATTCGATATAACTTTATTTTTGCATTAGACTACATACCTACCTTTTTAATTATAAATAAGTCAACTATCTAAGAAGTTTTCACTAGATCTTCAGATTAAAATAGTTATTATTAATCGTAGGTACGTCTACAGCTTTAATTAAAGCTGATATTTTAAGTTTATCTACGTCCAAAATTGTTAGCTACAATAAAACCATATGAGGCATCAAGTTTGTCTAGTGAAGCTTAAGCCTTTAATTAATTTAATAGGCTTAAATTATGTGAAATCTTCGTTTTCAAGATCAAACCCTAAATTTCTTATGAGCTTATATTATAGCAAGGTTTAATTTCATATCACTTAATTATGAAACCGTAAAATTATCGCACATAACACAAGCCACCGCTACGTGGCGTATAATGATCGCTGCTAGACCGCATGGGCTTATACCTTGAGAAAATATTTAACTAAATCTCCAAACGTTCAGGGAATTGTCTCTCTTCTCGTCGAATTAAACGTAATATAAATGTTCTTACGCTAATAAGTCTTAAATAATGACTTTTGCTTGTTACAGATAAAATGGAGCGTCGGATCGCGGGGATAATCTACATCTTAATCACATTCGCTTTTGTTAATGAAATGTCTATCAACGTGCAAGCAAGAGACAATAATAAAAGACGCACAAAAGAAAAGACTGGTTTCCAGAAAAATATTTGCGATATAACTGATCGAGACTCAAAAGTTCACTGCTACTGTGAAGATACTAGAGAACCGAGGAACGCAACAAAAGCGGAATGCTGGGTATTTAACGGAGGGATACCTAAAGATGACTTCATCTGGCAGAGTTTCGCCTCGCAACCAATTTTGCAAACTTTGTCTTTCAACGTCCGCGTAGACGGAGCTCTCGGCTACGTACCCACTAAGGCTCTCTACTACTTACAGAATCTTAGATCAATTAACATCAAATATGGGAACATTGTCGAAGTTACACCCTACTCGTTCGCAAACTTGACAAACCTCAAAGAGCTTGGACTTTCCCAAAACCAAATCGAAACTTTGCAGCAGTTCTCTTTCGCTCACCTACCGAATATAACGTCAATCAATCTTGAGGACAACAAAATCATAAATATAGATGCCGAAGCCTTCATTGATCTACCAAAACTGCAAAAGTTGGTATTTACGAAAAATAATATATCGATGATACGGAACCAGACGTTTTTGCATACCTTCAATTTATTGGAATTGGATTTTAACAAAAATAACATATACTATCTAAATCGTCATACTTTTGATGGATTGGCGAACTTGAGGAAATTGGATTTGAGAAGGAATCGTATACACAATTTAACGGAGTTCACTTTTGCAGAGTTGTGGAATTTGCAGGAGTTGCTCCTGGGCATGAACGATTTACGGCTTATATCCGAACGGGCGTTCGACGGACTCTCGCAGCTTCGAAAGTTGTCCCTCGATGACAATAAGCTAGCGTCGCTCCCGTCAGGCCTATTTGAGGGAGTAAGGGGCCTCAGTTCCCTTGATTTGCGATCCAACAAGCTACACGCACTAACTTTTGACAACATGAAACCCATATTAGACAACTTGAGTCCTATGAATAGCAATTTACTGCTCGAAGGTATTAATAACTATATAATTTATTTCCTCATGCTAGGCCTCGAAAAACTAACAACACACGTTGAATATTAAACAAGTTGAAACGGAGACATTATAATTTAGTTTAACTTATAAAGTTCGCTCTTTTATGATTCCTCTGGGTGTCTTCCCGGGGTTAAAAAGTTCTAGATAGAAGTGGAAAGCGTTATATAATAAGTTTTATTTCAGAATAGTTGCGTAGTTTAGTCCTTGCATTGTGTCGCTTTGAGAGTCCTCATCCATGTAACTTTGAGCTGGAATTTTAGTTTTAACTATGTATAAATGTTTTTTTATATTTTTTTTTCAGAAAATAACTTCGTGTGCGACTGCAGGTTGAAATGGATGCACGCGCTTCGTAACGAGACTAAAAGCCAGAACACAAGAGATTCCCTAGACGACGTAACTTGCAAAATAGATCCCCCCATAGTGAGCTCTGCGTACAATAAAATGCCTGAACCTAATAATGAACTAGATGATAATCAAGAAATTTTACATTCTGGTATAAAAATTGAGAATAAGATGATTCAAGATCAAGATACGAATACCAATGATATACGAGTATCAAAGAAAGGGGAAAAAATAAATGTTTTGAAGATTGCTATAGAGAAATTACCATGTCCGAAAGCGACACAGACAACTACAGAGTCGCTACATATGCCTGTAGGAGATTCACTGATTCCAGTTCAGAACGAAATGAAGACCTTTGGGTTTCTGGACATGAGTTCTGGACAAGGACTGCCGATTAGGTTAAGCTATGTATTACTATGGAATTTAAGTATTGCGTTTTTTTTTAATTTTGGTTAAGGTTATTTGAGTCAAGTCATTACCTTAAGAGATATAGACTAACATAATCTTTGACTGCTTTATTTAATATACATAAGAATAGTTAATGGATGTTTAAGTAAGATAACAATTTAAATCCCATAGCATGGATTCACGGATGCTCTTATTTCTTATATAATATTTCAACTTTCGCAACTTTTAATTATTATTGCCTGTAATTTTTTACAACACTGCATGAACCATCAGTTTATTATTACAGCAAAGTACCTACTTAAATATGCAAGATATATTAATTACTGTTAAACGTCTAAGCAAATTGAATAAACCTATCAAAGCATCACTAATAGAGCTGCACAACTTTATCGCGGTAAATAATTGTAGGTAATAAATTATTATTGGTAATGAGAATTTTTTGTAAAGAGTAATGTGATTATACCTATACTCTTGATGGATGTTGTAAAATACAAGTAAATGTTAAAGTAAGATAAAATCAGGTATTCAAACTAGACTACAAAATATTTGCCACTACATGACAGGTGACACTACATAACTACACTACATGCCAACTATGACAGAATTAGGCAGATTATATACAAATGGTCGTGTTATGTCGTGGTTGTGACTGTTTGTCCATTTTACTGATAATTAAGGCGGCCAATACATTCGTATGTCAAAAAAAATTAACAAATGTGCAGGCCGCCATAATCGAACGTAATCTTTGTTGGTCAAATGTCACATCCTAATTTTGTCATTGAATGAAATGTCGCGCAGATGAAATTGTAGATTTATTATCCTTAGTTTATGTCGGCCTGACACCCAGGGATACAATTTGCTGGCCCGCGTGAGACGTTATCCAATGTATAAACATTGCGAACCAAGGACACCAAGAGCTACGCAAAACTTCAGGTTTTCATAGGTAACTAAGTTACGTATTCATGCAAAAATTACAATTTAGGACGAAACTTATCTTTTTTCTCGCTCCAGCATGTGCGGCCTCAAATAGTGTCCATCAAAACATTATTTCAGCGTAAGAAATTTTCCAATCCTTTTGTGTGGTTAATATTCCTTTATTGAAGGTTAACATAATAATATTATATGCATATTGTGAAACAGTTAATCAAAACAGCTTACTTTAGTTTAGTAGTTACTGAAAACTAAAAAGCACTTCTATTTTGTACGTAGCTAATTGTTTAATCTAGCTGTGGTTTAAAGATGTACTTATTGTTGTTTTTCTCTCTAATCTTTACAATAAATCAATTTTCATTATTTTTCTAATGATTATTATTACCAAATTTCTAATGAATTGTCCTTAAAAATATGATGTATATCTTATAATTTTTATAAGGAAAAATTGGTTTGCGGACGGGACTCTTACCCGCACTATCCGTGCCTCTGCGTGGTACATGCCTTTATCCAATTCGGCTACCGTGACCACAACACTACCATCCATATTTTTTCCTCGTCTTTAAATACGTCTTACGGAGACTATAACGCCATCTATTGGTAGCTTGCTGAACTAACCAACTGATCGCAAAATTTTCACGAGTTTTTTTTATTAAATATTTATTTCATTATTCAATTGGAAGCATGTTACTCATATATTGTTATTAATATCTGACAAAAACATGCAATATTAAAAATAAATGAGCTGTGAGCATTTTTGATACATACTCGTATTATTATATTTATTTTTAATTTGGGAAAAAACAAGTAGATTTTTGATTCGTACCTAAATAATAAACATCAGAATCTGTCTAGTTTTTCGGTAATTATTGCTGCAATTGTATAGCCAGTGCAATATATTATGCGGAGTCTACTCCAACATTGTTATTCTATGTAGCAGCAGCGTTTTGGCTATGTGTAAAATTGCGACAATTATAATCGCAAACCACAAAAACAATGCATGGACACTATGATCTTTTAGGCTATCACACTAATACACTGGCCTTTAAAACTTAGTACTACACTTTTAAATTGCTTGGATCCTCTCAGCGCATTGATACACCAAGTACTTCAGTTTTAAATCCGATATTATTTAATTCAAAATCTAAGATAAAATCCAACAGTGAATCTTGCATCGCAGTCGGTCCAACGTGATGCGTGATCAGACAGACATTAAAGTGTGCTACTAAGTTGTGAAGGCCAGTGTAGTTTGTCTAGACAAGCTAATATAGTTTAACCCTTAAGCTCCTTCATCTTAGTCGATAGAGAAGACAAGGTCTAATTTCTGCTTTTGTGATAAACAATATTTAGAATATTTTTAAGTGAGAGGTGATCATAACCTCGAAATAGAAATCTGGCAGATAATGTAAAATAAAAGTTAAGAACCTTATTGTCGGTTAAAAAAGAGCTACCAACTAAGATAAACGAACTATATAATTATTTTATGTGTGATTTTGTTAAAAATGTGAGCACTTTTGTATATTTCATTAGAAGCACCACAGCTACGTTACTTTAGTTGCATGTATTTGGGATATCTCGTCTCGGTTCTGAAAAAGTATTTAAAAATTTTGAATAATATAGTTTAACGCCTGCTCATAATTTCTGAAACTATGAAAGATTACTAAAAAGACGGGTGGGACTTTGTCGCTATCACACTAAGACTATTTCATATAGCAATGCGATTTTTTATCTTAAAAACTGCTGTTTTGGTATCTCAATCCGATGAGCAAGAGCCAAGCAAGCATTAAAAACTCTGTTAATTTTAAAAGTGTGCTATTAAGCACCGCGAGCCTCGCTGTCGTGCATCTCGAAATAGTGGCAAGTAGCCACCTATACCGATTAGTGAGAGCTTATGTAATTTAACCCTAGTCTATATGAATGTTTATCATTCCTGTATGTAACGTTGTAAGAAGTATTTTGACAAGCCTTTTTCGTATGAATAAAAATAATGGTGTACATTTTTAACAAGTATTTGTTGTTTTCTTTCATCCTTAATAAACTGAATAACATTTTTAATATTCATGAGGTTTCGTCTGTACACAAAGATAATATTAAATATTCAGTTAGCTTGTTTTAGATACGAGGCTTATGAATCTGAAATTATAAAGTCAACAACATTATTGGAATAAGAGAAGAAAGAGCTATTAATAATTGACATACACAAATATTTTTCGCTATTTATGGCTTATACCTACCTGATTAGTATGCCTAATTACTGCTTAGATACTGATGAGATACCTAACAAACTTGATCATATAGATAATTGTAAGGAGCAGATCAACAACGGGATTTTAAAGTTTTTTAGTTACAAATAACAAAACATGTTCATTGTTTTTTTTAATCCTAACCAAAAGCCTGTACATCACACCATCCTACATAGATTCTACGAGGCAATGATTGAAGCTATCAAGTTTTATTATTTCTAAGTACCAAGTTGTTGACTATAAATTTTAAGTGACCAGGCTTCTTTTTTTCATTTTTCGTATTATAAGTACTTGGCTTTATATAACATGTGTCACAAAATGGACATTTCATTGTGAAATTTTCGTAACTCTTCTAAAATCAATATTCCTACCACACTAACAGGCGAATTGTTCACCACATTCAACAGCAAAGATTTCTTTACTCCCGTGTCAACCCAGAAAATACCATTATAGTCCAGGAGGCGATGGTATAAAAAATACTAATGTTTTTGTATCAGTAAAACTTAAAATCATCATCAACCTACGTTCAACCCTGCTGGACATACTGTAGGATTTACATTTTTTTAAATAAATTGTCCTTAAAAACTTGGTTGGAAATTATAGGTTGTAAGTACTTAATTGATTATGATTAACCTAACAAAACAATCCAATATGATATCAGTCAAATACCTAAAAGTAAAATAAAATGAAAAGATAAAATATAACATTAGACTATAATTGAATAAAATAAAACATTTACAAACACCTAAATAATATTGAAATTAAATTCTACCAACATAACCTTTAAAATGTACACAAGTAACACAGAGTCTAGGCTAAACCGTTCAGCACTACGTCTCGAGCAAAAGTGAAGTTTCTCCGCCAGCCGCCTGGTGGCGCTAGTGGTGGTCTTCACCATTGTAGTGCCCTCTATGACCATGTTCAGAACCAATATCTGCTCTGATTGGCTGACTGGAATATCACGTGATCGAACGACTGGTCTGCCGATTTCTTCAACTCCAAAACAGCCTTTCCTGACTGGAGAACGTCCTAGTTCTTTTTAGGTAACGTTACCGAAAGCGTGACACCAGCCGGCGTTGACCTGATGTGAGGCACGAGGTCAGCATCTGTCATCAAGACATTTGCTCCGACGTCATTTGACACCTCGGGCTGAGGTGGAAGACCACCCGATGTTCCAGGGCCTGCTTCATCTTCATGGTGATCGGCAATATCTCGACCACGCGTGGACTGGCCATCAGCAAGCTCCACACCTGTCTACATATATATGAAATTCTTGTTAGTAATGCCAAAAAGATCTCTTTAGCAACGATACATTTGCTAAAGAGAACTCGTAAGACCATAAAGGCTTACGTACAGTGAGAAGAAAGCACGACGTTAGCTATTCTCAAAACAACCAACAGAATCAGAATCAGAATTATTTATTCACAAGAATGTAGTAATTTAATAGATGGTAATAATAATTATAAAAGTCCAGTACATTCTACCATAACAATGGTGTGCAAACATATCTATACAAGAAAATACAACGATAATAAACAAGATTCAATAGTAAATTATAGGGTTTATTATTTAATTGATGTCAAAATGTCAAATTAAAGTTAATGTCAAATTTAATCAAAAATTAAGTCAAAGTTGTCAATTAGCAAGCATTAAATCAAGAATTTTAACATTAATTAATCGCATTATGTTTCATTATTTTCCTTATAAGTCATGTACTCATTGAGATTATAAAAACAGGGAGGTGGCGTTGGTGGTTATTATCTAGGGAAATGCACGTGCAGTGAGAAGGAAGCACGACGTTAGCTATTCTCAATCACAGTAACAAAAATAGTGCATTTGCCATGATAACAGCACCCGCAATGAGATCGCACGACGTTAGCTCTCCTTGGGGCACATGTGTCCACTCGCCTCGCCACAGCTCCATATTTTCTGCCGCAGCCTGGTTCAACTTTCGGTACGAGCCAGTGACCAGCTGCAGCTCGTAGCAGTCGTGGGGCAGCGTTTTCACAATGCAGTATGGCCCACGCATGCAGTAGTCGATTTTGCCGGTCACCTGCACATATTTAATAACAAACACCCTAACTTATTCGTAGCAAACACCAATGAGTCAACATCAAATTTACGTGGCGGTTTTCTATGCTGGTTAGCCAATAAGTCCTGTTTTTCTTGGTTCACTCTGAGCCTCTCAGAAGCCCTTTTGTTTTATAGACTGCCATCTCCTCATCTGCCAATTGCACTATTTGCGCCCAATTTGACGGCTTTTGCATTTGCACACAATTTACGGGATTACGACTTAAGAAGTCGGCGTGAGACATTGAAATGCCCTTACGATATTTGAGAAAAACTGCAAACTCAGCCACTACCTGGCTACTCTTGGTAACAAGTATTTTATTTGTATCTTTAGGGTCAACTTTAAAGCATTACAGTAGTCTCTAACGACTGTAAATCGAGAGCCAACCAGATAAGTGTCGGAACTGTTGAAGACTCTTGACAACCACCAGGGTTTCAAGCTCATAAGAATGATACTTTGGCTCACTCCCCTGAGTTCGCTTACTGAAATAACCCACCGGGCTTTTAAAACCGCCCTCACGTACTTACATCAATACAGCTCCATAACCTATGGAACTCGCGTCGGTATGGACCTCCAAACATTAGCAGCAAAGGATCGTAGATACTGAGAGCCGGCTCATTGACAAGATGACTAATAATGTCACGTCGTACCTGCCCTTGTTCCCGGCCTCATAAAATGGCACGCCCTTTTTTGATAAATGAGCAATACCATCTATGTACAGATGATTACCTATGTATCTTTGACCAGATTCTATCAGATTTTTGAGTGTTTTTGTAACGTTTTTTGGACGCTTATAAACTACCGGGGCATTTGCCAGACCATATGGCATCTTGAAATATTCATGGTGACCTTCGGGAGTGACAAAGCCAGTGAGCCGAATTTTATGCTTCCCCAGTCTGTCTATATGATTGTCTATCAACAGGAGCGGGACTCTGTCGTTGACCGTGATTTCATTCACTTTACTAAAGTCAAACACATACGGTCCAAGTTGTCTTTTTTCTTAACTCGCAAATTCAGACTCCGACTCCCGAATGATACCTTTACTCAAGAGATCATTTATGATTTCACGAACGCGTAACATTTCGATCTGAGAAAGTCTTAGGGACTGTATAGTGATGGTGGCCTAACGGTTCTGTAGTGCAATTTAGAATCCAACGATACCGGGTTCAAAACCTAGGCTACGCACCAATGACTTTTCTAAGTTATGTGCGGTTTTCCATCGCTCCGTGCTTCGGAGGTCACGTTAAGCTGTCGGTCCCGGCTGTTATTGATTAATAGCAGTTGTTAAGCCATGTCAGATGCCTTCAGGCGGCTTGATAAACTCTGACATCAGAGACCAGCACTACCTCATACGACAAACAAACAAACAGGGACTGTAATGTACAGGCGTATTACTTCAGCATTTCTAAATCATCACCGACAAGGGTGGTTAAATAGGCATTTGTTCATGAGACTCAATCGTGAGCACCTGAGCAACATGGATTGGTTCTCTTGCAAGCGCGCGTGACACACGTTATACCTTCGCTATTAAGCACTTCAGTGCCTATTATGACCGGCGCATTCATGAATTCCGATGAAACAATTTATTCCCCAGCCACAGACAAATCTACCTTTGAGGTTATTTCGTGCAACTCAATCGGCAAAGTTATGTAACCGATTCTATTTCTTGACTGCCATACTCCATTAAAATACGAAATGCTGTTTTTTTTTCGAATAAAGTCGAAATGCTACACGAGAAGAGAAAATCAAAGAGAATAGTTAATACGCTATCAATAAATAAATCTGCATGAACTCCTTGGATAACAACAATTACAATGTCTTTCTAGCCACTAGGTTGGTTTTTCCTATAAAAATTGTCATTTTATTTGTTTCGATATTCCAATATAATTTTCGCAGAACACGTGTCTATTTGTTTTCCTGCAAACCCCACATGGACCGTATTTGGTTGAGTTTGTATCAATCATTGAACTTCCCTCATCGTTTTTTGAATTATTAGTAGACTCCGGTTTAAATCGTTGACTGTGACATTGGGCTTGTCTATGACCTAATTGACCGCATTTGGAACATCTACTTTCATCGAACTGACGGTTTGTCATATTACTAAGCTGTCACGTTTGTTATTTACAAAATCGCGTTGATTTCGAGTCACGGAATCAACTTGCGGCGTTTTATCATCACTAGCATGTGCTAGTGATGATTTCACATGAATCGAAAAGAACTCTACTAAATCATAGGGCATTACTTTGCATTTGCGTTAGATGCTCGAATTTGGGGGTTCGCAATCCCTCTAATGCTGGGGCTACATTATCGCGTGATAATTCGTTTCGCGTTGTCGCAATAAAAACATCGTGTTCGGTTATCGGCAATGTTTTTGACTACATTACAGGGCCGCGAAGGGCATTTGTGTTCGCGACGATGATTCGCGATATGACGAATTGCTTGGCCAGACTTGTCGCAATAGCGCAAATCTTCGCGTTACCACGATAGTGTGGTTGCAGCATAATAATGATTACCGTAATAAGTTCGTCGCTCAAACCCTTAATTATTCGCAAGCAAAGCCAGAGCGAAGCAATGCGTGCATAGTCGGTGTAAGTGATCGGAGTTGGTGCACATGACATCGAATAAGACATAGCGGTTTAAGTTCGCGTTTAAAATGACTCCAACTACGATCACTTGTGACACTCGTTGAGCCACAATCGAGCATCTCCTTTTAGACAATTGCCGATGCAAGAAAGGCATTCGTTGTCGCTCCAGTCTAAAACTTTTACACAATCTACCCCTCATACCAACAATAAATACCATGCATGCTAGGGTCAAAATAGGAAATGTAGAACGATTGGTTAGATCTCATCGTTTGGTTTGTTGACTAGATTGCGTCGACAATCCTATCCATAGCGTTGGAGTTCCCTTCAGTAACGCCACTCGCTGAATGCGCCCTGGGTGACGATGCACGCACCGTTACTGGCACCGAAGCCAACCTGTTGTCATTCCTGCATACGTCACGGCTCTCTGAGCAAGGTTGCCCCGGCGCGAGTGGAGGCAGTGGTGACCTTGGCAGTGGCAGCGGTGGTGGCGGTGGCTGCGTCTTTGCTGGCGTTATACCCACATATTCCAAAGATTCTATCAGTAGCAGTGCTTATGTTTGCGCACTTTGACTCTCTAATGTCTAATCTAGCCAAAATTATTTACATTTTAAGATCATTATCGGGAGTTTTATCACGACCACGATCAATAGAATGATTCGCATCGCAATGTCTACTGCTACTGGGATGTTCACGGCTACGATCATGGATATGATTTGCATCGTGATGCCCTTTTTCTGCTTTGATGATCGCAATCGGATATTATAGGGCACAACTATTTTAAATTTATTTTTTGGACACATTACATTTCAAACTGAATTTAACAAAAAAAAAAAGAATAGAATATTCTGGATGGAAGCGGATCTAAACACGTTTTATTCAGATCCCACTTTTGATTTTATTGCCCTAGACGATAATTGAATAAAAGAAAACATTTACAAACACCTAAATATTATTGAAATTAAATTCTACCAACATAACCTTAAAAATGTACACAATTAACACAGAGTCTAGGCTAAACCGTTCAGCACTACGTCTCCAGCAAATGTGAAGTTTCTCCGCCAGCCGCCTGGCGGCGCTAGTGGTGCTCTCCACCATTGCAGTGCCCTCTATGGCCATGTTCAGAACCAATATCTGCTCTGATTGGCTGAATGGAACATCACGTGATCGAACGACTGGTCTTCCGATTTCTTCTACTCCAATAATTATATACATTTCTACGTATAGGTAGGTCATAACAGAAAATGTTTATACCTCACACAAATACTGGTTACAATATTTTGTCGATTTTCTAGTTTTTAGGTTCTTAATAAATTTAGACACACCAAATGGATATTTTTCATATTCATTAAAAACTGCTAAAAATCTCATAAATTTTCTAAAATGTTTGTAACGTGTAAGTGTCTAGTAACTATTTAATGCCACTACATCTCGACAAATAATTTCAGAAGGAATTAAACCAGCAATATAAATTTCATTCGAGTCAAGGAGATTTAGAGGGATCATGAAATTAGTCCTGTGCGACCGAGATAGTGTTATGTGGAGCTAATAAAGTGTGAAAGTCCGTTATGTTTAGGCCGTTGACAACGTCCAACGGCAAATTATGTCAAAGCAAAATAAATTGCAACCAGTATTATTAAAATTTCAAGCAACAGGCTTATTATTAGAAGCTGCATTACCAAACCTGGCTCAAAAAAATAAAATATGTGTTAAGCCATATCTACAAATTATAAATAAATGTATTAGTACAAACAAGCGCTGGTTCCAACTTGGAAGAGTGATATCGTGGTGATGTCATTTCCAGATATTGTCACATAATAGAGTAGCAGGAAAAATATTTCAACCTGTTTTTTAAAATAATTGTTTTGTTGGTCTTAACAAACCAACAACAATAGTTGTTGTTGGTAGTAGTTGTTAGCTGTAACAGTTCCAACTTGCACTTTTAAAATAACTTCTTATCTGGTTTTTTTTAACTGTTTCGATATATATGCCTAAATTCTACATTGAAGTGGTACCACAACAGTCTTTAGCAAATTTGTGCGGAATGAATTTTAAGCTAACTACGGCAAAAGAAACAAAAATAACTAAAACAAAATACAGAATAATTTGGCTTATGAATGTTTTTTTTAGCATCAGTTGGTCTGTGCCTGCAAAACTCTTGTAACCTAATTCTTTGCACATTTGGATTTCTAAAATGACACCTGTCTTTTAAAACAAATTACTTCAATACCATGTGTACGTCTATGCATTTTTAGAAAAAAATAATATAACATATTAATATTTATAAAAACCCAAGTCACAACCATTAATCCTTGCTGCCTCCAATCATTTAGATCAAAGATATCTTTGAATGAATATCTTCATTTACTCTGATGCTTTCTACCGACAAATATAATGGCGTTCGATTCTTCAGTAATTGGAATGGGTATTTTAATAGAGCCTGTCTTGTCCACTCTGTCGAGCATTTTCGACGGCATTGTCATATTTTATTATAGACTAGCTGTACCCGCGACTTTGCAAGCTTGATCATTTCTCTAGGTTAAAAGTATTCTAATAATGTACTATTCAAGACCTAAAATACGATCAAAATTCCTTCAGCTGTCAAAAATATTTTAACTTATATTGCTGGGCGTCTACTCATCGGATTGAGATACCAAGTACACCAGTTTTTAAGTAAAACCATAAGTTATCCAAAAAATAAAATCACATGTATATCGGCTTAGTAGTTTTTATGTGATACGCGAACAAACAAAAAAAATACAAACAGACAGACAAACAGACATATAAACAGAAAGACAGACAGACAGACAAACAGACAGATAAACAGACAGGCAAACAGACAGACAAACAGACGGACAAACAGATAGACAAACAGACAGACAAACAGACAGACAAACAGACAGACAAATAGACAGACAAACATATAGACTAACCGACAAACATACAGACAAACAAACAGACATGATTATTAAAACTGTTAGATTCTTCTTTAGTAGCTTATTTTAAGTACCCTAGACTATTTTTTTTAAATTATCTCTGTACAAACTTTTTCATACTTACTGCTTTATTATAGATATAAAAAAACTAATTTAAAAATTCAAAGTTATGTTTATTTTTTTATTTTTTTCAAAATTAACATAATTTTGGACCTTACCCTGCAGGAACCCTTTCTGTTCGGGATAAAAGGTATTCTCAATTTGAACCCATCATATAAACTATGACTTTGCCAAGTTGCATTAAAATCCTTTTAGTATTTTCAGCGTATTACGTATTCTTTTAAATACCGTAGGAACCATTTACCAGCACTGCATAATTCACATATTCCCCTACTACTGGTTCCTCACAATTCAGATGTAGGGTTGCGTTTAACCTAAATTGCAGTTCAAAACCTAGACGTTAAGCTAAACCGAAGTGCTTGTGGTTCCATAAACACGTCCCACAGACGTTCTAGAAGTTTGCAACTACCTACATACTATTCAGTGCTTGGAGCTTTCACCGGAGATTCTGTTAAAGAGCTTTGATGTACAGTTTGAGCAATTTATGGTATGAGTTTCAGTTTACTAAAGCTATTAAAATGCTTTGGAATTAAATGAATGCACTTCACAATAACGTCCATTGTTTTGAAAAGCTTAAAAGCAAAAAAACACGCCTGCCCTGCCAAAAAAGAGCTTTTGCCAATAAATTATTTATTGTTGGAATGTGCTTATCATGGCCTTCAACTTGATACTCATACTGTAAAATTAGAAGTGTTGTTTTATTTTCTAATTTTAATATGGAGTCATGCTGCCGCCATATTGAATGTTATCAAAAAAATTAATAGCCTATGTTACTCGGGGGACGTAAGGATTCTAAAGATACCCCATACGTCTAAATCTGTTCAAGCATTTACAAGTTATGCTGGAATAAAGAAACAGACATACATACAAACATACATACATGAATGCTAAAACCATTACACTACTTTTATGAATAGTCGTGTAAAAACGTGGTTACCTACGTAAACCAGCGAATATGGAGCATTCAGGATATCCGGCAGACGAAGAGCATGCTTGCCTAGAAGATACCTGTTCAGTCTAGATTTGTATATACCCAGATGCATTTGCTTGGAAATAAAGAAGCTGGTAAAATGTTCCAAGCCTTGGTTGTTCGCATAACAAATGTAGGAGTTAAATCGTTCTTTGTTCAAATCGGTGGAATGTCAACCATATCCGATTTTAGTGTTTCCTTACGTCTTGTAGTTTGATAGTGGACGGACAGGAGAGGGGGGAATTAAGTTGTGAAAATTTCAAGTTTCACTCTCTGAAATGTATTATCCTAAAAACTGTACGTTAATGTTAAAGGTTTTGTAGCTGATCCATTCTTGGCATCATTGTCACCTTGCCAGAGCTGGTTGTCAAATGTCATGCATAAAAAAACGTGCGAAACAAAAAGTAGAATTAAAATTCAATGAAAATTGAAATAACGCGGTCTAATGCTTATTTTCTTAAGACAGTGAATCTATGTAGCAGTGAAAATTATAAACTATAAACTTTCCAGAGTATATGAACAAACTGCATAAAATTCGGAAACGAGAATAAAAAAAAAATGATCTTGAATTTACTTTTAAAGGGAGAGGAGAAGGAGGAGAAGGGTTTTTATTTACTGTTTCCTCATAAATACGTACGTATTTTAAAATGAAGTTTCTTACAAAAAAATATTAAATGCCATACCGTAATGCGTAAATATATACCGCATCAAAGTCGTTAACAACAGTCTGACACAAACTTGGCCTAATTGCGGGGTTTTTATGCCCGATATACGCATTTGCCAGAAGGAGGTTCTCTGAACGTATCGAGCCATAGATGTGAACAAGGCCAGTGATCCTGATAGCATCCCAGCGATAGTGATGAAAAACTGTGCGCCCGAATTGTCTCCCATCTTGACGCGTTTGTACCACCTCTCTCTTCACTCAGGTAAAGTTTCGAAGAGGTGGAAGCTTGCCAATGTGCAACCAGTACCTAAAAAGGGTAGTCGTGTTGATCTGGCCAATTATCACCCCATCTCGATAACCTCCTTACTATTTAAGTGTATGGAGCGTGTCATATACGTTAGGCTATTGGCATACCTTGAGGACAATGATCTTCTCAGTGACCGGCAATATGGATTTCGTCAAAACCGGTCTACTGGGGATCTTCTCGCGTATGCCACTCACGTACTGAGCGAAGCCATAGAGATACATGGTGAGGCGCTTGCCGTCTCCCTTGACATATCGAAGGCATTTGATCGGGTCTGGCACGATGGCCTTTTAAACAAGCTTCCCTCATATGATTTTTTGAGAAACGATCTATTCGAGTAGTCCTAGAGGGCTGCTCGGCTGATCAAATGGCCATCAATGCTAGTGTACTTCAAGGATCGGTTCTCTCGGCAATACTGTTTTTACTGTAATCAATGACCTTTTAAAACCCGGTACCTTCGGGAATGCAGATGACATTACTGTGGTTGAGAGATACAGTTCCAATGCTGAAGCCAGCTGCGACGCTGTCCAGTTTCAGAGAAAGGCTTTGGTGGACCGTTTGAATTTAACCTTAAATGCCGTGTCCGTTTGGGGCGATGCTAACCTGGTTAAGTTTAATATTACTAAAACACAGGCGTGTTAACCGATCTCCATCTTTCCGGAGTGTAACAATACCACTAGGCGACCATCTGGAGCTTTTGGGAGTCGAACTCACATCGAACCTGAATTTTGGGTCTTACACTGAATCCAAAGCCAAGGTAGCTGCAAAGAAACTTGGTATTTTGTCTAAGGTTCGGCGGTATTTCACACAGGGACAGCTTTTGAATCTTTACCAAGCACAGGTTCAATCTTGTATGGAGCCCCGAAATAAAATTTATGAGATTGACTTTATGGGATTAAGGTCTAGGGAGCCGCCTTGTTAGCCAACTGCTTTTAGAAATTACAGGTAAATGTTAGAACTTCCTATTGGAGTGTTGTAAATTTTCGTATGACTTGAATTTTAATTGACTTCTCCATTTTTCTGATACCTTTATAATTAGTATTAATCACAAAAGTAAAACAAAACAAGCACCAATTTCTTTGTTAATTTATTATTTATTTAACCCTTAACCACCTACCATCCGTCTCACAGACGCGAGAAAATTTCAATCGTTTATATTTTGGCGTCCGAAACATGTAGGAACTTGTTCGTCCCTGTACCTTCCTTCCGCGTCCCTCAGTACCGCACAAGCGCTTGTCTTGGTTGTACATGCGCGCGTTTGTCTCTGGTAAGTAAAAAACTGTCGTTGTGCGTCCAAGAGATGGGTGGTAGGTGGTAGCATGACTTTTTTGAAATTGGGTTTTAGATATAAATGGCTTCTAATGATGGTGTTATTGATTGTTGGTTGAAACAAGATCCATCTGATGAAGTTTTCTTCGCTAAATTCATCGTTTGGATGGTTTTCCATCCAAACGATGAATGTAGCGATGTGGATTTGACATCGGAATACAGCATGCAATAGAGAATAGCTGCAAATCGAATTCTGAAAGCGAAGAATCACTTTCTGTGGAGCATAACGTTTTTTTTATCTCAATCTTCAGTTTCATCTGTAGAGCAAGTTTTTTTTATAATCAAACCAAAGTTGTAGTGGATCTACTCGACCAAAGGTGCTCCAATTATGCCTCAAGTCGTCGAACGCGTAGATGGCCATTGGAAGTCTTTTTTTATAGGTTGCTCGATATTTTGGCCTCGAATTGCTACATCGAAAGTTTTGAAGAGAGATTGGCGGTTCCAATAAACTGCTCAACATACGATCCTAAAAAGAAACGCAGGACAAAATGCATGTGTTTTTAATATAAAAAAATACGATTTGTATTGAATGCTCTAACAATAATGTGCATTCACTGTCGCGAAAAACTCTAAGATTGATGGCCTGCAATTTTATTGAATATTTGATTATAATGACAAAGCTATGATTTTATAATACTTGTTGATTATTATATTTTTAGAAAAATTAATTAAGAAAGATTAATTAAGATCCTATTCTATGTCAATATTTTTGTAGATCTCGTTTTTTGAAGAAGAATATTTTTAAGCTACAATTAGGAGTTGTTTCAAACAAATTGAGATTTTAAGATAAAATTGTTGTTTTCGTTGTGCCCTGTTTGCTTTGATGTGTCTTTAAATTGATTTTAATTCACAAACAAACCTTTCTGCCTTAGATTTCACAAACGAAAGTCATTTCACTCCTGAGTCTCTGAGATTGTGTGTCAAAAATAGGTGGTAAAGGGTGGTAAAGGGTGGTAAAGGGTTAAGTAATAGTCTTCAGTTTAGCACATTGACACGTATCTCCATCTTCCACTTAATAAGTTTATAGCCAAGTAACCCTATTCAATTACAAAACGTGGTTCATTTCCTAAGTATTCCTTGTTTATACCCGACTACTGCGAAGCAAAGGGCGAGTTAAGTGTTCAAACATAAAACTTGGTCCGATTTTGGCAAGCGAGGTATCAATCGATTCGTCTTCATCGCAAGAGTGTCCTGAATGCTATTATTAGTCAAGTTTTGTTTGTGAGAATTTCTAACTATGTCTCAAATTCAAAATTATACCCCAGTAGAGGTACCTCTGTCCACTTTGTAACCGTAAGCCTATCTTTACCTTCTCTACCTAGCAGTTCGGCACCAAAATGAGAGATGGCGTTACTAAAGCTTGCATGAACTCTAAAATCCAGACCAATTTATGAGTAGATAAATATCAAACGCCCATATATCCACCTCACACAAAACATTTTTTTTATACTAAAGTAAGTATACTAAAGAAAATTATGAATTTTGCAATGTGTTGTAATTTCTAATAAGTCCACGTTATTAATACAAAAACTATGCTTAAAAACTAATAATTCCCAAGGAACTTTTACATCGGAATCCGATTCGTTCAAACCTACCGATCAGATCAGTCAATCTGCCATTATGGTGGCCATTGTGTTTTCAAAACTGATCATATCTAGATGTGTTCTGCAGTTTAAATTCAATTTAATTGTTTTAATTTACTGAAAAAGAACTCAAATATCAAAATTGTCATACCTGACAAAACCAGGAAATGAACAGACTTAAAAACCAGGCAAAAGGAAGCGAAAAAGAAGCAGAAATTAAAAGTTTACTCTCTTTCTACTATGAAGATAAAACTCTTGTTTAGCGTAGGGCTAACTCAACTTGTACCATGATTTGGCGCGGGATTCAAAGGCTGAGATTTATTGAGTTCAATTAAATTATTTTTTTAAACTCTTAATTCAATAAATATCTTAGTAGCAATAGCCCATAAATATCTTAGTACCAACCCTATATAGCATTTTCATCAAATTCAAATAAGTCCAGCCATATCTTTTTTGTTTCAAAATAAGTACAAAATCCAATATGTGCAAACTGGTTTTATATTTTTTACAGGTTTGAACAGTAAATGGTTACAATTTAAATGTTGCCATGAATAATAAATTATCAATTCATAGAAAAAAACTTAACGTCTAGAAAAACCGTCGTCAACACATGCAAATGAAAACCCTCTATTATCGCCTCTTCACTTATCAAGGACATATTGGCGTTTAATATTTATCAACTCATACAAAACTGAAACGTTGTATGTTTGTATGTTTGTTTGGGAAGCTTTCACGCGATAATTCTTGACGGATTTTGATGAAATTTGGAATGGAGATAGCTTATATTCTGGAATAAAACATAAAATACTTTTATCCCGGAAAATGGTAAATTTCAACGGGAAAACTGGAAAATATTATATACTCACTGTAAGGAACAGTTGCCGTAGTTGTAAGGAAAAGAGCGTTGGTGCTATACTTTGCATTGGTGCTTAATATCCTAGAAGAACATAGGATATTTTATTTCGCGATAAACTGTAGTCCACGCCGATGAAGTTGCGGGAGAAAGCTGAAGTAGGTGAAGAAATAACTGAAAAAATAGTCACACAAAGAAAAAAGAATATTGTTTTCTACATTAATAAGACCTGCAGCGTTTGTGATTCGTCTATCTTTAGGTAGATACATAATTAGCAAAATTTACATCAATCCCATAACTAGATTTGCAAAATAATTTATACAATTAATCAGAACTAATAATTCATACTGTTAATCAGTTTTAAGTTAATAAGGAGTAAATACAGATTGAATCAGAATCAACTGTACGCAAATGTGTGTGAGTGCATGAACGTACAATCAAGATATACGGGAACTAGCGAGCGCAGCGCAGTCAAGCGCTCTGCTAATAGTGACGAAACGAGTGTTTGCTTAAAGGTAGACATGTATCGATAATTTAATTTGAATAAATGAAGGGAAGTAATTTGTTATCTTCTTAATAGTATGTTTTTTTTAATGGGTTTAAAGTAAATAATGAGCAGTGTTTGTGATGTACAAATCAATAGTTATTCTTTTTTCGTTTGTGTGTCAATTTTTTCAGTTTTTTCGCTTTATTCACCTACTAGCTTTCGCCCGCAACTTCGTTGGCTTGGACTACAGATTATCACGAAAAAAAAACCTATGTTCTCCTAGGATATTAAATACCAAAGCAAAAGTATAGCACCAACGCTCTTTTCCTCACAACTACGGCAACTGTTCCTTACAGCAAGTAATCAACATTTTTCAGTTTTCCGTTGAAATTTACCATTTGCCGGGATAAAAAGTTTTCTATGTTTTATTCCAGGATAGAAACCAAAGAGAAAAGCGAAGTTGTTTTTGTAGATTATCCGAGAATTCCAAGTTTAGCACAACAAAAAATACAAAGCAAGCGACGAACTCGTCTGACACAAATTGTCTACTTTTGACATTGAACGTAAGAAATGTTGATATGAACTTTTGATTAGTTAGGTGGTAGTGACAGCATTAACAGCTGTCACGTATTTTAGAAAGAAATGAAACATACATTTATATAGCGTGAATACGTTCACTCAATCTGGAATTACTATTACAAAAAATATAAAGCTTTAAGACAAACTTACCAGTGTTTGCAAATATAATTAATATTTTTCTCCTACGATATATTTAGAAACTTCTTTTTTTCGTGGAGTTTATATGTTTTTTTTAATCATTATTCTCCCTTTTTTGTTGTTGTATATGTGTCGCATGCAGACAGTTACATCCGCCATTCAATTAAAAGGCTAGCCTTCAGGCTATTCAACTAACGGCTAACAAACTTACCTACCTAGTTTTTTAAATTAATTCTATCAAAACTTTAGTTTGCAAACGTTTAAATGTTTAGATATAATTTTCATGTTCAACCTGACTAATTTACTTTGTTTTATTGGCGCAATTCTGTCAAATATACTAGTTTGATCACATTAATTATATGCACTTAGTTGTTAAGTTATTACAAAAATCAGAGAACAAACAATAATTAGGAAAAAAAACGCCTTAATTCTATTCGTCATATTCAACAAGGTTTCGTTCGAAATTTTCCTATTTAATTCAAACTACTCGTGTCAGTCACGGCACATTCACATTATTTTCGTTGTGATAAAAGACTGAGACGTTTTTGTTATTACAAAAATAAAATATTTTTGATTGAATAGCTGAACATCATTCAGGCAGTTCGTTGAACTGTATCATTTATTATACAGGCTAGGCAGTTCATTGAACGGCGGTTAAACTATATGCCTGCGACATATACATGCCAAAACTGTAGCTTAATCGCTACTGTAAATGTCATATCCCAAGAAAATTACGGTTGAATGGTACGCTTCATGCATTCCTAAAGAAAGTTGTAATATCATTACAATTATGTGGGCACATCAATGAGGTAGAGTGAACCAGCATCCCGTCACATTACTTACGCGTCATTATCAATTTTTTGATCCTTGTTTTGTTGTGCCTAATCTGTAACGTGATATTATTGGTATCTTATGATTATTTATTATTGTACGCGTTTAATTATATATAATTCAATTATTTGCTCCGCATAAAAGAAACCATCTGCCAAAATAAAACAAAGTTTCATAAAATAGATAAAACAATAGTAGTTGTCTTGTTTAACTCTATATTAATCAACTCTCAATGTCATAATCAGTAGGTATCTTTCCATAAGATTATAATAATACACGAATGAGCATGTATCTACGGTTTCATACTTCAACGCTCACAGAGTAAATTAAGTCTATCACTCAACTAAATAATCGATAAATCGACAATCGACAGCACATCACTACCCACAGATTCAGTGCCAAGCGCCTCAGCAAAGACCTACATCCTTGCGGTGTATAGCACCTTACTCAAACGTAATTAGGGTGGTTTTACTTTGAGTTTTAAATTGTTAACTTTGTAAAATCAGGAGGATAGAGACAAGTAGAGTAGATTTGGATTGCGTTGGCTAACGTTTCAGTGACTTTCCGTATACATGCATATCAAGTAACGCAGGGTACGAACTCGGTTCAAAGTTCCTTTATTGAGGTAGCTTGACTTATGTTTCTGGACTCAGCATTCTAATGGCATCTAGTTCGACGTATCTGCATATAATTGCATGACATATAAAATATATTAAAGGTAATTAATTTTTCTATAGTTTTTATGTACCTACATCTAAAATATATATGAATACGTCGTATCACTGATTGTCTGACTGACAATCAACCCAGTTTGCGTTGTGTTCTAGTTAGAATAAAGTAATTAACCACCGAAAAATAATAATGACGTCGTACATTAATATTCACTATAATCTCTATCATATATATTATTATGATTATATAATATTCTATGGCTTTGGGTTTCGGCGAGATGCCTAGTCAAGATACAGACAGACAGACAGACAGAAAAAAATGAAAAAAAAACATTTTTGGTTTCAGTACCAAATATAGAACAGCCCCCAATAAAATTTTACTAAATAGTCAGAATTGGACTTGTTACAGTTTTATTATAAGTATAGATTATCTTTGACGTCATTTATTTATTAAAATGACGAAGAACTATTTAAATTTCAATTTGAACATGTTTGTAAAAGAACATTTTATTACTTAATTTTTCTTCTCTTTATTAAGAGAACAAACTTGTATACCCAAAAAAAATGGAGCTCATTTCGAGCAACTAATTAGATAGCTTACCCTTTTTTTCGTTCAATTAAAATATGTTAAGATTTTATGGATTTCCTTTTATTTTATTTATAATGTTTGTTAGAGATTTAATTCATATGGTTGACCCTCTCGATTGATGCCATAAGAGTACAGGATGTTAGTTTTTAGGTTTTAGCCGATTCGATTCCCGAGTGTGGCAAGCGAGTTTTTGAAAATATTTATATACAGATTTGTTTCTATTTAAAAATAAACGAAAGTTTTTTTTAAATAAAATTTGCTATCTCTAGAATTTAGAGTACTTTCACTCCGGGTGTGGTTACAAAATTCCACTATAGCCTCTCTACTATAAACAAACAAAAAAAGGGTTGAACCATCTAAGTAATGATTATACCTAAGTATGGCATAGTCTAAATCTATGCGCAGTCAACACAAAAAGAGCTAAAAGGCTATAATAAATAGGCATAGCCTTCATTCATAAAAGTATGGGCACCTGACATGTGAAGATTTAAATATCTTGCAAAATAATTGTTAAATTTCCTGTAAAAACCACACGGACTAATTCCATGTGAGCTCAGCTTTACCTATAGTTTCCATTAGGGTAATGACTACTTCGTGGTTCTAATTGCAAATGAGAAGTTTAGAAAGGATTATCCTCAGGATCTAGAGACTAATATGAAAATTTTCAACTGACCCCGTAAATTCTTAGAGCTGGCAAATTGTTTAATATACCTACTTCAATTATTGCAATATTGATGATTCTACGATGCAGAAGGTAGAAAAGTTTAACTTTATATAATAAAAACTAAACTAAAAATAAGCCTATAACTATAATGAGGCTTAAACGATATCTTTGTTATCTTAGTTTATATAAATTTTACTTTGTTTAAATTATTATATACAAAATAACTATTATTTCTTAGAACTTTATTAAATTGTGGGTAAAAACAAACAAGGTACCTACAACTTCTCTCCGTTTCAAAGGCAATTTTTAACCGTTTCATCATCATCATCATCATTGGAAAAGCCCAAGCGTCATCAGCCCAAAAACGTAAAAGCTTCCTACGTTAGTAAATTACCAACACGGAAAATCTCGTTCCTCAAAATTAGTAAAATAAAAACAGGAACGTAAAAGTTCAAAAACTAAAACACTAATAAATAAATATGTTGAAAATATTTAATGAGCGGGATGTGTGGTAGCAATACCATGCAACGAAGCGTTACGCTTCTACATTTTTTATAAGAACTGCAAAGGAGTGGAATGCTTTGCCCTCGTCAGTGTTTCCGGTAAATTATTACCCTGGTGTGTTAAAGTCTAGAGTGAATATGTATGTACTAGGCAATCGTACTACACCTTCAACCACAGCATCACTTTCCATCAGGGGAGATCGTGGTCAAACGGTTGCCTAGTCCGTAATACAATAAAAGATTGAAACCTTCCTGAATGACATTTTATTAAATCGATCGACGATGTTTCAACCAAAAACGTACTGTTAGTACATAGTCCACATAATGTATCCATTGTTTCAACCAAACGATTCCATCTAAGAGCATAACAACAGAATCATCTACAAAAATTAGAAAAGACAAAGTAGGAAAGTGATAAGTCTGTAGAGTTTCATCGATAAATTCCCTACAACTTGTGTTATATCCATCAATATTCAAGTCGAAAGAACACGAATAGCCATAGTTCTCACGTCCTTCGTTTATTTCCTAATGAAGTTGTTTCACAGCAGGGATCGACAAATCTTACTACTGTTTACACCACTGGCTCAACTTGGCTGATCCATCGGAGGAGTGTGAAAAGCTTGGATGTGGTAATACCGGGTATGTAATAATTTTGCCAATTCAAGTCACAATATTCTTGCAAGAGAAACTTCGTCAATCGATTCAGGCAGATATGCATCCCCTAACGCGTTTATAATAATAATAAAAAAAAAAAAAGTTTATTGACAGCACTTATAACTACTTATTAATAACAACAAAAGTATAATATAATATAATCCTATTTATTCTGAAAAAAAATATTTTATATTGATTATATACTAATTATAGGTACTGGACATGTTGTTCGGCTGTTGGCGCCTGAGTTAGTAATTAAACTGTATTACAGACACCAGAGCCCTCCGTTTATGGAAATTTATAAAGCATTATATTTGTCTTACAATTTAGAAAATTACAGTGTAGGATATACTTAATATATTATTATACAAGAAAAATACCTACCTAAGATTACATGTATATATGCATGTATAATGATTATAACGTGTGGGTGTGTGTGTGAGTAGTATATGAGTAAGTGATGGTGAGTAAGTGGATGTGAATGTGGGTGTTGTGAGGTAGTGTGTATATTAATAATAAATAAAAAATAACAATACACATATTTTATCTGTTTCGACAATCATCATTTGAGTGAGGGTCTGATTAGCTCTTCCGTTTGTATGTATGTAAAGGATTTTAGCCATTTACTAATAACTTTTTTAATTTAGTGCTGGTAAGCGGATAGATGTGGAGTATTTTGTTCACTTTGTTATAAAGTCGATTTGAAAGATTTTCGAAATGTCTGCTAGCCAGACTGGTTCAGTGAGGTGGAATAGGACAAATTCGAGAACTCCTACGTGGACTTATATCTATTAGTGGGTCAAATGGTAGAATTTTGTGCTTCCGCAGGGTGGCGTGTAAGATAAAGAGTTGCCTCACCGTTAGCATTCCGGAATCTTTATATAGTGTGACCGTGGGGTATCTTGTTGGTTTTTTAAGCATTACCTTTAAAATGGCTCTCTGTGCTCGTTCTAGTTGTAGTAACAAGGTAGTGCAAGCACCTCCCCAGACCGTGTCGCAGTAAGACAATATGGACTGGGCCAGAGAAGAATACACAATGTTTAGTGTCGCAAGGTCCGCTAAAGATCTTAATTTTTTAAATATATAAAGAAGTCGTCTTGCCCGGGAAGTAAGGTTATCTATGAGTATTTTCCAGCTGAGGGTGCTATCAATCTGAACTCCTAAGTATCTGATATTGTCAGTCTTGGAAAGGTGGATACAGCTGCATAAATTATAGTTTTGTGAAGTGCATTGGTGGGCGATAACTGAAAAAGTACTTGGGTCCGGTTGAGATACTATACGTGGGGAAAAGGTTATGTACTTGGTTTTGGTAAGGTTAAGAGTGAGAAGGTTAGCAGAAAGCCAATCCATGACAGAACCTAAAGCATGCTCTGCGTGCTTTTTAGCATCACTCCAATTCCTCCCTTTTACAATGAGAGCGGTGTCATCCGCGTATGAAAAAACATCGCAATGGGGAAGCTTAAATTGGCAGAGTTCATTCACATAAATAAGGAACAGTATAGGACCCAAGACACTTCCCTGAGGAACTCCGAAACTTAAAGGCTTATCATCACTTGTATAACCGTCAATCTTGACATACTTCGTTCTGTCAGTGAGGTAGTCCTGAAAAATCTCCCAAGGCCACTAATACCAAGGTTTTCCTTTTTGACGGGTTCAAAGAAGCTAGTGGAAAGATTTGGATGACGACGCATAGATTTCGGTGGCCAAATTGGTAAAGGCATGTGCTGCGCTGAGGCACAGTGTGCGAGTTCTAATCTCGTCCGTGACCCAAATTTTTCCATTAGAAAATTATTATATATAAAAACATTCTCTATGCGTTGAATAGTAAAACAGTATTTGATACCCCACCCCTTTTTATAAGACTGTCATTGTGTAAAACTAAACTTTACTAAACAACTGTGGAACTAAACTTCTAGAACCTAAACATGGATAGTATTTAGAGTGAATTTAAACGACCAACGTGAGTTGACTAGTGAAAAGTCGACCAAGTTTTGTTTACCATCAAAATTGAAAGACATGAATATCACAACTTGATTTACACATCACCATTTTCTTGGCTTCGTTCCTCTTGATCAGCAGATTCATCATCATCATCTTGTCAGCCCTTAGAAGTCCACTGCTGAACACAGGCCTCCCCCAAAGAGCGCCATGACGAGCGATCTTGTGCTACCTCCATCCATCGACTTCCTGCTTTGGCTACAATGTCGTTGGTCCATTGTGTGGGGGGTTTCCCCATACTTCGCTTGCTTGTTTGTGGCCGCCATTTGAGAACCTTTATTCCTCAGCGGTTGTCGGTTCAGCGAACTATATGGCCTGCCCATTTCCACTTCAATTTGCAAACTCACAGAGCTATGTCGGTAACCTTGGTTCTTCTACGGATTTCCTCATTTTGGATTATATGAAGTTTTTTTTTTATTACTGACTAGGCAATCGTTTGACCACGATGTCACCTGATGGAAAGCGATGATGTGGTCGAAGGTGTAGCACGCTTGCCTAGTAGATACCTATTCACTCTTAACTTGAACACAACGGGGTTATAATTTACCGGAAACACTGACGAGGGCAGGGCATTCCACTCCTTTGCAGTTCTTATAATAAATGAAGAAGCGTAACGCTTCGTTCTTGTGCGAGGTATTTCAACCATGAAAGGGTGGCGCTTTGCTGATCGTCTAGTCGTACGGTGATGGAAAGGTGATGGGGGAATCAGGTTGTGTAGTTCTTGTGCACACTCTCCATAGTGCAATCTGTAGAATACCGCCAGGCTTGCTACCTCACGTCGATGCGCCAGACTTTGAAGCTTACTCTTTACCAGAGTATCATCCCTAATGAGCCTGATAGCACGTCTCTCAATTGAATCCAAAGACTCGAGCTGATACTTGGCAGAACCGTCCCAGAGGTGGCAGCAGTACTCCATACAAGATCGGACCTGTGCTTGATGAAGATTCAAAAGCTGTCCCGGTGTGAAGTACCGCCTAACCTTAGACAAAATACCAAGTTTTTTGCAGCTACCTTGGCTTTGGATTCAATATAAAACCCAAAATTCAGGTTTGAGTTCGACACCCAAAAGCTCCAAATTGTCGCCTATTGGTATTGTTACACCTTGGAAAGACGGAGATCGGTGTAGAGGACTCTTTTTAGCAGAAAACAAACACGCTTGCGTTTTAGTAGCATTAAACTTAACCAAGTTAGCATTGCCTCTATCGGACACGGCTTCTAAGGCTAAATTTAAACGGTCTACCATAGCCTCTCTCTGAAACTGGACAGCGTCACAGCTGGCTTGAGCATTGGAAGTTTATCTCTCAACTACAGTACTATCATCAGCATACCCAAAGGTACCGGGCTTCAGAAGGTCATTAATGTGCAGTAAAACAGTGTAGCCGAGAGAACCGATCCCTGAGGTAAACCGGCATTGATAGCCATTTGATCAGACGGGCAGCCCTCTAAGAATACTCAAATAGATCGTTTCCCTCAAGAAATTAACTATCCAATTGCATAAGCCAACAGGTAAACCATATGAGGGAAGCTTGTTTAAAAGGCCATCGTGCCAGACCCGATCAAATGCCTTCGATATGTCAAGGGAGACGGCAAGCGCCTCACCATGCATCTCTATGGCTTCGCTCAGTACGTGAGTGGCATACGCGAGAAGATCCCCAGTAAACCAGTTTCGGCAAAATCCGTATTGTCGGTCACTGAGAAGATCATTGTATGTATGTTGTATGTATGGTATGCCAAGAGCCTAATGTTTATGACACGCTCCATACACTTACAGAGTAAAGAGGTAATCGAGATGGGACGATAATTGGCCGGATCAGCACGACTACCCTTCTTTGGTACTGGTTGTATATTGGCAAGCTTCCAGCTCTCCGGAACTTTACCTGGGTGAAGAGAGAGGCGGTACAAACTAGGTTGGACGAGTAATAGCAAACGAGATGTCGGAATGGCTAACCCATGGAAGTCAAGGCATAACTACGCCATTGAAGAACTTGCGTGGAGACCGCGGGAACGCCCGAACCCCCCTGAAATAATACATCAGTTCCTCACATCCGGTCGCCAGCTGGCCCAATGAATCATTTCAGGATTTTTCATAAGCGGCGGGGCAGCCTTTCGTAGCTGGCTAAACTACTACTTGGGCCCCCTACAACTTGCGGTAGGCCAGCAGAGAACACCGTGCTGCGGATCCCGCTACCCTCCAAAGCAAGGCCTCCGACGCAGAAACACCATGACTCCGATCACGGTCCACCCTTCCAACACAACTCATCCCCTGAACATCATGATGGAACACGACAAATCGTGATAGTTAAACACCGAGCATGACTTTTTCCATTGCACGCTGCGCAACTCTGAGCTTGCGTATGAGACCAATAGTTAGCGACCACGTTTCAGTGCCGTATGTCATCACTAGCAACACGCACTGATTATAAACTTTCGTATTGAGGCTCTGCGGTATCTGCGACAAGAAGATATGGCGTATTTTCCCGAACGCTGCCCATCCAAGTTGGATTAGTCGGTTGACCTCTTTGTCGAAGTTGGATCTACCCAATTGGATCGTCTGATCTAAGAAGACATAGTGATCAACAGCTTTTAAGAACCACCTGTTGGGAAACAATATTGAGGTCACTGAGAATTGTGCTTAAGTCTTCCAGGACTGCCACGATGACTATATTATCGGAAAATCGAAGGTGAGTGATGTATTCACCATTGATGTTAACACCATATCCGTTCCAGTTGGATATATAATCCAGTGCAGAGGTGAACAGTTTCGGAGAAATAACGTCTCCCTATCTCACCTCTTTTGCACCTGGATAGAATTCGTGCTCTGATCCTGAAGACGAACTGACATGTTGGACTTGCTGTACAAACACTTCAACACTCCGATGTACCGGTAGTTAATCTGGCACCGCTGTAATGACTGTAGCACTGCCCAGGCCTTAACTGAACCAAAGGTTTTCTCGTTATCCACAAACGCTAGACATAGTGGCCAATGATACTCTTTGGTTTTGTGTATAATCTGCCGGAGCGTATGGATTTGGTCTACGGTGCTAAAGCCTTTCCGGAATCCAGCTTGTTTGGGAGGCTGAAAGTCGTTCAACTTACGAGCGAGACGGTTTGTAACTTCTCTCGAAAACAGCTTATAGACGTGGCTCTGCAGCAGAATGGGCCTATAATTCTTCAAGAGGGTTTTATCACATTTATTAAGGAACAAAACCACTACGCTCCTGTGCCACGCCTCTGGCGTTGTACCCTCGAGGATGACGGAGTTAAACAGCTTCTGAAGGACTTTAAGTATCGGTGTTCCACCTGCTTTCAGTAGCTCTGTCGTTATTCCGTCCTCCCCTGGTGCCTTGTTGCTCTTAAGCTGTTTGAGAGCCATTCTGATCTCGTAGAAGCTGACGTCCGAGATATCTGCGGTATAATGACGGATTAAATGGGTTCTTGCATCGCTATTTGTGCTAGGAGTACTGCGTGATGAGGTGTATAATTGTCCATAGAACTTCTCGAGCTCACTCAATATCTCTGGCTTCGACGAAACGATGCTGCCACTGTCGGTTTTCAGCTTCATCAACAGGCTTTACCCAACAGACAAATTTCTTGCAAACACTTTGGGGCCCTTGTTCCGCTCTATTGCCTTCTTAATACAATTAGTATTATAGGAACGCAAATCGTGTCGCACCGACTTAGAGATCTGTTTATTAAGCAAGCTGTAACTCGACATATCCACTGAAGACTGCAGACTCATCTCGCCTTGTTCTGCCTTAAGTTTCAGTGTATGCTCAGGGAGTTTCTGTGTTCTATTTTTTGCCGTGGGTCTTAATAGATCCCATCAAACGAGACCTCTCCAGCTTTACGTTGACATTCAATGAGCCTCATACTATGCGGTGATCACTGCAGGTCTTAACCCTGTTGATCACAGAGACATCATTGAATATATGCTTATTGGTCGTCAAAATTAAATTTATCTCATGCTTATGACCGCCGGGGTGCATCCACGTCCATTTCCTGGACGGGCACTTCTTGAAAAAGTAGTTTATCGTAAAGAGTCGTTCTCCATGAAGTCGACTAATCGCTGACCCCTTTGGTTCCGCTGTCCAAATCCAAACTATCCCACTCTCAGTTCATCGCCATTCCGCATGCCCAGCCGTGCGTTGAAGTCCCCCATCACCACTGTGAAGTATGTTTTCGGGGCATGTATGGCATTAGAAATGTCGTCGTACATTGCCTCCACTTCATCGTCCGGGCGCTTCGAGTGTGGGGCGTACACTTGTATGACCTTCAACGACGTTCAACGAGATAAGTGAACGAGAAATATAGAGTACCTTTCTTAAATTAGCAAAAAACATATGTTAGTTCATTATAATAATTCTAATATAGCCCCCCGGGAACTGGTCGGAGAGCGGGCGAGTTCCCGTGTGTAGAAACTTATTTTATATGGGAATTTTATAGAATTAATTACATAATGTTAGATATCATTTTATAGATAAAACAATAAAGAACCTGGAAAAAATACTATATAATAATAAACTAATGAAAAATATACTCACGAAAAGATTTTCCCGCCAAAAGTGATGAAAGATAGTCGTGGTACATTAGGCATTTTGGTGTCGCGGAACACTAAACACAAAACTATTTTAATATATTCCTTACAGTATTATCGAAGACGTCACACGAATTCCAACTGCATGTATTTACATAAAATGTTTCGACATTGAACGATTTTATCAACCAACTATTATTCCCGCCCGCGACTTCGTCCGCGCGGAATACAGACTGTTTATCGCAAAACAAAACATCCTATATTCTTCTAGGACATTAAAAACTAATGCAAAAGTAAATATAGCACCACCACGTAGTATTATTAGGTATTTTGTGGCACCACTCTAGTTTTTTGTCATTTCCATTTTCGTTTTATTTCGTTTCCATGGCAACCGTTTCTTATAGCAAATAATTAACATTTGACCTATTTTTCCTATTTTCCCGAGAAAAGTTTCAATTTTCCGGGATAAAAAGTATCCTGTGTTTTATTCTAGGTTATAAGCTATCTCAATTCCAAGTTTCATCGAATCCTCCCCAAACAAACAAACAAACAAACAGACAAAGTTTCACTTTTATATATTGGTATGGATTAAATCCTTAGTTCAAGGTCTGTTCATTCATGTATAACACTTATAGGAGACTCTATTCTAAATAAATACAAATAAGGCTTGAATCCGTTTGGGAATATATTCCCAAGTGGTCTACAAGGATAAATTATAGTTGGGACCGTACTCCCCAATGGCCCGCTAAAAGTTGTGATTGAAGCCAATCATCCTAAATTTAATTTACATACAATTAGATAAACATACATTAAAAAAACACTTTTTGTAATTTTAGTTTATAGGAGAGGGGTACAGTCAGTAGCCCAGCAAGGACCTTTTTTTTGTATAATAGTTATTTGTTGAAAGAGCACCGAAATACTCATTTAATCTGTGACGCATCTGTGAGCAAGCTATTTATTACGTAAGATTCAACGTGTAGTTAGGGATTTATTTGAAAATACTCATTTAATCTGTGACGCATCTGTGAGCAAGCTATTTTTTACGTAAGATTCAACGTGTAGTTAGGGATTTATTTGAAAATACTCATTTAATCTGTGACGCATCTGTGAGCAAGCTATTTTTTACGTAAGATTCAACGTGTAGTTAGGGATTTAAATGATTTCAGTTAGTAAATTAAACATTACACAGTAGATTAGGCATTCCAAAACAAAGCCCCTGTGTTTAAATCCGACCAAATAATTCTAGAGTAACAATAGGCTTTAATTTATGCTGAGGGTTAAATTCGTTTACAATTGTGTTGCCGAATTGCAAAAGTATTTAATGAGACAGTAGCATAACTTAAATAAGAAAATTTACGCACATAGGATAAACCTGACTGAGAATGGTTGGCAATCAACTTCAAATCGTAATCCTAAATATTCATACGAAATGAAAAATGACAAGTGAATTTCCAAATTCCTATTCAATGATACCCTATTTAACATAGTTCGTCGACTTTAATAACTATATTTAGCACAATATGATGTCTGGGTGTCGCCATATTGAATTTTGATTACTGTCATGTCTTCAGCAGCACTTGCAAGATTAAGACAAATCGATTGAGGTACAAATATCAAAATTGGTAGATGTGTTTGGTCTTTATAGTGCCTAAAAGGAACATACATACATACACAGGCTGATAAACACAATACCCTCCGCTCAGTCAAGTAAAAAATAACTTTATTAAGGTGGCTCCATTAATACATTTTCCCACTCCTCCTTCCCCTCTAGACTCTGCAACCCGCTATCCTCAACTAACATTGAGGTGCCTGAGTAACAAGGTTGAATATCACAAGCGCTGTTTGAACACACAATTTATTTTGGAACTAAATGACGTATGAATCAAAATTTGTTAATTTTATTGGCAGGCTAATAATTTATTTAGGTAAATTTTGTCTCGACAGTTGATAATAAATATATTATATTGCTATATTTTCTTGCTGTGAGATTTATTTTAGAGATAAAACTTAAGCCGTTGAGTAGAAAAATTAAAATATTACTGAAAATAACGTATTTTTTGATAAGAAAATGTATCATATGAAATTCTGTAAATTACGTTTTTTTTTCTTGATCACAGAGAGATAACGATCTCAAAAACAAATATGTTAAGTTTCACATTTATCAGGTTTGTGGTTGACCCAGCATATTTATGGAAAAAAACCCCTTAAATATTGGAGCCTGATCTTGAAATAAAGTAACATTAATAATTTATTCAACAATGATTTTTTATTAAAGAAAGTAACCTAAATTTGAAGACAGTTTATGAAACAAGATTAAGTTATAATTTAATGTACATAATGTTGATTCATAATATCAACAAAAAAAAATTGTTTACATATTCTTGATAAAAATTGTCGTCACCCTATTAAGTCCCCCACACCTTCTCATCCCGCGGTTGCTAAGAGAACCAGCTAAGTTAAATCAGGAAATTTTGAAAATTTCTCCCGGTATGCACCACACCTTTGACAGACCGATTTTCAACCGCGGAGCAGAAGTATTACAAAAATATACAAAAAGTATACATACTCATAATTTGAGACTTATTAAATGTGACGATGTCAGTGCAGTGACGCGCAAGATTTTGTCTGCCAAAAGTCTGGGTGGCACTGCAACTTATTTAGAACAGGCGTGTTGCCTAAAGGAATTTAAATGCGTATATTGGTGTGCGTGCGATACACCTGTTTATTGAACGAGCGAGCGCGAAGCGCGAGCGAAGCGTCTTCGTTTCAGCTTGGGCAAAAAATCTTTTTTTTTGTGTCTCCTCTACAGGTCGTATTTCTCAACCAATCTAGACGAAACTTGGTACACAGGTATATCTAACTTTCAGTATTATTAGTAGTCGTGGATTTTTTACTTTCCCCAAAAAGAGGCAAAAAGGGGGCTACAGAATTTCACCGCCTTATTAGATCTGATTTCGACGGTTCTTTTTTTATTTGAAAGGTAATACTTAAGTTGACTCATTAGCATTTAGTGAAGATGTGATGATGATATTAAGCGTGATGAGCAGAATAGCTTCTCAAAATGCAGTAAATGGCTCACTTTTAGGTTTCTACCAATGGAATAAGCCCTTTGCCTACTAGGTCAGTTTTGCAATAAGGTAAATGGCGCTGCTGTGCACTGCTAGATTCTTTGCAGAAAAGTTTGTGCTCGCAAGGTCTACAGTTCACAGAGCTTCTAGTTTAGAAAGCTTTGTTACTGCCTCGTAGAGCGTAATGTCACAGAATAAATAATAGTACAGGATAATGTGATAACGGGTAGCGGTTTGGTAAAGAATTTTTTAATTACCTATTTTTATAGATTCTTTAGCGCTAAAATGCGCACGATCAAAAGTCAGATTAAACATTCATTATAAGTAAACTAGCTGCGCCCCGGTTTTACCCGCGAGGTCAATGATAATGGACGATGATTATGAAAACTATCATAATGTTAATCCATGATACTAAAGTATCTATGTAAATGCCAAATTTAGGTATTTATGTTCAGCCGTTTCAAGTGAAGAAGTAACATACATACACACACACTTAATTTTTTTTATATAGTGTGATTACTTGCTAATGTTTAGATAGAGATTGTTATTTAAAATGTAGTGAATTAAATACAATTTCTGTTTCTACTATGACTAAGTGCTGTAACGGGAGTTATATCCCTGCATGCTACCGTAAAAGATGCAAGTCTTATAAATTCAAACAAAAACTAGGTACATATTGTTGTGATTAAAATACGAGTTTAGTCAAGATGCCATTTATCCACCCACATACAAATAAATCACACGATAAAATAAGTACCTACATAATACACAACAACTTCCCATCAATTTTTTTGCTGCATAATGCAGTACTTCCTTTAATACTTACAAACGATAAAATCATTATAGTCTTTTATTTATCTAATAAACACTGCAAATTTTGAATAAAGGTGATCAAGTATAGGAAAGATCCAGTTACTTTTATACTATATGTTCCCATTGTTGATTTATATAAGTAATAATAAATGGTTTACTCATACTTAATGAAAAATAACCTCCAAGTCCTTGCGAGCTTTCAGAGCCGCCCGGTCTGCGCAACTGTTGTACTTGTGGATCACTTTCAGAGCCGCCCGGTCTGCGCGACTATTGTACTTGTGGATCACTTTCAGAGCCGCCCGGTCTGCGCGACTGTTGTACTTGTGGATCACTTTCAGAGCCGCCCAGTCTGCGCGACTGTTGTACTTGTGGATCACTTTCAGAGTCGCCCGGTCTGCGCGACTGTTATACTTGTGGATCACTAAGGACACGCATACTTTGCTCTGATGATGATCCCGGACACAACATCACCTCGCGTTCGTGACGCTTGCACCTGTCTATGCTCATGTGCCCGTCGTGTACCTGACTCAATATTTCTGATTGAACCGATCGAGGAATATAAACTAAGTTTAACCAGGCCAGTCGCACTCCGCAACAAGTACAAATATTATACCTAAACTTTGCGGCCGTAATATTGCGGTTCATTCAGTAGTGTAGTGTCGATAAAGTACCTACTTACGTAAAGTTTTTGATAAATTTTATTCTTTTCTTAATTGTGAGTACCAAGAAGAAACCTAGAATGTACTGCATAGCATTCGGTCTGACAAGTCTCGTAAAATACCTACATACTGACATTTTATTACGTAGGTAGCCATTTCTTTTTCATTCATTATTAAGCATGGAATTCAGAAAGGCACCTCTTATTCATCAAAGTGCAATACCTATTAAGTTATAATAAAATAAAATAATGCAAGTACCTAGTTATATCTTGATACAACCCTGCCGAGCGAAAAAGTGACAGCGATCCTAAAACGGTTAGGCAATGGAAGCTCTCGCGCGTTGTGATACGGTACATTCTAGCCTGCACGCAATGGGTAGGCGCCTTCTAGGTAAATATAATTGAAAGATCGTAGCGCTGTGCGAGTTAAATTGCACTTTATTGCGTTCTAGTGAGAGTTGTAAGTATTTAAATGACTTTACTCAGTTATCCTTCTGTACTTGTACTATTATTTATTCTGTGGTTTAACTAAGTTTACCTATCTTTGAATGACCATAATCCTCACACACGTTCATCTACATCATATTTATTTACCGGCCATCCATCTCATAAACATTGAATTATCAACATGACATTCCACATTGTCAACCATAGCATCTTTGTTCATCTTCGAAAACGTACGATTTAGCGACGCAAAGGTGTGTCGCTAAATCGTACGTTGTCGATTTAAAAAAAAAAGGCTGCTCGACTACTTCATCTGAAACCTTCTCTGACATCATGTCTGTCAACCCGGTGCTCGCGAAAGCGTGTCGGCTAATAAAAATATTTCCCTTGCTTTTATACGACGTCGAAATCGTAACATTGAATGAGCAACATTATGCGCTGAAGCCGCGTTGGCGTCGAATAGAATGATTTTTTAAAAAGCGCTTCGAGCGGTTTATTGTCTTTATTCTATCGTGACGTCACGCCTGGCATACAAATATTGGTGAAAACGTTCCTGAGCAAAAACGATGGTCAGAAGTTCTTTTTTTATCTGCGCATACTTACATTGTGTGTCGGTGAGAGTCGCAGATGCGAACTCAACCGCAAGGCCGACCTGCAGCAGCACGGCGCCAAGCGTAACTGAGTCGCAATCTCCGAATAATCTATACCAATATATAAAATATACCAATCATAATCTATTACAATATATATGTTGTCAGTTTGATTGTTTGTTCGTTTGTTTGTTTGTTTGTTTGTTTGTTTGTTTGTTTGTTTGTTTGTTTGTTTGTTTGTTTGTTTGTTTGTTTGTTTGTTTGTTTGTTTGTTTTTTGTTTGTTTGTTTGTTTGTTTGTTTGTTTGTTTTTTTGTTTGTTTGTTTGTTTGTTTGTTTGTTTGTTTGTTTGTTTGTTGTTTGTTTGGGGAGCTTTCACGCAATAACAGCTGGACGGATTTTAATTAAATTTGGAATGGAGATAGCTTATACACTAGAATAAAATTTAGAATACTTTTTATCTCACCCCCCTTTTCTTGACACCCCCCCCCTTTTCTTGACACCCCCCCCCTTTTCTTGACACCCCCCCCCCTTTTTCTTGACACACACCCCCCCCCTATAGCTAAGAACCATCTCAATCATATCATAATCGCATCAAAATCGGTTCATTCATTTGGGAGCTACGATCCTCAACCCATTTCCCCCTTCCTCCCTCTCGCAATATAGCTAAGAACCATCTCGAATACCTCAGCTTTCAAATATAAAAAACCGCAGCTAAATTGATCTATTCGTTTGAAAGTTACGATTCTCACCCCATTTTTGTCAACTCCCTCCCCTCTTCTCTATATACCTAAGAACCATCTCGATCACATCAGTTTTCAAACATAATAAACATAATCGGTCTATTTGTTTGGGAGCTACGATCATCACCTCCATTCCCCCCCCCCCCCTCCATCCCCCATCCCCCCTTTATAGCTATGAACCATCTCGATCACATCAGCTTTCGAACAGAAAAAACCGCATCCAAATCGGTCCATTCGTTTGGGAGCTACGATGTCACAGACAGACACACACACACACACACGCAGTGATACACACCCTAAGCTTCTAACACCTGTCCCTTTGTTCGGGGGTTAATAAAATAAGTACCTACATAATACACAACACATATAAAGAAACTAGGCAGATCTAACGCATAAATAAATATACTTCATATAAATATTGCATGAAGATTAAATAGCACATGAACGTATGAATCAAAATCAGTTAAAATTGTCACCATCCGTCCATAAATATACATCGGTACATACGTGGATTCCCGTTATTACCTATGCCCCACTGTATTCCAGGGGTAATGTAGTGTGGCCACACATCACAAAAGGACATAAATGCGCTCGTTTGACCGTGACACGCGTTTTTGGATAAATATGAATGGTTCAGCGGGGTGCAGTATTAATACGGTCTCCTTTATTTATTTCTCCTTTTTTGTTTTATTTTGTAGAAGAGTATGTTCTACCTTATGAAATAAAAATATAAAGAAATATTACATATAACAGGATATATGGAAATCCAGACTTTAGTATTATTGTAGACGGCCCCTAATCCAGAGGCTGCGTTATTCCTGGCACCGATAGCAGCCACGGTAACAGCGGAGCAGGGGGTGCTAAGAATCGCCGGCAGAGAACCAGCTACCAACCCCCACGATCTCCGGACCTGGCAACATACAACGCACGCACCTTGAGGACCGATGAGAAGTTGATAAAGAAAAAAAGTAAGAAGAAGAAGTAAGTAAGTTGCGCTGGGAAATTATAGGGTTATCAGAAGTCTGAAGAGAGGGAGAGGATACGATGACCCTCAATTCCGGCAACTTACTTTATTACCGGGAGGGCGACCAGCAGTCCCAAAATGGTATCGGGTTTCTCGTTCACAAGTCCCTCGTCAACAACGCTGTGAAGATCGAAAGCGTTTCGAGCAGGGAAACATACCTTATACTAAGAATTACCGAACGGTATTCGTTGATGGTCATACAGCTGTACGCCCCACACTCGGAACGCCCGGACGATGAAGTGGAGACGGCGAATCGGTATATATTCAATGATGTCTCTGTGATCAACAGGGCTAAGACCGGCAGTGATCACCGCATGGTAAGAGGCTCATTGACTATCAATGTAAAGGTGGAGAGGTCTTGTTTGATGAGATCTACTCTTCGCCCAAGTCCTGCCCAAATCAAAAACCCCGAGAGCTTTCAGTTTGAACTCCAAAATCTCTTCCAAATCCTTACCGAATGCGATACAGTGGACGAACTAAACAAAGGGCTGGTGGAAATTGTTCACGCGGTCGGATCGGACTTATGTTTAAGACCCACCGCAAAAATAGAACATAGAAACTCTCTGAGCATACACTCAAACTTATGGTAGAACGAGGCGAGATGAGGCTGCAGTCTTCAGTGGATATGGTATGTGATATTCGAGTTACAGCTTGCTAAATAAACAGATCTCCAAGTCGATGCGACAAGATTTGCTTCATATAATACTACTTGTATTAAGAACGTAATAGAGCGGAACAAGAGCTCCAAAATGATCGCAAGAGATCTGTCTATTTGGCAAAGCCGGTTGACGAAGCTGAAAACCGGCAGTGGCAGCATTGTTTCGTGGAAGTCAGAGATTTTGAGATCGAGAAGTTCTATGGACAATTATACACCTCATAGCGTAGTTCTCCTAGCATGACTAGTGATGCAAGAGCCTGTTTGAACATTATACCGAAGATATCCCGGACGTCAGAATACGAGATTTCCTGCAAGGGCGCTTTTTGAAAAAGGAGTTCATCATAAAGAGTCCCTCCTTCTCCATGAAGTCGGCCAATCGCTGACCCCTTTGGTTCCGCTGTCCAAATCTAAACTGCCCCACTCTCAGTTCATCGCCATTCCTCATGCCCAGCCGTGCGTTGAAGTCCCCCATCACCACTATGAAGTGTGGTTTTGGGGCCTGTATGGCATTAGAAATGTCGTCGTATATTAACTATGCCAACGATTGTATCAAATATGTGAATTTCTGCGTTTATACGCAAAACTAAATAAGTATAATATCAGTATCAGTTTATCAGTATAATATTTAAGGTAGAATGGTTAAAAATATGGTCTAGGGTACTTAAAATAAGCTATTAAACAAAAATATCTTCTTTTTTTTATCATTTCTGTCTGTCTGTTTGTTTGTTTGTTTGTTTGTTTTTTTGTTTGTTTGTCTGTATGTTTGTTCGCGAATCACATAAAAACTATTGGACCGATTGCAATGCCGATTTTACTTAAAAACTGAGGTACATGGTAGCTCAATCCGATGAGTAGACGCCGAGCAAACGATAAAAAAAAATTGACAGCTGAAGGAATTTTGGTCGTATATTGGTATTTAGGTCTTGGCACATAAAGTACTTTTAACCTAGAAAAATTACCACGGATACGAAGCCGCAGGCACAGCTAGTTATATAGTAGAGTTGAAAACTAGTGGTGGCATGTGAGAATGCGATTTATGAACCGTGGTGCAATAAAGCATCGTTCGATATTTATGTCGACCGCGTTTATTGACTCGTCATCGAGTTAGCTGTCAGACTCACTCATATTAATTGTAATGCATGCAGCTTTACTGTTTTTTTTTTATTATTTCCGTTTAACTTAGTGAATTAGGTAAATAGAAACTATATTTAACATAACGTAACGTAGGCTGACACTAAAAAGCTAACATCGACGTTACAGATTTTGAGATATGCGCTGTAAACATGCACACTTGAGTGTACGGCCATAAGGGCTCGCCTTATCTCAGTTAGCACGCTTCGAGTAGTACTGAAATGTTTTTGGTGTAGGAGTGCTCTGTAAGATGTTCCAGCTACCGTGAATCGTCAGACCGATGAAGGTTCACCATTGGACTTGAAACTTTATTTCAGGCGTAGTCGTATCGATGAAGATTAGAAATAAGTGTAGGTTAAATCAGGTTAGCAATCTAGCGTTAAACTTCTTCTGCGAAAATAATATAAATTGATGGTCTGTAAAAGCGTACTTACTGTTATTCGATTAGGTTTCGACACCGATCGATTTTTATAGCACAGGGGATAAAGATTTCCCATTACAACTCACTATAACTACGTACATAAAAAAGGCATTTGTAATAACCATCTGTCAGTGATCTTGAATATTATCATGAAAATGGGATTGCATTTCTCGACGTCCTATTGCGCTGCCGTAATAGCATCCATGCAATCTCCTGCGTTTGACATTATTCGGTACCTATTTCCTATCCGTGCTATTCTGTAGTAAAGTTTTGTATATGCTTTTCGTAAATTTTATCACTGACTTGCTGTTCCCGCAGTTTTGCACGCGTTTTCATTTTTCTAGGTTAAAAGTACTCTATATGCTGTTCCAAGTCCTAAAATACCAATATTACATTTGATCAAAAATCATTTAAACGTCAAAAAGTTTTTTATCGATTGCTCGGCTTCTACTAATCGGATTGAGATACCAAGTACACCAGTTGTTAAGACAAACCTAAATTATCCAACAGTGAAAACCGCATCTCAATCGGTTTATTACTTTTACTTGACGCGCGTATAAACAAACATGCAGACAAACTGTTATATTATTATTTAGTAGCTTATTCTAAGTAACAAGTTTTTTTTTTAATTATCTTCTCTGTACAGACTTTTTCGTACTTTTAGTTTTGTTATTAGTACTAGCGGTAATCGCGGCTTCGCACGGGTGGTCATTTTTGTAGGTTCAAAGTACTCTATGTGCTAAAATACAAATATCGTAAAAGTCGTAGCCAATCTATATTATGTTTGTAAAGTTAGGCTCTGTGAACGATTGAGAAAGTACTGTGTGGGGATAAAACAGCATAAATTAAGACCAAGATAGAATATGCGAAAAACGTAAGCGAGTCAACGAGGCAGTTATACTACTTTACTCAGCGACTAACAGACAACTTCCGAGACATACCACAGTACATTACGTAAGTACTATACTATACCTATGTGTACTGTGCACATACTTCCACTGCAACTGCTGTACCAACATTTGTTGCAGCGGAATTCAAACACCAAAAAGTTTTTATTGATTGCTCGGCTTCTACTAATCGGATTTAGATATCAAGTACACCAGTTTTTAAGTCAAGCCCTAAACTATTTAACTGCATTGCAATTGGTCCAGTAGTTTTAACGTGATGCGAGAACAAACATACAGACAAACATACTAACAAACTAACAAACAGACAGACACAACTTTGAAACATGTTATTTTGTCTTTCATTAGCCTATTTTAATTACCATTAAACCATATCTTTCGTTCATATTACTTTATTATAAGTATAGATAGATTATAGCAGATAATTACCACATAATAAATAATAGTGAAAGGTGTTACTAATGTTCTAAGTATTTATTATAAGTAGCCAATATAATTATAGATAGATAGACAGATAAACGATTGCACACCAAAGAAAACAAACACAAGAATATACATCTTACTTAAATCGAGTACAATGGGAGGTCTTACCGCTTAAAGCATCCAGAAAACCGTGAAATGGAGAGGATCACATTATCGCACTTCAACAAGTCAAAAATCCTACTTATGTAGGCCTTTATCTCTACCACAGTCACAATAAATAATAGTACCCCCAGTTCATAGTGGTCCAGTACACATCATAATATCCTAAAACGGTATACCTACTGTGTACTGTGATAGGGTCTCTACACTATTAGTAATTAGCAGACAGAGCTCCAGATGGATATGAAGGGTCTAAAAGCATCAACTTTTTGTTGATAGGTACTGCAAAAATACCGTTGACAACCCTTCCACGTACAAATCGTCAATATCCGATCTCCGATGACATTCGGATATTAGTATTCTTCCTACAACTGAGTTTTTACGAGCTCCGATTTGACTCCGAAATTTGATGATTAGGCTGACATTTATGTCGACAGGGGCGCACCGAGCGGTTGACTTTCGGGACAATTGGAGACGTTGTTGTGCGCTTTTTCTTAGCTTCGCTTTCCATCTGGATAGATCGTGGCCGTTGTCTACTTCAGCTAAACTTCAACTTCAAATAACTTTTGAAACTTCTTCTGAATGGTTTGTGAAAGTTTTCCATAATATCAACAATGTCACGTAGATTTAATAGTTCTGGTACGGTTCCAAATCGATGCTATTGGAGAGAGGAAAACTAAAGTTAGTGATTGATTGGTGAAGATAATGTCCAAGAGTGAGAGGCATTTTTAATTTATTAATTATCAAAGGAGTCAGTGACTTGGATATTTCATGGACATAATATATTTACATTGAGTGGCTAACAGCATGTTTTCACCTTATGTTGTGATACTAATAAACCTCATTTCGATAAATTTCGTTCAGCTCTAGGCTGATTACGTTCACGTATGCACGATAACGAAAGAAAAGAGACATACATGTAGCGTTCTTGTGTGAGGAATTTTGGATCTATTTTCAATTTACTTTATTACGATCGTGAGCCTTTGTAATGTGTGTCGTAGTGGGATTTATTAAGTTCACGTCACTGGAATATCAAACAGTTATCGCAGGAACGATCAGACCATCTCTATTCCGCTTAAAAGGACACTGTAGCCAGTGAAACTGGCCAGAGGTAATATATATAAAACCAATATTTCCAGATAATGGGAACAGTGCAGTAAAGAGAGAAAGAGAGGTGACACAGGCGGTGGTAGCCTAACGATTCAATAGTGCAACTTAGAATTCAACGATACCGGGTTCGTAATCTATTCTCCGCAAATCCATTTGCGTCGCAAAAGTTATGTGCAGTTTTTCATCGCTTCGTGCTTCGGAAAGCACGTTTACCTGTCAGTCCCGGCTGTTATTGATTAATAGCAGTTGTAGCAGTAACGACTGCTATTAACCTTGTCAGAGGCCCTCGGGAAGCCTGACAAAATCTGGCACCAGAGATCAGTTTGTTTTTCATACGAAAAACAAACAATCCTAGACGGAGGGCATCCTACACTACGTTTGCCGAGTCGCAGTCTATCAGTCATCATATCAGTCCTTCTACAAATATGACCAGCTCGTTGCCACTTCAGCTTGCTAATCCTGTGCTATTTCTTTGATTCTCTAGTCTGTGGGATTATCTCGTTCTGGAGTAGATCTTTCAGAGAAACTACTTGCCACATAGTATCGTGAGTGATGTCCTGTCCATATATGGGCATACTTAGAAAAAAAAACGTTCACTTTGAGGTGTAGTAGTTTTCCACGCAGTGTCTTTTTATTTTTTATTTATAAATTTTAGGAAAACTTACAGCTAAAACAACATAGTATAGAGTATGCGAAAATGTACAGAAGGCCAATTAAAAGTTTCAACAAATAAGTACATAGAAAGAATAGAATAATTACAAAGTAAACGGACATATCATATATTACATTATTAAGCATATAAAAGCATCTACTACATTTATTTTCAGTGTCACATAACGTTTTTAAGAGGAGATGAGGAAAAGGAGAGAAGGATCTCTCTTAAAGAGGAGTAGGGAGTGTAGAGGAGGGATCTACGGCGTTACGTAGTTGTGTGACGTAACGTTTATGTGGATAGGAGGTGAGGTTTTACCTCTTTGCATTATATTATGACGTAATGCTTGGAGATAAAATAAAGTGTTATCTAGAGTGAGATACGAGGTCTTACCTCTATGCTCTACGCCGTGACATAATGCTCAGAGGAAAGATCTATAGCCGTAGAAGAACGTTTATGACATAACCCTCAATGAAAGACCGTAGAAGTAAGGTATTGACTTACAGTTCGTAAGATTGTGAATTACGCTTACCTTCGTTTTTAAGGCCCTTTGTCTATGAGTAGTATACTCTTTAGAGGGTATGATGTCTTTTATTGCTCATTATCTGTGGCTCGCTACTCTAGGACAATGGTGAAGGAAATGTTCTCTAGGAGGATAACCGTAAAATGATGGGGAATTATGCTTTTTGGACATACAACTTCATGAGCGTGAGACGTTAATCTGGGCTATGGTAGGTAACGAACAAAAAAATAGAGAGTAAGCGTACCAAGATTCCTTCCAAAGGGTAGAACAAAGAATTTTTTGAATAAATGGCATAATTATCAATGAGCAGTGACTTTGGCGTAGAATTAGATGAGGTTGGTTATGATTTACATTCGAACTATGAGATGCCTTTTATTGATTTACGTGGGGCAGGTATGTAGGTAAATTTGATAAATTTGTAAGGATTTGAAATACAAACAAACTTTCAAAAGCTGTGAATCCCACGCAAGGATTTTGTGTGAGTATAGGGAGTAAGAAACTTTGTGATCTCTTAAACGATACTAAACAAATTACATTGCATACATGTTAAATTTTAAGTTTAACTAAGCCAATACGACTTATTGCAAACAAATTTTCACCGCAATATCTACTCCAACGCACCGTATTGAATGACCGTAATACAGGTTCTGATCGAATCAGAATGGGTGGTTGCTATGCTAAAATTACGAACGCGACCATAACAGAACACACCAATGAAAGCGACTAACTATCCTGTGGTGACGAATGGTTCTTTTTTGGCCTCGTCATTTTGTGCTGGCTTAGAGAAAGTTTTTCTAAATCATTTTGCAAATAATATTGGACAAATCTTTGTCTTTAATTACTTGTTCAACTAGTGAAAAAAACCCTAATGTTGGGGTTTTTTTTTTTGATAACCATCGGGTACGATCGCCGATCAGCACGCTGCCACGGGTCTGTGAACACCTGTCCCCTGGGAGCTGCTCTGCGCACTGCTGCTTTACTTCTGGCTGCTGCACTACTTCTGCACCATCTCTCCCCGGAACGTCTTCTCACGCACGCCTCCAAGCTAAGTCTCAAGCCGAAGGACAATATCATACCCACGCCACCTCCTGTAACTCACTCCCTGAGTTTTTGTATCTTTCTGATTACACTGGTAGTTTACTATTTTATTCCTTCTTTTTTTTAATAATATCTACCGTAATATCTACTTCACGAGTAGGTAGGCTTCTTAAATATTCTAATTATTTCCTTCTATACTTAAACTGCCAGATGACATACTGTGAACTTCAGCTCACCAGCTCACCTGTGTCGAAAACTTCGCCAATGAACTTATATTTATGTTTTTAAAAGACATAATATATCCTTGGCTTCGCACCCGTAGTCATTTATCTAGGTAAAAAGTTTACTTTTTACTATTCCAAGACCTAAAATACCAATATACCAACATTTGATCAAAATTCATTCAGCTGTTAAAAAGTTTTTATTGATTACTCGGCTTTTACTCATTGGATTCGGATACTAAGTACACCAGTTTTTAAGTCAAACTCTAAGCTGTCAAACAGTGAAAATTGCATTGCAATCGGTCCAGTAGTTTTTACGTGATGCACGAACAAACAGATATACACGAATTTAAAAATGTTATATTTTTGTTCAGTAGAAAGTACGCGAGACCATTATTTTGACATGAGAGACATTATCCCTTCCCCTCACAATATTGTTAAACCATACAAGCCACAGTGTACCTAGAAGCCTCCAGAATGCAGTCTTACACAATCTGCACAATATTCCCAGTTCAGCTTTTGATAGCACCACATTGCTTTTCGTATGAGGCGAGTCGCTTGTCGGATTGTATCCATGAGACATGTGTGGTTACAACTTGAAAGGCGCTGTTTGTTTGACTATTTGTGTGCGACACAAAGGTAGGCCGCCGTTTGTTGAGGGGAGTTTGGGATGCTACACTTATGTAGTATTACATTAAAGTAGGTCATCGCACACTATCCGACGTTTATAGTGTATACCTACTCTTACTTATCGTTTAAGATCAGTATCAGTAGTATCAGGTGTATTTTGTGTTACCCAAAAAAAACAAAATTTGGGTTTTTGATACATTTCTGTGTTCCAATTCGAAGGGCAATGTTTCCAGTTGATTGGGTAGGAGACAATCGCAGTATACTGCATTATTTGGCAACCAAACTTCTATAGGCGGCACTTCAATTAAGGGCGGGTGTAATAAGTGACGCGAGGCGGTCCTGGAGGGTTGTTCTACCAGCCAGGAACCGACGCTCAGCGGACAACATTATGAAGTAGATACATGGAGGTAGAAGTAACTTAGCAGAAGAATATAGAAGTCAACAGACTTTTGTCACTAATCAGGAACAAGGAGGAGCACTCGTGGATGTTCATCAACAGCGCCAAGACCATGCACAGAGATACTGCAAGCTGGCCTATCAGCAAAGTTCGCAGGCCCCTCCAGGCGAGCTGGTCCCTCCTTACTGAACACGAACACGCCACAAGTAATAAGCCAGCATTTTGGTGGGCATGTTACCTGCCACTATTGTATGTAGATGGTAAATACGCAGTAACTTAAAAATTGCCGGAGATAAAGGAAACAATATTTTTGTTACCAGTTTTAAAAATATATTTTCGTGAGAATCGTTTACTAAAAAGGTAACCGCAGTAATGGACCAGGGGTCACAAGTGGATGCAATATGTACTGATTACAGTAAAGCTTTTGACCGGATTGACCACCGTTTGCTGCTGGATAAACTATTAGCTGCTGGTATAAGGGGGGACCTTTATAGATGGTTTTCCTCCTACGTTGATGGGCGTGTGCAGACTGTTGTACTCAATGGTTTTGCTTCAGAACCGCTTTGCATCCCATCTGAAGTCCCTCAGGGATCAATATTGGGTCCGCTACTCTTTACGTTATTTATAAATGATATTAACCAATGTTTCTATAACTCAGACTTTCTATTGTTTGCAGATGATATGAAGATTTTTAAATCTATTAAATCACTAACTGACATATTACTGTTGCAGCAGGATTTGGTTAGGCTGGTAAATTATTGTAATGCTAACAAACTCAATTAAAATATTTCTAAATGTAATGTGATAACCTTTAGTAGGAGTTCTAGGCCTTTGATTTTTGATTACCTGGTTGATAACCAGCATCTCTCTAGGAAAAGCACCGTTGTTGACTTAGGTGTAATGTTGGATTCTAAATTACTTTATGATAACCATATTAATAACATATGTTCAAAAGCCACTAAAATTTGTATTGTTTGTATTTGTTTTGTATTTCGTATTACCAAACATTACAAGTCTGCTAAGTCGCTCAAAGTACTGTACTGTTCCCTTGTCAGAAGTCAGCTTGAGTATGCAACTCAAATATGGAACCCGCGATATAATACATATATAAACCAGAAAGAGAAGATCCAAAAAAAGGTTTTGCGTTATCTTAACTTTAAATTTAAAAGTGACTAACTTGTAAACTGCAAAAATCATCACTTGTTACCTTTAGAGAAGCGGCGGGAAGCTGCAGATCTGTCATTCTTATATAACATACTTAACTGTAGAATGGATACACCCGTACTACTGTCTTCTATTTACCTCGAGGTTCCTAGAAGAACATTACTCAGGCGTAATTATCTTCATCTTCATATTCCTTCTTGTCGCACAAAATATAGAAAAAAATTCATATATTACCCGTGTATGTAAGAAATTTAATTATTCTTACACTAAAGACATTGATATTTTCAATAGTAGATACAATGTATTCAAAAATTTCATATATCGTGACTTCTTCGGCACTGATGACAATAATTAAACATAGTTTATAATAAAAATATATATTAGCTATATTATTAGTATTAGTTATTATTATTATATTAGTATATAAAATATTAACGTTAAGTTTTAATATAAACGAAATTTTTTGAGATGGCGCAGCGTGGTATTACTTAGTCAACATTTGGTTTATTGTACTGTGTACTTTATTACCCATATGTGGAAACTTTTGTAAGCTGCATATTGTATAACCATAGTTTTTATCCTAAGTACTATCCGTGGCTGTAGTTTTCCTAAGAAAAAAAAAATAAGAAAAAAAAAAATAATTAAAAAAATGTCTAAAGGCTAGGCTGTTTTTTTTAATACTTCCAAGTGTCAATTTTACCAACACTAGATCCATACCTGTTTGTTTGTTTGTTTCCTCCCAAAACTCCCAAAGCTCCCCAAACAAACCATTAGGCTGGACGGATTTTGATGAAATTTGGGATAGAGGTAGCTTATACCCTGGAATAAAACATGAAATACTTTTTATCCCATTTTTTTTTAATTTTCCACGGTAAAACTAAAAAAAGTTTATTACTCGCTGTAAGGAACGGTGTCCATGGAAACGAAATAACAAGTCTGTTAAAAAACATCAAGAGCATTGTGCTATACCCACTTTTGCATTGGTTTTTAATATCCGAGAAGAACATAGGATGCTTTTTATCGCGATAAACTGTAGTCCGCGCGCACAGTCGCGAGCGGGAAAACTAGTCCATACTAATATATAAAAGTGAAACATTGTCTGTGTGTTTGTTTATTTGTTTTTGTTTGTTTGTTTATTTGGGGAGCTTTCACGCGATAACCGCTGGACGGATTTTGATGAAATTTGGAATGGAGATAGCTTATACCCTGGATACATAGGCTATTTTTATTTTATTTTTATATACTTTTTATCCCGGAAAATTTTAAGTTTCCACGGGAAAACTGGAACATGTTGAATACTCGCTGTAAGGAACGGTTGCCATGGAAACGAAATAACAAGCCTGTTAAAAACATCAAGAGCGTTGGTGCCACAGATTAAGTAGTTGGTGATATACCAACAACAAGCCACAGAAGCCATAACCAAAAAGTCTAAGTCTACTTTTGCATTGGTTTCTAATATCCTAGAAAAACATAGGATGCTTTTTACGCGATAAACTGTAGTCCGCGCGGACAAAGTCGCGGGCGGATAGGCTAGTATAGAATAAGTGTTGGGAGACCCACCCCCCATACGATGGAACGACGACTATGTAGCTATCGAAGGAAGTCGTTGCATGGAGGTGACACAAGATCGCTCGTCATGACGCTTTTTGGAGGAGGCCTATGTTCAGCAGTGGACATCTAAAGGCTGAAATGATAATGATGATTTCCGTAATGTAAATGGGCACCTATATTTGAATGGCATTATTTTCGTTGTTGTTTTAAACAGATTGTTTAATGTAAGTATCCTAACTAATTATTAGTTTTTATCCCTGGAAAATTGAAACTTCTGCGGAAAAACTGGAAAAATGTTGATTACTCGCTGTAAGAAACGGTTGCCATGGAAACAATATAACAAGTATGTCAAAAAATATCAAAAGCACTTTTGCATTGGATTTAAGAAGAACACAGGATGGTTTTTTTTCGTGATAAACAGTAGACCGCGCGAACGAAGTCACGGGCGGGAAAGCTAGTCTACATCTACATCTACACTAATATTATAAAGAGGAAAGATTTGATTGTTTGTTTGTTTGTAATGGATAAACTCAAAAAATACAGACCCGATATTAAACATTCTTTCACATAAATAAAGCTAAATTATCAGGGAGTAACACGAGCAGGATTTTATTTTTCAATAAGTTCCTTACGAAAATTGCAATAATGAAACCCAAGGTATTAAATTTTGCAAAAATATTTCGATTGCTTTGTATCATAAACCAAAGAGTATATAAATACTACGTAAGATCACAAACTAAGAAGGAGATACGGGTCTTTGTTTAGGGAACGTTGCCATGGCAACGAGATCACAGAACATCTAATAATCATTGACGTAGGAAATACTCTATGCTAATAATACACGAAATAGTAACCGTAATTCAACCTCCTTGCGTTTAACAGAATAATACTATATACGAAATGGTACGTGAGTATAATACCTATAAACATAGTTAAACATTTTGTGTAAGAAATTGTTGTTTTTCTATTTGTCAAAATAAAGTACCTACTAATTTTAACTTTCTATATATTTACCCGTGCGAAGCCGGGGCGGGTCGCTAGTATCTAATATGTCTACAAAATTTGCTATATATGATGCAAGTCACATCAATCTCGATTTCTAGTTGACTTTATAGTTTTCACAGACTACTTCAGTTTATAATTTTCTAAAGCCTACTGGGACTAAATTATGTTGATATTCAGTAAACACTTACTCATTTAAATATTACCAATCATTCTCGTGTTAAGTAGTTTACATCAATATAAATGTAAATTTCTACTCAAGGTTTATATATCCCAATTTATTTCTGGTATAATATTATTACATTCAGAAGATAGGAGGATGTAATATCAGGTATTCGTTAAACGTATTTTGGTGTCAGCCTTACTCCGTGAGTGTGTGAGGCAGACACTGTTACACATTTAAATGTTTTGCTGTTATAATTATTGTTATTATCCGCGTACGGCAAAGCAAGCGAAGGGTACTGAGTTTAACAGTTTATGTCCATGTGGGTATGTTTATTTTCTACCATAGCGTCGGTTCTATTGGTCCGATTTTGACAAGCGAGGTATCAGTCGATTCGTCTCTATTGCATTTTATTTACGCTATCGTAGTAGGGTTCTAGTTCTTGAACCTATTTCTTGTTTCTCATTTGTCATTTAATCTTTTCCTAGAAAATAATAATACTACCACTCCACCAGGACTTTGTTAACGTATACTTTACTGAGAGCTTATTTTTTAGACTACAACATAGCATATCTAGGTATCTAGAATTATGTAGCTTTCCATCAGTGCCAGTCGAATCGAAAATAAATTTTGCCAGATAAAGCACATTGCGTACTCTCCGTACAATTAAAACATGTTTCAAATAAAAAGTCCTAAAATGAAAACACGAATTTGTCCATGCTACACAACGCTGAGATGAAAATTTAACCTCTAGCCGACGATGGTACGCCGAAATATACCACAGTACTGTGAATAACAGTAACAAAACTAATTTCTTCGGCTCTTTCAGTGTTTATTCAGTGGAAATACTCTTAAGAATAGAACAGGAAGTGATGACTAATAAATCTTATTTCCACTTGCAAACAACAATTCCCTACGTCCAAACAGATTCATGTTTGAAAATTTTGTTATCAATATAACAAACGACAAACTCTTTCCTGGCTCGTTCTCCAAGCTATCTAATACACATTCATTATAGGTATTTGCATTATAGGTTGCCTGGAAGAGATCGCTTTTAGCGATAAGGCCGCCCATTGTGACACTTCTTCTGCTATTGTTCCTTTATTTTTTGTTGATTTTGTTTGTGGTGTGTGCAATAAAGAATTTATCTGTATATCTATCTATTCATTCAATCAAAATAGTAAGTTTGTTTGAATATCTCAATAAAGCGCATTTTCTTATTTATTTTATTTCATTCTATCTGATGATCGCGACTTCGCACGCGTGATCATTTCTGTAAGTTAAAAGTACTCTTTGCGCTATTCCAGGACCTAAAATACCAATATACCAAGATTTGATCAAAATTCCTTCAGCCGTCAAAAATATTTTTATCGATTGCTCGGCATCTACTCATCGAATTGAGATAAGTATCCCATTTTTTAAGTCAAAACATAAGGTATCCAACAGTGAAAACCGCATCGCAATCGGTCAAGTAGATTTTACGTGATGCGAGAACAAACATACAGACAAACGGACAAACAGACAGACACGAATTTTTTAAATGTTATATTCTTGTTCAGTATTTTATTTTATGTACCTTAGACCATTTCTTTTTAATTATTTTCTTTGTACAGACTTTTTTCGTTCCTATTGCTTTATTATAAGTACTTATAGATTCTGGAGAAACTTCTTCCATGTCCACTTACATGCTATATACGGAGGCTCCTTACCTATATCGGAAAATATGTCGCCCTTGTCAAGGTTTAGTGTTCTGTGTGGCAAATTTTACGAAAATGTTTGTACATTTTTGAAATAATAATAATGTTGCTAATGGTTATGGTCCTTGTTGCTAAACGCTGATTCCAGAATAATTTGCAAAAAATCTTTCACTACAATAGTTAAAATTACGGGACTTTGCGAGGAACTGATCAGCGTTTTTCGTCTAAGCAAAGTAAGTATTTTCTGTTCAAGACTTTCAGAGAGGGCAGTAATGAGTTTTGAATTTGGAACGTAAATTTTGCTAAGAGATATAAATGTCTAAATTTCCTACGTACAATGGAATTGTGTTCATTGGGTCGCACGGCGCGCTGTCTGTATTTGAATAAAGAACGAAAGTATTGTACTACTGACAACTAAATCCCGGGAAAAATATATGAAAGCTTATAACAATTTTAACGAGTGGGAAAATGAAAAAGAAGCGAACTTTTACGGAAACCTGTAACTACATACCTATTTTCAAGAATTATTGGGTAATCCTTGAAAATAAAGTAACCTTGACATGTTTGCGGCTAGTACCAATAATTACATTCAAATCGAGATATACACAAAATTTCGAACACAATATCTCAAGACTTGTCTGAAGAGGTCTGAAGGACGTAAATCAAAGAAGTAAAAAGTTAAAACTAAAGTTTTAGTTAAGTTTAAGTAATTAACTAGTTTGTTTTATTTTATTTTGTTTATTTTTAGTCTATTTAATAACCTTTAAATGAATAATATGAGTTGTAAAGTATCCAAAAGCGTCTTCTATTTATTTTTCTCAAAGACGGGCATAAAAAATAGAGTGTAGGTATATTGTAACAAAACGTTACTGATATATTTATTTTAAGCAAATAGTATAATAATGTTAAAGAAAACCTAGATATTAAATTATATATATATATATATATATATATATATATAAATATATATTAATTTAAAAGTTCATTTTAAAATGTTTAGTTCTTTGTATGTACTAAACACTTTCATAGTGTTGCCTTTAAACCCGAGCGCATTGTGTGACTGTGTAATTGGCACGCACACAGCCAAGCCTGCGGGACAAGACTCAAGGGAAGGGGAGGAAAACGAAGCAAGCTGACATCCGCGCATCGCACGCACAAGATACGTCATACATACATACATTCGTCATACAATCTACTCTCTATCTCTCTCTCTCTCTCTCTAATTGTTTCAATATTTAAAAAAACTAGTATTAATTAAGTAGATTAATAAAATGTTGTAACATAACTCTCGCGGACATCGGCCTCTACTAATGCACGCCACTGAGCTCAGTCTTCAACTCTTCTCCTACATTTTCTGCCAGCCACTTTTGAGTCTCTAACCAACTCTTTTGCAGTCCAATTAAATAACTCGGAACTACCCTGAAATTGGTTTTCCTTAACGATACATGTTTAACGCCTCATCATCACAATTTAGTCCATTTAAGACAAAACCACCGCCAAAACAACACATAAACTATGGCAACATTTTCCTTATTTCGCCTTATGGCAACAATTTTTGCCCATGTTTTTGCCAAGGGCACCCAACCGAAAGAGATATATACCCTTTTTGTGCTTGTTCACCTGAAACGAACTCGGAAATTGGGAAAAACCTTATTTAGTTGGAATTAGGTTATGAAACTCCAACCAAGTTTTAGGGCTGGCAGCTTATTAAAGTACTCGAACACTTGGATGTTATGACGGAGCTGTCACATATTACACGATGTTATTTAATAAGTTCAGAAGTTTCCAATCCGGCCGTTATGGCTCCGAGGGGGAATCTTCCACTTTTCGTACTCTCATTTAAGCTTGGAGTTTAAAAGTACAAGTAGGTATTGTAAAATAAATTTCCTTTCTTGTACACGACTATAATGGGAAGTTGCGACCGAAACGGCTTGTTAATTCCCTGTTCAAAAAGTTTCCGAAATGTTATGTTCTATTATGTTATGAAATATTAGACATTTAAGATTTAAGATGATGCTAAATGAGATGCACATTATAATTACCGTCGAAGCTAAATAGATGTGTAGCTGAATGTGATTCCTACATCTGAGTGAAACCCTTTAAAAAGCTTTTATTTTGAAAGATATCCTCTATATTGAAATCCAAAATTATTTTGGTTTGTATGTATACAAAGGCATTCAGGTCATTGTATGTACAGAGCATAGAGCAAAATGATTTAAAAAAAAGAAGGTTATGATTTTTACTTTGGTAATGCATGAAGCTTTTCTTTAGCCGTTATGCATTTACTATTATTATATATTGATCTTGAAGTAATAGTAATTTTGTTTGTGGCAATCGATAATATACAGAATACAATACAATACAATACAATACAATACAATACAAAACCAAAAATATTTCCTTGTCCAAGTCGAAATAAAAAGGCACGCTGATAGCTCTGTCTCCGTACCAAATACAACCCCGACGAAGAACCTTTTTTGAGGATTAAGACCTATCTTCCCTTTGCGTTGTAAACACATTTCAGCAAACAAAATTAAAAGTAGTCAGATTCACGATCCACTTTTACCATCGATCACTCCAAAGTCAATGAGGTTTTCGATCGTCGCATAACCTTTCTTTGTCTGCGTCCGTGCCTTTAGAATTCTGGTTGATACATGGTTTTTCTAATTCCACGTGTTTGGTTCTTCTAATTCCATGTGTTGGCTTCTGTCCGAGCCTCCGGTCAACAGACACCTTCCTGGCGCAGGGTTCAGTTGTGTTAGAATGCCGTTCATGTTTGTATGGATTAAAGGTATGGATTAAATAGTTGCACAATTCTGTGTACTTGCGGTGTTTTAAATAATGTTGATTGTTTTTGGACGTTTTGTAAAAAGTTCACAAGGGTTGAGTCAAACCGTCAATGGACATAATCCAATGAAGTTGAGAGTTTCGAATTTTTTAAACACCTTTTTTTGGAAACAATAGGAAGTAATGACATGAGATTATGTGACCCGGGATTCTTGTCACCTGCTGGTGTCACCTGCTACAGTGGTGTCAGTAGCTACAGTGGTGGCAGCGTTGACTAGGCAAGGAAATATTTACCTAAAAATATTTTGGTGCTTTAGTTGGGACTCAAACTAACCACTCAAGATGTAAGATTTCTTTGCGCTCAGACGCAAACTACAATCTTCACAGACGTCCTGTTACGTATATTTTCAATATCTGCCATCCGTGACAGGTATTGTGGAAACTAGACTGTCGGAAGCTTAAGCCCAAGCCGAAGCTTTGGTTGAGCAAAATGTGTCTAAGAGGGATTAAACATAGTGTTAACGAGCGCAATAACAGCTGAACTATAGCTATAAGGATAAGTAGATATATGTATACGCAGGGTAGTCATGTATAGAATCTTAGAAATTAAGTTATTAAAAAGATAAACGCAATAATCAGAAAGTAGGAATACAGTTGCATAGGCATGGGTATTGCGAACGGTTTGAGCTATTCAGCACGTAAGCAAGTTAACGCGTAAGCGAGATAAATATTATTAATGCGCCTAGGAAATAGGAAAACGTAGTGTAAAATCTTCGTGCCATTACGTATGACATCTACAGCATACGGGATGGCCACGTACCTCTTTAGGGAATAAATATGAACATGCAGCCACAGAGAGACTTAAACTCTCTGTGGCTGCATGGGTGTGGGTACAGGTTGGCTCAGGAAAGCCGCGCTTTGTAAAAGGTACGGATTTACAACGCAAAGTGATCCTGAACCAGCCTAAAGGTATCATCGACATAGTATCAGTAACACAAATATAAAATGTAGATAGTAAGAGCGAGAGCAGGCTCACTGGGAGAGACTTTTTAATTCATGTATAGATAAAAGTCTGTTTCGTAGTATGATGAAGCACAGTAAAATAATTCCTATTTTAAGTCCGGATGTAAGGAAGATCCGTGTAACAATCGGCCTATTTCAGTTTTGCCATCGATCAGCAAAGTATTTGAAAGTTTAATTTTGAACCAATTACTGGCATTCTTTAACACTAGTAATATTTTACACGAACAGCAGTTCGGGTTGACAAAAGGACGTTCTACTATCGATGCTGGTTCAAAACTATTTAGTTACATTCTGGATGCATGGGAAGAGTCATGTGACGCAATCGGAGTCTTCTGTGATCTCAGCAAGGCCTTTGACTGTATTGACCACAGCACCCTGATTTCCAAACTTAAGTACTATGGTCTTAGTGGAAAAGCGATAAATCTTATGAAGTCCTACCTATCAAACAGGGAACAGCGTGTCAATATTGGCAATGTCAGTTCATCTAGATCTACTGTCACAATGGGGGTACTTTAGGGTTCTATTTTGGAACCGTTCCTATTTTTAGTCTATGTAAACGACTTACCGTTTCTATTGCACTCACAAACAAATACAGAAATTGTGCTATTTGCAGATGACACCTCTCTCTTATTTAAAGTAAAAAGATGCAATAGCGATTGGAGTCCTGTAAACGAGGTTTTGTTAAAAGTCAGTGACTGGTTCTCCGCTAATAATATGGTATTAAATCCTACCAAGACAAAATGTGTCAAATTTACGTTGCCCAATGTAGCTCTAGTAGATAGTGATCTTAGACTCATGGACAAGAAGCTTGAATTAGTGGATTCAACTTTGTTTCTGGGGTTAACTTTGGATGGTATACAGCAATGGGGACCTCATATAAAAAAACTAGGTGGCAATCTTAGTTCTGCAGTCCACGCGATTTGTGAGGTAAGAAGACTTACAGACATTGGTCTACTATGCCTACTTTCACAGTATAATGTCTTATGGTCTACTGTGGGGGGCAGCTGCAGATATAAACGTGATTTTCATATTGCAAAAAACGTGCAGTTCGAGCAATTTATATAATCTGAGTCCGCGAACTTCACTTAGAGAAATGTTTCAGAAAATAAATATAATGACTGTCCATTCCCAATATATTTACGAGAATATAATGTACACTCGTAAAAACATAAATATGTTTACTAAACTATGCGAGATTCATAACTTTAATACTCGCAACAAAAACAAGTTATTGTTCCCATCTCTTAGACTTAAGAACAGTAAGCAAATCTTTCTTAGGTAATACAATTTGATTCTACAATAAAATACCGAAAGAGATATTGGAATTAAATGAGACTCAGTTTAAAAAACATGTTAAGGACAGTTTAATAGAAAAGGCATATTATAATTATAAAGATTACATTGATGACAAAGATGCTTGGTGTTCGTCTAGCTCTGTGCAAACTTAGGTAGGTATTTGACAAAGCCCTGTAAAGCTGCTAACACTATTTGTAAACCATTTTTACAGCTGCTTTTTGTTAGTTTGTAATTTCTGACAACGCCCCTTTACAGCTGATACTCAATAATTTGTATGCATATTGTAATTTATTATCATTTTTATTATTGTTTGACAACGCCTCTGTACAGCCGCACATTTTTTTGTTACTATAATATGTGCTCTTCAATTATTTAAATTGAAATGTTTGACATGATCAAGTGTTCCATGTGTACCTACGGTATGAATAAATGCTTATGACTTATGACTTAGACTTCTCTAAAATCGGTCAAGTGTGTTGATTTGCAATGAGTCACACACAAGAATGTCTTTAAACTCGACAAACTTTTAGCAAAATGCCTAAAGTTTGGGTATCGTCTTCGTACGGGTGCGAGAAAATCACAAAATTTGAAGTTCTCCTCGCACCCGTAGCAAAGCAATAAAAATAGGCTTTCTTCGTGGTAGAGATTCGAGGTATGACCTTAGCAAACTTCTGTGTCAATTTTTGTGCCTGTTTTCGAGCGTGGGAAAATTAGGGTAGACAACAAAGGAGCTAACGTATACTATGAATAAAGTAGAATAAATCGCTCTATAGGAAAGCTTCGCGTGTTTCAGGAAAACTATTATAAACGCATACTTCCAAAAATCACCGTGCATTCGTCAAGTTCCCGTTCGCTGTAGCAATTGAAGACAAGAAGCTCTCCTATAAGTGACCAATATTAACTAATAGCACCACGAAGTTATATTAAGGCTCCGATAACCAACATTTGTAACCGCGATAACAAAAGCTGAATTCTATGCTATCCTTGTTTTACGAAATATGTGAAGAATATACCATTTAAATGTCAACAAGTGCGTTTTCGTTTCATCCTCCTATCCTGAGCTCAACCAAGTCTCATTTTCTCTGCAACTTGTACCTACGTGAGACTCTGCAATACATAGTTTTAGCTAATTCATAGGTTCCGATGAAACCTTTGAATAATATATAATATATATGTTTGATTTTATAACAATTAGAAGATTAAGATGTTGCTAGAATATGTAAATAAATTCTTCTATTACTTTTACGATGTTTTAGATCGCAATCATATCGCATCGTTCTGGCCCAGAGAATTATTTAATAGAATGTTTAGTCTACAAGACGATTTATATGAATGGATTTTTCTAGATGCAATGGTTATTAGGTTATTCGTGTGGGATATGAAAAACTAAAATTCTGCCTTCCCCACCAACGCCACCCCCCCCCCCCCCCCCCCCCCAATTCATGCCCATCCCCTGCACCTTCTCCCTGCTTCCTCTTTCTTCTCTCTCCGCGTCCCCTTCCCCTGCAACCCACCAATCCCCCGCACTTCCCTCACCTACTCCAATCCTTCCGCACCCGTTCCCTGCCCCCGGCTGTGCACAACACAAAAAACACCCAAGTCCCGTAGTTCCGTCGCACTGATGAATCGATAACCAACACCAATAATTATACCTTCTTATCTAAATTTTCCCATAACTAGCATTTAGTACAAAATCACAAACTTTAATATCCGTGAGTTATATTAAAGTATATGTCGGAAAATAATAAAGTGCTTTTATTAAAGATCGACTGCAAAACTAAACTATTGTTTGCTTCTCTTTATATACTGTCCAAAACTCTACCAACGCGGACAATCTAAGTACAAGAGGTTATGGTTTTTTTTTTTTTTCTGCGTTCGATTATACTTCCTTATTAAACTTCATTTCGGCTAACTTTACGGACTGACTCCAGTATCGAAATTTGCTTAGAGTAGAGGTAAGGAATTTAATTTTGAACAGAAAATAGATGCCTCCTTACAATTCCTGTTGCTCTACCTGAGACGGTATTCGAGTTACGAAGCGCCTTGGAACGTTTGTAAACAATTTACAAGAGAAGAAACAATTTAGATGTACTCGTATATATTAAGAAAAGCTACTTCCTAGTAATGTTTTCTTTTAGTTTGAGCTACCGAGATGTAATAGTTAAGTAATAGGGGATGACTATTTTTTTATGTTAAATAATATATAAGTATGACGGGGGAAGGTCAGGAAGGTCATGAAGCAGCGTCAGGATGAACAATACTATGTCAGGATTATTGATGTTGGTGTCCACAGTTGTGGGCGCGACATATACATATTATAACTTCGTTTATTTTTTGTCTTTAAAATTTACCACACTTTTAAAATTAATAGTTTTAGATTTATTATTAAATTGCTTGGCTACTCGTCAAATTGAGATTTCAAGTATACCAGTTTTTAAGTGAAAACCTAAAGATGAACAGTGAAAATCGCATCGCAATCGGTTCAGTATTTTTATTCAAAAAAAATACCACAATTTTAAAATTAATAGATTTAGATTTATTATTGTAAAAACTTCTTCCTCCTACTACTAGCTAGCTTGGCTCCTACTTATCTGATTGAGATACCAAGTACACCAGTTTGTAAGTCAAAACCTAAGCTATCCAACAGTGAAAATTTCATCGCTATCGGTCTAGAACGTGATGCGTGATGATTTGTAGTTCCGATGAAATCCCGTTAAGAATCGGCTTTATTAGAGAGGTAACAATATATCTAACTAGTCGTATCTGTACTCTAATTGCAAATTGCAAAGTCAGCCTGTCCTACATACACCTTGATACTTTAATCTCGAAAAATTGTGGTTGCATTGTTGAGGTGAAACGACCTAAGTCGATCACTAGAACAGCAATGGACAAGCTGATGGAAAAAATATTGAGGAACCGAAACATAACCAAAGCCACTAAGATCCGGTTCGTCCGTACGCTTGTTTTCCCCATATTTCTGTACGCTGCAGTGACGTAGACGCTGCGAGAAATTGAATAGAAGAAGATAGATGCTCTGGAGAAGTGGTGCTACAGGAGAATGCTTGGGATACCTTGAACTGAGTTTTGGTAACACAGTACCCTTCCCTTTCTTCGCCGTAGTCGGGACATATTTAAAAAGAAACTCATATTTTCATGCTGCAAAATAAAAAATTAAATGCATTTTAAGGAATATAAATAATTATTGTACTAATTTAGTTCCGTCTGGATATAATGTAATCATCCAACAACCCTGGGTTTGACACCTTTATGTTATTTGTTACCAAACTGAACCAATATAAATCCATGTTTCGATATCTAAACAAAGGGATGAGAAGGGCAGAAACTTATTAAGGCAATGCCTTGTCTTAAACAAAGTTTTAATTAAACCAGTGAACACCCCAATGCGAATTGAACCACAATTCTTAACGTACGCCAAAATAGGTACTGTCTTGTACTATTATTAATTATGTAGCTAGGTTTAGACGACGACAGTAATACAGTGCCATATCACAGAATACATAATAGTACATGTACCAAATGTCGACATTGTTACAACTCGCGGAGTTATTTATTGTGACGGTAATGCATTTGTTTAAATTATTAGGAAAAGTTAAGTTTTGTTTATTTTAGGGCGTACATTATTATACAAGCTGCGCCTCGTGGCTTTGTCCGCCTGTAAAATTTTCCGGGATGGGGTTAGGAAGTTTATAAGGTATAGGCATATAAATTTCATTGAATTCGGTCCACCCGATATCGCGTAAAAGCACCCCAAACAAACAAACTAACAAACAAACAGACAATATTTCACCTAATATTATGTATAAGTGGGAATGGTCATTAGTGTTAAGTGTGGCATTATATTGTCGTAATCAGTTTAGCCGATTTAATGTGAAAGCGAGTACAACCAATCTAACGAAATATTCTTAATTTCCGTCTAAACTTTCCATTTTCTTGGATAAATGTTGGTCTCTGTATTGTAAAGTACTTACATACCTTTATTCAAAACTTCATCATAGCTGTTTTTGATAATTTTGAGTGAAACAGAGTAATCGACATTTTCCAGTATTCCCGTTGCAATATTTTCCAGTTTTCCCGTGGAACCTTACAATTCTCCGGGATAAAAAGTATCCTATGTTAGTATAATATGTTGTGTACAGTATCTACATACAAATGTTCATCAAAATCAGTTTTGGTGTGAAAACACCCCAAACAAACAAACTAACAGACGTTTCACTTTTATGTATTAGTGGCGGTGGGGTTTAACGAAAAATTCATATTATAAAATACACCAAACGTGTCTTTCTGTCTATCCACAAATATATTAGAAAACACTTAACTGTTTTTTTCCAGTTTTCGCCTAGCCGAAGATTGATTCAAGAGAAAAGTTTTAAAGTATGATTCATAAGTATCCATACCAATATATAAAAGTGAAACGTTGTCTGTTTGTTTATTTGTTTGTTTGGAGAGGATTCACGCGATAACGGTTGGACGGATTTTGATGAAATTGGGAATGGACGGAATTTGGTTTATACCCTGGAATAAAACATAAGATACTTTTATCCCGGAAAATTGTAAGTTTCCACGGAAAAACTGTAAAATAATGATTACTCGCTGTAAGAAATGGTTGCCATGAAAACTAAATAACAAATCTGTTAAAAAACATCAAGAACGTTGGTATTAGACCTACTTTTGCATTGGTTTTTCATATCATAGACGAACATGGTATGTTATTTTCGCAATAAACTGTAGTCCGCGTGGACGAAGTCGCGGGCGGGAAAGCTAGTATGTGTACTTAGTATAGAAACCTCCATATAAACGTTTATCCATAACATAAAATCTTAACTTTTTGTCTCAACTTTCTACAACTCTTTGTGCAATGCAATTAAGTGTATTAATTCTTGACAAATTCTATATCTCAGCAAATCTTCCTTATTTTATGCAAATCTGATTATCCCCTTTACATTTAACCTTCTTAACGAGTATATTAAAAGTTACGGCGATGTTATGATGAGCAGATTTCAATTAAATCTGTCCAACCTGTTCTTTGTACCTACTAGTGTGGGGCCGCGAGCATATGTTGACCACATACGCCGGCGTAAAGTATGCAACTTTTGGTAGGTACAAATACATTTTTAGAGAAAGCACTAGCTATCCGTGTGAAGCCGGGGCGGTCGTAATAAATTTTCCGGTGACAAATAGTTAACAGTTATTGAATCAAGTAAAATAACTACACACAATTCGAAACGTGTCTAATGTAGTGACAAGTAGGCACTGCCTCGCACTATCCCCGTCTAATCACAGGTTTAATCTATAATGAAACGGAACACAAATTGTAAGCTTTGTGAACAAACAACATGGCTGTTCCGTTTGCCAGCTGTTGCAGACTCTCGTGTAGGTGCGGGGTCCCAGTTGCAGAGAAAATGACATCATCATCAGACTTAATTGAGCTCAGGATAGCAGTATGAAACGAAACAACACTTGTTGACGCTGTAGCTTGTATATTTTCATAACTTGTAAACAAGGACAGTAATACAGAATTTTGTTTTCGATATCCCAGTTAAAAATATTGGCTATCGGAGCCTTAATAAACTATTGTGATGCTACTAATTAATATTGGTCACTTGTAGGAGAGCTTCTTGTCTTCAGCAGCTACTGCGAACGGGGACTTGACGAATGCATGAATATTCTTTGTAGTATGGGTTTTTATAATTTACTATAAAAACCTATACTAATTTTACCATTACCATTTTACCATTACCCATTTAAAATAAAGAACGAAAATTACGTTGCCATGGAAACGAAATAATCGAAACTGTCAAGTAGGTGAGTATGCAGTTTTCTATGAAAGACTGCTGTCAATGATTTTGAATTTAGCTGACTGTTGTTTTTTTTTAACTACCGAACAAAGAGACGGGTGTTATAAGTTTAGGTGTGAATCACTGTGTCACTGTGTTACTGGGTGTGTGTGTGTCTGTGGCATCGTTGCTCCCAAACGAATGCACCGATTTTGATGCGGTTTTTTCGATTTGAAAGCTGATGTGATCGAAATGATTCTAAACTATAATGGGGGGAAGGGGGAGGGGGGAGGGTGTGAATCGTAGCTTCCAAACGAATGGACCGATTTTGATTAGGTTTTTTATGTTTGGAAACTGATGGAATCGAGATGGTTCTTAGCTATATGGGGGGAGTTGAGAAAAGGGGGGTGAGAATCGTAGCTCCCAAACGAATGGACTGATTTTGATGCGGTTTTTTCTGTTTGAAAGCTGATGTGATCGAGATGGTTCTTAGCTATAGTGGGGGGAAAGGGGGGAAAGAGGTAGGGTGAGAATTGTAGCTTTCAAATGAATGGGCTGATTTTATTGCGGTTTTTCATGTTTGAAAACTGATGGGATCGATATGGTTCTAGCTGTATGGGGAGGAGCGGTTGATAAAAGAATCGTAATCGGTTAAGTTTAATGCTACTAAAACGCAGGCGTGTTTTTTTTCTGCCAAAAAGAGTCCTCTAAACCAATCTCCGTCTTTCCAAAGTGTAACAATACCAATAGGCGACCATTTGGAGCTCTTGGGTGTCGAACTAACATCAAACCTGAATTTTGGGTCTTATATTGAATCCAAAGCCAAGGTAGCTGCAAAAAAAACTTGGTATTTTGTCTAAGGTTAGGCGGTACTTCACACCGGGACAGCTTTTGATATTTATCAAGCACAGATCCAATCTTGTATGGAGTACTGCTGCCACCTCTGGGACGGTTCTGCCAAGTATCAGCTCGAGTCTTTGGATTCAATTGAGAGACGTGCTATCAGGCTCATTAGGGATGAGACTCTGGTAAAGAGTAAGCTTCAATGTCTGGCGCATCGATGCGAGGTAGCAAGCCTGGCGGTATTCTACAGATTGCACTATGGAGAGTGTGCACAAGAACTGCACAACCTGATTCCCCATCACCTTTCCATCACCGTACGGCTAGACGATCAGCAAAGCGCCACCCTTTCATGGTTGAAATACCTCGCACAAGAACGAAGCATTACGCTTCTTCATTTATTATAAGAACTGCAAAGGAGTGGAATGCCCTGCCCTGGTCAGTGTATCCGGTAAATTATAACCCCGGTGTGTTCAAGTCAAGAGTGAATAGGTATCTACTAGGCAAGCGTGCTACACTTTCGACCACATCATCGCTTTCCATCAGCCCGTAATAAAAAAAAAGACAAAAAAAGTAGCTTCCAAACGAATAGACTGATTTAGCTTTGGTTTTTATGTTTGAAAGCTGAGGTAAACAGGACTGTTCTTAGCTATAATTCTAGAATCGTAGCTTCCAAACGAATGAACCGATTTTGATGTGGTTTTTTATGTTTGGAAACATTACATCAGTTTCCAAACATAAAAAGCCGCATCAAAATCGGTCCATTTTGATGGACCAGGTTTTTTATATTTGGAAACTGATGGAATCGAGATTGTTCTTAGCTATATGGGGAAAGTTGAGAAAGGGGAGGGGAGGGAGTTGAAAAGTGAGGGGGATTAAGGAAAGCCGCAGGGCGCAGATAGTATTTAATAATTTTATTCGCAGTCGGGGTTTTTGTATTTTTATAATAAGTTTACTTGTTACCCATATTGTATTAGTTTAGGAACTTATGTCTTGTTACTAAAGTATGGTTGTCTGGAAGAGATCTCTCTGAGCGATAAGACCGCCCCTTGTGACACTCATTTTTATACTTTTTTAGATATAATTTCACGTTGTACTTGTGGTGTCCAATAAAGAGTTAATCCATCTATCTATCTATCTATCTATCTAGGAATATAGGTGTTTGAGCTTAGCGACTAAACAAACTATACTACACTTACAGATACTGAAACTTAGATGACTGTGAACAGTAGGTGGATAACTTCACAGCTTCTTGTATGAAGCCCTTACCGTTGGGTTAAAAATTGCGGCGGAGCGCTTTTGCGCCCGCCCGGTGACGCTGTAGAGGTCAGCTATAGACCAACACCACATATACTTTCTAAAAAAAAACAGTAGTGTGTAAAGATTTCTGTGTTTCGGTTTGAAGGGTAAAGCAGTAGTGTGTAAAGATTTCTGTGTTTTGGTTTGAAGGGTAAAGCAGTAGTGTGTAAAGATTTCTGTGTTTCGGTTTGAAGGGTAAAGCAGTAGTGTGTAAAGATTTCTGTGTTTCGGTTTGTAAGGTAAAGCAGTAGTGTGTAAAGATTTCTGTGTTTCGGTTTGAAGGGTAAAGCAGTAGTGTGTAAAGATTTCTGTGTTTTGGTTTGAAGGGTAAAATTACCAGCGAAATTAATGGACAATGCGACTTGAAAACTAATTTATTAGGGTGACTAGCGCATTCCAGTGATGTGCACAATTTTGCAATCAAAGTTCTGGGTGGGATTGCAATTGTAATGGGCAGGCGGAAACTTGCCACCAGGCGAGCGTCCTGCTCGTCTCTTCACTTAAGGAAGTAAAAAATGCCGCTTTGAACCACTAAAGGGTAAGTATGCTCCAAAGTGTAAAATATCTATATGATTGACTTCCAAAGGAGAAATTTCTCGATTTTATTGTATGTTATTTTTTAGGTATGATTATTAACTCATGTCTAAAAAATTCCATAAGTAACCTTTTAAGTTGATTATTTTTGTAACTTGAAAGGGTAGATATTCAGTGTTAGTCCCATATAAATTTCATTTAAATTATTTAGAGGAGTAAAAAAAATATTTAAAAAGAATTATCGTCATATCGAGTGAATCGTGCTACAGATTGCACTATGGAGAGTGTGCACAAGAACTGCACAACCTGATTCCCCATCACCTTTCCATCACCGTACGGCTAGACGATCAGCAAAGCGCCACCCTTTCATGGTTGAAATACCTCGCACAAGAACGAAGCGTTACGCTTCTTCATTTATTATAAGAACTGGAAAGGAGTGGAATGCCCTGCCCTCGTCAGTGTTTCCGGTAAATTATAACCCCGGTGTGTTCAAGTAAAGAGTGAATAGGTATCTACTAGGCAAGCGTGCTACACTTTCGACCACACCACATCATCGCTTTCCATCAGGTGAGATCGTGGTCAAACGATTGCCTAGTCAGTAATAAAAAAATAATTAAGTACATACCTAATTAAGATTCCATTAAGTAGTACGTAACAAAATTTAATTTTATTGAAGTTTCTAAAATTGTAGTTCCTATTTAATTTTCTATACAGATTACGTACCATGTCACATCAAAGCTGACAAAATACACGCCCAGATGTGCGAATTGTACTAAGATATTCGTGGAATTAATATCACTTGCTAAGAGACGGTTGTCAGGCTCACATGCGTAATTGGAAAATCTTTATATTGCGTTTGTTTCAATATGAACCAAATTACGTGTCAGAGACGACACATGGAGATAAATGATTAAATAAGACTAATAAAAGTACTATAGAACACTTTGTGCGGGAACAAATCCATTCACTTGGGCAGGAGCAATCGAATGTGGAGAAAGGTTACAGTTTGATGATGGATTGACCCACCAAGCCCTCGTTTATAAAAAAACATTGAAATCGGTCCATCCGTTTGGGAGCTGATGCTGACGTCACAGACCAAACTTCTAATAACACGTAAACTAATATTTTTTGCGTCGGGGGTTATAAAAAGTAATGCTACAGTGCAACACAACATGCAGCTTGTGTCTGATCTAGTAATAAAATACCAAAATAATTATTGTTACTTATATATAAGGTGGGAGGTAGAATCACATTAAAAACTTTTGTAATTATGTTTTGTTAAATAAATGATTTTTCTATTTCCATTTCTAGATATAAACAGAGCTGTTTTTCAATATTCTCTTTTTCACAGAAGATAAACAGGCGCTAAGCTTGCCCTGAATATATGTGGTCGATTATCTTCACGTGAATTCCGCTCAAAACTTTGTGTGATATTAACGACGCAAACTCATTTTGAAAGCCTTTTGTGTGCGTACATCGGTGATCTCTCGATTCTTGAGTCCTTGAAAAATCTCTGAATCATTAAGTGCCTAGCAGCTGTTGGAAGAAAAGCAAGCGCTTAAAGAATGCGAGTCAAAAAGGTTGGAAAAAATCGACTTGCTTTTGTAGATATCTGATAACTTATTCTTAAAAGATAGAGGAAGAATAGAAACGGGGTTTAAAAGCTGTTTGTGTGTAGTGTAACTTAAGTTTTCTTTCGTCATATTCTTAGATTCTGTTGAATCGATGTACGAATTATTTTACTAAGCGATACTAAACGTTGAACTGCTACTATTGTCCGTATATAGATAGATCAAAAAGATTAGATATTAGAAATGCCACTGGAACGTCGTTTTATTAATTATGTTCTGAAGTGTTTAAATCCATCCACTGATTTAAGGCCGAACTTTCTTATTTTAATAATATGAGTTTCGTTGGTATGAGAAAACGTCATTTGTACTGGCCTTTTCACATCAATGTTTTGCCCATCTACCGAAATCGTATCATAAAACAAGTTGATGGATAATATAAATTGTTCACTAATGAGACACTAGCAGCAAGAGTTATTTTTATTTTTCCGATTAACAAAGTGAAGTCAGTACTATTCATAACTTTGCTTTATATATAACCTCCTCCGACTGCACGCGTGAAATCTCTTGCCAAAACAAATAATAGAGCGAATAATAAAAACTTTATTAGTGAATAAAAAAATTAACGATGTTGGCGTTGCACTATACTGAAATAGGAACCTATGCAAATGAAGTTGTTAGACCAAACTTTCGACGATTTAGTGATAACGAAGAGAGGATTTTTTTTGAGCGTTTTCCGATGAAACCTTGATCTTTTTAACTTTTGCTGTTTACACCAACTGGAATATGGCCTACTCTTCTCGTAATCCAGTAATTGTATAAAAACTTTATTGGTTAAATAAATTCCTATTAATATATTAAATAAGTGAAACGTTGTCTGTTGGTTTGTTTGTTTGGGGCGTAAGTACAATTGAAATTTTTAAGTCAAAACAGTTATAGGTATACCACTATTGAACGACCAAACCAACTTAGTTTCATCGTCTTTGCTGCGTAAGTATTTTCACTAGAAATGCGTCACAAGTAACAGGCGGTGATAGCGCGAGCGCAGTGATTCACAACAACTCAAGCGCGTAGACTATTAAGGTCTCTTGGCGTATTTTTTTTATATTACGTTAGTTCAATTTGGATAAAAATTGGTAAGCGTTAGTTTCTTATATATTTTAACTTATTGTCCCGTTTATAATGTGTCTGACTTACAGTTAAGCGGAACTAAAGTAAGCTACATATTTATACTTCGTTCATATTATATGTTTTCATTGTTTATCTCATCCAGATTCTGCCGGCCGTCTTTAACAGGTCGTCACTCCACCTGGCCGGTGGGGGTCCTACACTATGTTTGCCAAGGCACGATCTTCACTCGAGGACACGTCTACCCCAGCGGTTGTCCGACCTTCGAGAAATGTGACCAGCCCATTGCCACTTGAACTTGTTAATTTTTTGAGCTATATCGGTGAATTTGGTTCTCTGGTGGATTACCTCATTTCTGATTGTATCCTTCAGAGAAACCCCAAGCATAGCTCTCTCCATAGCTCGCTGAGCTACTTTAAATTTGTGGACAAGTCCCACTGTTAGATTCCATGTCTCGGCTCCGTATGTCATAACTGGTATGATGCACGAATTAAAGACTTCCGTCTTCTAGCACTATGGAATGGATGACGAGAAGACCTGAAGAAGTTTTCCGAATGCCGCCTAGCACAACTGAATTCTTCTATTGACTTCCCTATCTAAGTTGTGTCTACCCAACTGCGGAGTTTGCCCGAGATAGAAATATTCATTAACAATTTCGGGAGTTCACCATTGATGACTACAGGTTTCTGGGTAATAAGATCGTTAAACATGATCTTGGTCTTGTCTTAGTTCATCCCCAGACTGATTTGTTGAGAAGCATGAGCTAGGCCGTTCAGCATTCGCTCAAGTTCCTCCAGCGATAACGCCGTAAGGACTATATCATCGGCAAATCTTAAGTGTGAGATGTACTCGCCGTTTATATTTATGCCCTTACCTTTCCAGTCCTGTGTCTTAAACATATCTTCCAAGGCGTTCATGAACAGTTTCGGGGATATGACATCCCCCTGTCTCACTCTCCTGCGCAACTGGATATGTTTAGACTGCTGGCTCTGTACTTGAGCACTCGTAGCCGCGGCGTCACACATACATCTCAGCAGTTCGATATACCTCCAGTCCACTTGGCATCGCTACAGTGTCTCCAATACAGCCCAGGTCTCTACAAAATCAAAGGCCTTTTCATAGTCCACAAAAACAAGACACAGGGGCTGATTATACTCTTCGGAGTTCTGTATAATCTGCCTCACTGTGTGTATGTGGTAATTGGAACCAAACCTCTACGAAACCTCTCTCTGCTCCGTAGGCTGAAACTCTTCAAGTCTTCTTGCGAGACGATTTGTGATGACCCTCGAAAACAGCTTTTAGACGTGGCTCAAGAGTGAGATGGGGCGGTAGTTTTTCAGGAGGGGTTTATCGCCATTTTTCTACACTTCTACATCTAAACTAATATTATAAAGAGGAAAGATTTGATTGTTTGTTTGTAATGAATAAACTCAAAAAATACTGTACCGATTTTAAAAATTCTTTCATCTATAAAGAGCTACATTATCAGCGTATAACATGGGCAACATTTTATTATTCAAAAACATAGATTTCCTTACAAAAATTGCAATAATGTAACCCAAGGTATCAAAAATTTGGCGATTACCTACTTTGTATAAGGAACGTTGCCATGGAAACGAAATCAAGTCTCGAGTACGTGAGTAATGCAGTTGTCTATGGTCAAAAAGTACTGCCTCAGAACACCTAACACCTAAAACACTGTTGACAATAATTTTGAATTACGTTTACTGGCATATTTTAAGAAGTTATGACGCGGTTAAAAATGCTAAAATTAAGAAAATTACCGATAAACTGAATTAACGCAAGAGATACATACATAAACGATTTAAAAAAAACTAGATGTGGCGTAGACGTGTCACGACAAACAAACGGCCGTGCGCCCGACACAGTCCCACCCAGATTTTTAAATCAAAAGAGTTTGAATTACGCTTACTGGTGAATATACCTTAACTATTTTAAAGAAATAAGATTTGTTGTTTTGTATGTTTGTTTGTAGTAACAGGACGGACAGAGCAAAATCAGCCAAATTGATGTTTTTGTGATCATTTACATAGTATAACTCGCGATTTGTACGTGGCGTAGACGTTTCACGTCAAACAAACGACCGTGCGCCCTGACAGAGCCCCATCCGGGTTTTTATACAAAAAAATGTGGAATTACACTTACTCCCTACCCGATTTTTTAAGCCAAAAGAGGTATGTAATATAATATCTTATAATTTGTGGGTAGGTACGCTTACTGGCGTTAAACCTTAAATAACAGTAACCGTAGGTAATTCAACCTCCTTGCGTTAAACAGAATAATAATAAAGACAAAATAGTACGTCAATATAAAACCTATAAACTAAACATTATAGCAAAGAGAATACATACCCGTATCTCCTTTCTAGTTTGTGGAGAATACAATAGTATTATGGAGGAAGTAAGTGTAAGGAATTGTTGTTATGTTATGTCTGTGTAAATAAAGTATTTAGTGTAAGGATTTGTTCTCATGTTATAATTGTGCAAATGTATTTTTTGTGTAAGAAATTTTCGGTAGGTTCTATTTGTCTAAATAAAGTACCTACTAATTTTATATTTCTATATATCTACCCGTATGCAGCCGGGGCGGGTCGCTAGTGTAAAATGAAACTATTAAACTCCTGTTCCGCGCCTTTGAAGCTCTCCCAGTATTCAGAGTAGAGTTAAACAACTTCTGGAGCTCCTGAAGTACAGGTTTACCTCCTGCCTTCAAGAGCTCTGAATTGACTTCGTCCTCACCTAGAGCTAACATAACACAATAACGGCTGCACAGAATTTAATGAAGTTTTGTATAAAGGTGCTGTATACCATACAGACACACAAAGGATACTTTTTATTCCGGAAAATTGTACACGCGGGCAAAGCCGCGGGGAGCAGCAAGTGTTATATTCACGATGCTACCTTACTCTTCTTGGAGGCTTTATGTGAGACCCTGGTACTGCTTCTGGGATTTTGCATTATGAAGTAGTTTCTTACAATAATAAAAACTTTTTTTTTTTTTTAATTTGCTTTGTCACACATGTTTTATGTAGACATGGGTCTAAAAGCTAATGGGCTGAACTGATTTTGATGAAATTTTCCAAGTAAATAGGATAAATAGGGAAGCATAAGGACATTACCATATAACTTTACCTTTTTTCCCGGAAAAATTACCACGCATACCAAGCCCCGGAGCGCAGCTATACCAGTTTAATAGACTCGTATGTAGTAGAATCTGTCGCTGCAACATGTTTGTGACAATAACATATAAATTCGAAAAAAATAAAAACATTATTGGATTAACTTTTCAAAAAACAAAAAGCAACTTCTCAGTAAATTTCTTCCAAAAATTTCTGGTTAAATCTGTTTTTCTGGCAAAAAACGTTCGTTACGGCTTTCCCCTTTGAGACAAAGATACGTCTGAGAATTGCGAAAAAAACAAAATGCGACGAAAATGACGCCTTTTTGTATCTGAATTTTAAGAGAATTATTTTGCTTAACGGAACCATTCTGCATGCCGCCATTGTGAATACGGGCAAAGAGTATACAAATACTACGTAAGAAATACGGCTTTGAAATTGAGCCACCATTTACACCGAATTTGCAATTTGTAACATATTTATATTCGTAACTAAACTGTCGCATGTTAGATATAATGCATGTAAGGTAGTATAATCTAAATGAAATGCCAACACAAGTGTATGGCATCTCTGGGTAGTATTTTCACAATCTAAGTTAAACCACTTTATTTATTTGCGGAAAATTGAACTGTTTTTACCCGAGTACGGCGAAGCATGGGAAGGGTTATGTTTAACTGTCTATGTATATGTTTGTATGTGGATGTACCACCATAGCGTCGCCCCTATTGTTCTATTTTTGGCAAGCGAGGTATCAATCGATTTCTCTTCAGGGGCTACAGTCTCGACATCAGAAGCAATAACCTTACAACTGAAATCGGTCGCAAAATACAGATACCGTTCTAAATCGATAGTTCCTGACAAAAACTAACGATTATCACCATTAACCATACTGTACTGTTGATATCTGTGTTGATTTAGCGATCGGTAGCTTGCGATAGCATAGCTATCTGTGTCGAGACTGCCAGCTACTGTCAAAGATATCGATTGTTATCGGTATCATAACGAACTTCATAGCAAACCATTCCATTAGAGTAGTATAATCGGACAAACTGATGGGACTTGTGGGTCCAAAATATTGATGTCACTTGTCCTATAGGACTAATGGGTCAAAATAGTGGTAGTTGTCCCATCACGGGACAACACGACAACACCCATGTGAGAGCGTTAGTTTTACTCGTAGTAGCATTTTGCGAAGATTACCGTAATGATGTAAGTAATGTGTTGCGACTTCCTGTAAGTGTGTCTCCGTGCCGTGATGTCACCGTAAGGCCCCAACGGAAGACCAGCGTTGGTTGTTTTACAACCAACATTATGCTGAGTTGGGACCTTTTTGATGCAATTATCTTTTAAGCTTTATTATTTTATTTTTTTGTTATAATTATTTATGTTTGTTATTGTAGCAAATAAACTTATTTCTTCTTCTTCTGTAAGAAGTATGATCCTCGTTGACTTGTGAGGGATTATAGCTCTTTTGATAAGTGTATATGGCTCTGAAAAGGACTAAATATTAGACGCTATGATGCGTATCATATTGTAGGTTATTTTAAAAGTTCCACCATACTGCTACTAAGCTTTAAAAGTAAAGTTTATAGATTAACCCAAAGTCTCTGAGCACATATAGATTTAAAAATGAAATCCGATTGGCTTAACTCCATTTTTCCAAAGAAGTCGCAGGCGAAAGCTATTTTTCTATAAATAAATTATAGGAAAAAAGCTTTTACCCGCGATTTCGTCCACGCGGTCTACAGTTTATCGCAAAAAAGCATCCTATGTTCTTTTAGGATATGAATAACCAATGCCAAGGTAACGACCAACGCAACGCTAAGATTAAGTTTGAACGTATAACCCTTCATTTGATTCAGCGTAATTGAGTAAAATAAAAGATTATACCTGAAACTCTATCTAACTACGAATCGATAGATACCGCGCTTGTCAAAAACCAACCAATAGGTGTGTAGTATACTTATAATAAAGCAATAAAAACGAAAAAGTCTGTACAAAGAAGTTTATTAAAAAAATATGGTCTAAGGTACTTAAAATAAGCTACCGAACAAGATTATAACATTAGTGTCTGTCTGTTTGTTTGTCCGTTTGTCTGTATGTTTGTTCGCGCATCACGTAAAAACTACTGGATCGAGATTATTTGATGTACCCTTGACCATTTTATTTTGTTGTCTCCTTTGTACAGTTTTTTTTGTACTTATACTCACACTCATTTATTGATAACAATATCGTTACAGGTCATGTTGTAGGTACACAATATATAGGTACATTTTCAATAATAACAAATACACATCTAAATCATACAACTTGTAAAAATCTATGGGTAATAATATATAAAATGTCAAATGTTCAAATAAAAATACTGATCATTTAAATAATTCATCAAATGAATAGAATGTCTGCTCGACAAGCCATTTCTTCATTCGATGCTTGTAGGAACTCGTTGAGGTAGCATTTCGAATAACTCCAGGCAGCCGGTTGTAAACTGCCGGTGCCATGGCATGGACCAACTTTGATGTCTTGGTAAGCCGGCGCGGGACCGCCCTAAGACGATGCGCGTTCCGCATGCAGAATCTATGTCCGTCACCGAGCTTCGGGTACTCATTCAAGTGTTACATATAGATGTTACGACAGTGAACAATTCTCTACGTTGCCTACTAAGCGGAATCTGTCTAAAACTCTGAGCTCCATCGCGCCTCGCTTCGGGAGTCATGTTAAGCCTTTGATCCCGGCTGTTATTGATTAATAGCAGTTAATCTTTGTCAGAGGCCCTCAGGCGGCCTCAAACGAAAAACAAACTGGGCTCAACTAATACTTCTATCAAAATCTAAACCTTACTTGCTTTTGTTCTCGGCATTTCCTGCATTTGAATTTCGATAGCGCCCTGGCTCCAGTTTTAGAACCAACTGAAATCTCGTGTTAATAAAACCGCCGCTCGTGGCTATGTACTCCTATATACCTTGGAAAATATATTACATGTTTTTTTTGTTGACAACAAAACAGCAAGCACCATCTCATCTTCAACCGTCAATCAACACTGGGCAATTATTACTGTACTAGCTGTACCCGAAGCTTTGACAGCGTGGTCATTTCATTTTAAAGTAGCTTATAGGTGTTATTCCAGGACTAGAAGTACCTACATAGTACAATAATTTCATTCAGCCGTCAAATAGTTTTTTATCGATTGCACGGCATCTAATCGGATTAAGATACCAAGTACACCAGTTTTTAAGTCATCCAGTATGCTATCTAACAATGAAAACAACATCTCAATCGGTCCAATAGTGTTAACGTGATGCGTGAACAAACATAAAGACAAACAGACTGTTATTAAATGTTATATTCTTTTTCAATAGCTTATTTTAGACCCTACATCATTTTTTTTAATTATCTACTTTGTGCAAATTTTTTCATTCTTATTTCTTTGATATAAGTATAGATATACTAGCTGTACCTGCGGTTTCGCACGCGTGGTTTTTTCTGTAGGTTAAAAGTACTCTTTGTGCTATTCCAGGACCTGAAATACCTATATACCAACATTTGATCAAAATTCCTTCAGCCGTCAAAAATATCGGATTGTGATATAAACTACCCCAGTTTTTAAGTCAAAACTTAAACTATTCAACAGTAAAAACCGCATCGCAATCGGTCCAGTGGTTTTTACACGATGCGCGAACAAACATACAGACAGACATAATCGATTTTTTTAAATGTTATATTCTTGTTCAGTAGCTTATTTTATGTACCTTATATCATTTCTTTTTTAATTATCTTCTTTGTACAGACTTTTTCGTTCCTATTGCTTTATTATAAGTATAAATTCATAGATAGGCAGAAGATAGATAGATTCAGTTTAGGAAGGAAATGTTTGCAGGCATTGAGGATCTCTGGGTTACGAGCGCAGTGTAGTGCCGCCGATGATTTTGATATCTTAAGTTAAGGATTGCAATAGAGCTCTAATTATCACGTGATCAACCTGCACATCTCATCGTCTCATCGTCGTATAAAGAAAGCATAAGCTACAATTAATGAAAATTCCGCCGTTGGATAATTTTGTGGTTCATATTTGTTATATATTGTGTAACGCTATTTTTCATCAAACAAAACAACCAACCCTAGCAAGCAAGCACAGTCTTAACTTTCACCTCACCATTTACAAACACAAAAATCAGAAGGCTCTCAAAAGACTAAAATGAAAACGCGTGAAAGTCGTTACGCGACTTGACGTCTCGCAATTTTTCATCTACAATAACATTTTTTCTCGTTACACGTTGCGAATTTTTATACGGTTGTTGATGATGATGATTTTTAAGCAGTAAAAGTACGTTCAATGCTCTAAAAGTCTATCAAGACAACTTAAAAAAAAACAATCAATACGAGTATTTGCATATTAACTCGCTTAGCACTAATGTACGCGTACATACATTTCTGTTCATTTTTGAAGTGAACTGAATCAAGCGAAATTACAGGATGTGACTTCAATACCGACGTGCCAGGGCGAGGAGGGCAATGCACTTCCGTGCAGGGATTTGGAATTCAAAACTCCGGGTAACATGAAAGTGCTGACCGGCAATCGAACTCGTCACTGTTAAAATGCCTTATTTATGCTGTTTGCCAAAATGAGAGGTAGCTGCTGACACAACTAACCAATGTGACGACCGGTACTAAGATATGAAAAAAACTAGCAACTCGCACCGGCTTAGCACCGATAGCTTCCAATAATAATTCGATAGCTTCTTTTTTCTCCAAATATTTCTTTGTAAAAAAAACGATTCTACCATGGTCTTTTGATTGACTAATTTGAACAAAAATCGGCTATTGTGACTTAACTATTATAAAGTTAGATAAATATAGTCTCGTGGACTTTTTTGTGGGTTGTTATAAATATGTTGTACATTTAATTTATTATCAAGTTTTTGCAGCGCTCGCCGAACAATGATATAAAGGCAAACTATTAATAATAAAATAATATATCCGGGACAATTTACACCAATTACCTAGCCCCAAACTAGGATACCCTGTGCTATGGGTACTAGATAACGGATAAAGATACATAGATACGAATATTACATCCATGACTCGGAAACAATCATTTCTGCTCATCACACAAATGATTGCACCTTACGGGATTCGAACCCATGACTGTTTGATTTCGTAGTAGGGTCTCTAGCCACTAGACCAACCGATCGTCAAACGACGACCTGATTACCGAGTAATAGTATAGTATTAGTATTGATACGAGTACCTTCGGGTACATTATTGCAATCTACGTAGGGATCTCTAATTTTTTGAAAAATAATGTGCTGCCCATATTACTCTTTGATAATCTTATGTCATTTATAGGTGAAATAATTTATAGGTGAAATAATTTATGGGTGAAATAATTTATAGGTGAAATAATTTATAAGTGAAATAATTTATAGGTGAAATAATTTATAGAATCTCCGTATTTTTTTAAGTTATCCATTACTAGTGACCCGCCCTGGCTACGCACGAGTTTATTTTTTATTATTAAAAACGTTACATTATTTGTGACACTTGTCAAAAAGTAGCATTTCGAACCCACAAAACGTCACTCTGACGATGAAACGTCACTCTGAAGGGTCTGACGATGCTAGTTTCCGAAGCTAGAAATGTTAACATTTTGCATTGTGGAACGTTTGACGTTTGTTATTTGTGCTAGCATCGGAGGGCTTGTAGAACGACATTGGGGCTAAAAAAGTTAACATTGCTAGCATTTTGCTTTAAGTGGAACGCGCCTTTAGTATATTATGCTCACATGTATATAATTATGTAGATACCATAGCGTCGACCTTATTGGTCCAATTTTTACAAGCGAGGCATCAATCGATTCGTCTTTATTGATCGAGCGAGCGCGAAGTACGAGCGTTTCAGCTTGGGCAAAAATGCTTTCGTACGAGTATGTCCTTCCGGATGTCAGTCCGGATCTCTGTTCTCCTCTTCAGGCCGCATTTCTCTACCGATCTAGACGAAACTTGGTATACAGGTTGGACGAATTTTTTTAATCGTTGGGATTTTTGATTGGGGGGTAAATCCCCCAAAAAGGGGCAAAAAGGGGGCTACTGAATATCTCCGCCTAATAAGGCGGAGATATTCAGTAGCCCCCTTTTTTTTCTTATAAGACTCGATTTCGATGTTTTTTTTATTTGAAAAGTAATAACTTTAAATTAGTGCTGTAAAAATTTGGTTAAGATCTGATGAGTATCTTCGGCGTGATGAGCAGAATAGTTCCTCATAATGCAGTAAATTTCTTACTTTTAGGTTTCTACCAGCGGAATCAGCCCTTTGCCCACTGGGTAGGGATTGATGGAGCACCATGGTTATTAATTTGAGTTTTAAATTAACTAGATGGCGCTACTGTGCACCGCTAGATTGTTTGCAAAAAAGTGTGTACGCGCGAGGTCTACAGCTCACAGAGACACTAGTTTATAGAGTGTCTTCTGCTATTTTTACCCGACAGTAGTCTGGTTTTTGTTTTTGAACTTAAATGTCTTGCTAATTTATTTCTTTTTTCTTGAACACAACGTAGCCTCAAAGCAAAATAAAGAAACTTTGCTGTCTCGCAAACAATATTATATGAGCAATATTTAGCTTGACGTTCCACGATCAAGAAAGAGCAATAGAACGCTTTAACTTTAGATAGATAGATAGATAAATTCTTTATTGCACAATGGGCGGCCTTATCGCTAAAAGCGATCTCTTCCAGGCAACCTTTGGATGGAGAGGATTTGTTATAGTTGTGAGGGACGGGGTGCATTATGATACAAAAATACTTCTTAGTGAGAAACAGTAAATGAAATTTCTAATTATACTAAAACTATTTTATGATTAATAATAGATATTATTACAATATACATTCAAATATAAATTTCCAATATATACATACATATATAAATATATAAATAAATATATATTATATGAATACATAAATACCAAATATAATTATGAGATGATAAAAAACAAAAAAAACTGTAATATAAGCAACATGACAAACGTGATAATAAACATAATATTAGCTAGACTTCCAAGTAAAACTGTAATACAAGCAACATGACAAACGTGATAATAAACATAATATTAGCTAGACTTCCAAGTAAAACTGTAATACAAGCAACATGACAAACGTGATAATAAACATAATATTAGCTAGACTTCCAAGTAAAACTGTAATACAAGCAACATGACAAACGTGATAATAAACATAATATTAGCTAGACTTCCAAGTAAAACTGTAATACAAGCAACATGACAAACGTGATAATAAACATAATATTAGCTAGACTTCCAAGTAAAACTGTAATACAAGCAACATGACAAACGTGATAATAAACATAATATTAGCTAGACTTCCAAGTAAAACTGTAATACAAGCAACATGACAAACGTGATAATAAACATAATATTAGCTAGACTTCCAAGTAAAACTGTAATACAAGCAACATGACAAACGTGATAATAAACATAATATTAGCTAGACTTCCAAGTAAAACTGTAATACAAGCAACATGACAAACGTGATAATAAACATAATATTAGCTAGACTTCCAAGTAAAACTGTAATACAAGCAACATGACAAACGTGATAATAAACATAATATTAGCTAGACTTCCAAGTAAAACTGTAATACAAGCAACATGACAAACGTGATAATAAACATAATATTAGCTAGACTTCCAAGTAAAACTGTAATACAAGCAACATGACACACGTGATAATAAACATAATATTAGCTAGACTTCCAAGTAAAACTGTAATACAAGCAACATGACAAACGTGATAATAAACATAATATTAGCTAGACTTCCAAGTAAAACTGTAATACAAGCAACATGACAAACGTGATAATAAACATAATATTAGCTAGACTTCCAAGTAAAACTGTAATACAAGCAACATGACAAACGTGATAATAAACATAATATTAGCTAGACTTCCAAGTAAAACTGTAATACAAGCAACATGGCAAACGTGATAATAAACATAATATTAGCTAGACTTCCAAGTAAAACTGTAATACAAGCAACATGACAAACGTGATAATAAACATAATATTAGCTATACTTCCAAGTAAAACCTCTTCACTTGACACTTAAAAACCAAGAGTAGGTATTTAAACGTAAGTGTGTTCAAGCGTCGTCACTCTCAGTCACCGAAGAGGCTACGATCGCAAGCTTATTGTGATAAAAAACATGTGTTGAGCAATTTTATGAAAAGGAACTTTCGCCTTTTTATTGAAATTGATAAGCTCATGAAATTTCTAAGCTAAACAAACATTTATTGATAATGTTTAAACATTACTAACACGTAGCAATACTGAATTAGCTTGATTTTATACCTTAGTTGTAAAAATGTGTATACAAGTCCGATGTTATTATTCTTTTCGCACAAAGACCATTCGATGAGATCAAAATATTAACTGTTAATTTAATGAAGAGCAGATCTTTATTCGAAGTGCAAAACTGTGCACATACGAGTATAACTTGGCAACTAGCCAAACGGTATGTTTTATTACTACAGAAACTCTTGACAAACTGCAATAATTAAATCTACTAACCATTTTAGATCTTAACACTTTCCTGTAGTAGATATATTTTCCCATTAATATATAAATGAAAAATATTTTCATTATGTTATTTATATTCACTTCGTTATATTTGTGTATACGACAAATTTTGGAATTACTTCCATCTTACCGAATCTCAAGAAACTTCGCAAATGAATTCTATCCCCACGAAAAGCTAATTTCAACCTTCGATCCAAAACTGCTGATGCTATAGGGGAGGGGTACTGCCTACCAAAAGTGTGTGATTTAAGAATCTGCCGATTTTGAATTAATATAACATTGTCGTGTTGATATAATTATAGCGACTTAAACATTTAAAGTGAACTTTAAAGTTGTATTATTAAGTCTTTTGCTTGTTTATATTGTTAAATCTTATTCTTATTATAGGAAAAACCTTCGCTATTGGATAGTATAAAAATGTATAAGTGAGTTATCTCTAAGTGTATTTTTTTATGAAAAGTCTTTAGGATTAAGTGAACCATTCTGCCACTTACCTGCACTGCTTATGTTATACCGTCAAGTTTCTACAGCACTTGACCGGTTTCAATGAAATCGCCCTTTCTCATCAATGAGTCCATGCCGAAACAAAACAATATGATAATACTACAATAATAAACGGGTACATACATATTATTATTATTACTAAACGTTTTGAATAATGTTTTAGCTGTTTCATTTAGTAGAATGGAACAGCTAAAAGCATGATCCAACATTAATAGCCGATCTATTTTGCGAGGTGGCGTACCTACCTAGTCTGCTCTTATTAACATAAATATCGTCGGTAGACATGATATTTCTATTTACGTGATTTACAAGAGCCCAAAGAACGTCTGAGAAGTGATGTTAAGATTCTTTTACAGAATTATGTGATGACGGCCGATTAAATTACTTTCAATTATTTTGTTACTGTACAGGGCGCAATTCAAGACGGTGCCGGTGGGCGATGATAATGCTATGTCTACGAGTACGTTAGAAATAAAATAGGGCTAATAAAGTTTAATAAAATAAAATCGTGTGACGAGTTCAATTTGTATTACTCAGGTTACGTTACGCCCCACGTCTTTTTTTAGCATTTATAGTTCATATAAAAAAGGTATTCTAAAAAAACTAAAGTGTACTTACTGTATTCTTCTTGTCAAGCCCTTTCATTTTATACACATATAGAGGGGTTTAAAAAATAAATGTAATCCGCTATTTTGTACGTACTGATTATAGATAATTGTATTGTTATCAAAACTAAAGGTGTGTACCACAGTTCAGATCAATCGGTTTACACGAAGGGGGTAAAATTTCAATTAAGTACTAGATTCTTCCCAAATAAACATAATCAATACAGGTCAAGCTAAACAAAACCGTTTATAACGTAAGGAAAATAATATATCAACATATTTAATGATAGAAGACAGGTTGGAACAGAACCTAGGCATGAATTTATTTTTAACCCCTGAATTCTGAGAGGGGTGTCTGTCTGTGGCATCGTAGCTCCCAAACGAATGGAACTATTTTGATGCGTTTGTTTTAGTTTTTATACATTTATCATGATTGTCATCATCAACATCATCACCATCATCACTATTATCAGCCACTGAGCCCGATCCTCGGCTCTTCTTTTCCAACCGCCCCGCCAGCCATCTTGCGTAAATTGCCGCTCCACCTAGCTAGAAGGCGTCCTACATTACGTTTGCCGAGTCGCGGTCTCCACTAGCACTCCATCACACTCCACAGCACGTTATCGGTCCTTCGGCAAATACGACCAGCCCACTGCCACTTCAGCCTGCTAATCCTTTGGGCTATGTCGATAAATTTGGTTCTCTGTTGGATCACCTCATTCCGGATTCAATCTCTAAAATAAACTCATAGCAAAGCTCTGCCCTTTTCTTAGCACGCTGCGTAACATTGAATTGTTGAAATAATCGTACCGTGAGAGTCTACGTCTCAGCTCCGTAAGTCATAACAGGTACGACGCACTGGTTGAAGACTTTAGTTTTCAGGCATTGGGGAATTGGTGACGAAAAGACTCGACGAAATTTACCAAATGCTACCCAAGCCAGCTGTATTCTTCTACGGGCCTTTGAGAGAGAGGCCCGTAGATGAATATATATGTATACAATACAAAATTATTATTAAACCAAAAGAATATTACAAATACATTACTAGGCCAAGCCTGTATCTGAATGGTGAGGGGAAAATTACATTAAAACTTTAATTATCTTCATAATCTATTCGAACTGAGCTAGATTTTGTCCATCGTCAAGCCAGTTTAAACCCTTAAGCCCTTTAAAACTAAAATAAAACACTTATTTTGAATTCGAATTTATCCCAGGCACAGAATAATTAAATAGTAGGTACATGCTCAGGTACCAGCAAGGTATTTAGAAGCAAATTTCGCTGCAATGGGCTTTCTTGTCAGCGATGAACTAAAATATGCCGACTTTATGCAGAAATATGAATACCTAATCATGCTAAAAGCAGCTAAGCTCCACCTTATACGAAACCCTTTTACACAAACTCTAGTAAAAAGTGAAACCCCAAAGTTTTTACACCTTTTAAAGATTTTCCCTGAAAATGTGCGACCGTTCGCTGCTCGGTACTCAGTACTTTGTAGAGCATGTTCTCGTTTCAAGAACAATTTTTTACATGTTTTCTTATAAAGCTTCACTAAAGCTAGGTTTAACTAAGCTCGTTTCGAGGCTCCAGTCTGACGCGCTTGCGCTAGGTTTAGCTGAAATTGAGAGGTGAAAATCCATTCGAAGCGATGTTGTTCAGAGAGATAGGAAATGTTTTTAAGCTTATCCTTTTAAATGTTTGAAGTTTTGTGTCAGTTATTTTTCTTCTTCTTTTTTTTATTTGATGGCTTCTGCGGTGGCACTGGCCTACTAGCAATTTCGCCAATGTCAAGTTTAATAGTTTATATTAATGTCACGTCACAGTCATTAATTGTCAAGTCAAAGTCACGAATCAGTAAAATGGTGGACATTTACTAAAACTTCCGTAGGAGATTTGGAAAAATTACAAAATGCCATTTATATCTGCGTTTGATTAGTTTGCCTACACTCGTGCACGTTAACGAACACCTAATGGTTAATATTCCACCAATATTACACATCAATACTCGAAGAAACACAAGATTGAGAATAAAATCAAACTTTACAACACAACATTTTGAATTTTTGCAAAAAAACCCTCAGTTATTTTTGATAAATCTCAGGAAACAAATAAATTGTCACAGCACATGATAATATGGAGCATTAAGAGGAATATTTACCACCTCCTTGTCCATACAAAAAGACAAACCTCTTTTCTACCTCCTAATGTTTTCCGATTTTGGAGTTTTTTTTTATTCATGTAACTAACACATTATTTACTAGGCTTATACGTCTTATTTTTTCAATTTTCTTATATCACTAATGTTACAAGTATCTGAATCAGACATATTTTTGCACTGAAACTATGGACTTATTTATCAAATCCAAAAACTTTTTTGAATATAATAAAACGTATAAGCCTAAAATACATCCTCTACGAGTGACTGACACATACAAAACATTTTGCTACAATGTAAAGGGTGGAAAGAGGATTGCCCCGGAACGTAAATTCTATCAAATATGTAATTAAGATTTTTTAGATGTTACGAATGTGGAGAGAAGGGTCACCTGAGGCCCAGCTGCCCGAAGCGAATTGTTAGCAGGGAAGACCGATCACAAAACTGGCGGGTGGTTAACGCCGTTACCGAACAAGACCCAAGGAAACGAATAGATGCCAGAACCGCGGGACGGGTGCGGTCGAGTATTATAAAAGACAAGAATTTTGACCTCACAAGCTCACGACAGGAAAAACCTGAACATGAAAGATGGAAGATGATGAACGATGGATCTTCGATGGATGGAAGTAATGCGGAGGAACTGTCCAGGAGACCTTGTCTAGAGAATTGTAAGCGTTCTAAAAGGCAAGAGGCCATAGAATTTGTACCTGTTAGAATGTTGAGAACGGACCTCGGTAATGAGCGGAGAAAAGCATTGCATCTGGCACAGCAAAATGATCCAGATAACAAGCCAATTCTTGAGTGGAATAAAACTGGTGTGCCCAAGCCTAAATGGCAGGAAATCGCAGGTATGAGCGCAAAAACGGGAAGTTATTGGGGGCAGTGGGACAGTATGGCTATCCACGATGTGGTATTGTGCAGAAAATTGGAAAATAATCGAGGAGACCACTGTCATTTACAAATGGTTGTTCCTAAAGCGAAGGTGCCTGATGTTCTACAACTCTGCCGCGACGGATGTTCAGGAGGCCATATGGAAATCTAAAGGACCCTATCAAAGATACGTGAGCAATTCTTTTGGATCCACTGCCATGATGATGTGAGGAACTGGTGCCGCAAAACTGCAGACCTGATAACTGGCATTCCAACGGATTCTCCGCGCAGCGTTGCAGATTGTGCAATTGGCTCGCGCTTTAGGTTGGATGAAGTTTTTAGGCAGGTCGAACGGTCTGAACAGTGGGTGTCTGAGAAGATGAGGGCTCGTTATAACCGGAAATTGAGAGATCTGGAATTTGACAAGGGTTCAATGGTTGGGTTGCATGATTACGTACGGTTACGTACGGTTAAAATTACGCTATATCTTCTCTTCACAGATACTGTAGTGCCTCAAGACGAAAGTTTATAATCAGTGCGTGTTGCCAGTGATGACATGCAGCACTGAGACGTGGTCAATAACTATTGGTCTCATACACAGGCTCAAAGTCGCGCAGTGTGCAATGGAGAGAGCTATGCTCGGAGTTTCACTACGTGATGAGATCCGTAACCGAGGAAATCCGTGAGGAAATCCGTAGAAGTTCAAAGGCTATCGACATAGCTGTCAGAATTTGCAAGTTGAAGTGGCAGTGGGCAGGCCATAATAGTTCGCAGAGCCGACAACCACTAAGGAATAAAGGTTCTCGAATGGTGACCACGAACAAGCAAGCGAAGTGTAGGGAGACCCCCCACACTTTGAACGGACGACATTGTAGCCATCGCAGGGAGTCGGTGGATGGAGGCAGCACAAGACCGTTCGTCTTGGCGCTCTTTAGGGGAGGCCTACGTTCAGCAGTGGACTTCTAAAGGCTGAAATGATGATGATGATGATACTCCCTCGGGAACCGCCTCGCAACACATACTACAACATGTCCATGAAGGTGACGGTGTTATTGATGAACATCCACGAGTGCTCCTGATTTATTCCTAAATATAATGAGCGCTGAGCGTCAGTCCTGTTGGTAGGAACAACCCTCTAGAACCGCTTTTCGATAAAAGTATACTGAAATATTACGTTTTGAAGTAGTTACTTATTTGGTATTATTTGACATGTACTTCACGGATTTCTTTAGAAGGTTATTGCTCTAACAATATTGTTTATTTTATATGCTTAAGACTTTTAACGATCAAAATGAATTAAGTACCTTGCTGTTAGTAATTAAGTATTCTTTTTTGATCTTAATAAGCATTTATTGAAATGGAACTTTTTCACAAAATCAGTTATTCGTTCTGAAAATAACTTCAAAATATAAAACTCAATTGATAATGCCATGCATAGTTCGATGCGTTGTGGAAGCAAAATATAATTAGTACTTAATGCAAATCATTATAATTAGCTGTCATTGGAACAAGAATTTAAATGAATAATTTAAATTATTTTGGTGCGGATAGTTGTATTTAAATGTCCCTTTTGATGTACATTTAATACAACCATCCGCAACAAACCCGAATGATCTTACCAGCATCAAATTACACTGAAAGATCTCAATGGCCATCGATCATTTAAAGACAATGTACACTTTGCTACTCGCACAGATAAAACCCTATTTGAATCTGGAGCAATCTAAAATAGGCTACAAAGGCCATGTGTGCCACAGTGTTCGGTTCGTTACCATGACTCAATATAGGCTGAAAGCCTAAAGAGAGATTGGATATAGTTAGTAATGTTTGTGCCGGATACTAATTGGTCGAATAAATTAGCAAATGTAGCTTACGTTTGAATACTGAGCAAAAATACGAGTATATTCACCCTTTCGCTGGAATCACGAACAATGAATGCATAATTTAGAAAAAAAACATAATTATCATAAATTTAATATGATCCCGTTCAAACGCCATTCCTTAAAAAAACGTATGGATACCGGATTTAATAACTTCAACGCTTGAGTACGGGTCACAATTATTAAAACTGATCATACTCTATCATTAATCACAAAATACTTAGGGAAGTGATTATTTCTTGCAAAAGAAAAGTTAAACTAAAAAAACAACTTTTTTGAGACAATTATTATTACCTGGCTACAACAAAGCAAGGGAAGGGTAATGAGTTTGTGTATGTATCTGAATATGTGGGCATGTGGATGTTCCACCATAGAGTCGCCCCTTTTGGTTCGTTTTTGACAAACGAGGTGTCAGTCGATTCGTCTTCAGGTATAGTGTCATGAGCAATTTTTTACTACATTAAGTCAAAATAAGGGTATATGTATGTATGTATGTATGTATGTATGTATGTATGTATGTATGTATGTATGTATGTATGTATGTATGTATGTATGTATGTATATGTTCAAACTAAAAACTTGGTTGGATTTGTCTTCATGTATACAGACAAATCCAACCAATCAACCAATCATAGCCTATTTTTTTTACTCTACTACGGCAAGGCACTGAAAGAGTGAAAAATTATTTCATTATGTCTGGAAGACGGAATTCCGTAGCAAATTCCGTGCCGTTTTTGCGGTGCATCAAACATTTATTTATTCAGCATTTTAGGTTGGCCGTCAACTTCAAATATTTCTCTGTTTCTCGCCAGTTGTAATAAATAGCTCTTTTACGCTGACGATTCCGGTTCACTCTCGGACGTTCATGGGGCACGACTTTACTTTCTTCTCTTCTTGACGTTGCGTTGCCTCTCTATCTTTCCCATCATGGCCAGCAGGGCAGTCATTGCGGACCAAGGCTTGTATAGTGCTTTACTCAAACAATGCGAGGAATTTAAATAAACAGAAACAGAAACAGAAACAGAAACAGAAACAGAAACAGAAACAGAAACAGAAACAGAAACAGAAACAGAAACAACAACAATCACGATCACATCAGCTTTCAAACAGGAAAAAAAACATCAAAATCGGTCCATTCGTCTGGGAGCTACAACGCCTCTTTTTTCGCGTTCGGGGTTAACGAACCCACGGAATAAATAATAGTGCTATGTAGTGTACAAAAGACGACAATAATGGATTTTCAAAGGAAATTGCTGGCCGCAAAACTCGACAATAAGGAAATTCCATACAATTTTGCTGGCGCCTATTCAAGCAGCGCGGCAAGGTTGACTTTGCCCAAAGAAGGTTGTCGAAATAATAACCACATTACTAGTATTGTTTCAGTAAAATATAATTATTATTATTCGTTAGTATAATGAACCACTTTAATAAAAATAATTAATATTATGCGTTCATTCGTTCCTTGTTGTCACATCACTAGCCCCCGTACTAAGAAATTACGTAGCGTTACTCTGTCATAAGCTTGTAATAACAACATGTATTTTACGGTTAAGTTAATACCTTAATTTGTAGTAAATTACTTACGTGTGATAAGCAACTCCGTGTTTACTTAAATTTTGATGTTTCCGATCGTCTTTTACAAGAAAACACAGTACAACAAACCATTTTTGGTGAGCTCCTTATAGCGACAGATGTGAATGCGAAATGGCGAACGATCGTGAAAACTAGTTTTTATAAACGGACACGATCAAAACGGTCATGTACCTCGGCAAAGGGGAACGCGTACGCTTGGCCTCTCCGGTTATAATTACTCTGAGGCTGATTATGAGCGGGACACCCGCGGTTTTGCCCGCGTGGTCATTTCTTAGGGTTAAAAGTAACCTATGTGCATAGAAGAAGAACCCATAGAAGCCAAGTACATTCACGAAATTTAAGCCATTCAAACGGTGCCATTTATACAGAATTGAACCTGTTACAGTTTTATTAAAGTATACATGAGCCCTGAAAACATAATACTCTTTTTTTGTACAGAAGTTTTGGAACAATATCATAGTTAAGCAACGTACAAATAAAACTGGTATAAAGCTGGCAACACTCTGCCCGAACTAAGAGGGAGTAATTTGTTTTCACAATTTTTGGTATTTTAGACGATTTATGCAAGAAAATTAATGGCTTACTTGTGGAATGTCACACCAGAACTCATAAACTGCTATTCTGAATCAGAATCAGAATCAGAATCAGAATTATTTATTCACAAGAATGTAGTAATTAAGTAGATGGTAATAACAATTATAAAAGTCCAGTACATCCTACCATAACAATGGTGTGCAAACATATCTGTTTTGTTGTGGCACGATTTCAACGCGCAAATTGTCATTTTAAATTAAAAAAATGGGAGCTTTTATCTCTATCACCTGCTTCAGAGCATTGACCGCGCGAGCGTCGTACGATGCCAGTAGATAATCGGGTGGCGATATATCTAACATTGCGTAGTACTGAGCGCATACATGAAGATATATAGTAAAAAAATATTGAAGGCTGTTCTAAATTCGATACTGAAGCCAAAAATGTTTTTTTCACTTTTGTCTATCTGTCTGTATCTGGGCCGCGCATCACGCCGAAACTACTGAATGAATTCAAATGAAACTTGGCATGATTTGAGTTCGTACTACGAGGTAGGACATTAGATGTTTTTTATCCCGAAAAATTAAAGGAGTACCGCAGGATAGGGCTTGAAATTTAATTAAATGAACACGTACAAAACTATTAGACGGCTGAACGAATTTTGAAGAAATGTAGTATATTGTACTTTGGTCCTAGAATAACACATGTGGGCTACTTTCAATGAAGTGACCACGCGGGCAAAGCCGCGGGCACAGAAAGTACTTATAATAAAGCAATATGAACAAAAGTCTCTAAAAAATGGTGCTTAAAAAAATAGTCTAGGGTACTTAAAATAAGCTACTGGACATGAATACTTTTTTAAATCGTGCCTTTCTGTTTGTTAGTTTGTATGTATGTTCAAGCATCACGTAGAAACTACTGGACCGATTGCGATGGCAGTTTTCACTGTTGAATAGCTTAAAGTTTGACTTAAAACTGGGGTACTTGGTATTTTAATCCAATATAAATAAGATGCCGAGCAATCCATAAAAAACTATTTGACGGCTGAACGAATATGAAGAAATGTAGTATATTGTACTTTATAGGTACATTTGGTCCTGGAATAACATCTATGCGCTACTTTTAAATGAAATGACCACGCGGGCAAAGCCGCAGGCACAGCTAGTTATAAAATATGTATGTTTTTATGTGGGTGAGTTTCTTTATTCCATACAATCATATGCGAAACCGTTCGTTAGCTGACCGCACGCTTTATTGAGAGGTTATGTCAATTGTATCTAATGACGATGAAACCACGTTCTTTTACGCTACCTGCTTCTCACAGCGTATCCGAACCGTTCGTTCAGAAGTAAACGACTTTTGAATAAGATTTTATAAATACCGCTAGTTTTTTTTATAAGTACATAGGTACGATTGAAATATCCTCTTAATACGGTATGGGCGTAATTAACTGGCCACATTGTTTTTGCGTCTGTGTGCGTGACGAGGCAAGTAAATACAGCACACATAGCGAATTTGTAGCTTACGTTTTGAGAAGGCGTTGTTTGGAAACCCACCTTGTATGGGTAGTTCTTCTATGCCTATGTGTTATTTTAGGACCAAAAGTACCTATATGGTATAAAATACTAAATTTCACTCGTCCGTTAAATATGTTTATTCAATTGCTCGGCTTTTATTCACCGGATTGAAACACCAAGTACACCAAAACCTTTAACACCAAAACCTTTTTTTAATTTATGTGTCTGTCTGTCTGTGGCATCGTAGCTCCCAACCGAATGTATCGATTTTGATGCGGTTTTTTCTGTTCGAAAGCTGACGTGATCGAAATGGTTCTTAGATATATGTGTCAAAAAAGCATCCTTGTTCTTCGAGGATATTAAAAACCAATGGAAAAGTAAAACACTAACAGTTCTTAAGGTTTTTTGACAGACTTATTATTTCGTTTCCATGGCAACTGTTCCTCACAGCAAGTTATGAACATTTTCCAGTTTTCCAGTGGAAACTTGAAATTTTCCGGGATTAACAGTATTCTATGTTTTATTCCAGGGTATAAGCTATCTCCATTCCAAATTTTATCAAAACCCATCCAGCCGTTATTGCGTTAAAACTCACCAAACAAACAAAAAAAAACAGACATCGTTTAACTTTTATATATTGGTATGGATTGGTGTTAGAATTGTGATCCAAGTTATTGCTTTGACACTTTTGTAATATAACATAACGCATCAAATTTAATATAAGAATGCAAAGGTACCTATTACTGTTTTATTTAGTACCTAATGCAGATTAACATATCCATCAATTACCCAGCAACGCCAGAATAAATCACTAACTGAAATCGACAGCGCATCACTTTTTCAACGCGGAAACGTTCCCCAACTATTCAATCTTACTCTTGAACAAATATCGTAAATCATCTGTGGAGGCAGTCGATATGTATAATTAATGACTCGTTAGCGTATAACGCGGACCATCCGTCGGGATTACAGTTATGTAGTTTGGTGAAAGCTATGAAAGCCATGAGTGGCTTTAGGGAAGTAAGAACCCACCTACTTAGTATGCTGAAATCAAGCGTTTTGTTCAATTAATAAGTTTGTTTAAAGCTTTAAAGCTAAATCAAGAATAAAAATATCGTAAGAATCAGTAGCAAATAACGCGGGCTTTCCGTCGATATCAGTCGGTGGCCGTTCGTTAAACCTGACGGTGAATATTATTTCTACATTAGGAAAAAAAACTTAGAAAGAAATGAAATTTTCTCGAATATGTTGTCACATACTGCAGCGCTCACAGATATCGGAATATAATAATTCCGATTTCTGTGTCTCCGCTGCTCCGCTATAGTTCAGTTCCATCCAGTTTCTTCATCTTGCTTGTACAACCCAAAAAAAATGGAACAAAAGACCAGCATATTTGTTTCAGAAACTGACGTGGATTAATGATATCAACTCTATCAATACCCGCCAAAAATCCCTGCACTTTCTTTCAATTCCAAAACACAATATTACCAGATTGAGAGGTTGTTTTAAATACAGTGCAGCAAAAATTTGGAATAATATTCCTCCGCCTGTGAGAGGTAAAATAGGCTACAATCTTTTTAAACACAAATTTAAAGCCATCATATTAAACTGTCTTGGAACTAAAATTGTTCAGGGTTCTTGGTTCTTTCAGAATTTGATAAAAAAGGAGGCCATGCAACAACAAAAACGCCTTTGTAAATAGATGTCCCGTAATCATCCCCATTAGTGTTGTTACTTACAACACTAATGAGGTTATTTGAGGCAATGCCACAATATCAGATATTGTGGCAATAGATTCTATTGCGTGAACTCAGTAGCCCGATTACAGAAGTCCTAATGCAACTAGATGCAATGAAACACACACATGCGCGCGCGCGCGCGCACACACACACACACACACACACACAAACACACACACACACACACACACACACACACACACACACACACACACACACACACACTATATTAGCATGAAAATCTCAATGAAACTGGTTGCATTGACTTTTCTAATAGGGCTACTGTATCAATGTGACGATCGATTACCAAATCGATTAATGGTGTGGTGTCATGTCAAACATTTAAAATAGATTAACGGTGTGGTGTCATGTCAAACATTTAAAATAGATTAATGGTGTGGTGTCATGTCAAACATTTAAAATAGATTAATGGTGTGGTGTCATGTCAAACATTTAAAATAGATTAATGGTGTGGTGTCATGTCAAACATTTAAAATAGATTAATGGTGTGGTGTCATGTCAAACATTTAAAATAGATTAATGGTGTGGTGTCATGTCAAACATTTAAAATAATGTTAATACAAACGTATTTCAATAAATCACTTTTCACGTACTGCGACATTAGATGTTTTCATGTGTAAACATCTTAAGTCGCGGTACGGGGGTAATGCCGACTCGTGGCTCGTCGGCTTTTTCCGCCTCAGCTCGGCCATATTCGATGTTTACACATCTGCTAGGCATCCCGCGACGGCTATTTTTATTTTAACATATTATTATTATTGTTTGATATTTGTGCTAATGCTACTTTTACTTAGTTGGCAGTATGAAGTTAGTCATGAATCCAATCCTATTCTTATTTATTCCCCGTAGAGTTTTTTTGGTGTTCTCTTCTCTAACGGGCGTATTTCCTTTTCCAGTGTGAGATTTAACTCTGTTAGCACATGAAAGTGAAATTTCTTTTTTAAACTCAAAGAATATTTAGTTTACCTAAATTTTTATAATATTTTAAATATTTCTCCTTGTTCATGAGATGTTAATTTTGACTTGTAAAAGTGCTATTATTTTGCCTATTTACAATAAAATAGTTTGACTTTGACTTTAAATCGCATTGTATGTACGAGTATGTTTGTTTACCTCAATCTTTCAATCTTGCAAGCTGAATTCGAACCATTTCTTCTTATCCTACGGAGTTGAATTTTTGCATGTTGGTTTAGTTACGATGACAATGCATTTTTATGGGAAGCATGACCTAAATCAACATCCAGGAAAAGCTCCAGATAAAGGAACTCTTCTCGGTCAACAGCACTATCACGAAATATTGTGTACACATTCTATGAATCTAGCTGGTTTGAAGTTTTACGATGACAGGGCTGCAGTACTTCGGGTTGGCTCCTGACTTGGAACCTCCTCAACGGTTAACCGCACAGACACGAAATGTTGTGTAATTACATTATCATAGCCCGTTTGAAGTTTTACCATGACATGGCCGCTGCGCTCCAGGTTGACTCCTAGCTAAGGAACTCTTCAACGGTTAACAGCACAGACACGAAATTTTGTGTAAGCATTTAATTACAATAGCCAGTTCTGAGTTTCATCATCACATGGCTACCGCATGAAAGCTAAATTAGCTAGCTAAATTAAATTAAATTAATTGGTGTAGATAGAGCCTTATCTACTAGTTAAAACTATTTGAGGTAGAAGTAAAAATTACATTAAAACCATAATCCATACCAATATATAAAAGTGAAACGTCTGTTTGTTTGTTTTTAGTGGAGCTTTCACGCGATAGCAACTGGACGGATTTTGATGAAATTTGGAATGGAGATAGCTACCCCTGGAATCCTATACCTTGGAGTAAAACTTAGGATACTTTTTAACCCGGAAAATTGTAAGTTTCCACGGGAAAACTGGAAAATTTTGATTACTCACTGTAAGGAACGGTTGCCATGGAAATAAAATAACAAGTCTGTCAAACAACATCTAGAGCGTTGGTGCTTTACCTACTTTTGCATTGATTTTTAATATGCTAGAAGAAAATAGGATGTTTTTTCGCGATAAACAGTAGTCCGCGTAATCTATATACTTATAATAAAACTGTAACGGGTCCAATTCTGTACATTGAAGATATTTTGAAATTTTCTTTTGGAGGGTACTATATATTCGATACTGAAGCCAAAACTGTTTTTTTTATTCTTGTCTGTCTGTCTGTCTGTATCTTGGCTAGGCATCACGCCGAAGCTACTGAATGAATTTAAATGAATCTTGGTAAGATTTGAGTTCATACTACGAGGTAGGACATAGGATACTTTTAATCCCGAAAAATTAAGGGGTTCCGATAGGGCAGGATAGGCGTTGAAAGTTATTTAAAAGAACACGTATCACGTTGAAACTACTAGACGAATTTTGTTGCAACTTGGCATAGTCATAGTTTATATAATGGGTAAAAATTTAAGATAATAATTATCCCGAAAAAATAAAGAGTTCCTGCGGGATAATGTCCCAAATTCTGTAAATTGAAGATATTTTTTATTTTATTGTGGATGCCGTTTTATATTCAATAATAAAGCCAAAACTGTATTTTTGTAATTTTTGTCTGTCTATTTGTCTGTCCACCTGTCTGCCTGTACCTTGGCAGTACATCACGTCGAAAATACTCACTTAATTTAAATGAAATTTGGTATGATTTGAGTTCATATTTTGAAGAAGGACACTGGATACTTTTCATCCCGAAAAAGAAAAGAGTTCCTGCAGGATTGGGGTGGTAAGTTATTTAAAAGAACATGTGGCACGCTAAAACTATTGGACGGATGTTGATGCAACTTGGCACAGACATAGTTTATAAGATGGGTGAAAATTATGGATACTTTTTGTCCCGAAAAAATAAAGGAGTCCTGGGGGATATGGGTCCAAATTCTGTACATTAAAGATATGTGGTTTTTTTGGAGGTTACTCTATATTCGATAATGAAGCCCAAACTGTATGCTTTTTCATTTCTGTCTGTATGTCTGTCTGTCTATATCTTGGCCGCGCATCACACCGCCAGCACTACTGGATGAATTCAAATGAAACTTGTTATGATTTGAGTTCATACTACGAGGTAGGACATAGGATACTTTACATCCCGAAAAATTAATGGGTTCCCGCAGGATATAGGTTGAAAGTTTCCGCAATATAGGGGTTGAAAGTTATTAAAAAGAACACGTATCACTCTGAAACTATTGGACGGATTTTTTGATGCAAATTGACACAGTCATATATTATCTATTACTTATAATAAAGTAATAGGTACGAAAAAGGCTGTAAAAAGAAGATATATTAAAAAAAGCCTCTTGGGTGCTTAAAAAGGGTATTGATCACGAATCATTTCTTTTTTTAATCGTGTCGCTCTGTCTGTTTGTTTGTTAACGCATCACGTAAAAACTATTGGACGGATTGCAATGTGGTTTTCATTGTTAGATAGCTTAAGGTTTTTAAAACTGGTGTATATTGGTATCTCAATCTGGTTAGTTAGAAACCGAGCAATTGATAAAAGTATATTCGACGGCTAAAGAAATTTTGATCAAATGTTGGTACCTATATTGGTCCAGGAATAGCACATTATGGTACTTTGAACTTAAAGAAAAGACCACGCGTGCGAAGCCGCGGGTACAGCTAGTTATATAATAATATTGCAAAGAGAAACCAATTCAAACTAATAACTAATTTTAAACAAAAGATACATACCTGAACAATATTAACTGGTCTGTTTAAATGTGTATATCAAGGAATCTAAATGAAATCTTCAGTTTGAAGCCAATTGAATGAATCAATTCAATGGGTTATAAAGCTAATTTAAACTCATTCTCAGACTCAGGCTCGACATAAAATAAATTAAACTATTTTTATAGCCCTAATATTTTGCATAATCAACATGTTATAATTTTTTTATTTCTTTTATTTTAAGAGAAAAAATAGGTTGCTATTTCATCAAAATTGGTTTAGTAGCTTTTTACGAACATATATTTAATTCACTGAATCATGCTTTGAACACGTTTGCAAGTCAATTTTGTACCATTTAACGACGTCCAATGAAGCTGAAGTTGCACACGGTCAAAGTTCTGATGAAAATACAATATTAAGGTATTATTGAGCTGCTCTGAGTATGGAGCTGGAAAGTAATCACAGGAAATCAATAGCAAAATGATGAAATATCTTCAAGTTTGGGCTCATTTGGTTTGTCTTAATGAGAACTCTGCTCTTATTTGGTACCCAAGGTCTGATGATGGATCCGGAAGGTAATTACAGGAATATGCAACTCTAGCAAAAAGGTCACTTTAGAGCCAAATATTTCGTAAACGGCACCAAATAGAAAAAAAACTGTCTAAGAAACCTTATTATAACGTTAAAATACGTATTCAAAGAGATTCGATGAGTGTTCTTTTTATAACTTTTTGTCTACGGAACCCTAAAAAGTACAATCAAAAAAATGTTAGAGTATGACAGAGGGAATGAGTAAAAAGTTTTGAGCGGGTTAATATAATGTTAAATCGCAACTAGTACTAACTATAACTCTGTTTGTACGATTTAATCAACAAGGAAACTTGCCCAATATTTCATCTGAGAATAGTCTGTTGCCCTTCGTCACCTGTCAAAACAATATCTGAAGGTAGAACAAATATTAGTCCTTGTTCCTGAAACTAGCCCTTCGCTGTGTAATATAACGTCTTCAAGATAATAATAGTAGAAACATAGATCTAATAAAACTGTATACATGAGTAGGAACCAATCTAATTTTAGATGATGTTGTAATTATAAGTAACTACTGGTTGTTAGTTTTAAAAGTTGTTTGTGCTCCATAGATCTAGTTAAATAGAAGAGGTTACGGCACGTTCACACGTATACAAAAACTGAGATAGATACAATTACAGAAAAACATACACAGCTACATTCCCACCGTCATGCCTCATGTGCATCAACAACTAAGATGGATAGACATACTCAGACTTAGCGCAAATGAATCACTGCTTACACGTGTTAATCAAACGCCACTCCGATTGTGGGTAATTGTGTGCGTTGCACCTAATGCAATGATCTGGTACCTAATGTCCCCACGTTTAACTAGATCTAAGTAGTGCACACTGAGGCGTATGTCCAGCAGTGGACTCATGCGGGCTGATGATGATGATCAGTGCACATCTGGTTTTAACAATGGTGTCAACAGTTCTACTAATTTTTCCTAACCCAACAGTCCCACGGATACATCCAATTCTTAACGAATAAAATTGAAACAGACGTATTCAATTATTACATTAAAAAAATCAGATCCAAAAAAAAAAATAAAAAAAAATATTCTCCTCTACCTAATATCAAACTTCATATACCCAAACGAAACTCCTCCATTTTAATAAGGACAATTTAAAAGCATCGTCGCGGCAAAAGGATTTTGTTTATGGGCTACGAATAATAATAAGTATTTATGGGCCATTAATGAATTTTGCTCAGAACCGCCCGAAATGCTTTCGAACCTCAATTTGTAAGGCATTTCACATTAAACTGCCATCGTCTTCTCTTTGTTCCAATGTTGCATTGAATTGTTACAACAGAATTGTTGTGTTGTTTTTGTTAATCTATTCTTATCAGAAAAATTGTAGAGGTTTTAATTTTATTTACTTACTAGCCAAGCCCGCGGCTTTGCCCTTGTGGTTACTTCATTTAAAAGTAGCCCACACGTGTTATTCCATGACCAAAATAACCTATAAAGTACAAAAAAAAACTTCAAAATTCCGTATCTTAATATTTCTCCTTTGACGGTATCAGCTACATCCTGGCGGGCTAACTCTTCTGATGTATCTTTATATTTCTCCTTTGACGGTATCAGCTACATCCTGGCGGGCTAACTCTTCTGATGTATCTTTATATTTCTCCTTTGACGGTATCAGCTACATCCTGGCGGGCTAACTCTTCTGATGTATCTTTATATTTCTCCTTTGACGGTATCAGCTACATCCTGGCGGGCTAACTCTTCTGATGTATCTTTATATTTCTCCTTTGACGGTATCAGCTACATCCTGGCGGGCTAACTCTTCTGATGTATCTTTATATTTCTCCTTTGACGGTATCAGCTACATCCTGGCGGGCTAACTCTTCTGATGTATCTTTATATTTCAAAATCTAAAATCTTAAGTTCGTTTGCCTCTTTTTAGTTTGATTTACAGTCTGGTTTTTGTTTTTTATAATACATTATTTTTATTAATTGATTTTTCGGCATATAATCATCATATTAAGATAAAAAGTACCCCAGTTTGTAAGTCAACCCCTAAGCTCTCCAATAGTCAAAATTGCATCGCAATCGGTCCAGTAGTTTTTACGTGATCGATTTTTTAATGCTATATTCTTGTTCAATAGCTTATTTTAAGTACCCTAGACAATTTTTTTGTTATCTTCTTTGTACAGACTTTTTCATTCTTATTGTTTTATTATAGGTATAGATAGATTACATTTTAAAATAGCTAGAAGGTTCCAAAGTCGAACAAAGGAACCCTATAGTGTCGTCATATCCATCAGTTTTTCTGTCCGTCTGTATATTATTGGCATTTTTATACTCGTAGTTTCGTATTCAAACATGGAACACTTATAAATTTTTCATGTTCGATTGTCATTATGTATGTCACAGCCAGAATTTAGAATTTTAGAATTTTTATATTCAGAATTGTTTAACACAAATAAAATAAAATTTGGCACCTGTCTATAAATGTTACATAATTGCATGAAAAAATATAAATTATTCTTTGGAACTGTGTTCTTTATGGCTCCTGTTTGCTCCTCAGCGAGTCGAAGGAGCGCGTATGTATTTTGAGAGTTGCCCAATGCGATGTACCAACAAATAAATTAGATTCGACAGCTCAGTGAGGAAGTAATAAAGTCGTAAACCCTTTAGACTACAGATCCAGCTTGGGTTGTCGCGTAGACAGCGCCGTCCATCTTATATATCCAAATCACAATTCGAACGTCCCACACAAAACTGTTGTTCAAATTCAATTGTTCTGGATGTAGCGAAGCACCAATTGGGCTGCGACCTTCGAGATCAGGTTGATGCGAGGATCAGAGCAATTTGCATGCTTCACGTAGGTCGAGAACTCCAGCGAACCAGCGAGCAGCAATACAACTATAAACTACCCTCACTGGATAGAAGTAATTCAACAACATAAATGATTTTATACAAACTACCCTCGAAACTCTTGGTAATTTGTTATTTCGATTACAGCTTAATGTTACTAATAAATAATGCAAAATAACGTTAACATCATAACGTGGCTTCTACAAATCCCACAGGTGAAAAGTAAAGAAGAAAACATATTTTTCCCATCGAGAGGGGTCTCGCTGAATAGGTATCATAAAATTATAATAAGGTTTCTTTTAGAGTGTTTTTTCTGTTTGGTCCATTTGTTCGAAATGACCTTTTTGATGATACAGTAAACAATTTAATAAAACCCATTTTGTGTCCTCGTCAATTCTGAATTAAATCCATAGTGCTTTCACTATGGAATGATTTCAACCTTATAAACAACTTTGTTGGCATATAACGTATAAACTACGGGACCGATTGCATTTCTGTTTTCACAGTTAGGTAGGTGAGGGTGCGACACACACTGCAGAGCTGTTTGGCTTTATAGTCATTCAGTTTGAAAACGCTATATTAAAAAAAAAACAATGATACCTTCTGAAAAGGGTACAGCCAAATTCAGCTGACCTTCTTGAACGGGAATCGGTAATTGAGTGACCTATTTTAGAAATATTTAGTGTGAGGATTGAGCATTTCTTAAAATAAGGGCCCTTTTACGACGTTATCTGGTTATCAAGTTGGTATTTTGAATATTTAAACTCTGTGATCTTGCATCCCAAAAAATTTGCATCGACGTATTATCAAATAAAATCATCAAACGCATCTGTCTGTTTGTATGTCTGTCTGTGCATAGATGCCTTGCCCTCGTTAGTGTTTCCGATAAATTATAACCCAAGAGTGAATAAGTATCTACTAGGTAAGCGTCGACCAAGATAAGCGTTGCAAGATTCCACCCGGAGCGACAAACAAGACAATGACTTGGTAAAAAAAGAGCCGTCCCGGTAGCGGGTATATTTCGAACGCTGCATATACCGTAAGTGCTATATAAAAATAATGTTGTAAAGGATTATCAAAATCATCATCATAATCATGTCAGCCTTTAGAAGTCCACTGCTGAACATAGGCCTCCCCCAAAGAGCGACGAGCGATCTTGTGCCACCTCCATCCACCGACTTCCTGCGATGGCTACAATATCTTCGGTCCATCGTGTGGGGAGTCTCCCCACACTTCGCTTGCTTGTTCGTGGTCACCATTCGAGAACCTTCATTCCCCAGCGGTTGTCGGTTCTGCGATCTATATGGGCTGCCCATTGCCACTTCAACTTGCAAACTCTGAGAGCTAGTTCGGTAACCTTTGTTTTTCTACGGATTTCCTCATTTCTGATTCTATCAAATAGTGAAACACCGAGCATACTCGTAGCTCTCTCCATTGTACGCTGCGCAACTCTGAGCTTTTGTATGAGACCAATAGTTAGCGACCACGTCTCAGTGCCGTATGTCATAACTGGCAACACCCACTGCTTATAAACTTTCGTCTGGAGGCTCTGCGGTGTCTGCAATGAGAAGATAGGGCGTAATTTCCCGAACGCTGCCCATCCGAGTTGGGATTCGTCGATTGACCTCTTTGTCGAAGTTGGATCTACCCAGTTGGATCGTCTGACCCAAGTAGACATAGTGATCAAGAGCTTCGATAATATCGTTCCCAACATAAACCGGCATGGGTACGACATGGGCATTTGACATGATGTTCGTCTTGCCCATGTTCATTTTGAGACCCACCTGTTGGGAAACAATATTGAGGACACTGAGCATTGTGCTTAGGTCTTCCAGGGTTTCAGCCATGATGACTATAATTATCATCAGCAAATCGAAGGTAAATGATGTATTCGCCATTGATATTAACACCAAATCCGTTCCAGTTCAGAAGCTTGAATATATCTTCCAGTACAGATGTGAACAGTTTCGGAGAAATAACGTCTCCCTGTCTCACCTTTTTTTGCAGCTGGATAAAATTCGTGCTCTGATCCTCAAGACGAACTGTCATGGTGGCCTTGCTGTACAAACACTTCAATACTTCGATGTACCGTTAATCAATCTGGCACCGCTGTAATGACTGTAGTACTGCCCAGGTCTCGACTGAATCATAGGCTTTCTCGTAGTCCACAAACGCTAGACATAGTGGCTGATTATACTCTTCAGTCTTCTGTATAATCTGCCGGACCATATGGATAACTACTCTCGAAAACAGCTTATAGACGTGGCTCAGTAGCGAAATGGGCCTATAATTCTTCAAGAGAGTTTTAACACCTTTTTTAAAAAACCAAAATTACTACGCTCCTGTGCCATGCCTCTGGCGTAGTACTCACGAGAATGACGAAGTTAAACAGTTAAACAGCTAAGTTATTCTGAAGGACTTTAAGTATCGGTGTTCCACTCGATTTCAGTAGCTCTGTCGTTATTCCGTCCTCCCCTGGTGCCTTGTTGCTCTTAAGCTGTTTGAGAGCCATTCTGATCTCGTATAGGCTAACGTCCCGGATATCTTCGGTATAATGTCATGTCAAACGGGCTCTTGCATCTCTAGTCTTGCTAGGAGGACTACGCGATGAGATGTATAATTGTCCATAGAACTTCTCGAGCTCACTCAAAATCTCCGGCTTCGACGAAACGATGCTGCCACTGTCGGTTAGACAGATCTCTTGTGAACCCTTTGGAGCCCTTGTTCCACTCTATTCCGTTCTTAATACAAGTAGTAATATAAGAACGCAAATCGTGTCGCATTGACTTGGAGATCTGTTTATTAAGCAAGCTGTAACTCGATATATCCACTGAAGACTGCAGCCTCATCTCGCCTCGTTCTGCCATAAGTTTGATTATATGCTCAGAATGTTTCTGTGTTCTTTTTTTGCGGGGGGGTCTTAAAGAACTGCGACCCAACCGCGTGGACAATTCCCACCAGCCCGCTATTTAGTTCGTCCACTGTATCGCATTCGGTAAGGATTTAAAAGCGATTTTGGAGCTCCAACTGAAAGCTCTCGGCGTTTTGGATTTGGGCAGGACTTGGGCAAAGAGTAGATTCCATCAAACGAGACATCTCCAACTTTACGTTGATATTCAATGAGCCTGTTACCATGCGGTGATCACTGCCGGTCTTAACCCTGTTGATCACAGAGACATAATTGAATATATGCTTATTGGTCGTCAAAATGAAATCTATTTCCTCGACGGGCGCTTCTTGAAAAAGGAGTTGATCATAAAGAGTCCCTCTTTCTCCATGAAGTCGGCCAATCGCTGACCCCTTTGTTTCCGCTGTCCAAATCCAAATTATATTATATTCTCAATAATTTACACAAAATAGTCTGCAACACCATTTGTGTTCCTACAGAGAGCACAAAGGAAACGTTTTTCAGTAATAAACTAACATAATTAAGTGACTTAACTTTAGTGTTATAGTTTTCGTGAACCTGATACATAATTTTAAATATCACTACCGGCTAAGACTCACGTGTATATAGTCGAAAACATCGACCTAATTTTCGAGCGTATCGAGGCTCTTCTTCAGGAGTTCACGCCGCGAGATCCCGACGCGCACTGCGGGCTGCAGCCCGCTGCGAGCGGCGCGTGAAATGCAGCGGCGACTGGGAACGGGGACGCCCGATGCTCGTACTGCTCAGCACCGCCGTCGACGGAGATTGAACTCCTGCTGGTGGTGGCGATGGAACTCCATCGCTATCCATTGCATCATCGCCAAACGTGCTGCCACATACAATGCTGACCGTGTCACACTCCAGACTACCTACCACTTGCTGCATCGAGGAAATATTAAGCACGGTTTTCCAAACTGGATGCAGAGTCCACCCACAGTCCCGGTTGAAATTAGGCAATCGAGAGATCTCTATCGCCTCACGCACTTTTCGAGGCACAAAGAACTTCTCTCGAGCTAGTACCGAGGCTTTGTCCAACCTAATGTAATGATTCGAACCGTAAAGACACGCATGCTCTGCAATGGCCGACCCAGCTGTGTCCAGATTCTTAATGCTCCTTATGTGCTCGGAAAGTCTAGTTGTGATGTTGCGTCGAGTTTCACCAATATAACTCTTGCCACAATCGCAAGGTATTTTATATACACTGGGCACGTTTAATGGGTCTCTATCTTTTGGTGAACGTAAATGCTGTCTCAGAAAACCCGGAGGACGGAAAAACGTCTTGATACTGTACTTCCGCCGTAAAAGATATCCAATTTTGTCCGTTACTCCTCTTACGAACGGTAGATACATCGGGGACCGTTCCACCCTAAGGGACCTTCAACGTTCACTAGGATTTACCAATCGAGCACACTGGCGCCAAACATAACCATTATTTTCAAGTACTTCCCTTACATGCCTCAGTTTAGTCTCCACATATTCAGGGTCACACAACTTGAAAGCTCGGTTAATAAGTGACCTGGGTAGCGAGGCTAAATGTGCAGGATGGTGGTGCGAATCTGCCTGCAGGTACCGGTCTGTGTGAGTTGGCTTACGATAGACAGTGTGCATCAGACTGCCATCTGGTTTTCTTATCACTCGCACATCCAAGAACGGCAATACTCCTTCACTCTCCTGCTCCACCGTGAAGCTAATATTGCGATGCAGCGAGTTCAGGAAATCTGTAAATCCAGACAATCCTTCCTTGGTAATTATCGCAAAGATATCATCCACATATCGCCACCAGTGTCGTGGTTTCACACAGGCTGTTGTTAACGCCACGCCTTCAAACCATTCCATAAATATGTTGGCCACAACTGGAGCTATAGGAGAACCCATAGCTACTCCATCAACCTGTAGGTAGTACTCTCCTTTCCACAAGAAATATCCGCTTTTCAGGCACAGCTCTGTCCATTCGAAGTACTCAGTAGGTATATCGGAATCTTGAATAATGGTGCTAATTAATTGTATAGTCTCGTCTACCGGAACACTCGTGAACAGAGAAGCGACGTCAAAACTCACCATCATTTCATCAGGCTGGACTCGCACATCCTCCAACAGCTGAACGAAATGATTGGAATCCTTCACGTAGCTACTGGTTTTACCTATAGACGGCTGCAGGATAGTGACCAGATGTTTAGACAATTTGTATGTAGGTGAATCTATTTGACTAACTATGGGGCGTAATGGCCAACCCGGCTTATGTACCTTTGGTAAGCCATCTTGGGTGGTGTTGGATTGTGAGGCCGTAGACGCGCTAGGAAGGTAATATCAACATCTTTTTGTTACAATTTAACCACTTTTGAAGTCACTCTTGAGGTCGGGTTATAATTGACTTTTTTGTATGTGGTATCGTCACTCACCATTAGCGTAATTTTATACACTACTTAACATGAGGAAGTGACCCCAAAGACAACTTCTACCAAGGGTAAACACCGTATTTGCACGACGTCATTCAAAATATGTGCACATCTTTACTTATAACGCTGTCAGCAGATTGTTGGATTTTAAGGAACAAACTTTTGCAGAGTCTAAAAGTAAGTTGAAAGTATGGTTGATAGGTCTCTCTTATGAGCAAACAGAAAGACTTGTTAGATCTGATGATTCTTGATCTCCATTATTCAGTTTTACGTCATTGATGTTTTGGGCTTGGAAATTATTTTAAATAAGTTTTTGTTGGTGACTTCGAGCGTGTGAACTGCAGTTTATGGCGATAGGTTTATCCGATATCCTTTTCAGGGTTCACACATCTCCATGCCATATTTCATTAATATTGATTCAGTTTTTAAATCGTGAAAAGGTAATAAACAGACAGACAGTTCGAGTTAATTTCGCTTTTATAATTTTGTAATGAATTATTGGGACTCTCCTAACCTATCTGTTATTGCACATACAAGTACAGTGGAAGGCGTTAGCTGTCCTCCCTATTATATTGTCACTCACACATACACACCCACACACACGCTCACACATACCAGCTCATCCACACATCTCACTTAGATGCCTACTTTCGTTAATACGCTTGCTTGGTTTCACAATATGCTAACTAAATTAACATTAACCTACAACTAGGTTAGTATAGTTGTTAATTTTATAATGTTCCTACCTATTAAACTCTAATTCCAATTGTTGTATTATGTGAATCCTTATTATTTTAATAAATCCAGTTTTTTTTTGTTTGTATATCTAATCACTATCTAAAGTACATCAACTATGTCACTCCTTCGGTCAATATATAGTGATTATGAGTTGAATTATATTTAATTTATGTTAATTTTAATGCGCTGAATTTAATTTCAATAATGCATGCAATATAATCTCATTTCATATTTTTCACTTATTAAATATTATTGTTTTTCTTATATTATTGTTGTAGAGATGAGAATTTAATGTTTTTTTGGTATATATTAATTACTATTATGAACAGCTGTTCACAGTAACTCGTTCGAACATGTACAGTTCAGTGGCTAATGTTTTCTAGTAACTGATCTCAGGGCGCCCAAGATACAGGCTTTGCCTAGTTTGGGGCCCGTTGCATATTCTAATGTACATACCCACAACCACCTAAATGTTAAGTTAAATTTTATTGTTCATTCTCCACTGTTTTGTAATGTGTACCTACTATTATTTTTGATAATAAATTATTCTTATTATTTTTCTTATTCTTACTACAAACTGCTATTCTACTATTTTACAGTACCTATCTTTACTTCTATACCTTTGAAACAGGAAGTACAAAAAAGTCTGTACGATGAAGACATATTTTTTTAATGTTTAAAAGCTGATGTGATCGAGTGCTTCTTTGCTATATGGGCGGGGAAAAATCCCCGACCCCCTCCCTCCAATATTGCTAATTAATATAGCAAAAGTACTAATTAAAATGTATATTATAAATTTTAATTAGTACTTTTGGTCTGGAATAGCACATAGCCCCTTTCTAACCCAGTGAAGTGACCACGCGGGCAAAGCCAAGGGAACAGCTAGTTGATAATAAAGCAGTTAGTTAATAAACCTCTGTACAAAGAAGATATCTAAAAACATCTATATAATAAGCTACTCATCAAGAACCTATTTAATAATGGTGTCTGTCTGTATGTTCTCGCTTTACAAAAACTTCTCAACCGATTTAATTGCGGATTTCACTGTCTGATAAAATTTAATGAATTATATTAATTAATTATATTTACTTCATGAGTACTTAATTCTAAGAGTAATTTTATGAGTATTTATTTCTTTATTTAATTCTATTTACTTCATGAGTACTTGTGGTCCTGGATTAACACAAAGGTTACTGTTAACCGAGATAAATGACCACAGCATAGTTTTGTTAAATATAAAATATTTTAAAATAAAACTCTTGATTGAATAGCTGAACAATTATTGTACTAATATTTTACAAAATTAATGAGCAACTTGTTCATCAGTTCATGTTCTATCAACAGTACTTAAACTGTGATTCACAGTATAATAATGGAGATGGCAAATCGTCCGGCACTCGTAAACTTTGAATGGAAAGTCGAAATTACACTTAAGTAGATTCTAAGTACATTAGAACTTAGAAATTCGCTAAGTGACGATCGTTACAGTAAGTAACGCTGTTCACGAAAACTTGTGACAATAGGTTCGTATAAAAATTTCAAAGTCATGAGAACAGGACAGAAAGAAGAAGTTCAGATAAAGGTATAGTATTTATCCATTGTTAACATTTCAAAAGTTTAGTTATAGGCAATTTGTTTTTGTATATTTTTTGGTATACATAACATCTTGTTATTTATCTACTTGATCATTTTGATTATAATTGTGAAATTATTATTTGAATCATATATCTTTCTAAAACTAACTTTATGACTTGAATCATTTTTGAAACAAGACAAATAATCATGCTTTTTTTAGGATAGTAAAATGTTAACTATTACTAGATTTGCTGTGTATATATAATCTTTTAGTGACTCGCACCGACTTTGAGGGTGGGGTAACATGGAAAAAAGTTAGGGGAGGGTGGGGTAAGTTTGGAAAAAATACGGGCAGTGTGGGGGAAAGTGAGGATAAGGTGGGGGAAAATGTAAAAAGTCAGATCGGATTAAGCTTGGAAAAATAAAGGCAGGTTGAAGGAAGTGAGGGTGGTAGAAGTTGGAGGAGGGTAAGGTGGGAAATTTTGTCTTTCTTCACCCTCCCCTCACTCTTTCTTACTTACCCCACCCTCCCCTCACATTTTTCTTAAATCGCCCCCTCTCCAGATTTTCCCAGACTCCCTTCACTTTTTCCTAACTTACCCCACCTTCCCCTTACATTTTACTTTTTTCTCCTCCTTCCTTTTATATACCTCTACCCACCCCTGACTTTTCCCACCCTCATCTCACATTTTCCCAACCCACCCATTCCTCTCCCCAACTTCTCCTACTCTCCTTTCACTTTTTCCAAACTTACCCTACCTTCTCATCACTTTTTAACAACTTCCCCCACCCTTCTCCTACTTTACCCATACACCCCTCATGTTCTTCCACCTTCCCTGCCCTCTCCAGATTTCCCCCCCATCCTTCCCCAACTTTAACGCCCAACTCCCTTAGTTCTGCTCGCAGAACATAGTCGGAAAGCTAAATTTAGGCTAGTTTAGTGAGTTTGTAACAAAATAATCTGTATGACTAAACTTAAATTTAGCGTAGTTTAGTCTAGTTGGGAACAACAGAATCGACACCACTGACACTATTCGTTCATTAAATATTATTTATGTACCCTAACTCACTCGGGCTTTGCAAAGTGTCATTTTTATGAGTTCACCGGCTCTACTTGTCTTCAAGTCGCACCAAATGTAATTAGGCCTATGTTATAACGACATTAATAAAATATCTCGTTATACCTCGATGACACAATCATCATAACATACTTAGATATCCTGGGCTCTAATCATTTGACCTTCTTTTATGCTAATATAATGAAACAATTTCGCCAGAACTGTGAAATTTTCTTAATTTAATATTCCAAAAGTCAAACAGTAGCGGCACGAATCTCCATTTTCAATTTATAATAGCGATATCGTTTCGGTATTACGGTCCTGTCTAGTTCTGTCTAGTTCTGTGCTGTGTTAGCTCGTTGTATTTATTTGATGTGGAATAGTTTGATAGCATTCAAAGAATGATTGTCACGGATGCTCATATTGCTCATTGCTCAGATATTAGTTAGATTTTCATCAAATTGTGTGCAGCTTATAAAATTATAGGTATTTTTTAAAGTAGTTATTTTTTTGCTCAGATAAATATAATTGAGGATTTTGTAACTAGCTCAGTTCATAGTAATATAAAAATGAGACCAGTTTACGTTTGAACAAAATATTTGCTGTTTAATATCAGCTTATAATTTTTTACATGAATGGTAAAAATAATTATCCAATAGCGACAAAACGATGCAAATCACGCATTGGAATTTTGGACTAATCCTTTTGATTCAAAATTGATATTTTATTTGAATTCAAATACCATTAAAAAGAATTCAATTGATAAATCGTTTAATGAACAATTCTTAATCTATTGCGTTCATAAATACGTCAAATATCTGTTTTCAAAATTATGCTTAAAAAATAAATAATTATATTATACATGATCTTAAAGACGATTAGTCTTTAAGATCATGTATAATATAATATACTCATAATAAAACTGTAACAGGTTCAATTCTGTACTTTAAGTTTTTTTTTTTGTTCTGTCTCTGTATTCGATACTGAAGCCAAAACTGCTTTTTTTTTCATTATTGTCTGTCTGCCTGTCTGTATCTTGACCGCGCATCATATTGAAACAACTGTATTAATTCAAATAAAACTTGGCATGATTTGAGTTCATACTACGAGGTAGGACATAAAACAATTTGTATGCCAAAATATTAAGAGATTCCCGCAGGATATTGGTCGAAAGTTATTTAAAAAAAACACGTATCAAGCTGAAACTACTAAATGGATAGTGATGCAACTTGACATAGTCATCGTATATATGATGCGTTAAAATTAAGGATACTTCTAAATCGGAAAAAAAAAAGTTCCTGCGTTATAGGGGTCCAAAGTTATGTTAATTTCGAAATATTAAATAATATGTTTTGGAGGGTACTCTACATTCGATACTGAAGCCAAAACTGTATTTTTTTCGTTTTTGTCTTTCTGTCTATCTGTATCTTTCCCGCGCATCAGGCCATAATACTGAATGAATTCAACTGAAACATAGTATGATTTGAGTTCATACTACAAAGTAGGACATTGGATACTTTCATCCCGAAATATGAAAGGGTTCCTGCGGGATAGGGGTCCAAAGTTATGTTAATTTCTAGGTAATAAATATCGCTACTTATAATAAAGCAACAATGACGAAAAAGTAAAAAAAAAACATGGTCTATGGTACTTAAAATACGCTACTGAACCATTTTTTTTAAATATTGTGTGTTTGTCTGTTTGCGCATCACTCGAAAATTACTTGATCGATTGTGATGGAATTTTCAGTGTTAGATAGCTTAGGGTTTGTCTTAAAAACTGGTGAACTTGGTAACATAATACGCTGAATTGAAGCCGAGCAATCAAAAAAATATCTGACGTCTTAACGAAATTTGGTATCTTGTACCTTAAAGGTACTTTTGGTCCTGGGATAATATATAGGTTACTTTTAACCCAGAGAAATGACCACGCGGCAAAGCTGCAGGCACAGCTAATCTTAACTAAAACAAAATTTGTAGGATAAAATGACGGATCGCCCTGGTTGGGCATGTATTTACAACCACAGTACAAACAAGGTCGCGACTGTCAACTGTAATACATCAAAGTGAAAGAGAAGGAGGATGACTAAAATTTGATTATCGCCCCTAATAAGCCACTTTCAATGTCTATAACAACTTGTTTACTTCGGTAAGTGATATAGGTTTGAGACGTGGTTGGGCCGGGACCTATGTGAGCGATCAGACTCCGTTTTACCACGTTTTTATTAAGTTTCGTGTTTGCCTGTTTGTCGTTCCGAATGGAATCTTGCGACTCAAATTTTGAGCACTTTCCGATTAGCTATCCGGCTGAAACATTCAGGGTAGTTCACAACTCGATGAAAACGAAAACTTATAAGTATTGGCATACATTTAAGTTTTAAGAGGATAGTTACTTGACGAGATCTTTGCAAAGTAGGTATTTAGAAAATGTATTGATATATCCTTCTCTTTCCTCGATTGCCTATACGAGTGATAGAGAGTTGCTGGTCATGAGTTTTAGTAGTGCCTAAATTTTTTGATTCATTTTGTGTTTTGGGAGAAAGCATGTTCCACTCCCTAAATTGTGATGTAATCTTTTGTTATTGGTGTCAATCGCTTGAAGCATTTTTAATATGTCATAGTTTAAGCAAAAAATCGTCATTTAAGGTGCTTATAACTTTGAAGTTATTTAATAATTTAGAAATACGAAGACGTTTAGGCGTAATTAATTAATAAAACATAATTTATGTAAAATTACAAATTGAAATATGTTAATATTTTGAGTTACATAAGTTTTTTTTTCTTATTGTATGGACGAGGGCGCTATAAACGCTCTCTTACACATACCTCAGAGCCTAAAATTAAACATAATAGTTGAAATTAATTTAACTATTATGCAAAGTTAATACAAAGTTCTTTCATAATAATGACTCTTGTCTAGATTGCACCACTTTGACTAGATTGCACCACTTTGAAACCTTTGTCATGATTTCTAATTTTATGTTTAAATTGAAGGGTTTTTGCAGTAGATTTCGAATTCAATTTGACTAATACTTCAGGAATATTTAAAAAGCATGACTACCGGAACGTCACATGAAGGTGGCGCCACCTGGCAATCGTTTACCGTACCATGATTCTACAGGAAACTTAGTCTCACGACGATGGCACCATTTTTTTCTTGTAGGGTAAAAGATTGTGAGGAGGTAGTTTATTCAATTCTGTTAAGCATCGGAACGGAAAAGTCAACTGTAAAGTAGAATATAAGTGACCATTGAAAATACATATGTATTATGTCTGAAGAAGTTATTTACTACAAATGTAAAGTAAGTGATATAAGCGACCAGTGGAAAATACAAGCATTTTATACCTGATGGACGAATTTCATTTCACGTTCTTTCCCCAGATTATCTCAACAACCTTTGATCTATTTATCAAGAAGATCGGATCAACCAGTTGGTAAATTATCATCAAACAAATATTCATATTCCGCCTCCGATTCGCCAAAGTTTATTGAGTGACCTCGCTTGGTGAGTAAATAAACAAGATTTGATACGGATGCCGTCCTATTAAAATTCAGTCGTCATTGCTCTCACCACGACCACCTACGTTAAAGTTTAATCAATCTTATTCTAGTAAGACATTCCATAAAACTTTTATCTAAATACCATGCCATTTGCAGTAAACGAAAAGCTAGAAACTTTCCTATATACTTCTACACACCCCAAAACTAATCTCGGAGGCCTTTCGAGTATTCTTGCTTATCCGGAGGCTAATCGGCTAAAATCGGGCGTTGTCGACGAAACTCGGACGGCTGGTTTCTAGAATTTCGTTAACGAAACACACTAGCAACCCAAAACTAATCTATTGCTAGGATTCTCGATGAGATCAATCAATCACCCGTTAAATCATCGAGCGTACCACCACAGATACCACCAGCCGTCCGAGTTTCACCGACAACGCCCGATTTCAGCGGATTAGCCTCCGGATAAACAGGAATACTCGAAAGACCTTATGAATAGTAGCTTAGGAGAGGGTATTGTTAATCTTTATGAATGTCACCAAGCGGGGACGGTCAAAGTTTTTGTCATGGACGCCACGACGGTCAGATCATTTCGTTTCCCTCTTTTTGTTGTTTTTGCACTAAGAAAAATTAACGATTTTAAAACCAATTAGTTATCTCGGGAGCTGAAAATAGGCTATGATTTCAATTACAAAGACATTTGACTTACGAAGGAGCTTTTGTCTTTGGGTTCAAAGGTCATTGTTCCCATGTGCCGTTATCAGTTTCTTTCAAATTATGTATAGGAAAGTATCGTTCTCCTGTATTACAATAATAATTGGTTTCTCTCATCATTATAACGCTGTAAATTATTTACTTGCTTGTCGTTGTACTTAGATTTTGATAGAAGTGTAACTTGAGCTTAGTTATTTGTCGTATGAGATATGGCAGGCTTCTGGTGCCACAGTTTGTCAGGTCACCCGAGAGCCTCTGGCATGGCTTAACAACGGCTATCAATCAATAACAACCGAGACAGATTACACGCCGAGGTTTACATGCCCTGCGAAGCACGGAGCTAATGCAGAAAGTAAATAGTACGACAAAAGATCGAATAAGGTGTGTTAGTTTCTAATCTAATGCGCGCGAGTATATCGACACCAGCATCAAATAAGGCAGTATCTCAGGTAACGTCCCATTTGAGTTACCACTATAGGCGTAAAGTCCGTGAAAAATGCTACACGACAGTAACATCGACGTATCTGTAGTATTAATAGTTTTTAAAATAGCCAGTCAAAAAAGGTAGTAATTGTCATGTTGACTCCAGAAGAAACAGAAGCATTTCGAATTACTTCTCTTTATAGTTTTCGACTGGAAAATTGCAGCAATAATAAAGTCGTATATGGTTCAACGCACGACTGGGCATGAGGAATGGCGATGAACTGAGATTGGGGCAGTTTGGATTTGGACAACGGAACCAAAGGAGTCAGCGATTGTTCGACTTCATGGAGAAGGGGAGACTCTTTATGATGAATTCCTTTTTCAAGAAGCGCCCGTCCAGAAAATGGACGTGACTGCACTCCAACGATCATAAGCACGAGATAGATTTAACTTTGACTACCAATAAGCATAAATATATTAAATGATATCGCTGTGATCAACAGAGTTAAGACCGGCAGTGATCACCGCATGGTAAGAGGCTCATTTACGTTGATAACGTAAAGCTGGAGAGGTCTCGTTTGATAAAATATACTCTTGGCCCAAGTCCTGTCCAAATCCAAAACCCCGAGAGCTTTTAGTTGGAACTCCAAAATCGCTTCCAAATCCTTACTGAATGCGATCCAGTCATCATCATCATGTCAGCCTTAAGATGTCCACTGCTGAACATAAGCCTCCCCCAAAGAGCACCATGACGAGCGATTTTGTGCCACCTCCATCCACCGACTTCCTGCAATGGCTACAATGTCATCGGTCCATCGTGTGGGGGGTCTCCCCACACTTCGCTTGCTTGTTCGTGGCCGCCATTTGAGAACCTTTATTCCCCAGCGGTTGTCGGTTCTGCGAACTATATGGCCTGCCATTGCCACTTCAAGTTGCAAACTCTGAGAGCTATGTCGGTAACCATCGTTCTTCTACGGATTTCTTCATTTCTGATTCTATCACGTAGTGAAACACCGAGTATACCTCTCTCCATTGCACGCTGCGCAACTCTGAGCTTGTGTATGAGACCAATAGTTAGCGACCACGTCTCAGTGCCGTATGTCATTACTGGCAACACGCACTGATTATAAACTTCCGTCTTGAGGCTCTGCGGTATCTGCGACGAGAAGATATGGCGTAATTTCCCGAATGCTGCCCATCCGAGTTGGATTCGTCGGTTGACCTCTTTGTCGAAGTTGGATCTACTCAGTTGGATCGTCTGACATAAGTAGACATAGTGATCAACAGCTTTAATAATATCGTTCCCAACATAAACCGGCATGGGTACGACATGTGCATTTGACATGATGTTCGTCTAGCCCATGTTCATTTTAAGACCCACCTGTTGGGAAACAATATTGAGGTTACTGAGCATTGTGCTTAGGTTTTCCAGGGTTTTTGCCATGATGACTTTATCATCAGCAAATCGAAGGTGGGTGATGTATTCGCCATTGATGTTAATACCATATAGTGGAAGCGATACAGTGGACGAACTAAACAACGGGCTGGTCAAAATTGTTAACGCGGTTGGGTCGGAGTTCTGTAGGACTCACCGCAAAAATAGAACACAGAAACTCTCTGGGCATACACTCAAACTTATGGCAGAACGAGACCAGATGAGGCTGCAGTCTTCAGAAGATATGTATTATTTGCGTCCCTATAATACTAATTGTATTAAGAACGCAATAGAGCGGTACAAGGACTCTAAAGTGTTCAAAAGAGATTTGTCTATTGGGCAAAGCCTGTTGACGAAACTGAAGAGCGACAGTGGCAGCATCGTTTCCTCGAAGCCAGAGATTTTGAGTGAGCTTGACATGTTCTATGGGCAATTATACACCTCATCGCGTAGTCCTCCTAGCACAACTAGCGATACAAGAGCCTGTTTGACCCAACATTATACCGAAGATATCCCGGACGTCCGCCTATAAGGCCCATTTCACTGCTGAGCGAACTAGCTGGATTCCGGAAAAGATTTAGCACCGTAGACCACATCTATACGCTCCGGCAGATTATATAGAAGCCCGAAGAGTATAATCGGCCACTATGTCTAGCGTTTGTGGACTACGAGAAAGCTTTTGATTCCTGGGCAGTACTACAGTCATTACAGCGGTGCCAGATTGACTATCGGTACATCTAAATGTTGAAGAACAGTACAGAAAAGCAACCATGACTGTCTGTTTGTCTTCAACATGGGCAAGACGCGAAGTCGTAATTAGCCTTTTATGCGCCCGGTGTGAGCTGCAATAAATATTTTCCATTAAATTATTAATTATACTGCGCCCTGTGCCTAGGCAAATTGATTTTGCGCCCTGTGCCTGGGCACCGCTGTCACCGCCCTAGTTACGGCACTGGTAAGACGAACATCATGTCAAATGCCCATGTCGCACCCATGCCGGTTTATGTTGGGAACGATATTATCGAAGCTGTTGATAACTATGACTACTTAGGTCAGACGATCCAACTGGGTAAATCCAACTTCGACAAAGAGGTCCACCGACTTGGATCCAACTCGGATGAGCAGCGTTTGGAAAATTACGCCATATCTTCTCGTCACAGATACAGCAGAGCCTCAAGATGAAAGTTTATAATCAGTGCGTGTTGCCAGCGATGACATACGGCACTGAGACGTGGTCGCTAACTATTGGTCTCATACACAAGCTCAAAGTCGCGCAGCGTGCAATGGAGAGAGCTATGCTCGGTGTTTCACAACGTGATAGAATCCGAAACGAGGAAATCCGTAGAAAAACCATAGCTCTCAGAGTTTGCAAGTTGAAGTGGCAATTAGCAGGCCATATAGTTCGCAGAACTGACAACCGCTGGGAAATAAAGGTTCTTGAACGAACAAGCAAGCGAAGTGTAGAGAGACGTCCCCCCACATGATGGACCGACGACATTGTAGCCATCGCAGGATGTCGGTAGATGGAGGTGGCACAAGATCGCTCGTCATGGCGCTCTTTGGGGGAGGCCTATGTTCAGCAGTGGACTTCTAAAGGCTTAAATGATGATTATGATGATTATTTAATGTCGAAGTAAAACCTTTTACGTCCTTTTGACGAGAAATCTCAACAGATGTCTCTTTTTATTTTTATCAATCTTTATTTGGTAATCTCAGTGATATGCAAAAAGAACACTTTTCATTTATTTTTTATTAGGCCAATGCCTTTTTTGATTGGTTTGTGCTTGTTGTTTTTTAAAAGAACTGTATATACCTTTCAATAAGATACGTTTCATCATCTTAATCATCCATCACCAATGTCCACGTGGTTAATACTTCAGGGTGCAGTTAGTATTCCATATTCTATTGTTCTAGCCGCATCTTGGTACAACTGTACATGCCAAAAAACGAACGTTATTTCATCATTTCTTTATATGTATATTGGGATTAGATTGTGATTGTTGTATTATGTTTAGATTATTCTTTTCCTAACACATGGAATAAGCACATACTGCTATGCTGCTGTGTACAGCGGTAACAGTGACAGATTACTATTTCATATATTTAGTTGCGCGGCTTCTAGTCAGCGTTAGACTACACATATTTGATTTGCGAATATTTGCGGAGTGTGTGACCCGGAATGTGTTTTTTTTACGAATATTTGCTCTGTTTACTGTAAATTGAGTTATTAGGGTCGTAATAAAGAAAAATGTATTTTCCGCGGGGCCCAGATAAAAACTTGTTTAGTTCATAAGTGTGTTCGGTTATTTGTTTTTGACATTCGTCCTTTTGAAGTTTTTACATAAATCTATTTGAATAGGCCGTCTTTAAATAAAACAATCCATTTCTGAGTGAATAAATCTTTTCTTATTACTTGTTATTAGAGTTTACTAGTTTTCTGCCCACCGGTGTTTTGCCCTATTCTTTGTTTTGAATACAAATACAACCAACGACGTGGTCAGGGTGGCGCTTGGCAACTAGAACCATTGCCACTATTTTAATATAAAAGGAAGATATTAAACTGCAAGCAGTCTATACAAATCCTGCTTTAAAATGGAAGCCTGACTCCCTGCTGTGGGTATAAGGGCGAAGGTTATTGATTATCTCTTTTATATATTGAAGAATTTATTGGAAGTTGTATGATAATATAACTTAAATACCAGTCTTCATCATCATCATCAGACTATATCTGTCCACTGCTAGACGTAGGCCTAATGCACGCCAATGAGCTCGGTCTCCAGCCCTCCTCATCCATTTTCTTCCAGCCGCTTTTTGCAGGTCATCACTCCACCTAGCCACAGGGCGCCCTACACTACGTTTGCCTAAACACGGCCTCCACTCTAGAACTCGTCTACCCCAATGGTTATGGGTTCTTCGGGAAATGTGACCAGCCCACTGCCACTACAATTCTTGATTTCCCCTAAAACAAACATCATAGTGATATCAATATGCGCAAACACAAATAATTTAATTGAATATTAAGCATAATTCCGTTTGAATACAGTGAATTTCAAATTCTTACTACGTATTACGTGCCTAAAGACAAAAGTTTATAATCAGTGCGTTTTGCCAGTGATGACATACGGCACTGAGACGTGGTCGCTAACTATTGGTCTCATACACAAGCTCAAAGTCGCACAGCATTCAATGCAGAGAGCTATGCTCGGAGTTTCACTACGTGATAAGATCAGTAATGAGGAAATCCGTAGAAAAATCAAGGTTACCGACAAAGCTCTCAGTTTTTTTAAAGTTGAAGTGGCAATGGACAAGCCATTAGTTCGCAGAGCCGACAAGCACTGGGGAATAAAGTTTCTCAAATGGCACCACGAACAAGCAAGTGAAGTGTAGGGAAATCCCCCACACGTTGGACGGACGACATTGTAGTTAGTCATCGCAGGGTGTCGATGGATGGAGGCGGCACAAGACCGTTCGTTGTGGCGCTCTTTTGGGGTGGCCTTTGTTCAGCAGTGGACTTCTAAAGGCTGAAATGATAATGATGACTACGTAGTATTTATTCCCATAATTTTCAATGTAAATCATCTTATTATAGGAAATTCAAAAATGAGAACCATTTGAAACCAACCAGCGATATAACCCTGAATTTCAGAACCAAGCAAGCATTGAAATCTAAACTATGCCTACAAAGAAATAGAGGTCGTTTTTGTAAGTTGTTTTAAGAAAATGGTGTGAGAGGGCGATTATGTAAATAATGCTGTAATGACGTCATCAAGGTTATGTCATTTGGGCTTGATGCGTCGAAAAAACGATATAATGACAGTTGAAAAGTATTCCGGCTCTCAACATTTCAATGATGGTGTTAATATGTAACGGTGAAAAATACTGATTACGAAACAAGTGGGTGGCATTACATTTGATTGTATACTTCAAGGTTTGCTCAGTTTTTTAGTAATTTCAGCATATCTGATTGTACCTTTAGCTACTTCAAGTGTGCTCTATATTTTTATTTGTCAATGTGACAGCCACAGTACACTGAGCGGTTGTTTTGGTTGAAATGTCGTTGTACCAGGATTAGTTTAGAATAGAAGCAAAATAAGCAAAATATCACCTGCATGCTATTTAGGAGAGAGTGATCGTTATTCGCCACAATACCGGTATTTTTGCAAATGAATTCTGAAAGATTTAAGACCTAAAGCAGGTAATGTTTAGGAAAACTGTATACTCACTTCATTTTTGTGCGTAAATAGCGACTGTGATATAGAAGTGGCAATACCTGGCAGGAAATCAGTATAAATGACAATGCTTTGAGTCGTTCGTTCCCTGCCTTACCCACGGCTTCAGTGTATTGGGAACGACTTGTGGTTCAAGTTCAATGCAAAGGAAAATTCCAATAACATGTCGATTACTTGGCTCCTGGGCTTAACATTTACTCCGAGTTAAGATTCACCAAAAGCCAAACTAATTTATTATTCTATTACACCCACGTACACCCACTCAGACAGATCCAGCTATGACGTCGCCTAGATCTGTTAATCTAATTAACGAATCTGTTTTTAGTCGGGTTGGGACATCCAGTTTCATTAATCACTTGCGCCAACGACTGTACCATCGTGGAAAGCAGTTACTGAGCTTTTGTACAAAGGCCAGATTTTATCCGTCACCAAATGAAAAGGCAATGTTGTTTTACAAAGTAATGTAAATAAATTTACATGAACTATATAAATTTTCATATTATAAAGCTTCTTTTATATTAACCTGTCGGCTACTGGTATCATTTACGGGATATATGAGACTATTTTTGAAAATTTTGCTAAAAAAGGAAAAAGAATACAAAAAAAGCAAAAACGCACTCGTCCACAGGTTAAAAGCCTGTATACGGTTGTATTCTAAATCCGGTAATAGATTATTTCTTTTTAACCATCATGATCTTCATAAAGCAAACGGGAATAAACAATTTTGAATATGAAATACAATAAATACTGTGCTATCAATTTTAACAATTTGTAACATTTATATTGTTATAATGATACTGGTGTTAATATTAATGTAAATATTCAAAACTTTGCTTATACTTATATACAAGAAAGCTCAAAAGACAAATTGATCACATGTTAAAAAAAAACGCAGTTTTTTTTTAAATCATGGCGTAAATGAAACCTCTTGATCATAACTACTGTGCACATGAGTGTGCAGGAACTGTACTAACTCAGGCCCCGGTAAAGCTGCCTGCGGCGACGGAAATGTGAGTAAAATGTGAGACAATCTAGTGATGTATTAAGCCACGGGATGAAGATATACCTGATTAGTTTTTGGTGATGTTGAAGTTTGCGTAGTAACCTGATTTTTTCTGGTGCGAAGGCTTAACCAGTGTCCAAGAAAATTCAACACATTTCTTTGATTTATGTTTCAGATCCTGTTTTACCACGTTTTTATTAAGTCACTTTCTTGTTTGTTGTTCCGGGTGGAATCTTGTAACCTACATTTCAAACACTTCCCGATTAGCTATCCGGCTAAAACTTTCCGGTTAGCTCACAACTCGATGACAACGCATTATAAAAAAAAACTAAAAAAAATGTGTTTAAGATTACTTTTTTAATGTACTTTTGTTGCTTGTTTGTACTTACTCTTATTGAAATTAATATTATTTCAAGATTCACCGCGAACGATCTCAAGTACTTGAAAATGCTTAACACTAGCTTTCAATCCACAACTTCTATTAAAATTGCTTCTTCATAAAGCGATCCTCAGCAACATTTTATGTCACCAACAGTCTCATTCTATGTCAATACAACACCGAGCGACGGTTGCACATCGTAAACTAGACAAAGGTACAATGGAGTTACTGTCGCACCCCACAAAGGGTTATCGAAGAAATAACTAAGGCAATGACAGCACTAAGTTTATCTCGAGGGATATTAGGATGTGGATGCTGGGAGGCAACTATGTTTTATGTCTTAGGTTAAGCTTCTTTTGTAATGCATTTGTTAGTTTGTCTATATATATTTACAGCACGTCTGTATAAAGCAAAAGTTGTTTTTTAATAATATTGTATTATCTGTGATATTAACAATAATGAAATGGATTGTATTTTGTTATTGAACAACCTATACTTATCTTGAAGTTTTATCCAATCATAAAATCAATCATGTAAAATTATTTTAAAATACACAATAAACCCGACTGGCCGACCAAAAATAATCTCACTAATATTATAAATAATCTAAAATTGAAAATTTTGTAAGAAATTTAAAAGACATTGCTACTGTCTGCTTATATTATAAGAATTATATATTTTTGAAATGGCCTTTTAAAGACTTTTATTTTGATACCTCGCTCGATAGGTTTTGGTATTTTTTTGTTTCCGTCTGACATAAAATAAGGCAGCTGTAAGCCGCCATATTCGTTTTTTTGACACTGAATTTTAACGTTTTTTAAGGCGTATGGTCAGGGTCTTTACACGGGCAGTCTATGGGTCGACTGTACCAAAAGATCGCTAGACGTTCTGCGCGTACAATATAATAATATATTTAGGATGCTGTTGGGACTTCCTCGCTTTTGTAGTGGCTCTGGGCTGTTTGCTCAAAATCGGACTGATGGCTTCCAAGCCATCATTCGCAAAAAAGTAGCTTCCTTGATGAGCAGGATACGAGCAAGTCTTGTGTCAGCATCCTGAAAACTGTGGCGGAGAGATTTCCCTCTCCTTTTTTGAGGCATTTTGTGTGGACGATGATCAGCTAAACTCAATGTTTAGTTGACTGACATCTACACGGTTGGCTCACCCTATGTAAATTTTATTAATCTTAAAATTTTAAATTTTGTCAATATTGTGCAAATTATTTCTAACACTAGCTTATAAGGTTATTTTTTTTCTACTAACCCATGGATTTTTGTTGTCCGTTAATAAAGAATTTTTAATTTTTAATTATATCCTGGAGCACTCTCGCGATCCAATGATACCTCATTTATCAAAATCAATCAAGCCCTTTAGGCTGTAGGAAACGCCTAAGAAACGTACAAACGTAAAAACAAACAAACATACATACAACCTAAACAAATAATCCTCCTTAGTCGGGTAAAAAGATCTCATTTATTTTATCTATCTTTATTACCAAAAAAACCGCGTGAAACAGCGGGGTGCAGCTAGTATTTATATGAATTTAATGTTTTTTTATTTCCTTACATATTTTACTTTACCTTAATACTTGCAATTGCAACATTATATTTTGTAAGAAGCTTAAAAGAAATGTGCTACTGTTTAGTTATAAAAAAAATATATTTTTGAAATGGTCTTTAAAAGGACTTCATTATGACACCTCCCTCGATAGGTTTAATTTTTTGTTCCGTCGAAAATGCAATATGTCAGCTGTAAGTTGCTATATTAGTTTTCTTGACACTTCATATATCCTCTCGTGATCCAATGTTACCCCATTTATTCAATTCAATCAAGCCCTTTAGTTTGTAGGACGCGCCTAAGAAACGTACAAACAAACATACAACCCAAAACCATAACCCTCGGGTAAAATTATAAGTAGATATTTATGAACGTATTTAATTATAATTTGACTTTCACTTCTACATATCGAACAAGCTTTAAACTTAAGCCCACTAACAAGAAAGACCAAGCCTTAAAGAAATACTTAATTGATTGAGCTCGTCCAAAGCAAACCAGGGTCGCAAATAATTTTAAACTGATATTCCCGTATAACCGTTTGGGCTGAAATAATTACCCTTTGTTCTGAACATAGAATAGTTAAGGATTAGCCACGGCCACGGTAATTAAGATTAATTGTTTTCTACAAATTGATTTTTAATGAGCGATTTAGCGTTTTAAACGGTTTGCAGTAGGTTGGGTAGTTTACGAGCTTGATTAAGATAACTAACCATAACAGGTTGGTTTCAGGGAACGAGGAAGTACTCCATTTCTTTGGTTTCAGTAAATTTTGCATAAGTTTGTAGTTGTACATGCGGCCGGTATACTATATGTTTATACTGTAGGTATATAGTAGACTTTATGATTTTAAGGTAAAAATCGTTGATCCTGAAGATCTTGGTCAGGATAATGGTACAACCTTATCAAATTATTGTATTGTTGGTCCTTGATACGTGTGCAAAGTCTCAATTCAATGTAACGTATTGAAGGGGGTGAAAATCACGTTCAAAAATTCCGTTACAAACAAACATAGCGTGTTAAAATATATTCTTATTATCTGCTCTCTCCGGTTTATTTTTTTTCGTGAGAGCGCTTTTTCATATAAGGAAAACAAAGTTCTGTGAAGGATAGCACAGAGAAATCTTTTTCGCCAAGTTGTAAAACGGGAGGGGTGCGGCACCCCACGTTTGATTTTAGGGGGTGCATCTGCCCCTCACTTCTGAAGTCCCAGGTTGGTTTTGTAAGTAAATGCTGCTGCGCTTTTTTCAAAAACTAATAATAAATCTATTGTGTAAGTAATAACATAACCCACTTCCTTAATGTAAAAGGGAAAATTTTGATAAATGGTAAATAATTCATCTGAAGAAAGCGTTTGAAGGAAAATCCCCCGAAAATTTTGCCCCGAACTAAGACCTCATGTTGGTTGGGCAACCAAATTATACAAAGAATGTTAGTTAAGATTTGATATTAAAGGCCTTTCATAATGTTTCTATTCTCCTCTCCACCCCATTCGTCTCCTCTCCATCTGCAAATCTCAGAAACTCTCCAATTGAATAATGTAGGTCATTAAACTTTTCCATTTTTTATTTGCTATGTTTATTTAAAAGAAACGTTTTATTCACTTATTGAAAAGGTATTTTAATGTGCCTTCTTACTTTATTTAATACTAGTTTTCCCGCCCGCGACTTCGTCCTCGAGGACTACTGTTTATCGCGAAAAAAGCATCCTTTTTTCTTCTAGGATATTAAAAACCAATGCAAAAGTAGATATAACACCCAATGCTCTTGTTTTTTTTTGACAGACTTGTTATTTCGTTTCCATAGCAACTACAGACCATTCTGTGATGGCAACTGTTCCTTACAGTGAATAATCAACATTTTCCTGTTTTCCCGCGGAAACTTTCAATGTTTTATTCTAGGGTATAAGCTGTCTCCATTCTAAATTTAATCAAAATCCATTCAGCCGTTATTGCGTGAAAGCTTTCCAAACAAACAAACAAAGAAACAGACAACGTTTCACTTTTATATATTGGTATGGATTTAATTGTTTCAAAAATTAGTTGAACTTGAAAGGTTAACACCAGAATGAGAAATACAAAACGTTTTCGATTTCTTCATAGAAACTTACAGAGGAGTCGAAACAAATTTTATTCAAAGTTAGTTCTAGTTGCGTTAAAATAAAGTAATAGCGTCTGTGCATTGCTCTTTCACGGGTTAGGTTCACGTTTATGTTTTTTTATTTAAATTTAGTATATACTAGCTGTACCCATGGCTTCACACACGTGGTCATTTCGCCAGGTTAAAAGTACTCTATGTGCTATTGCGAGACCTAAAATACCAATATGGCAATATTTGATCAAAAATTTTTCAGCAGTCAAAGATAATTTTATCAATTTATCGGCTCCTACTCATTGGATTGAGATACCAATAACACCAGTTTTTAATTAAATAATGAAAATTTAATCGCAATCGGTTTAGTAGTATTTACGTGATGTGCGAACAAACAAACATACCGACAGACAGACATAATTTAAAACAAAAAATATACTTGTTCAATAACCTATTTTAAGTACCCTAGACCATTTTTTTAATTAACTTTGTATAGCCTTTTTAGTAGTTATTGCTTCATCATAAGTATTGATACGAGTATATATTACTTTAAAATTAACATAACCTTGGACCTTCTGTCCCGCAAGAACTCTTTATATTTTCGGAATAAAAACTATCCTCAATTTTAACCTGTATCAAGTTGAATTAAAGTCCATTCAATAGTTTCAGCGTGATACGTGTTCTTTTAAATAATTTTCAACCAATATCCAATTGAAAAGTTTCCAATGACCAACCTCGAAGTATGAACTCAAATCTTACCAAGTTTCAGTTGAATTCATTCAGTAGTTTCGGCCTGATGCGCGGTCAATATACAGACAGACAGACGGATAAAATGAAAAAAAAAAAACATTTTCAGTTTCAGTATAGAATGCCTGAATTCAGTATATATATATATATATATATATATATATATATACAGATATTTGAACAGAAAACTATCCCGTAATCACGCGGCTTCCGCAAGAGCGGATTTCCTCCATTCTGTTCATTATTTCTAAACAAAAAAACATGATTTTGCTAAAGCTCAAATGGACAACTCCGAAATAAGTTTATTGGAACACTAAGACGTAATTATTTATCAGTTGTTTTAGTCTAAGGTTAATAAAGAATCCAAGTAGAAACTTGGATTCCTTATCAGCTTACCCTAAAACCTCAAAGTTGGCATGCCTAAAGATTTTATTGATTTAACTAAGTTATTTTGTGTCTGGAGGTCAACTCTGAAATACCTACCTGTAAAACTGTCTCAAGCTTTGAATTTACTTTTTTTATTTGTAGCAAGATTTTTAATTTCGTAGGTACGACAACTTTATTTGTGACATGCTTGAAGTGTGGATATTAGAGAAGACTTGTGTCCTAACTGTGGGAAGGTTGGGCTGATAATTTAATAATGTATCGATCACCAACACAGTTATGCATATTATTATACGACTGCATCAAAGCATCTTAAATTATTATATTAACTTAAAAGGAGTGGAATGCTTTGCCCTCGTCGGTGTTTCAAGTAAATTATAACCCAGGTGTGTTCAAGTCTATATCAATAGGTATCTACGAGGCAAGCCTACTATATCTTCGACCACATCATTGCTTTCCATTAGATGAGTTCGTTTTCAAACGATTACCAAGTCATTAATTTAAAAAATAGTTGTCGTAAATATATAATGCTAAATTAAATACTTCATCGATAATTGGCCAATAATAATAATAATAAAAATATGATAATATTCAGTAGAAAAACAACATAAACAATTTTAGAAAAATTGAATTATAATTCGCAATTAAATTGTAAATTAAATGCACATGAAAGCTATAATTCATTTTTAGGTAGGTGTTCAAGTAAAGACTTGAGATATCGCATCTTCACACACACGTCAAAAAACATTTGAGTTTATTATTTGAAACGGTTTTATTTTCTTCCTTTTTAGTTACGTAAGGAATACGCCTAAGAAAAGTGTAGTGCCTAATTATTCATTCCCTAAGAATAAAAGCTAAATGGAAACAAATAACCTTCTAAATCTATTCACTTAAATGAAACCAATTTTGATGACATAGACGGTTATTTGACTTAAACGATTCCTCAAGCTGTAAGATACCGAAATTATTAAAAAATATGCAATCTGGGGTGGTCGTGTCTTGTGGATTCTTAGAAAGACGTGGACAAATACATATTTTCACGAAATTTTGCTATTTATCGAGTACCCATATAGAATTACATAATAATGATATGAATTATTTAAGGATTGTCAACAATATACTCGTAACATACATACGCGTGAACTTAATAAACCTCCTTTTAATTAAGAGGATTAAAAATAAATAAAAATGGGATACACAGAACAAAATGTGGCATAATTATTTCTCTGATACGATGGTAATCTTTTTGAATTGAAAGTTGATAATTGTATCATTTAAAATAAATTAGAATTTCAGATTTACGTTTTGCCAGATTACAATTTAATTTTACCATTTATCATTTGTCTGACTTACAGTTTTGGCGGAAGTAAGCTTCATATTTTTATTTTGTTCATTTTAAATATGTATTTCCGCAAAGTAACGCCTGAATCTATCAACTATACGTAATTGTGGCTTATTCCATAAATCTCATTTTCTTTTTTTATTTCAAGGTAATCCATAGCTTTCCCTTACAGAGAGAGAAGGGTATAGTGTACCATGCTGGCCCAGTGCGACTATACCAACTCTTGATTGGAGTTTAATATAAATACGTTTACGCATATTTTGAAAACCACCACACAAACAAATTTATCAATGTCGATATCATTGATCAATGTAGTACGGTAAATAACTCATTTGTGAATAGTCACGGTGATAATGTGCAAATTGGTGTCTGTGAAAACAATTCAGGGCGCTTATTCGCTATGCCACATAAAATTCCTTGTCGAAAACGGCAAGGTCTTCATTAAGTGACAATTGCCGGACGATTCCATGACGACGCGTTACGGGTGTGAATGGTCATAGCAAATAACGCCCCAGTTGTCATTGGGAAACATTATAGTGATTTAAAAAAATGTGACTGTCTCGATCATATTTTATTGAATGTGGTCACAGAATAACTAAGATAAAGGGAATAATATTTAATAAAATACGGTTATTCTCTGACCATTTTGTTCAGCTGGTACCAAGTGCTAATGAGTCGACATGATGATATTGTAGCGGAGTTGGTTGTGCCTGTGCCTGCAAAGCTTAGCGTCCCAGGTTGGAATCCTGGTCGGGGCAAACATTTGTGCGGTGAGCATAAATGTATATTCGTAGATTTTGGATGTTTTTGGTGTGTTTATTTTGTGTTCAAGTCACACGTGACACAGGAAATCTAACAGCAATCTATCTACGTTAATGCAAATATTTATTGTGTGTTTATATGTTTTATTATTAAACGATATAGACACGACGTTACGAATTTAACGAGCTATGAACTCGTAATCAAAATGATCAATATTAATCTACCTAACCTACATCAGAGTTTTTAACGCAAATAACAATCGCATTCCATCATTTTATCTTCACTAATTCATCGTCACTATCCAGCAGACAGTGTTTCATACGATATTGATGACGTTGATCCTCGATTCTAAGCAAGATATATGGTATCGTATGAAATAACATAACTTCAATTTTATTGCGAACGTCATACAAAAGCCGAGCCGTTAAAAATGGCTAATAGTCAGTATTTGCTTTAACGGTTTATGTTGGTGACTGTGCGGTTTATCGAATAATAAAGAGTTTAGTAACGACCGGTAATTTCGAAAATGGTGTCCTGTTTATTCTGTAGCTAGTCTTGTGGTTGCAATACAAGAGTTCACAATTCCAATAAATTGACGCTAATATTACTTTGAATGATTTTACAAACAAACTATTTAGATTAGTTTCAATATAAAATCTGAATATTTCTAGTTAATACAAAGTGAAAAGTTGCTGGTGGTCGTGCTAATATGTATTTATCGAAAATTGACAACAGAATAGCACAATAAAAGTCAAAAATGTAAAATAAAAATATACCAAGCCAATAAATTAGGGTAAATATTACTAAACCTATTTTTAGTTTCTTTAGTCTAGTTTAAAATATACTGTTTAAAAAAAAAAACGAGAATCATAAACGACAAACAAAACCTACTCATCGGATTGAGAATACAAGTACACCAGTGATTACCCGGCTGAAAAGGGTTATGTGTTTGGGATGTATGTATGTTTGTTTGTATGTTTCTTAGGCACGTCCTACAGCCTAAACGGTTTGATGGATTTTGATAAATGAGGTATCATTGGATTCGTCTTAATTATGAGAGTGCTGTGAGGGTATACGAAGTGCCAAGAAAACTAATATGGCGGCTCACAGCTACCATATTGTATTTTCAACGGAATAAAAATGACTAAAACCTATCGAGTGAGGTATCAAAATGAAGGGCTTTAGACCATTTCAAAAATTTATAATTCTTATACCTAAACAGACATACAGACAGACAGACAGACAGACAGACAGACAGACAAAAATAAAAAAAAAACAGTTTTGGCTTCAGTATCAAATCAAGAGTACGATCCAAAAAAAATATCTAAATATCTTCAATGTACAGAATTGGACCCGTTACAGTTTTATTATAAGTATAGATAGACAGATAGATTACTTTCGCAGGCGGTCAGCTCGCATCGCATTACGTACGTCCGCTATCGCGGCTGAATAGCAAAAATCCTAGCACGCGCGTTGTTTAAAGTTTTATTCAATAGACACACAGAACAGTCACACAGTCGGGTTTTAGTATTTTAATAATAATGTTTACTTGTTATTTCAAAACCTAATCATTCAACAGTAAATAATGAATTTCCATTGGTCCAGTATATTTACGTGATCCACGAACAGACAAACGGATAAAAAAAAACATGTTTAGTACCTTATTTTCCACTGGACCATTTTTATAATGACATTTTTTTAGAAAGTTTTGTTAATTATTGTAGATTAAAAATTTGTTATAAAATAGTGCATACAAACCAACGTGTTGCACTTGTACATTATGCCCTATTAGCGTTTCTCTTTTCATCAAACGCCATCATTTAGTATATATACTCCGTAGCTGAATTAAATTTTCTGAAAACAGAATTTTAGCAAAACATCATAATCTCAAAATACCACATTTACAAAACACCATAATCTCAAGATACCACATTCACAAAACACCATAATCTCAATACATTTACAAAACACCATAGTCTCATAATTCCAGATTCGCAAAACACAACATTCATATGATAACATATTCAATGTACAGTCTTAAAAATAAACTATACCATTTGTAGTTTTAATAATAACAAGCACAAATTATAAATTTATATAACCCCCCGACTTCCCACCCCCATTCTAGCTAAGAAGCATCTCGATCACATTAGTTTTCAAACATAAAAAACCTCATCAAAATCGGTCTATTCGTTTGGGAGGTACGATCATCACCCCCCCCCCCCCTCTCTTTTCCCCCCATTTAAGCTATTAACCATCTCGTTTACCCCAGCTTTTAAACATAAAAAACTACAGCTAAATTGGTCCATTTGTTTGGAAACTACGATTTTTCACCCCTTTTTCTCTCCTCCCCTTTTTTAAAATGTATACATTGAATCATTCATTATGTAGTAGTTATATTTTACACGTAGGTATATTATGTAAGTTTATTAATAGTATTGATACTATTGTTAGGACTCTATTAGTTTTTCCGAGTTAAAATAGGCACTATTCCTCATTAAATCCATCACAATACACCGAGATTAACTGGAATATAATGCTTGCTAGCATTAAGTTCACCTATGCACCTGTCAGTCTGTTTGTTAACTTTTCACGACTAAACGGCTGAACCAGTCTCGATGAAATGTATAGATATATTTTTAACCCAAGGTAATTCCAGACTGGCAATGCCTGATCGAAGCGTACACAGCACCGGTCGTAGCTAATCGTAGCTGCTGTTGTATCCGTAGCAGTAATGGTAGCAAAGGAAGGACTCTCTACGCCGTAGTTATTGCTATCTATGCTTGTTTCAAACATGCTAAGAGGGAGCAGAACCTTTGTTCAGAATACGGCTGTTTAATAGTGCCATCTTTTTAAGTTTGTTTAAAACTAGGATACGGACTTTTTGACATGTATATACTCCATATCTTCTAGTCGCAGATACCGCAGAAAGTTCAAGACGAAAGTTTATAATCAGTGCGTGTTGCCAGTGATGACATACGGCACTGAGACGTGGTCGCTAATTATTGGTCTCATACACAAGCTCAGAGTTGCGCAGTGTGCAATGAAGAGAGCGATGCTCGGTGTTTCACTACGCAATAGAATCCGAAATGAGAAAATCCGTAGAAGAACGAAGGTTACCGACATAGCTCTCAGATTTTGCAAGTTGAAGTGGCAATGGGCAGGCCATATAGTTTGCAGAACCGGCAACCGCTGGGGAATAAAAAATTCTCGAATGGCGACGACGAACAAGCAAGCGAAGTGTGGGGAGACCCCACACGATGGACCGACGACATTGTAGCCATCGCAGGAAGTCGGTGGATGGAGGTGGCACAAGGTCACTTCGTCATGGCACTCTTTGGGGGAAGCCTATGTTCAGCAGTGGACTTCTAAAGGCTGACATGATGATGATGATGATGATGATATTTCCTATTAAACGTTTTATTTAACTTGACCTGTCTGTTGTTTATTGTTTGGGTCAAATCTAGTATTTGAAATTTTACTCGCCTTTCTGTTGACTGATGGATCTGAAATTTGGTACTCACCTTTAACTGATGACAATACAATTATGTACTTATATTCAATGTATATTCAGTAAGATTATAAATCCAAAATGGCCGCCGCCACAAAATGGCAAATTACATATCTTTTTTCAACCCCCTTGTAGATGAGAATCTGGGTCGTGGGACCACAGATTATGATGGAGCGGATTTTAAGAGCGGTAATGGTTAAATCCAGGTCGTAGGTCCTGAATGTATGATTATGCGGTGCAGGGGAAAACTAGGGTAAAGTAAGGTTGATCCAAGCAAACTCGCTCCTCTGGTTCGGCGTGTCTGATGGCAGCAGGCGTCGAAGGCGTTAATCTTCTTCTCGAAAAGTCACAGAAAGTCTATGTTCATGTCTATGTCACACGGCACCAAGATGGAGTTCCGAAGTCAGCGCGACTTCATTCTAACGCGGGTCGCGGCGGCGATAATTATAAGCGGAAGATACGTATATCAGCGGGTGATGTCGACTCCAGCGAGGTTGAAGGTCGACTCCAGGATGCGAAATAGATCCTGGAAGCGCGGATGCGAGAGATGTCGACTCCAGCGAGGTTGGAGGTCAACTCTGAATGTCAAGGTGGCGTCGTCGTAGGACTCGCCGTGCGTGCCAATCTTTCGCACTAACTTCACTGCGCTTGCATCGGCTGCAGCGCGCGGCCAAAGGGCAACGAGATTAGCTTAACACAAGCAGTTCGCTGCATTTACCCCAGATGGCATCCTCTACGGTTAGTGCGAACAAAAACGGCGTAACCACCCCTCGATGTGGGTATAGAAGTTGCAGCGGAAGTATGTGTCTCAGAAGTTATCTGCTAGTCGCTGCGCAAACTACTATTTTACAGGCGCAATCCCAATGTTGAAGGTGAAAACACAATTGTATTTTAACTGCCTCGCTTACGTTTTTCGCATATTCTGTCTCGCTTTTACTTTATGCTGTTTTATCCCCACAGCAGTACCTGCGCAATCATTCACAGAGCCTAACTTCACAAACATATTGATTGGCTGCGACTACCGTACCTCCTTACCTAACTAATGTATCACTAAAATATATATTCTTTTATACTCTTTTGTGTCTTTCTATTGATATTTTTGATCGAATTCCAAAGAGTTTACAATTATTTGTCTTATTTAATTATGTGTACAAAATATGTTCTCAAAATATGTTTCGAGATCGTAAAAATGTACCTATGTCACTGCTATGGAAACATGGCGCTTAGAACAATTTGAAATGAATAAATATTCACAAAACTAAACGAATAAAAAAATATTAAATCCCGGCATTATTTCCAGACTTCTCATTCACTATTCAATTTCACAAAACTGAAAAAGTTCAATATTCAACTCACGATAGGAGCCTGGGTTCTAATTCTTGCGCAATAGACAACTTTCGGAGCGTAGGTTAGTGATGAGCCAACTGCAAAGCATAAGGTTGCAGGTTCGACCCGCACAGGACCACAATCACACATATTGACCATGAGATTGGGTATTTTTGGTGCTTTCAATTCCTAATTCCTTAGATGCAGGGATCATATTTATTGGTCAGGATCTATGTATGTAATTGTTACGTGTTTTAAATTACATTATTATCTACAGACATACTTTAGAATTTGACATAATGTCAAAACAAAATTACGAAAGTTGAAACCAATTTCCGATTACTCGGAATTTCACGATAGTTATTATGGTTATTTTGGGAGAATGTTTCATAAAGATTTATCAAATGATAGATAATATAGATTTCGATATAATGTCTATGACGTATGAATTGAGGCGCTGGAGGCCACACCGCTGCGCTCGCAGTAAGCCCAGCCCACCCACATAATATGAGAGGAATTGCAAAATTGAGACAGATTTCAAGAAGCGAAATCAGTTAAGGCGGGACTGTCGGGAGCGGAAATCCGTCATACGGTGCGAGGCCTCACAGAAGTATAATTAGATTCTACGGGTCGATGTCACTTTTGCCAAAAACGACGTATTTTTTTCTTTATTTGCTCATTTCTTAATGTTTGTTGTTTGTTTGTTTATCGTATAAGGTAGTGCTGGCCTCTGGTGTCAGAGTTTATCAAACCACCAGAGGGCCTCTGACATGGCTTAATGACTGCTATTAATCAATAACAGCCGGGACCGACCGCTTAACTTGCCCTCCGAAGCACGGAGCGATGGAAAACCGCATATAACTTAGATAAGTCATTGGTGCGAAGCCTAGAATCGAACCCGGCATCGTTGAATTCCAAGTTGCACTATAGAACCGATAGACTACTATCGCTATCATTTTTAAATGTCATTGAGTTATAAATCTCTGGTGGGAGGATTTCGGTTTATGTGACGGTCATAGTTTGCGCAACTTTAAACGTTATTGTATAAGATTGCAAATGTTTAGAATTTATGTTTGTTTTAAGTTTTGTAGATAGCACGAATGAAAGTAAGTAATAAAAAAAAAAAAAAGTAAGTATGAAAGTAAGTAGTATGTAAGTAGGTCAGTCTACTTAATATTTAATGTTACAACTTGTGGGACGGACGCAAAGTTCCAAGTTGGAACATTAAACCCGTTTGTAAGCTGGTATCTACTTTATAAATATTTATATATTTTCAGGCAAGGCCTTCAGAATTTTATTTTTAACTAGTGGCTTTGCTCGGTTAGCATGTCTTGCTTTATGGAACACTAGCTGCGCCCCGAGGCTTTGCACGCGTATAAATTTCACCCTCTCCCTTACCCGTTCTCTCCTTCCCTTTTTCCCCTTCCCGTCTCCCTCCCCCGTATCATAGAAAATATATTTAAAAAAAAAATTAGTTTTCTCTTACTGGTTTTCATTTAGGATCTATAACGATTTAGATATGGTTAGCAACCATTCTTACTAAATAACTAAAAAATTGTGCATCTTTTATTTCAAAATCAAAATATAAAGCTTGGTTGCCCCTATTTAGTTTTGTTCGCGGTCGTGTTTTTGTTTTATAATAATTTATTTATATTGTGTGTTTGTTATCACTCGGTGCTGAAAAAACACGTAACAGTCTCCAACGACTGACAGTCATGATACAAAGTCACTGGGAGTCTAGTCACTGACATTAAGAATAGACTTGTTCAACAATTACACTATGGAAGTTGTATTATCTGTACTTATTATAGAGCAGTAAGTAGAAAAAGTCGGTTCAAAAAAGATAATTAAAGAAGTGGTATGTGGTTGCTTATTAAAAGTAACAAATAAGCTACTGAACAAGAATATAACGTGTTTATAAATCTTGTCTGTCTTTCTGTCTGTCTGTCTATATATTTAATTGTCTGTTCGCTCCTTTACGTGACCGATTGCGATGCGGTTTTTACTGTTGGATACCTTTAGGGTTAAACTTAAAAACGGATGTATTTGGTATTTCAATTCGAAGAGTAAATCCGAATAATCGATAAAGAAGTTGACTGCTGAAGGAATTTTTAGTATTGGTGTTTTAGGTATATACTTGAATAGCACATATCATATCCCAGAGAATGACCTCACAGGCACAGCTAGTGCTAAAATAATATTTTTAATTACATATTAAATGAGAATCAGATCTGCACTTCACCAACCATAATTAATATGATAATAACACTGAATCTCGAAAAAAAATTGAGTAATTGTCACTGAATCAGAACTAGATTATTTATAAGAAATTTTCAATACTTAAACGTTTCCCCGTAAAATATTTATCTCGACACAATGAAGACACATCACAAAGCTTGATATAGATATAATTGGTATAGCGTGTAAATAGCCTATACCGTGTGTACTCGCGTACCGTTATGGCTGAAAAAACTATTTGAAAATTCCTATTGGAAAACACTCGTATCTCCACTATATGCAGTAAATTAATACGCCCACTCACCACTTCATTAATCCAGACATACCTGCAGCTCCTCGAGGTACGAATTACAGCAGATGTACGTCTCCGAAGACCGGCGGGTGCTCCAACAATATTCGAAGATAAAAACAGCACTTCCAAGCGTGAAGGCACTGTACACTTATAGTTCTCCAAATCGTCAGACACTGCAGTGTTAATAGTAGTAGTTTTCACAAGACCTTCAAGTCTTTTCAATTAAATATGATTATGTTTCCGAGGGAAGTAATTTATCACAACGGAGATTGAGAAGCATCCATTGCGACTCAACTGTCGACCAATCACTCGCCAGCTTCGAATGCATAAACATGCATGCGAAATGACTGCTAACGCCATCTCTCAGCGTTTTGGATGAAACCAAAGATATAACATCCATGAGAGCGGGCGCCTGCACTATATACGAGTGTTTTCCATATGGTTATTAATTTATAATATACGTAAATAATCAATGAAAAATGTTGACGCTTCACCAATAATCTCGTCATATATTTATTTTATCGCAATAAAAGAACAAAGTTTTCTGTGAAACCGTACATGTACCTACTGCACAATTTTTATACGCTTTATATTAGCTTCACTTGTATGTTTGTATGTTTGTAACCGACTCTTTTGGACGCTATTTTGACCCACTTTAAACGGTCAGATTTCATTCAAATTTTGCACACCTGTCAAAGACCGATGACAATGCAATAATTCGTGTACATTAAAGCGTGTTTTTTAGTTTTTTAAACTATTATTTATTACTGAGGAAGTATCTTGAAAAAGCTGTCAACTAGAAGTAAATTTCCAATGAAATGCTACATGAAATTTTTATTGTGCTTTATTTGAGTATACTCACTACCACAAATAAGAATATAATACCCAGATAATTTATATAAATGAATAAGTATTTAGTATTAAGTTTTTGTGTTAAGATTGGAAAAGTTACCCGCTTCTTTTTCGAATTCGGGAAAAACTGAACGTCTTTTTAATCTATGGATTGTTGCATCGATATGGGTTTGCTTCCTACATCGATGGATTTTTGTTTGAACTTAAACTAGAATTGGATGCTTCATTCAAAATTCAAGAATATTCAAAAGACGACTGCTGTGCTTCTCCACATACCTAGTGGGCCTCATGGCACGTCACGGGTAAATAACAATATTTCGAGCGATGAATAATCTTACTTTTCATCATCATCATGTGCGCGGGTGAAACCGTGAGGCGCAGCTAGTTAGGAATAAATAAGCCTATACGCAGGCACGGAGACGTTGGATTTCTTTGTTTGTTGTACATTGTTACAGGTATAACATAACATGAGAGTTATCATCTGCCTACAAACTACTTTGCAGTTTGGCAGAATATTGTTTTATAATATTTGCTATGATGAATAAATAAATAAATAAGTAAAAATAAAATTTTGATAATTTACCATCTATGCATGTTTCAACCCACGCTTCCTTCACACCACTTTTTTTCGTCCTGTTGAGGACGGATCCACTGTTTTTTGGCTGCCTTGAAATGATTGATTGGCCAAAGGGCTGGTGTTCTGCCTATCAGTCTATGCCCTGCTCACGGCCATCATTTAATAACTAATTTTGTCCACTTAAGACTCGCTATCAGCATACCTACATTTTCAATCTTTCTCGAATTTCTAAGAGAAAAAATATAATGTATCATGCAACAAAATACTTATACCACTAAAACATTAAACTAGGCATTACTAGATAAGTCAACATTCAAAATTGTTATCCCTAAGAGATGAGAAAACCACTAAGTGACGACGCCTGGCGCCTGGCGGAGCACCCGCGCTACAGTACATAGTACGTAAGGAATATATTATGTACTGTGCCCGTACCGCGACCGTGTAGCGTGTTTAGTGAAATAGACATTTTAGCTTAAGGCTAATTAATTTTTAAGCAATTAAAGCATTTAATATAAATAAATAATTCAATGTCACGATGTGTCAAACAAGTACAAATTAAAACTCGCGACCCCCCAATCCTCATCACAGCTACGAAGCATCTCGATCACATCTACTTTCAAAGATAAACAAGTAACAATTATTACAAAATAAAAACAAAAAACCCGACTTCGAACAAAACTTCTGAGTAAAATTATAAACAACTCACATGCTATCGGCTCGAGTGAATCAGCCAGTAAGTACTTAGTAACCGCTTATAGCGGTTACGTGCACGCAAGTGGGTAGATTCGCAGAGCGGTGCAGGTGTTGAGCGCGGGAGGCCCGACTTAAACGCATGTCCAGGGTTTTGCTTTTCAGCTGCGATAGGACGGACAAAATGCGACCTGACCGCCCCCACATAAATAATCACATACTGTAATATTATGAAGGCGAAAGTTAGTATGTATGTTTGTTACTCCTTCACGCTCAAACGGATGTGCCGATTGGGATGAAATTTGGTAGCAGGATAGCTTATATCCTGGATTAATACATATATTACTTTTATCATCATCATCATCATCCACTGCGTAACTAGGGCGGTGCCAGCGGTGCCCAGGCACAGGGCGCAGAATTCATTTTATAGAAAATATTTATAGCAGCTCGCACCGGGAGCATAAAAGGCTAATTACGGCTGCGATCCACGCAGGTAAAACCGCGGGGCAAAGCTCGTAGTAATATAATTTTAACGTTTATTTTACTTACATATTTTACTTTAATAGTTGCTATTGCAACGAAGGACTGTAATAATATACATAACTAGAAAAACCTAAAATTGAAAATTTTGTAAGAAGCAAAAGATATTTGATTGCTACTGTTTACGTAAAAGAATCATATATATTTTTGAATGGTCTTATAAATACCTTCATTTTTATATCTCACTCGATAGGTTGTGGGCATTTTTTGTTCCATCGGAGATACAATATGGCAGTTGTAAGTCGCCATATTAGTTTTTTTGACAATTCATAATATATTCTGTAGGACAGCACTCTCGTGATCAAGGCGAATCCAATGATACCTCATTTATCAAAATCCATCAAGCTATGTAGGATGCGCCACATAAACCTCCTTAGTCAGGTAAAAAAGGCATCAAAATCGATAGGGACCTTAATTATTGCTTCGTTTAGCTTTTGAAAGAATGACTATTACTGAGAGAGAAAATAAAAGCAATAATCTCGATTAGAAATCTTTCTACTGACGCTAATTAAAAGTTCTCACGCAAATACTCAGGAAACCATAAAGTGATATATTAAAATAACATAACCTTCGGCAAATTTGAAACTTTAGACATAAACTGTCTTTCAACATGAGGTAAGTCTTATTAAATTATACGACGAGAATATGAAATAACTTCACTTCAAGTTGATGTAACATCACTTTTCGGGGAATCGTTAAAACTTCGTAACCAAAGCAACCATTTATTCTATTAACTTGTTATAACGTATCGGGCCGTTCGAATTCGAACACCGATTCAGTTGCACAAAGCGGTAGTTTATATTTGTATGATAACAAAACCGGCCAATTCCGGATAGGAATCTAGGCTGCTGCCGACACTTTTTAATTTGAATATTCGTTTCTTTTTAATAAAAAATCGTGCGGGCGAGTCGACAGCATACTTTTGCGTATAGGAGTATTGTTTGCGCTGATACCGCAATAGTGAGAACGTAGTTTTATTTATATTCGAGTTTTTGTAGTTTCTGTTGTTGTTCTACTTGCTTGTGTGATTGGAGAATTTAGATGAAAAAGTTGTGCTTTTATGAGATATACGAGTACATAAGAATGATATTTTGTAGGGACGAGTGTAGCGCAGTATTTGCAATTCTAACTGAGGATGGACCTGCATTTCTCCTACAAAATTGTTGGAGTATCCCATAGCGTGGTTTTCAAAATAGTTTTTTTCTTCAATAAAACTTCAAGCAGTAGTTTTTAGTACCTACTGAGTTCCTGTTTGAAAGTAAATATTACTGTAAGTCAGGCGCTAAACATCAGACGTTACTCATTCGTAAGCCAAAATCACTGGTTATCAAAACCCTAATTAAAAATACCTAGTAAAATATGTGACTTTTAAAGAGCTCTTGTTTTCTCTAAACCCCTGTGTAACTTAGATTAGAAGCTTCAGAAGTTATGTTTATACGTAAAGGGCGAGTTTTCAAACAGTGATGTCCTATCTATGTTCAAATATATATTCCTCATTTATAGATTTTAGAATCATATTGTTTTCTATTTCCTTAAATAGACAGAACGTTAAATAACATCTTTCACGTAAATATAATCAACTGTTTGTAACAAACAAAAAGTTGTAGAAAATCATTTTTTAATGTTTCTATAACTCTATCAACATTTTGGGGTTTTAACGCCTGACCGCAAAGAGCTAAAAACCAAAATGTCTCTTTGGTATAAGTTTATCGTCTATATCTATCTGTGTGTCTGTCTGTGGCATCATAGCTCCCAATCGAATAGACCGATTTTGATGCGTTCGTGATGGGTCTTAGCTATAATTTTAGTGTCAATTATTAATATGTAGCAAGTTACGGTTAATATTTTTAATTATAACTGGAAATTTGTATCCAGAATGTCAATTTGTATGAAGCATTACTTTATTCTAAGTCAATTTCTATGAAGTATATCAAGGCCTTTTTTACCCGAACACGGCGAAGCAAAGGAAGGGTTAACTAAAAACTTGGTCCAATTTTAACAAGCGATTTATCAATCGATTCGCCTTCATCGCAAGAGTGACATGTTTACTCGAGCATAGTCGGTATTAGTTTTTGAAATTATGTCTTCCTATTATTATATTAGCTTAAATTTATTCATACGATTTAGTTTTAGCCCAAATTTTGCAAGCATATAACAGAATATCCCTCTTGACCTGTCATCTTAAGATTTTGTCTTGGATCTGATAACAATGCAACAATATTTTGTCACTGACCTGATGCAGTCAGAAGTGACAGAACACAATAAAACAACTCGTTATTAATGTACAAGTATAAATTGATATACTAAATTTATAATTAAATTGTTTAAAATGATATTGCTCAGAAAAGTGACCTCTTCTTGGGAGGCTTATAAAAGGTTTAATGAAAAACATTTTTCAGTAAACAAAACTGTAAATAAATTACAGTTTTTTCTTTACTGTGTCGATAAACAGATTATTGTACGCCTTTATGAATAAAAGTTGTCTGCGTGTCTGGCGAGGGTTTAAATAGTCAATTCAAGCTTGTTTTGAGAAAATATCTTCAATTTACAGACATATGAAGTGACAGTTATGTAACAGCAAAAACTCGTCAATCCACTTTTACGACAGACTTCGATAAACAAGCAATACGTGATCCATAATGTGTAGTAATGAGAATCGGATACAATGCGTGGTTCGAGCTGCCATTAATGTTAATTTTACATTAATGGCAGCTCGTTACGTTAAAACGAGAGCACGTTTTATCTTTCGCCTTTATCCGTCAAAATATCAGTCAATACCGTATAAAAAATGGCGTAGAGATAAGTACAGACAGCGACATGGATATCTAAGCCCCTTCGTATTTAAAGAAAGGTAACGATTTTTTATTTTTAGTACAATATTATTAAACAGTAAGTGTATAATTTATTTACAGTTTTGTTTACTGAAAAATGTTTTTCATTAAACCTTTTATAAGCCTCCCAAGAAGAGGTCACTTTTCTGAGCAATATAATTTTAAACAATTTAATTATAAATTTAGTATATCAATTTATACTTGTACATTAATAACGAGTTGTTTTATTGTGTTCTGTCACTTCTGACTGCATCAGGTCAGTGACAAAATATTGTTGCATTGTTATCAGATCCAAGACAAAATCTTAAGATGACAGGTCAAGAGGGATATTCTGTTATATGCTTGCAAAATTTGGGCTAAAACTAAATCGTATGAATAAATTTAAGCTAATATAATAATAGGAAGACATAATTTCAAAAACTAATACCGACTATGCTCGAGTAAATATGTCACTCTTGCGATGAAGGCGAATCGATTGATAAATCGGTTGTTAAAATTGGACCAAGTTTTTAGTTAACCCTTCCTTTGCTTCGCCGTGTTCGGGTAAAAAAGGCCTTGATATACTTCAAAGAAATTGACTTAGAATAAAGTAATGCTTCATACAAATTGACATTCTGGATACAAATTTCCAGTTATAATTAAAAATATTAACCGTAATTTGCTACATATTGCAATTTAGTGTACATTGATGCATATGTTAGAGTGTTACGTGTAAATATGAATTTTGCTAGAAGATAAACTTCAGTGCACACTAAATTGTAATAGTAAACTACAATTGTAAGTTTTATGAAACAGGGCCCTGGCGCTTCGCCGTCACCGGCTGCCAGTCGCGGCGTGGCGCTCCGCACCCGCTGCTGCGTTGATGCCGCCAGCCGCCCCGACCAGCTGCGCCTGAGTCGCCGTCTCGGCGTGCTCCGTACAACGCGTCCACTTGTCCACTCGTGTTATTTACTTCCTCTATTTGTCGCCTCTCATCTCTCGAGAGCTCCTCCGCTTCGCAAATTTGAACTGCTTTCGCCAACGTAAGCTCGTCAGTACGAAGCAACCGATCTCTCACTACGTGATTAGGTACTCCGCATACCAATCGATCGCGTATGAGGCTATCGGCGAGATGTTCAAACTCGCAACTATGGCTCAATAACTTCAATGACACGACGTACTGGCTTATCGATTCTCCGGCGTTCTAATTACGAGTGAAAAACTTGAATCGTAACATAGCCACATTACATTTTGTTCCAAAATGATTTTCGAACTTATTTTTCAAACACTCCAAGTCGTCGGCTGTTTCGTCTTTCCCGTACGTAAATGTTGACAATATCTCGTAACCTTCCGCCCCAATGAGGTTCACCAACAAGCTAGCCTGAACATCTTTAGGCTCTTTGTTCACTCCCGATGCCTTGAGAAAAACTTCAAACTGCTTCCACCATTTTTTCCACGCGTCCGCTCGCGCAACGGGGCTGCCTTCACTTTGCAGTTTTGGTGGTGGTCGCGCGTGCTCCATACTTTTCTCCTTATAGAACACGCCTAGCAATTATTTAGTCACAAAAACTACCAATAACTCTGTAGTTTTTTATTATAATGGGACACCGCTGCCACCATGTAGTGAAACACAAGCTTGCTGGTATAACACTGATTTATTAACCAAACGAGGGTGACTTACATATAATCGATAAGTACTACCCGCACCTAATCCACTGATACTACAAGAGTGACTTATAAAAATATGTTTTTTAGGACTTATACCGTTTGTTTGTGTATTTTTTAACCTACTTCAATAAAGGAGGAGGTTCTAAATTCGACCTGTGTTTTTTTATGTTTGTTACCTCAGAACTCCGTGATTTGTGAACCGATTTCAAAAAAATATTTTTTTGTTTGCAAGGATATACTTTCAGATTGGTCCCATAGAAATTTTATCAAAATCGGTTCAGTAGTTTTTAAACCAGTTCCAATAATAAGAAAAATTTGGTTCGAGCGTTCGCGAAGTACGAGCGTTTAAGTCGGTTGTTCAGGTTTTTGACAAAAAATAATTATTTTTTGGTACCTAAAAACTTTAAAAACTACTAAATGATTTTGATGGGAGTTGTAGCGTTTGGTAGTTCTGTAATAATAATTCAATGCACAAAGCAAAATAACGTATATAGTTGCAGAGTTGAACAACAATGTTTGCTAAAAAAAAAAAACTTAGGTACATTTTTTCTTCAGGGTTTTGTTATTTAAATTTACAATATTACTGGAAAACCAACTAATTTTACAAAAAATAATACTATGTCAGACCAGCTGTGGGAGACAAATACGTACAAGTTTAATATAAGAGTCAAAACGGCCGCACTCTGGAAACGATGAATATATCCCACACAACTCCTAAAACTCCTGACCTAAATGTAAATATAGTAATCGTGATTTGCCATTAGAGATTAATTAAATAATAACTGTACATTAAAAACCCTGACCCTAAATCGCCATTTGCAGAAAGGGACAGAAATATACGATATGTAAGAGTGCGACAAGACAAGCGGCGTATAAAAGTACGTTTGGTATCAGTGGTCAGGATCGCTTTGTACCGTCAGCAAGAAAAAAATTACATAGATTTTAGAATAGATTTTATTCACTTAAAAATGCATTTTTATTTTTATTTTAATCTACCTACCTTTAGGTATTTGCCCCTTGTTTATATTAGAAGCGTCAACATAATAGATTCTTTCTAACATGTTCCTGATATTTCTTCACATGTGGATTTTGTCTTCTCTACACCCACTAATGTGTTAATTGTTATTAATAGGTTACCTAAAGATGAACTGTGGAAACATACAAGTTGTCAGAAGACAGAGAGAAGAGTCAGATTGGCTACCCACCAATATCAGTCGATTATGTTCGATACACTTTAAATAAGAAGATATGTATACAACTCACAAACGATAATATAGGAAGATATGAAAAGCGCAGTGCCATATTTTCGGGTAAGTGATATGTACTTACCTACATTAAAGAGCATATTACCTTATTGGCATACCTAAACATCCACGATTTAAAAAAAAAGTTTTCTTGGCAATTGCTATTTTTTTATTATTATTAAAACTAGTGTCAATCGACAGGAAATAACGTCATAAACGTAAAGTGTATTAAAAAAATAAACCCAAATATGTCTTAATATATATATTAATATAACACTTTTTGTTTCTTGTATTTTTCCCTACCGATTGTTTCATTTTTATGGCCAATAAATAGTTTTATTTTTTTCAAAATTTCGTCTTTATCTGATCAGCGGTCCGAGCGTGATTCAGTAATACATAAACAAACTTTCGTAAAGGGTATTAGGATGATAATATGTTCAAATGTTATTATTCAAGCACACACTAACCGTTGAACTGCGGATATATAGTAGGTACTTGCTAAAAAAAACGGGCATCTGGTGATCAATACCACGGTAGTAGCTAGGTACAACTTTATTTCATTGAAATTTATTTGCTGACGGTTCCTACATTACTTTTTGTTTACGGACTTAGATGGACTTACCCGATACCCAGATCGTATTTGGTTCAAGAATTATCAGTATCAGTAGAATTAATATTATTAACTCTACTGTTGCACTACTCGTAGTGGTGTCGATTCTGGATGCGCCAATTAAACCTAAAACTAAATTTGACAGCTCTAAAATTATTGCCGTCACTTTTAAACCTTTTGGAAACGAAAGGGACAGCTACAATTTTAGAGCAGTCAAATTTAGTTTTAGTTTTAATTGGTGCACTCAGAATCAACACCACTGTATGTGTATGTCTCTCTAACTTTGTTGTTGATGCATGAAGTGTACGACCATGCAAATTTAGCCATTTGAGTGTGTTTGCCTGTAGTTGTATGTATTACAAATCACAATACAAAAGTAAAATAAGGTTGAATAATTATTAAAATAATTATTACTATTTAATATCTACCTATACCAATATATAAAAGTGAAACGTTGTCTGTTTGTTTGGAGATTTTAATCAAATTTGGAACGGAGATAGCTTATACCCTGAAATAAAACATAGAATATTTTTATCCCGTATTTTTTTATGTTTTCACGGGAAAACTCGAAAATGTTGATTACTCGCTGTAAAGAAGGTTTGCCATGGAAACGTAATAACAAGTCTGTCAAAAACATCAAAGCTTTGGTGCTATACCTACTTTTGCATTGGTTTTTAATATCCTAGAAGAACATATTATTATCTTTTGTGATAATCTGAAGTCCGCGCGGCTGAAGTCGCGGGCGGGTAAGCTAGTGTATAATAAAAAAATATTATGCCACAATTATATCAATTTCATGTCCCTAAACTCTTGATAGGAGTAAAATGCCTTTTGGGTTAGCCAGTTTTTATCATTTCGTTTTGAAAACTGTTGTACTTGTTATGGAAATATTTTTTGTCTGTGGTGCTGGGTGCACTGAACGCATCCCTTAGTATAGTTTTAGTATCTATGGAACGTAATGTAAAAAAAACTATCTTCTCTCTCTGGCCGATACGGCAATAAAAAACAACATTTAGAAACAAGTGCTTTTATTTAACTAAATCCAAAATAATGTATATAGACCATCAGAAAAGCAGATAAATACAGAAAATATAGCAGAAAAAAAACTAAATATATATATTCTGCTAAAAAATACGATTGTTATGGCAAATAATGTTACCTGTATCGCTGACTAAACTGCATGTCATCCCCAACGGTGCCCCGGTGGCGTGAAATGATTGATTCAATGACACATTTCCGCCGCATTCGGATATACCAGAATTCATCTGCGTTTTTTGTTTATGACAGGTCTGCGTTTGACCTATAATTTATGTGAGCATAGTTCGATTCAAATGTTGATTTTATAGTATTTTTGATAAACTTTTGAACTATCTTACGAATTATTATGTTTATTTGATTGTTTTCATTTGAAAAATTACACCAAAGTCATAAAAATAAATGAGATGTGATAGGTATGTAAATATGTATTATTATATTGTAATACTAGCTGTACCCGCGGCTTCGCACGCGTGGTAATTTCTCTAGGTCAAAATAACTCTATAACTATTCCAAGACTTAAATAACACCAAAATTTAATTCAATCAGTAGTTCGGCATAATGCGCATCTAGGACACAGACAGACCGACAGACAGATAAAAATGAAAATAATACAGTTTTGGCTTCAGTATCGAATACAAAACAGCCTTAAAAAAAAAACTTCAATGTACAGAATTGGACCAGTTACAGTTTTATTATAAGTATAGATGTATGTATGTTAATTTACTATATTATAAAGCCACTGACAGAAAGTATTCATAGGTTGTCTGAAAGAGATCACTAGTTAGCGATAAGACCGCCTATTGTTCTTTTTAATGTATTATTTATATCCTTGTTTGTATTATTTTTTGATGTGCAAACAAGCGTTTTTCTATATTTAATTTGGGATAAAGTTTATTTGTATTGTATTATAAGTAGGTTTTATTCTCATCTCCTTATGCTTGACAAAACAAAACCAATCGGCTCGAACGACACGGGGCCTGCGAGCTGCGGTGCTGCTGCTGAACTCGTCTCGAAGTCATAATTTCGCAATGCAAAATGCAGAATTTGGCAGGAGTTCAGCGTAGCAGGAGTAATAAGCCCAGCTGGTCACAACACGAACATCATTGTTTCCGGTACGTCACCAAAAAAAACTGCCGATGCAACTACACAGGCTACCCGTTATTCTTCTATCAAAAACTGCCGATGCAACTACACAGGCTGCCCGTTATTTTTCTATCAAAAACTGCCGATGCAACTACACAGGCTGCCCGTTATTCTTCTATCAAAAACTGCCGATGCAACTACACAGGCTGCCCGTTATTCTTCTATCAAAAACTGCCGATGCAACTACACAGGCTGCCCGTTATTCTTCTATCAAAAACTGCCGATGCAACTACACAGGCTGCCCGTTATTCTTCTATCAAAAACTGCCGATGCAACTACACAGGCTGCCCGTTATTCTTCTATCAAAAACTGCCGATGCAACTACACAGGCTGCCCGTTATTCTTCTATCAAAAACTGCCGATGCAACTACACAGGCTGCCCGTTATTTTTCTATCAAAAACTGCCGATGCAACTACACAGGCTGCCCGTTATTCTTCTATCAAAAACTGCCGATGCAACTACACAGGCTGCCCGTCATTCTTCTATCAAAAACTGCCGATGCAACTACACAGGCTGCCCGTTATTCTTCTATCAAAAACTGCCGATGCAACTACACAGGCTGCCCGTAATTCTTCTATCAAAAACTGCCGATGCAACTACACAGGCTGCCCGTTATTCTTCTATCAAAAAGCAAAAAATACTTCACCTGCCTCAAAATGCATAAAAAAACACTTGAACGAGATATAACTTCTAAAATGTATCTAACGTTGCGTTGAAGACGAATCGATTGATACGTCACTTGTCAAAACCGCACCAAGTTTTTAGTTTATCACATAACCCTTCCTTTGCTTTACCGTAGTCGGGAAAAAAAATAGCCTATGACACTTTATAAAAAAAGACAAATCGATTGTCACAGCGCTTGTAAAATTTGGACCAAGTTTTTAGTGTAACACATATCCCTTACTTTGCCTTGCCGTAGTCGGGTAAACAAATATAGCCCATGACTATATACCTGAAAACGAATCGATTGACACCTTACTTGTCAAAATCGAACCGATAGGGGCGACCCAGTGGTGGAAAATGCACATCACCACATACATAGATACATACATACATACATAGACAGTTAAACTCATTATAGTTCCCTCGATTTGCTGTAGTCAGGTAAAAAATGACCAGTCATGAACGCGTCCATTTCGATCCGTAGCTACGGATTCAACCGTACAATTGAAGCGTTTGTGGGTGGAGTGAATGATAACCCATAAGACAACACATTAAATAATTTATTTAACGAAATAAGTTCGTGGGTAGTGAGTGCGAATTGCCTACCTAACTAATGCTTCTCCGGCTTCGGTACTGTCCTGGTATTAGTGGTGGAGCTGGAACGCTTGAATGCGCTTGCACAGATAGGTACCTAAAATTCCTATATGTATGTTTATTTGTTTTGGTGTATATGTAGGTAATAGTTATGTAACTTTATAACGTTACATACTAGAGAGTAGATCCGTCAGGTTAATGTTATTTCGCGGATGGTCCGCCGCCGACAGAACTATGCATAGGAAATTGTGAAACAAGGTGAACTGAACTATGAACATAGTAAATTGAACGCACGGATAGTCGCTTCAAACCGTTTTTGATTGAACACACACAATAGTATTATTCTATTGTCGAATTTTCCACGAGTGTTGGCGGAATTTAAATTAACTTTGTTCCAGCATAAAAATACATAGAGCGTGCCATGGATACTTCAAATGTATGATGCTATATTTGAATCTATTTACTGTCATGAATTATACGGGTTGTAGGAATAAAAACCGTCCAAGTGCGTATAAGACACGGACAGACCTAGGGTTCCGTAGCATAAGCTACCAAACTATAAAACATCATACCAATGGGTCCAGAAGTTATACATTAAATGGCAAAAAATATGTCTAGCCTGGTCAGATATATCTCGTAAACTTTTAATTCCGTTATAAACGATAGCCATGATAATTATTATAACTTTGGTATTTTTTAAGCAACACAAGCATAATGGTCACTCTTGAGCCGCATATTTCGTAAACGTAAACAAATAGAAAAAACTGATACTGAAACCTCATTTCAGTTTTTTCATACACGAATATTACGCGGGGCATGCCCCGTGCACCCACTGGCTTCACCCACTGGTGGGTGCACGGGTAATTCGCATTTACCCCTCCACCCACTGCACTAGAGTTGGAAATTAATGAAGAAATAATCGACATATATGAAGAAAAAAAAAACAACATGTATTATAATTAGATAGTAAGACATTTTAAAGTGACAGATGTCAAAGTGACAGATGTCAAAGTGACAGATGTCAAAATAATAGACATTTAAGAAGAAAAAAAACACCATGTATTATAATTAGGTAGTAAGACATTTTAAAGTGACAGATGTCAAAATGACACGTCAAACTTCAAAGTCATACGTCAACACCTGACAAGATTTAATCGATATCTTTGTTTTGGATGGCAGCTGTCAAATTTAAAAGGGCTATAACTCTGAAATTAGTGATCCTAGACTAGTAATTTTTTTACAGAAGTGATAGATTTCATTGACATCTTCGTTTTGAATGACAGCTGTCAAACTTAAAAGACCTATAACTCTGAAACGAGTGATTTTAGACTAATAGTTTCTGTACAAAAGGATAGATCTTATTGAAATCTTCATTTTCGATGACAGTTGTCAATCTTAAAATGACTATAACTTTGAAACTAACGGTCCTGGACTAGTAGTTTCTTTACAAAAGTGATCTATCACTTTTGTAAAGAAACTAGTAGTCTAGGATTGTTAGTTTCAAAGTTATAGCTGTTTTACGTTTGACAGCTGTCATAAAAAATGAAGCTTTCAATGAGATCTATCACTTTTGTAAAGAAACTATTAGTCTAGGATCAATAGTTTCAGAGTTATAGGCCTTTTAAATTCGACAGCTGTCATCCAAAACGATGAGACCTATCACTTTTGTAAAAAAACTACTAGTCTAGGATCATTAGTTTCAATGTTACAGCCAATTTAAGTTTGACAGCTGTCATCCAAAATAAAGATTTCAATGAGATCTATCACTTCTGTAAAGAAACTACTAGTCCACGATCGTTAGTTTCAAAGTTATAGCCATTTTAAGTTTGACAGCTGTCATTCAAAATGAAGATTTCAATGAGATCTATCACTTTTGTTAAGAAACTATTCGTCTAGGATCACTAGTTTCAGAGTTATAGGTATTTTAAGTTTGACAGCTGTTATCCAAACTAATTATAATACATGTTGTTTTTTTTTCTTCATATATGTCGATTATTTCTTCATTAGTTTCCAACTCTAGTGCAGTGGGTGCGCTAGAGTGGGTGCGAATTACCCGTGCACCCAGTGGGTGAAGCCAGTGGCACGGGGCATGCCCCTATTACGCCAGCAGGTGTGACTTCTATAGTGCTTAACGTCAGACTTTTCATAAAATTCTCTACAAAAAAGTTATTGAAGCGATACTCTCCCCATCGGAATAGATCAAGAGCTGACTATAATAGTAGGTACTGTAATACTCCTTATAAATCTCTTCAGAGGTCCACATACCAAGTGTGAATTACACCATTAATTCTACACATTATTTTTTGTATGTTTGCTTTCAGACCGCGGAAAGCACATAAGTCATGTTTTTGCTGTAACATCTGTATTTTATCGCTGAAGTTGATATTTTTTCAGGCACACTGTAACCTTTTCGACCTTGATATACGAGTAATATGAAATATTAGAATAGGTTTGTGCCGTACGCTTGCGTTTTTTGTGTGTTGTGAATAAATTCCTATTAGACACGGGTTGACTTGAAGTTCTGGTGTTTTCTACTATTTTTGGTAACATTGTAGGTATATCGAGTGATCAGTACAGTCAGATAGTAATAATAAGGGTTAGAAACAAACAAAAAAAAAAGGAAAAGAAGAAAAAGGAAAGAAGTGGTAAAGGTGAAGGTGCCAATGAATGGCATGTTGGTACGTGCCACACTAGATCCACCCCAATCCCAACTCAGCCACACGTCACATGCATTTTGCGAAAAAAGTTCACGTACCACAACTTCTATAAATATTTATTTCCTGTGTGGCAAGTGAGTTGCAAACGAAGTTAGCGTGTGTCACAAAATGAAAAAGTTGCCAATTGCTACACGCAACATTCATTTGTCGGTGCGGTATTGCTGGCCTCAGAGGAATCTGACCGTCCACGTTAGGGTACCGTTCCTTTGTGCCTACTGACCGAATACTTGACGACATTACACGCACTCTGATCACGGTTTACATATTGGAATACAATATACATTGTTCAAAGGAATTATCCACACCAATATATAAAAGAAAAGAAAAACATACAGACAACTGTATGTTTGTTTTGTGGGGAGCTTTCACTTCAAAACTTATGATCAGATTTTGATACATGCACTCTTATAATACACGTAACGCGAACAAGCTCGCTACAGTACCGCGCTCCCTTGTTAAATCCAGTAAGCTGACTCACGTAATGGGCCCTAGTGTATATAACAGGCTTCCCAAGGACATAATCGCAGCTCCCAGTATGGCCTGCTTTAAAATTAGACTGAAACGCTGGCTTATCGACCAAACGTTCTATTGCTTTGACGAATTCTTAACTTAGGTCTAATTTAGGTATTGACATATTATTATTATTATTTATTATTACAATGATGACGTTGATTTATTTTATTACTTATTTTATTTTTTATTTTTACCTTGTATAATTTTTATTGTTATAATTGTTAGTGTACCATTGACATATGTTTAATCGTTGACATGTTTTTATGAAATGATTAAGTGTCGTTGTATACCTTGTATACATAATGTACATTTGTTTACATAATTTTTATTATTATTCTACTCCGATAAAAACACGATTGATGTATAAACCTAGTTTATGAATAAAGGAGTATTTGATAAAACTTTGTAAATAGTTACTGTACAATAAAGAAAATATAGGATATATATTATCCTGAAAAAATAGTAAGTTGCCATGGGAAAACTGGAAAATGTCGATTACTCGCTGCAAGGAACAGAATGACGTTGCCGTGGAAATTAGATAATAAGAAGACTGTCAAAAGCATTAAGGGCGTTGGTGCTATAACGTTGCATTGGTTTTTATTTAATAGGAGTTTTTTTTTTATGAAGTCGCAGGTGAAAGCTAGTATAAGGTTCACCTAACATGGTTTATATAAAATTAACCTCTCTTAGTTTTAATAGATAAGTTATCATCATATAAAGTTGCTAGCCCAGTGCGGGTTGGTCAATGACACAAATACTCATGAATTTTAAGACCTAACGATGTTTTCTTCTTCACTAGTGGTAGGCCTCTTACGCAATAGTTCACTTGGGGCTGTACCACACCGTCAGATATTAACCGCTAAGCAGTAGTGTGTAAACATTTCTATAATTCTGTTTGGAGGGAAATGTCACCAGTGAAATTACAGGGCAATGAGACTTAAACCAATGTCTCAAGGTGACGAGCGCAGTGTAGTGACGTGAAAGATTTTGCAACCAAAGTTCTGGTTGGCACTGCAACTGTCATGGGCAGGCGTGATGCTTACCACCAGCCGAGCGACCAGGACGTCTCGTCACTCAATCTAATAAGAGAAACAAACAAAAAACGCCAAGTGGGAGTCGGACTCGCGCACCGAGGGTTCCGAACAAATTTGTAGGTATGTAAATACCTACGGTATCTTTCGATTGCGTTAACTTAGATGTTTGTTTTTTTCACAGTTCCAAGGGATTGCAGACCTGAGTATTTGATATTTATTTCAACTTGATACCTCCACGCGTTTCTTAGAATAAGGTTCTTAGTTAAATATTTATACGTGACTTAATGGCGCTGAGAACTTAATTTTTGTATACCTCAGTTTCAAACACGTTGCATTGTTCGTTATCACGAGAAGACCACGATCACACACTATAATAGAGTAGTAGTGACGTTCCGTGGTGAGGATCTTCGGATCGTTTTCAGCGCGATTAAGTCCCGTTTAAATATTTAAATATGTGTTTGAATCGCGAATGTTTAAATGTTACAAAAAAGGTTCTTGACAGACAGACGGACGGACAACAAAGTGATCCTTTTTACCTTTTGAAGTACGGAACCCAAAAATTAAATGATTTGAAACAAATTTGCACCTACTAAATAAATTATTGATGTAGGTTCGAGGTTTGAACCGGGTACCTGTGGATTTTGAAGCGCACATTCATTCAGCCACCATTGCTTCTCTAAGGAAAATATTATGATATAGAGATATAGGAAAATACTATACAAAAACATAACTATAATTCTGGCCAAGGGACAGAGCTGAAAAGACCGATGGTTTAGACTGCAGAGTGAGGAACGTCTAGAATATTTTTTTTTTGCTTTTTACCGAAATCCCCACTGCTAATCCTGATGGGGATTTCGGGAATACATTTTAGCTTTTTCCCGAAATCCCCACTAGTGGGAGCGGTTTGGTGGGGATTTCAAGAATAATCCCCTGAGAATGCGTGATGTTGATATTATTAGATATATTATTATTATTGATATTATTATTAGGAATCTATTAGTTTTCCAATTTAAAATAGGCACTATTCCGCATTAAAAACATCACAGTACACCGAGGTTAACTGGAAGATAATGCTTGCTAGCATTAAGTTCGGCTATGTACCTATCTTATGTGTGCAATAAAGAATGTTCTATCTATCTATCTATGTTTCAAGAAGCATTTGCTTCAGATCTTTATTACCATCAAACGAGAGTCCATAAAAATGATTTCTTAAACAATATTGGTAATTTATAGTTACAAATATTTAAGCCATTTTGAGACATGCCTGTTATAGTGAGATGAAATATAAATAGATCAAAAACCTGTTAATTTGTTTTTAATATAGAAATATATTAATATTATGATTCTGAATATAGCAACCAAAGGCCACATAATTTAATAATTAAGCAAATAATTTAATATTTAATAATTAAGCAATTAACACAAATGCATAATATAACACACTTTATTTTATGAGTTTTTAAAGGCCATTTTATTTCCTATCCTGGTGTTAAGTGCCTAGAGGTCGAGGTGGTACAGTGTGGTAATAACTAGCTATGCCGGATTAAAAATTCTCAAATTTTCCCAGGGAAGTATTCCGAAACATTCGGAAACGCGAATACTTCTTGAATCATTCCCCAAGAAGGTAAAAGGAAAAGTATCTGCCTAGGTCTCTTGTCACATCAGTAAAATGTACACTATATGTAGGTAAAATATTGATTGAATGAAATAGTAAGTATGTAATAAATATTACAATTTAACTCTATTAGTAGGCAAGTTAAGTACCCATTTTCTTATTTTACTCAAACAAGCTTGTAATGTGGTCATTATTTCGATAACCTTCTTTAGACAAAGTCGACCTTGCCGCGCTGCTTGAATAGGCGCCAACAAAGCTGTATGGAATTTCATTATTGTCGTGTTTTTTCTGTGGTTTTGTTAACCAACGAACTCGAAAAGAGAGGCGTTGTAGCTCCCAGACGAATGGACCGATTTTGATGTTTATGTTTCTGTTTCTGTTTCTGTTTCTGTTTCTGTTTCTGTTTCTGTTTCTGTTTGTTTCTGTTTCTATTTCTGTTTCTGTTTCTGTTACTGTTTCTTTTTCTGTTTTGTAGTCGTTGTTGTTGTCTTTGTCGTCGTTGTTGTTGTTGTTTTCGTTGTTGTTGCATTATTTGAGTAAATTCTTATTATACTAAGCTGGTTTATTTAAATTCCTCGCATTGTTTGAGTAAAGCACTATACAAGCCTTGGTCCGCAATGACTGCCCTTCTGGCCACGGTATGATGGCCTCGAGCTTTGCTTAGTTAAGTTCTCGACCATCATCATCGCTGCCAGCAACGCAGTCATTACAGACCGCGGCAGTAATGTACTATTAATTGAATTTAATCAAGCGACTACTAGGTATCAAGGTATTACCTACACGTATTACCTACCAGTTTAAATAAAGCTTAATTATAAACATTTTTTTAATTTCAGTATTTAAATGCTAAATATTTATGATGTGAAAGTGCAAAAAGCATACCTCCAAAGAAAGCAGAGTTGTGGTATGTGTACGATTACTTATTCTGTACTGTGGTACCATGTAGGTAGCTAACGGAATGTTTCCTGTCACCCGAAAGATTCCATGGATTTTTATGGAATTATTCCGAAAGATTCGGAAGTCTTGCATTGCTATAACGCCAAGTCTATTATAGAACTGGTCCTCAATGCTGCAAGAACTCCCCGTGATGGCGGTAGGAAGCCACGTGGACACTATAAAATGCCAGTACATCATAATTTGTAACCAGCGTTTTCCATGTGTTTTCTAGCCACTATGAATATAATTAATATAACTTGCATTGCTTGTAGATTTGTAAATAACATATGTAGGTACATGAACACTCCAGGTTAATGGTATACCCAAACAACTACCGGCAATAACGGTTTTACGTATTTGTTTGTAGATTTTTATCTTTTTCACAGTAATTTTCATGTCAATTGAGACTATAAAATGAGTTATAAAGCAACTCACCACTGTTGTGTTTTCGTATAAAATTTTGGATGGACATATTTTATGGTGACAGATGCCGACTGTGAATGAATGTTGAGAGTCGTTTCGGATGTCGTTTTTAGAAGGTATTATGACAGAGTTGTTAAAATATCATAAATTTCACATATTCTATTAACAGTTTTAATGTTTAATTTGATGACGTTGGCATTAAAAAATCTATGCCAAACTGAATTGTTATTTTTCTGAGATTCCACTACAGTGTTATTTCTACCTCGGTAAGTCAATCTACCTATTAGTACTCTGTACTAGGTAAGTTTGTATGTGTCGAATGAGGTAAAGCTGACTTCTGGTGTCAGTTTTTCAAACTGCTCAATAGCCTCCAACGTGGCTTAACAAATACCTTCAATGTGATAACAGCTGGGTCCTTCAGTTATTGTCACAGAATGAATAATAATAGTACGTAATCGTGCAATATTTTCACAAAAATGCTTCTTTTACATAGATCTAATTAAAAGTGGTAGATTAGGTGTCAGCTCCTAAGGCGAGGCCCGCATAATTTAGGTGCAACTCACACAATTGGCTTTCTTTGGCCTTAGTCACAATCGAAGTAGCGTTTGTGTAGCACGTGTGACCCTCATTTGCGCACTACAGTTTGCGTAAGTCTGTGTATCTTTGTCGTTGATGCGCATGAAGCACTATAGTGGGAATGTAGCTGTGTGGATGTGTTTGCCTGTAGTTGTATCTAGTTCAGTTATTGTTTACGTGATACTAAAGCGTGCCGTATCTTCTCCCCTTTAACTAGATAATGCCAAGACTATGGTCTTTAGTGAAAAATATTATATCATCTCTAATTTCATTCAACATGAAACTTCATCCATCATTTTATATATATATTCCATTAAAAATAGTCCATAACATTGAATTTGAATGTTGATACTCTTTGGCGGCTCGCTTCTTGTTAAAATAGTGACGTACTTATTGGTTATATTTTTATTAAAGCTCAACAGCTCGCGACCAACGATTCTATTAATCACGAGTTCCCGCGCTTTACATTATGATCATCATCAAAGCAAGCGTTTATGCCAAGAAGAATAAGAAATTAAGAAAAAAGAAGAAAGAAAAGAAAAAAAAATAAGAATAAGAATAAGAGAATAAGAAGTTAAGAATAAGAGACCGTTAATCTCACGTATACTCATAGATCTCTAAACGAACAAATAATTTATTACATGGGTCACTAAAAATGAACCCTGGAACCTCTTCACAAGGATTATTTGTGTCTAGAGAGTTATGAACAAGCAGCAAATTAATATAGATTAAAAAACATATCTAAAAACCAAGTTTATTTTTAGATGCATTCTACCTTGAAAGTTTCAGCCGGATAGCTATAGAGAAGTGCTTAAAATTTGAGTCGCAAGATTCCACCCGGAACTACAGACAGACAAACGTGGTAAATAAAAGGAATAATTATTGGCCTCGTAAACACCTAGTTAACATTGATATTTTCCAGAACACGCTTATGCTTACCAGCATCATTCTGCATGGGTACCTAATGGAAACCTTGTTATGTCGTGATTTCTAATCTCTGAGAATACATTTAGTGTTTTCTAGTTCATTTGTATCGAGTTATTCTTCAAACATACCATAAGCAATGAATAATAAAATTTCAGTAATACAATGAATATACAAACATTGGTCTAGCGATATTAAATAAACAAGAATAATAAAATAAATTTATTTGGGACAATTCACACTAATTACCTAGACCCAAAGTAGGATATCCTTTAGTATGGGTACTAGATAACGGATAAACATACATTGATATGAATATTATATCCATGGCTCGAAAACAACCATTTCTGCTCATACACAAATGATTGCATCTTGCGGGACTTTTTGATTGGTTTGATTTCGTATTGGGGTCTCTAGCCACTCAACCAACCGGTTGTCAAAATATTTTTTGAAAATAGTGTATATCTGTTTTGTAAAAACTATTCGTAATGTGATTAGCGATGCCATTGCTCAAAAATAAAGGAAATTGACATGTCCTAGAACCTCAAAATTCAAGGATTTGTGACATCCACCAACACGCACTGGGCCAGTGTGGTGGATTAAGTCCCATCCTTGCTCAATGAGAGAAGGCATGTGTCCCAGCATTGGGATTGTAATATGATGATGATGGCATAAGTTTGAAATATGTATTGAATAATGAAGTACACATCATGAGGTTATGAATGGAACAAATATTACATGGGACAAATGACCGCCTCGACTTTGCTAGCGCCTTTCATGAAATGTTCAAAGACTTGCGCATAAATTTTGTGGTATTTCAGTGATACCACGTTGAATTTCGACTTCAATCGTTGTGGGTTTGTTCACATTAACTTGTGACTTTAAAAAACATCAAAGAAAAAAGTGCTAAGGCGTTAAATCGCATACCTAATCCTTTGTTAGAATTAGATGCATAGTGGTTGTGGAAACGCTAATTTCCTGAGCCTTATGCCGAAATGAAGTGATTGGGCTTGCCTCAACATTTGCACGCACTGTTGCGCTTTTCTCAGTCAAAGAACTAAGACGATCGCGTCGTTAATAGACCCAGTTTGCTCAATTTTTTCATTAATATTCTCACAGTGGCTTCATTTGTTACATTCCGATGGTCCATAATTGTACAAATTTTGCAAACTGTGGCTGCAAAACTTTCACCACTTTAATAATAATTTTTCATAATGAGAATTCGTTGTTTTGTATTGTAGCGCTTCATTTAATACTCCTGGTGTCTACTAACGAATGGTCTTTTTTATGTCAATTTATGACACTACAAATGGCGCGCAATTCAAAATCGGTGGTCTTATTGGAATACCCTACATTTCAACGTGAAATAGAGTGTCGAAATCTGATACCAATCAAACATGACTCACCTTACAAGTATGATAAAGAATGTCATCGTGGTAGGTTATCCTTTAAGCTACTTTTTATTATTTGTTATTTGAACAATAACCATAGAACCTTAATTTTAACATATTATAAATACCTAGTAATAATAAAAGTTTTTTAAATAATAATTTTAATTAGCATAGTCATTAAACATGTATAGCGCCCTAAAATTTTGCGATGCTTGAAAAGAGCTACTAAGTTGCAAGTACTAGACTAGAATAAGACTATTAAGCAAATAAAGATACTGAATACTGAACCATTTGTGAGATGGAGCTTAGAATAACATTGACGCCATCATATTAGTAGATTTTAGTGATTCATGTCGATTCATAAATTAATCTGTCTCATATTTATTACTATTTGTGACTTAATAATACTAGTAAACTTATGTCATATAATCCAGTTCGTGTATCAATCTAAACGAGCCCAACGAGTGGTTTCAGAGGCGAACGGATTGATACGTAGGTATTCTGCAACTGTACCACAACTTTCGCACTACGACTCGGCGAACCAATTCAAATTGTAGAGGAATCAACCACAGCTATTCAAAAATTGAAGAAGTGAATATTTTAACGCTTCGAAACTAGCTCGACTAGTTTTGATGGGGAATTTAACTATTTTTATCGTAGCGGTGCAGTAGCCACACGGTCATTTGACAGATTTATGTATGAAAATGACATAATGTTGTCTATAAACTGCCAAGAATATGTTTTTAATGAATATTTAGAGAATAATATTGCTTTTTTTAACCTCCAACTCCACAATGGAAGGGTGCCAAAAGTTTAGGATGTGTATAATTTTATGTACGAGTATGTATCACTGTTTTTTATGTATCACAGGATGTACCCATGTGTCTGTCTATGGCATTGTAGCTACAAAATGAATGGACCAATTTTATGCTATTTTTTCTTTTTGAAAGCTAATTCAAGGCTACAATAAGGGGGAAAGAAGGGTGGAAACTTCCAAACAAATTGATCGATTTTGATGTGTTTTTTGTTTTAAAGATAATGTGATCGAGATGCTTCTTAGCTATAATGGGTTCGTTATATACATTTTTAATTGGTGCTTGTTTCTTCTTTGATAGTTCATTTGATTATCGAATAAATAATTAAGGTACCGTTTTTATTAAAATAATAATGGTCTAAATATTAGTAAAAGCACAGAATAAATATAGTACTACGAGTAAGTATCAACTGTACTTTATTTTTTATGTCATTAAACTTATTGATTGAATAATTATTGAATTGGATATTTAATACAGGATATTAAATTATTATTTCTCTAAAATCTTTTAAGCAAAACGTCGTGAAATGGAGGCACAGAAACCAGCAAACCACTACGCGACTGACTTACTGCATAAACAACTTCATATATGCTCCTTAGTCTCGGAGCTACTTCGGCCTCACTTTTGCATCAAATAGTTTGAATATACTCTTCGCTTGTAAATTATTTAGGAGTACGAGGTATAAAAAAGTATCATAATATTATGAACTTTAACAAATCATGTTTTCAGCTATTTGTGAGCTGCGTTAAATGTAGGTAACCCATCATATCAAATATTCAATGTAATATAACATATATGTTAAAAAATATATGGTATTTTAAGTCCGTAAATTCTCTGCATACTACAACTCTCATCTTAGACAACAAAGATGAGCATCAAAGGAGCACACTACATAACACTCCACGTTACGTTTATCATGCGCGTCTTTAGTTAGAACTAGGGATGTCACAATATAGTTACATGACATTAGAACCATATCTATAGTATAACGACTGTTATTTATCTTAGGGCTGCTTTTATTCTTTTTAGTACCCTTGGCTACTTTTTTTTTAGGTTTGTTTTTCAATTCGAATGTATAAATAGTAAGCGTGATTAATGATCTTTGGTAATTTGTCACCTACACTGACAGGTGACGTTGAATGATAAATCTGTGTGAATACTGGTATGGTTTTCTCAGTTTTTCTAACTGGTAACCCTTTCCCATCTATGATTCAATTCTGGGGTGGCAAGTGTGGTTTCCGTATTAATGTTCCGACTATTGAGGAAATTTGAGGGTATCGGAACCAAAGCTTTGCATTTTTGCCTAACCTAATTCACACCGGTCTGTCTGTGATTTTCATTTTGGATCAATGTATTTGAGGAAAAGAGTTCCAACCGTGATGTGGATCATCCCTCCGAATCGAAAGTTTGTAACCCTGGTAGATCTGTTTGGAGCTGTTGGAGGAATGCCTTAGTGCCAGAATGTGGTTTCCTGTGTGCTGGCAGCTCTCTGTACAAATTGGGAAACTTTTTTGGAGAAATTCTTATAATTGATATGTGAAATTCCGGCAAAGTGGATTTTGGCTGATGGCTGATGGCCAATGGTTGTTTTTTTTTCGATGCCGTGAAAATTTGGGTTGTTTTTCCTGTCTTTTAGGGCAGAAAGAGTGGCCATCAATTGAAAGGACGCCGATTAAATTACCAAAATAGAGTAAAATTCCTTTGTGGAGGTGAGTGCTGTTTTTTAACCCCAAAAAAATTGACCGATTTAAATGAGGTTTTTTGATTTTGAAAACTGATGTGATCGAGATGGTTCTTAGCTATATAGAGGGGTGGTAGGGGGAGTCGAGAAAAGGGGGGTGAGAATCGTATTTTCCAAAAGAATGGACCAATTTAGCTGCGGTTTTTCATGTTTCATAGCTGAGGTAAACGAGATGGTTCTTAGCTATAATGGGGGGGGGGGGAGAGATGGGGAATGGAGGTGACAACTGTAGCTCTCAAATGGATGTAATGATTTTTATGTTTAAAAACTGATGTGATCGAGATGCTTCCTAGCTATAATGGGGGTGGGAAGTCGGTGGTTATATACATTTTTAATTTGTGCTTGTAAATAAAGTAAGATGGTGCTTTGTGTTCGGTTTCCAACTTGTTTTTCCTTACAGGCCCTTTGTCTGAGGGTTTTCGAACACGAACAGTGGAGGCGTCAGCTACGCTATTTTGTGAAGATGCAATTCCACTTAGGCTTGGCGTGTTTGGAGAAGGATTCAATTGGATTTTGCCCATCACCGGTGCCAATTTTTGGAGTAATGGCATAGGCTGTACTTAACTCCGACAGGTATGTATTTCCACATTCTTTCACTTGGCTGCGCACGTGCGCTTGTCTTCTGTTTGCGACAAAGGGCTTTGCCTCTCATCCTTTCACATACTTTCAATTATACCTGCCCACGTGTACGCGTGGTGTTCTACTGTTTGGATGGACTCCATTAGTTTGCAATAGTATTTCATGCTAGATGGTTATGTATGTCTGGAGCTATCTACTATCTTACTGTTCTTTGGGAGACGCTCCCTGCATTTGATTGTCTTCTGACGCATCTAGGTGCTTGCCCTTTTTATACGCTTTATATTAGCTTCACTTGTATGTTTGTATGTTTGTAACCGACTCCTTTGGACGCTATTTTGACCCACTTTAAACGGTCAGATTTCATTCAACTAAGTAGAAAATAAATAATAGTTTAAAAAAACTAAAAAACACGCTTTATATAGAAAACCAAACTAAAAAATAGAAAATAAATTTTAATAGTATAAATAAGAAAAAAAAATATTTTACGTATTTAAAAAAAGCGTGGGGTGCTTCTCAAATCTGTCAATGAAATATTTATAACTATTGACCCATGCACCCCACGATTTTTTTGAAATAAAACATTTTTTTCTTATTTACACTATTAAAATTTATTTTCTATTTTTTTAGTTTGGTTTTCTATATAAAGCGTGTTTTTTAGTTTTTTTTAACTATTATTTTAATCGCAACAATTTGGTACGTAGTTCCAGGTGTTAATTATTCGTGTCGAGAAACGCGCGCGACCTATGGTCGCTGCGGCTTGGAGAGCAACCACCAACAGCTTGAGGCTCCTCGTCACTCTTCAGGATGGATTCAAGTATTGTAAGCCAACCTTTAATTTAAATTTCCTGAAGTTTCCTTCAGGTGGCGCTCGAACAAGGTTTTATTTTTAACATTATTTTGAAGTTCATCCTTCCCTCAGCGACTCTGGACCCTAAAAACGGTTGGCACATAGAAAATAAAGTGTGGAATAATGTGTTAACCGAACGAATAAGTCTGCTATGTATTGTAGGCCCTCGGCCATAAGTATTGCTATTGCTACTCATAGCTATTTATACAAGTATTAAACAAAAGTTAGATTTAAATAAATTGTTTGTTTTTAAATTAGCTGTAAGCACCATTTAGGCAAAAACCACTAGCCCGGAGCTTCACTCCGGGTTTAGATTCATTAGGACCTCGGCTTCACTGGGATTTTGTACGTCACATTATAAGTTTTATAATTACTAGGCTGTATAAAACTAAAAGTGTCAGCAAAGTAATAATGCTTGCACTCAGACGTAAGTCGGTGGTCAATGATCAGAAAATTATCATACAATCCCAAAAGCTAGCAACAAAATCACCAATTGAAAACCATGGCCATATCACAACCCATAAAATACATATACGACGTAATAATGTCACGCTAGTATTTATTGTAAATTCTACGATAGTTAAGATCAACTACTTATCACAAATATCATTGCTTATTTAGTTCTTCTGTAAGTTTACGATTGCCTCATTCAAAAAAAAATATGTTTTCTCTACCAGATATTTTTGTAATACAAAAATATCTGGTGTGCAAACGCAATGTTCAGCAATGAAAGAACTGAAACATAAAAATAATACAAATTATTATAGGTCACTAAGAAAATATTTTAATCTAAAAACCCAATGGATAACAACCCTATTTGCAAAGTGGAGCGTATAACGTGTACATTACGAGACTACAAATAAGTGTGTAAGGGAAGCCTAATTTCGTTTCGTGATATTGTTTAGCATTAGTTACGGAGTTGAGTAGACTTTAATGGTAATGAGTTGTCTACATTGATATGAAAATTGCAGTAAATATACCTATTATGATGATCGTGGATAAACTTGATCCTAATATTTGAATGCATTATTTTAATTAACTTAAATATTTACTAACATCTGAAGTCACTTTTGGGTGCTACAGACAATACTAAAATTAATGAAGATAGCTAAAAGTATAAGCTATATTCATTATCTGTCCAAAAACATGGGTCCAGACAAAGATACGAAGGGAAAAGCTTGCCGAGCAATGAAAAAGTGTATAACAGGAACTGTAGAAGTATAGCATACACCAAGCTAACCGATATTGTGGCCTGAATAGACCAAATAAAGTTGAGATGGACGGGCACATGATGCGAGAAATGAAAACTACTAAGGTCTAATAAAATTATATTGCTGACCCATGAATTATTGAAGAAACATCAGTACAAAATAAGATTCATTGATATCAGTCACAAAAAACATCAGTTTAAATGTTCAGAAAAAAATGTGCCCTAGAAACAAATAACTACTGAAAATACTACTATCTATTATAAAAATAGCGAAAATCAGTTACTCAGCTGCGTTACAGCTGAATGGATTTTGATGAAACTTGGTAAGTATAATAAACTTTAGGCTCTAGAATAAAACATCAGAACCTTTTTATTTCGGAAAAATGACCACACGGCAAAGCTGCAGTAAGATAAAGTAAGGAAACTAATCAATAACCTATTATAATTACTAAAGTACTAGTTTTAAACATAAGTCAAAACTCTTCAAAGTGCAAACTTCCCGTTGCCATATCAATCCGCTGGCATTGTTACAAGTTGTTCACAAGTTACAAGACTGGTTCAGTTTAGAACTATGGCTTTGAATGTCGCTTGACTCTTAAATAAAAAAAATGTAAGGGGGGCATAAGGGTGGGATTTGATGACTGGGCTACAACAGGTATTTACAAAAGTAGAAACAAATTATACGATTATATTCTCAAAAAAAAAAGAATGCTAATGACACGAAATTTGTTGAATACTTAAAACAATATTCTAAGACATTTAAATCTGTGTGTAATACCGCGAAATCTCTTCATTTGAGTAGGAAAATTAAACAATCGGAAGATAAAATCAAAACAACATGGAATATAATAAATACCGAAACCGGCAAAATTAAACCTCGAGACCGAAATTTTATCCTAAACATCGGCAATAAATTAATTTCCAAAGATCACGAAGTTGCCAATGCATTTGAAGATTTCTTTACAAAAATACCAATAGTTACTACCCAGTCTTTAAAATCTTCCTCAGTTGAGGCTTCTTGTATGCTCTCAAGCAACGTTGAAAAGTGTGATGTTACATTTAAATTTAATCATATTAATGTTAATTCGATTGTTAAGACATTTAAACATAAAAAATACAGAGGATCTCTGGGGAATATCTACTAAAATTTTAAGTTCCATTATTGGTATAATTGCTCCATACTTAGTAATTATTTTTAATAATTGTGTTGATGAAGGAGTTTTTCCCGACATAATGAAAAATAGTAAACTTATTCCCTTATTCAAGTCTGGCAGTAAAAATGATCCGACTAACTACAGACCCATTTCTATACTTCCCGCTCTAAGTAAAATTTTTGAGAAAGTAATATTAAATCAGTTATTAACACATTTCAATCTCAATGGTATGTTTCATAATGAACAATATGGCTTCACTAAAGGCCGTTCAACGACAGACGCAGGCACAGGGCTCTTAAAGCATATATTCAATGCTTGGGAGGAGTCACAGGACGCAATTGGCGTTTTCTGTGATTTATCCAAAGCATTTGACTGCGTTTGCCACGAAACGTTAATTTTTAAATTGAATCATTACGGAGTTAATGGGAAAGCTCTCGATCTTTTATCCTCATATCTTAGCAATAGAATCCAAAAAGTAGATGTAAATGGTGCGAGGTCATCAGGATCTCTCATTACAATGGGAGTCCCACAGGGTTCAATACTTGGGCCATTCTTGTTCTTGGTTTACATTAACGATCTTCCCATTTTCTTAACGAACTTATGTGATATTGTTTTGTTTGCAGATGATACTTCTCTAATTTTTAAGATTTACAGAACCTTGAATAATTTTGACGACGTTAACAAGGCAATTGCGCTAGTTCTTAGTTAGTTGGTTTACAACTAACAATTTAATGTTAAATCCTAAGAAAACTAAATGTATCAAATTTTCACTACCCAATGTCAGAGGGGTTCCTACGAATTCAAGTATTTTAATAAATAGTGAGCCTGTAGACCTTGTGCAGTCAACCACATGTTTGGGTATTACTGTAGATTCAAAATTACAGTGGGGTCCTCACATATCGTTGTTAGCTGGTAGATTGAGCTCTGCAGCCTATGCAGTACGTAAAATTAGACAGTTTACCGATATAGCTACTGCAAGATTAGTATATTTTAGTTACTTTCACAGTATTATGTCATATGGCATTTTGCTGTGGGGTAAGGCCGCGGAAATTCAATCAATATTTGTGCTACAGAAGAGAGCAATTCGTTCCATTTACAAAATCCCGAGATTCTCTTAGGGAACGTTTTAAAGAGATCAATATTCTTACAGTGGCTTGTCAATATATATATGTGAAAATATAATGTATGTGCGGAAGAATATCAATACCTTTATTAAAAATAGGGATGTTCGTAATTTTAATACTAGAAATAAAAATAAACTAAAAGTGTCTGGATTTCGGTTAAAGAAAGTTAGTGGTTCATATATGGGGAACTGTATACGATTTTTTAATAAGTTACCTGACGGTATTGATCAATTACCAATGCATAGGTTTAAAACTTTTGTTAAAGTAAATCTCATAAAAAAGCGTATTACAATGGAAATGATTATATTAATGACAGAAATCGTCAGATGGCGCTGTACGGGAAAGATCGTCTCCGCAAAAAATAATAATTTTAAAATCGTTATGTAAATATTTAGAATCAACAGTGCCATAATTATGTGATTCACACTTCGATAACCAAGTGATATCGTTTTCAACAAATTTGGACTAGTGTCAAGCGTGAAAACACAAGTGTTAAAGTCCACCAATTGTGTACAATAAATACCCGACAATACTTTAGTTAAAGTGAACAATTACATTCCCTTTAATTTACAGAACAAAACAATACCAAAGTGAACAAAATTGGCCCAGTAGAACAGTGTACAAATTTAAAATTACCATCAGAAGTAACCGTTACTCGTTCACTTCAAAGTTGACCTTTGGACTCCAGTTATCTGCACAACGACAACTTTAGACTGTTAATCTATTTGAGAATATACTTCCCAGTTTCGCCGAGTCTGCTACAGTGACTGTGGTCTAGCGGTTTAGTGGCATAAGTCAAGAGTGCACGATCGATCGATACCTAGTTCAAAACTGGCAAAGGGCAACTTCACTTTTTGCACTTTTTTATTATATTTTTTTTGCTTATTTGGAACTTAAATAATATTGTTGTCTTCTAGTAAATTATTCCTTTTAAATAAAACATTAATAAATGTTCACCATGGACAAGAGTGGCAATGACAATATAACCTTCAGGAAACTACAGAGGACCAGTTCCCTGAACGATATGACAATAATGACCCAAAATTCGACACTCTTCGACACAACAGTGATGAGTCTGCCAAACTCATCAATAGATGAAAGTCATAACACCAGAGATTTACACAATAAAAATGATATACTAGAGGAAAAATTGCAGTCAGCCAACCAAGAGTTAGAAAATTTAAATTTGGATAATTCAAGATTAGCTAGATTGTTGGAAAAGGCAAATAAAATTATAGAACTATATAAAAAAATTGGGTCAACAGATACAAAACCCAGCACACCTTTATCGCTCAAGAAGATAAAATCTAATTCAAAAAGAACCAGCAGCGCTGCAAATACTCCACATACCAAATACATGATACCATGTATAGATAATAACACCAATGACTCTGAAAAGATAACAAACGAAGTCAAACAGCTTGAGGACCACAACATTCATAGTCCAATAAATATTAATACGACCAACAATAACTATGAGGACAAAATACACAATATGATAAAAAATAATCAGATTGTGAATAATGATGAAACCACAATAAACAATATCTCACCCATTATTACTAAGAAAGGCACAAAACTGAAACCAAAAGAAAATTCCAAAATACCTACATTTAAAGTCTTAGACAACAACAGCGAAGCAAGAGGCCGCATAGTTATCATTGCAGACCAACAAGGACATCAGTTGCGTCCAAATCTCGAGTCTCTGGCAGGTCCTGAATATGCAGTCACAAGCTCTCTAAAACCGGGAGCAAAATTTCAGCATGTCTTGTCTAGTCCAAAAGAGGATTTACTTAAGCTAGACAAAACTGACTATATTATAGTGTTAGGCGGAACAAACGACACTAACCCAAATGAATTTCAAAAGTATCTGAATAGTTTTGTGACAGACTTAAAAAATACTAATTTAATTATTTGTGAAATTCCAAACAATCGATCACTTCATGTTAAGAAACTCAACGATGATTTGAAATTCATATGTGATAAACATAGTCACGCATCCTTTATATATATGAACTATGGTAGATACATACCAAAGGGAAGAAGTTTTTCTTTGTGCTTGGCCAGAAACATACTTAGAGAGATTATACGCTTAGATTACAGTTCCAAGTTGAGAAATAATAACAAAATGACATTTTATGCTAAAAAAGCTGTTTGGGGAGATAAAAAAAATATGATAGACAAATGTGTACAAACAGATAATGATATCACAAAAGACATTTATGAATTAGATAATTTACCTAAATGTGACAAGGATGAGGGTATGACTTCAAATAAAAAGTTTTTTCGCTTATAATTACATAAATATAATGCACCAAAATATAAATGGTCTAATTACTAAAATGGATGAACTCATTTTATATCTGGAAAATTTGAGTAATAATAATGATTTTATTGACATAGTGTGTGTAACTGAACATAATATGATCCAAAGTGACACAACATTATTGAACATGCCAAATTACAGTTTAGCTGCGAATTTCTGCAGACATAACAGATATGGTGGTTCTTGCATTTTGATTTACAATCAACATAAATTTAAACTGCTGACCGACATTAATTTGTTAAGTATTAATAATATTTTTGAATGTTGTGCAGTTGAATTACTAGAACACAAAATCATAATAATTTGTATATATCGATCCCCAAAAACTAGACTGACTGATTTAGATTTATTTTTTAAGAAATTAGAGGAACTTTTATCAAAAGTTTGTTACAAAAACAAAAAAATTGTTATGTGTGGAGATTACAACATCGATCGACTAAAGAGAAATCCCATTTCTAACCAATTCGAACAGATATTGGCTGGGTTTAATCTTAAACTAAGCCTAAACCAGCCAACAAGACTGAGCAGTAACACTTGCCTTGATAATTTTGCCCACAACGTTAGGAAGAGTGAAACTTCAGTGATTGAACTTGCCTTGTCAGATCACACCGCTCAAATTATGAAGTGTCCTGTAAACAAAAGCTATTTTTCGACGTATTTTTTTAAATGGAAACGGGATTACTGTGAAGAAAATATTAGTAAATTCACTGACTGTTTACAAAGTCTCTCTTTTTACGAAGTCTACAATGCTGAAAACCCAGACGAGGCATACAATTCCTTTTTTGCCATTTTTAAGTTGTTTTATGATCTATGCTTCCCAATTTTAAAAGTTAAAATACCGCTAAGTAAACGACCTAAATGGCTTAGTAAAGGTATTAAACTCTGTGCGAGACGTAAGCGATATCTTTTATGGAAATACAGACACTCTTCAAATGAAAATAACAGGGAAGTACTTAAACAATATTCTAAAAGATTAAAAGCGGTTATAAAGCAAACACAAAAGGCTCAAAACAACTATGATGTAGCACAAGCAAAAAACAAATCAAAAGCTGTATGGAATATAATAAATAAATACAAACAATTTAATATAAAAGATGAAATTCTTCAAATAAAAACTAAAGGGAATATAGTTTCTGATCCGGTAGAAATTGCTCAATGTTTTAATAATTTTTTCATTGATGAAATTGAAGAAGGTAAAATCGACAGTGCAAACGATCAAAAAACAGTAATTCTTACTCAACTAAATTCATGTTTTATGGCCCCAACTAATCAATATGAAATTATGGAAATTATAAAAAGTTTAAGGAATACAAATAGTACAGGCTTCGATGAGATATGTACAAATGTAATAAAGCGTGTCTCAATATGTATATCACCTATACTTACTCACATAATCAATAAAAGTATTGAGTGTGGCATTTTTCCAGATAAGTTGAAAACTTCTATTGTGATTCCACTTTTTAAAAAGCAAAATAAAGAGGACATGCGTTTTTATAGGCCAATTGCCTTGATTCCCGTGTTTTCTAAAATTTTTGAAAAGGTAGTTTATAATATACTTAACAGTTATTTCGAAAAAAACAATATGTTTGCGAGTGAACAAGCCGGTTTCAGGAAAAATAAATCAATAGACATGGCTATTTTAAATTTTCTCGAAATTATTATAAGCGGTCTTGATAACAAAAAACGAGTCACTGCTCTCTACATGGATATGACAAAAGCGTTTGATTACGTTGACCACAAAACGTTGTTTTATAAACTTGAATCATACGGTGTAAGAGGAAACGCACTCAATCTCGTAAAATCCTACCTTTCAAACAGAAAACAGATTACTGAAATAAGTAGACTAAATTCAAAGACAAAAATTGAAAACAAACACTCATCAAAATGCAGGGTTGTAAGGTATGGAGTACCGCAGGGAAGTATTTTAGGACCCCTATTGTTCTTAATCTACATAAATGATTTGCCCAAAGTTATTGAACATCCTATGGTTCTATATGCTGATGATAGTACTGCTATTTTTACAGACAATAATGGCCATGGTTACGAAAATGAAATTAACAAATCACTAGCATCTATCATTGATTGGTTACAAAGTAACAACCTCAAAATAAATCTTGACAAAACACATTTAATGACATTTCAAAATAAAAATTCTAAATTTGACATCCTTAATATTAATTACCTTGACAAACAAATAAAAGAAATACAATGTACAACATTTTTAGGTATTCACATTGATGCAAAGCTATCATGGAAACCACACGTACAGCATGTGTGTAGTAAGCTTAACCAGTTTTCTTATGCTCTATACATGCTGGGGAAAGTAGCCAATGACGATGCGCTATTAACAGCTTATCATGCATATGTGGGCTCCGCACTGAAATATGGAATTTTATTTTGGGCAAACTCCACAGATAAGGAATTAGCATTCAAAGCACAAAAAAAATGTATACGGTCAATGTGCAAAATCCAACAGATGGATTCCTGCAAGCCATATTTTCATAAACTTAAAATTTTAACTCTTCCTTCGATGTATATCTATGAATCGGCTATATTATTGAAAAAGAACCTCAATAAATATGAGACGCTGAACAGTAAGCGACATAAAAATAGATTAAGATTAGCAAAGTGTAAAACGACCATGTTCAGCAAAAGCACTTTTTCTATGGGAGCTAAAATCTATAATAAAATACCTGAGTGCCTCAAAAAAATTGAATGTCTTAACATTTTTAAAAATAAATTAAAAAGGTTCCTTATCGAAAAGGCATACTATTCTATTATTGAATTTATTAATGATAAGACATAATATAATATGAATATATTTAATCATGTATAATTTATAATAATATTGACTGACATTTTCTCTTTCTGTTTTTAAGTTTCTTTGACGTTTTTATATGTACATGTAGTGTTTAGTTTTTATGAAGTAATTTTGAAAATAATAACCAAAGGAAATGTAACCTAGATTTAATAATTTATGTAATACGAGTATATGTAATTTTGCACACCTAACGGTTCAAATGTGGCGTTCTATATAATTAAAGTAACATCTCATGTACCCATATTTATGCAAATAAAAGTAATTTGAATTTGAATTTGAATTTGAAATGCATGGCCTGATGTCTCCAAGCTCCATGATAATAATAAGTGATAGCTTCGATGTTAACGTTAAGTGAATGAAATGTTCAAAGAACTTTGTGAGATATCTCAAACATACCATGAGATCACGTTGTTTTATACAACATAATTATCGAGTTAGATGTTTTTACCTTATTTTTTTCCAGTATGATTGTTTGATGTTTGTGCGATATCTCATTGTCACTTTTACCTTTTATATTTGTAGTTTACATGTTTTGTTATAATTGTGACATTTGAAAAAAATATAAAGAATGAACAAATATGGAAAAAATACATCCCCGTAGAGTTTCTTGGTGCTCTCTTCTCTAACGGGCGTATTTCCGAAGCACCGATAGAGTCAGAAGGGTATTTCCTTTTCCAGTGTGAGATTAAACTCTGTTGGCACATGAAAGGGAAATTTCCTTTTCAAACTCAAAGAATACTTAGTTTATCTAAATTTGGATTGATTTGATCTTTTTATAATATTTTATGTATATCTCTTTGTTCAGGAGATGTTAATTTTGACTTGTAAAAGTGCCATTATTTTTGCCTATTTACAATAAACTACTTTGACTTTCTTCCGCTTGTCTATTCGTGTTTTTTTCCGGTTGATGGTTCAGAGAGGATTAATCTATAGTTTTAATAAAGCAGTAAATAACATATATGGACATACTATTTCTTTTGGTAAAGAGCATCAACAAAGAGATATGTATAGGAGGATCCAGCTCAGCTGAGCTGCATTTGGCAAGCTCGAATACAGTCTAAAATCAACCGAATATCTACAATGTTTGAAGATTCGCCTTTACAATCAGTGTGTCCTGCCCACCATGACGTATGGTGCCGAGACATGGACGCTCACGAAGGCAGCTGTGTACCAAATGAGAGTTGCACAAAGAGCCATGGAGCGAGCCATAGTGAGTCCATAAAATTACAAGACCGAGTTCGAAATACAGAAATAAGACGCCGTACAAAGGTCAAACACGTCGGAGAGTCTATTTTCAAACTGAAATGGCGTTGGGCAGGACACGTGACTAGGCAGAGTGAAAACAGGTGGAGCATTACGTTGACCGAGTGGTGGCCGAGAACGGGCAACAGAAGCGTTGGTCGTCCAGTGGCGAGATGGGTCGACGACATAGTAAAGATCGTGAGTCGGACATGGCCCGGGTGCGCACAGCACAGGATGGAAATGGGTGGCGTACAAAAAGAGAGGCATATGCTCAGCAGTGGGCGAACACGAGCTGAAAATAATGATGATGATATAAAAAAATGACTGTAAACTGAAGATAGTTAAAAAGAAATGGTCTAGGGTACTTAAAAATAAGATAAAATAGTGGAATAAGTGGATGGTGGAAATTGTTCACGCAATCGGGTCAGAGTTCTTTAAGACCTCTCGCAAAAATAAAAAACAAACTCTCTGAGCATACACTCAAACTTATGGCAAAAATGAGGCGAGATGAGGCTGCAGTCTTCAGTGGATATGTCGAGTTACAGCTTGTTTAATAACTAAAACGGTAAAACGCAACATACAGTTATCACGTTTCACATCTCTCTCTTTTTCTAAGGGCCGACTTTTATATCTTAAAACGAACCGTTTTCGCTTACTGACTGTCAGTTTTTGACATAAACGCCATACAAAAAACGTCAAAAAGTAACGAGACGTTGGAAAAACGTCTCGTTTTATCTTTATAGGAATGCGGGGTTAGTCGGCACTCTTGTCCGACAGGTCGAGGTTTTCTTTAAAATATTGTATAATATCAGACTTTATAAGAATATTATAATATTATCCTATACGATGTTATCAAATTTTAATATAATTATTCAAATATTCTGAAAATTTTAGTTATTGTAACAGACTAATCCTTAGCGATAAACACCAAATTGCGTGTTATGAAGATTACCTATATTATGATAAAGTATTTTCTGTATATTTATAATTTTAATTTCTTCGTGGTGCGAAAATGTCATATTATCAGGGATTGTATCAGCAAGAGTTTTAGATTAAAATCCTGGCTAAGACAACATTTATGTGATGAAACGTAAATGTTTGTTCTCAGGTCTTTTTGGTGTGTTGGTAACGTTGGTGTGTCCCAAACCGCGAAACAGTGTGTAGTACACATTAGTAGCTACAACCTCATTCACCTGAAACTCTGGAGCTGTGTAGAGTTTCTGAAAAAATAAAATTATATCTTTTAAACAAAGCACAAACATGTCCTGACCATAATGAGAACACTCGCCAAGACTGCAGAAAAATAAACAAGTTAAACAATTTATAACATTTTCTTTAATCTATGATGCTAGAGCAGTTTCTTACCTTAAAGTTCTATAAAAACAGCACTCTTCAGTGCGTACAAACTAAATCTTCTCTTTTATATGTAACCCATTAATGAGCTATATTATGGTTTGAAGCTATGCAGTGAAAATAGCATGGTACTGTACTTGTGCTCACTACCCGGAATAGGCGACGAGCTCAGTGCTTATTACAATACAAAGTTTTGGCACTGTTATTGTTACGAGCAGGCGTAGCGCTTACCATCAGGTGAACGGTCTGCTCGTATCATCACTTAGTTATGTAAATAGTATACTGCATCGATGGTTTTACAAAATACTTGCTGTACCCGCGGCTTTGCCCGCGTGGACACTTTCTGGGGATAAGGATAGCCTAAATTATGCTAAATTTAGATCGGCCGTCAAATAGTTTTTTTTTACTCGGCATTTACTCATTGGATTGAGATACCAAGTACACCACTTTTTAATTTTAAACCTATTTTATCCAACAGTGAAATCAAAATCGCAATCGGTCTATTAGTTTTTACGTGATCCGCGAACAGTCAAACAGACAAATAAACAGACAACTAGACACATTTTTTACACGACTGTCCAAAAATGGAGTGTGATGTTTTTAGGGTTCATGTTTGTTTGTTTGTATGTTTGTTTGTATGTTTGTTTGTATGTTTGTTTGTATGTTTGTTTGTATGTTTGTTTGTATGTTTGTTTGTATGTTTGTTTGTTTGTTTGTTTGTATGTTTGTTTGTATGTTTATACAAAGAGCGTAAAAATATATCAAAAAGGCGGCAAATTTATATGTAAAAAAAGTTCCAAGTTAAAGTTTTACCATATGGGTATTAACTTGAAGGCCTTGATGAGCACATTCCAATAGTATATAATTTATTGGAATAAGTTTTTTTTTTTGGCGGGTCCGTCGTGATTTTTATTTTTTTTTTTGCTTGTTAAATGTTATTCTTGAGTCGTAGTTTATTTTTAAGTCATCATCATCATCATCATCATCATCATCATCATGTCGGCCTTTAGAAGTCCACTGCTGAACATAGGCCTCCCCCAAATAGCGCCATGACGATCGAACTTGTGACACCTCCATCCACCCACTTCCTGCGATGGCTACAATGTCGTTGGTCCATCGTGTGGGGGGTCTCCCCACACTTCGCTTGCTAGTTCGTGGTCACTATTTGAGAACCTTTATTTCCCAGCGGTTGTCGAATCTACGAACTATGTGGCCTGCCCATTGCCACACTACTTGCAAACGCTATGACTAGTTGTCTAAGAAAGCTATGTCGGTAATCTTCGTTCTTCTACGGATTTCCTCATTTCGGATTCTATCACGTAGTGAAACACCGAATATAGCTCTCTCCATTGCACGCTGCGCAACTCTGAGCTTTTTTATGAGACCAATAGTTAGCGACCACGTATCAGTGTCGTATGTCATCACTGGCAACACGCATTGATAAAAAACATTCGTCTTGAGGCTCTGCGGTATCTGTGACGAGAAGATATGGCGTTATTTCCCGAATGCTGCCCATCCGAGTTAGATTCGTCGGTTGACCTATTTGTCGAAGTTGGATCTACCCAGTTGGATCTATCGTCTGACCTAAGTAGACCTAGTGATCAACAGCTTAGATAATATCGTTCCCGACATAAACTGGCATGGAAATTGACCAGTATTTGACGTGATATGCGTCTTAATGGGCTTGATGGTTCATAATAAGACCCACCTGTTGGGAAACAATATTGAGGTCACTGAGCATTGTGCTTAGGTCATTCAGGGTTTCTGCCACGATGACTATATCATTAGCAAATCTAAGGTGAGTGATGTATTTCGCCATTGATGTTAACACCACATCCGTTCCAGTTCAGAAGCTTGAATATATCTTCCAGTGCAGAGTTGAACAGTTTCGGAGTAATCACGTCTCCTTGTCTCACCCCTTTTTGCAACTGCATAGAATTCGTTCTCTGATCCTGAAGACGGACTGTTATGGTGGCTTTGCTGTACAAACACTTCAACACTTCGAAGTACCGGTAATAAATCTGGCACCGCTGTAATGATTGTAGCACTGCCCAGGTCTCGACTAAATGAAAGGCTTTCTCGTAATCCACAAACACTAGACATAGTGGCCGATTATACTCTTCGGTCGGTATATATATATATATATATATATATATATATATATTTGGGACAATTGCACACCAATTATCTAGCCCCAAACTAGGATACCCTTTAATTTAGGCACGTGTTTATCCGTTATGTATAAACATATATAAATACGAATATCACATGCAGGATTCGGAAACAAACATTTCTGCTCATCACACAAATGATTGCACCTTGCAGGATTCGAACGCGACCGTTTGATTTCGTTCCTAGGGCCACTAACCATTAGACCAACCGGACGTCAGTGTTCCACCCGCTTTCAGTACATCTGTCGTTATTTCGTTTTCGCCTGGTACCTTGTTGCTATTAAGCTGTTTGAGAGCCATTCTGATCTCGTATAAGCTGACGTCCGGGATATCTTCGGTATAATGTCGGGTCAAACGGGCTCTTGCATCGCTAGTCATGCTAGGAGGACTACGCGATGAGGTGTATAATTGCCTATTAAACTTCTCGAGCTCACTCAAAATCTCAGGCTTCGACGAAACGATGCTGCCACTATCGGTTTCAGCTTCTTCAACAGGTTATGCCCAATAGACAGATCTCTTGCAAACACTTTGGAGCCCTTGTTCCGCTCTATTGCGTTCTTAATACAAATAGTATTATAGGAACGCAAATCGTGTTGCATTGACTTGGAGATCTGTTTATTACCGACTTATTTGTCGGACGTGTTTTAGATACCTTCAATTTTGTATAGAAACTTCCTTAATTATTCTTATATTATTTTCTAAACAACTTATTTAATAATAGATAATTCTTTTATTTTGGTTGAGACCGACTATAATTAACTACAATTTAATTACAGTAGCATTCTGTATTACACTGTATCCTGTTACAGGAAAGGATTAATGATGGAACCCTCAGCTAAGCAAGGATTTATTACTAATTACGTTTTACAAGTAAACATAACTTTGATAGAACTGTTAATCGACCCAGATCCTTTTGTAATACATTTTCAAATATAAAGTTTTGTTGTTATTTATTTTAAATCAAAACTTTGAGCATTAAAACAATCAAACAGAATTGAGCAATTCCCTTAAATCATCGTGAGATGAAGCTTCTAATTAAATTTTGAATCAATTTATGGTAAAGATATGTATCCTGTAGACTTTTGTTTGCAATAGCTTCCGAAAACGGATTAACTGTTTTAATTTACAGATAGTTAAAAATGTTTTTGTATTGCAGATACCTATGGATATTTTATTAATTTTAAAATAGAATTGTTTCAATTGTCAACATTTTCTTTGGCCATATTTTTTATTCCGAACATTAAGATCAAACAATTGAAATAAAAATATATAAAATAATATGAAAGCGACTTCAAACGTACAAAACTTAAAATAAAGAAATGATTTTAAAAAATTGGGGTCCGTGTTTACGACTTAACCGACTTTAAGTTAGTAGGCACTTAATGTTCAATGAACATGTCTTTCCGAAACCGATTGCTGTTCACGGATCTACTCTTGAAGTTGTTCAAGAGCATGTTTACCTTGGACAAACACTGAAGTTGGGTAAAAATAACTTTGAGAGAGAGGCCCATAGAAGAATACAGCTGGGCTGGGCAGTATTTGGTAAACTTCGTCGAGTCTTTTCGTCACCAATTCCCCAATGCCTGAAAAGCCCTGCCTGTTATGACTTACGGAGCTGAGACGTGGACTGTCACGGTACGACTAGTTATGGAAAGGGCTATGCTCGGAGTTTATTCGAGAGATCAAATCCAGAACGAGGTGATCTGACAGAGAACCAAAGTTATCGACATAGCCCAATGGATTAGCAGGCTCAAGTGGCAGTGGGCTGGTCATATTTGCCGAAGGACCGATAACCGTCGGGGAAGATGTCTTCTTGAGTAGAGACCGCGACTCGGCAAATGTAACGTAGAACGCCCTCCGGCTAGGTGGAGCGACGACATACGCAAGATGGCTGGCAGCTGTTGGAAAAGAAGAGCCGAAGATCGGGCTCAGTGGCGTGCTTTGGGAGAGGTCTATGTCCAGCAGTGGACTGATGCAAGCTGATAATGATGATGATGATGATGATGAGGCACAAACCTTAAAAAAATATGAATTATTCCTTTGCTTTATATGTTTTGAAATCGGTTCATTTTTTTGATTAGTTTTTGTTCCTTAAGATTCGTTCGCTAAGAAAAAAGCCATTCTGGAAACAGTTAACAGCCCATATATATTAAACTACTGAACGGATTTTGAAGAAACTTTTTATCAACAATTTCTTAAGTTAAAAGATACTGAAACTATTACAAAAATAATTAGTGCAATCGGACTTATAGTTACCAAAAAATACGTGGACAAACAAACATACAAACACATAAACCTTTAAATATAAAAAGCATCAGCACCAAAGATAACTTTAAGCTAGCAACTCAAAAATATTTTGATCATCCTCCTAAATTATCCACCTAGGGTTAGTATGTGTGTTATTTTCATTAACTCATTTAATTCATATTATGGTAGGTATGTATGTTTATTATTTTTAGTAAAGTATTTATGTATTTAGGTGTGTACTGGTTTATGTATAATTATTTAAATTTTTATTTAAAATTACTTATTATTATTTCATTTATTATTTACTTTGTTTCTTTTGTATTTTTTGTTTAGTACCTACTTTGAGCCGCACGCCCTACTATTATTTCTTTTACGACCAGGATGACTGGTAGATAATGCTGTTTAGGATTAAGTCGTCCCTTGTCACTATTTTTTTTTGTGCAAAACAATTAAATAAATAAATAAATAAACTTGAGAACCAACTTTTTTTTGAGTCGGTTCATAAAAATAATATACCTATTGTGCTTCCAAAAAGTTCACCACAACCACCACAATTATGTATCTAGGAGTAAATAGTACGAAAGACGTAATACTATTATTTCTTCTGTGACGAAAGTAAAGAAACTACAATAAAATGAACTCGATGACAGATTTGTTGAAACAATTAAACTATACCTTTCTCAAAGCAATTTAGTAGAAAAAATCACAAACAAATGAGAGCTAACGACAAGGAAAAATAAAACAAGCTAACAGACACATTTTCTGCATAGTTACTTCACAAGCACAAATTTAAAATGTATGTAACCCCCGTTCCCCCACCTCCCATTATAGCTATGAAGCATCTCGATTACATCAGTTTTCAAACATAATCAGCTTTCAATCACAAGAAACAGCTTCAAAATCAGTTTATTCGTAAGGGGTTTGGGAGCTACGATCTGCCCTATCATATTGCATCCCAAGTAATAAGCCTATATGTAAATTATATATTGAGATCGACTCGATAAACTCTGATTAACTATTCAAGGTTACGACACATTAATCTGCAAACTTCTGTCTATACAATCAACGGGATTCTATATATTTTTTCCTTTGAATCAAGTCGCGATGGACGCTCGTCTGATGGTAAGCATCACGCCTGGCCATAACAGTACAGTACCACCCAGAACTTTTGCGCGTCACTGCACGCGCTCGTCACCCTGTGTCGCCCAATGTATTCATTATTAGGTTCATAAAGGTTTCCTGACTCGCTGCTCGGTACTGCGCTGGACAGAGGACGACTGTAGCTGTGTGGTGCTGGGTGGTGACAATGGATGTGGGAGGCCATATGGAGCTCAACGCCGGGAGTCGGAGTAGGAATTTATTCCCCTCTGACCCCCCTGAGGCCTAGGTGGTGGACACGGGGGTGTCTGCCCCAGCATAAGGCCTCGAGGTGGCGCGCACGGTGTTCTGTGCGCCCCTTAATGGCGTTTATGGGATGGGGAATGGCTCAGCTCCATCCCAACCAGGACGGGGTCCTCAACAGGACCAGCGCCGTCAGAGCCGGGGATGAGTGCGAAAGCGTATCCGTAGCCCCGTCACAAGGCGTAGTGTGGAACACCGTGGGGTTTTAGTCGGTAAGAGTCCGACATAACCACCTTGCTGCGCCCGCAGCTTGGTGGTATCCATGAGGATTTCCCCACGTAAAAAATAAATAAAAGGTTCATAAAGGTTAGACAAATGGTGACAAGAACTTAATTTCAAAACATGCTTTGGTTTCCAAGGAAATAAGGCATTTCTAGGCTTATTTCGCCTACAAGAACGTGTACTTCAACTTTGTCGCACGTTCCGTTCAGTTTTGGGACCTACGGTCCCAAAGAAGGACTCCACATACCTCTTTAGTCCTACATATCCCACTACGAGCCTGGCACTTCAAGCACATTTCATACGGATTACATTCTATGCCACTTAATTCCAAGTTATTCATTTTATATGCCTTATTCCATGATTTCCCTATTATGTCTAGACATAAGTTTATTATATGTATTGGGGGGAGGAAGGGGAGGGAGGAGGGAGGGGGGAAGGGTTCTATCCAGTGGTATTACTTCCGTACAGCCACCATGTACAGTCCGGCAATCAGCGCCGCGAAAACGCTATTTTTTCCTGTTACCGCGCTTTCTAAGTCTGCCTCCCGCCACGAGGCAAACTTGTTATGGCTTCTTTTATCAGGAAGTCAAATAAAGTTATTTCTGTGGGTACCTTCCACTGATTCCGGAATATACTCGTATTCAATCATTTTACGTTCTAAAATCATATCTCGCGACACCCTGAGATATTAAGCCTCAGTGGCCAGTAATTTTGCTGGAAACATTGCCATTGAAACCGAAATACAAAAACGTTTACACACTACTGCTTTGCAGTTGAATATCTGACAAAGGTATAATACTTCCCCAGATGGACTCTTGCGTAAGAGGCTTACCACTACAAGATCATATTTATCTAGTCCGTGATCGGGTGGCGATTATATCGCCAACACACCTCAATGCAAGGTAGTAGTTATATGTGGTAGGTATTATAATTGAAGAGTGCCTTTTCAAAAGGGCTTAATTCACGTTATCGTTTTTTTTAAACTGGTGATGCCATTTGATTCTCCACATAAATGTATATGTTCCAAGTTTACTTGAACTGTTTTAATCAGTCTTATTTAATCTTTAATTTGAATTTATAAGCTGAAAATTCGCTTCAAAACAGCTTAATTAACAACATTTTTTGTTTATACCATCGGCAGAAATGTATTTTTTTATAATTGTTTATTTCATTAAGAAACTAAAACTAATCCTCTTTCCGCGTCTAATTAATAGACTTATTTTGAAACCGATGTGTGACTTTATACTATATGGTTATATTAATACTTCGCCTATTTTGTAAGTGAATCCAAACATGTTTTTTTTCAAAGTCTTCGGAGTAATAAGCAAGAAAATAATGCTTGACGATTACAATGCAACATGTACAAATCAGAAGTGAGTTAAATAATATAATATAGTATAAGTAGTATATTATTTAATATAAGTCCTGATCAAAACGTCTAATTTCTTAAAGTCTCTGTCAAAAGTGCTTATTTCAATTTTATTATGTCATATAGATTTAAACAGAATAAATTTACAAGCAAACTGAACACATAAAAAATATTATTTAAACTCACATAATTATATCAACTTTATTTAAAGTTAAATCAGTTTGAAAGTTATCAATTTTTTGCTAGTTCTGAAGAAAAAAAAAAGTTTATAATATGTTGTTTTATTTTGTTAAATGTACTCTTTGTTTGGTCAAAATAAGAAACACTACATTTTCATATTAATATTCTATTTTATAATTATTTACTGTATAACTTAAATAAGAATCTAATCACTACGTTTCTTTGATTAGAAATTTAACAACTAGGAAGTTCCACGCAACTTAAACATCAAAATTTACAAGGAAGATAATTTCATAAATGCATACGTATAAAGATATTTAAAAAAATCTTGGCAGCCTTCTAGACTTTTATGAGTTTTTATTTATATTCGTGTGAATGTCTTTTATAAATAACCGTTTTACAAGGACGAGTTTTGCATTGTAACAAACTCTTTATCAACCCAACACTAATCGACGAAAACAAGATCAGGACCTCTCCAACTACTGTCAGATTATACGACGAGATAAATTACTGTTTCATCTAAATTGGTCAACTAGTTTCCGAAATAACGCGATGGATGGTGTCAGTCGTTCAAGTTAGCCCATATTTCGTGAGAGACAAGAAAAGCTAAGGCCCAAATAGTTATCCCACTGGAACAGCTTTGCCATCGGCCTAAAGTTATGTTTTGGATGAATTTAGGACTGCCAAATGTTAGGCGGCAAATTCTAGATTTATAGTTGGTTAGAATCAATTATTTTTTTTCTTTTACTTACTGAATATTGTTAATTAACTTTTAGTTTAAATTATCAAAAAAACATTTATTAAACTCACGTTTTTTACTTATACATACTCCTAGTTTGTTCTTAGACCGTAATATTAGAAGCTCAATATTTTACGTTTGAAAATATTAAATCAAACTGTTTTTTTACTTCTTATCGCCATTTTAAACATTATTATTATTTATTTATTTAAAGTAAAAAAAAACGAATATCAGTTTTGAGCAAGCACCGACAAAATCTACCCCGGGGTAGGGTATTTTCCCTTGCAAATATTATTGCTCCTATCACGACCGCCATCGCCAAGGTGAACTGAAACAGAATTTAATTTTGGCGAAAAATATAACAACCGGGTTATCCTTGTATATCATCCGCATCATCTTTAAAGCTGGCATACACGCACGGGCCAAACTGAACTCAATACACACATTCATAAAACTCATTTTGGTTTTAATATTTTAGATGTGCATGACAGAGAACCAACAGTAACAGTTTGTAGTGGATGCAAAAGATGATCTACAAAATTACATACCATAAGGCAAGACAAAATGTTTTTTGGTGTACTTACCTCAGAAATGCCAAAGTAAATATTATATATTGAGAGTAATTTTGCGATAATATTTTAATAGCTGCAGTAACTACTCCACCGAATGCTCGTAGATTGTTTGGCCGAAGCACGAGAAGCACTTTTTGATACAGTTTACGAGTACTGAAGGCAAAAGTGACCGTGTATGAGGGCCTTAAAAGACCCGGCTCAGTGGTAAATGAAGACATCTGTCAGCGGCTAAAGGTTACAGGTTCCGGACTGCCAGACCCTGGAAATTTAATGCTCTCTAGTGAAATAAATTATAAACAAGATTGAAGAAAAAACATGTTTTGGTTAACTGTTACCGGAGTTGTTTTTTATGGGTAAATGTTGAAAATTAGCCCAGTGTAAATTAGAACAGTGTACTTAGCTGATTGGCTTGTTATTATTATTTGTCCCTACTTTTTAATTAATTAGGTGACGAGACGCTGATCATAAGTGAAGTTCAAGTATCAAACTATGCAACATCTACTTTTTTCTTTTTTTTATTACGGACTAGAGATCGTGGTCAATCGTTTGACCACGATCTCAACTGATGGAAAGCGATGATGTGGTCGAAGGTGTAGCACGCTTGCCTAGTACCTATTCACGCTTGAATTGAACACACCGGGGTTATATTAAACAACAACACAACATACGGCAATATAATCGAATTAAGTTTTCTCATTGATTATGGACACCTTGTAACTGTTGCATATATTTTATATGCAAATTTATAAGCGGAAGCATTGTTGTGTTGCTAGCTATATAGCACACGCAGAGTTGTGTTGCTACTAGCAATGATGACAATACAATGTTCTGGCACGTACGATCGCAATCGCTAGCTCATGCAGCAGGAAAATAGAAAACTTAATACCATTTTGATTGGATTCGTTCGACTTGCTTACACTTGTATCAAATGAAAATCTATTGACATAATCTTGTATTGTTTTTGAAGCATTAGGTTAAGAACTTACAATATACCTTCATGTTTTTTTTTTATTGTGATGTGATGTATTGTCGGGAGGCAACATGTTTCCAGATGGTCATGTTTTTTTTGTTTTCTATAAAGCGTTTCTCAGTAGATTAAGAGTTAAATTTGACTGCTTCATAAGGAATATTTAAAAGCATGGCACGAAAGTGGTGCTATTTTCATAGAAGGAAAAGTTAGTTTAGAATTTAATTTGACTACTACTATAAGAGTATTTAAATGTAGTTTCCGCTAATCATAGTTCTACCCGAAACCTAGTCTCAAGAAGTCGGCGCCATTTTTTTGGATTAAAAAAAATGTGAGTATAGTAATTTTTTGTTGAGCATCGAAACGAAGAAGTCAAATGTAAAGTAAAATATAATTATTTTACTTCAATACTGCAATTCAACACGGCACATCTATCTATTGAATCTGAATGAATTCTCTATAATGGAAATACGCCTGTTTGATACTCAAAGTTGTTGGGCTTCTTACTTCAGTCTATCTGTATTGTCTATCTACGAATTTAATTCAGTTAATTACAATTATTATAAAAACATAAAATCCAACTGCGAACAGATATAAAAAGAGGCAATCAATCTTCAGATTATTGATTATAAAATATAAGATGCAGTCGGAAGCATCATGCATTTCATTTCTCCTCCGACGGGATCAGCTTGAACCTGGCGAGCTAACTCTTCATGCCTCCGACTGCATCTTATATTTCAAAATCAAAATTCTAGAGCTTGATCGCCTCTTTTTTGTTTTGTTCGCAGTCGGGTTTTTGTTTATAATAATTTATTTTTATTTTAACTTTTTAGATTATATTTAAAAGAATTAGTGAGAATGGTTGCTAACCACTTTAAATCGCAATAGATGCAAATAGTAATTCGAAATGAAAGATGATAACAGAAACCAACACATGATTTTCAAATACCTATTCAATAATACCCAATTTGACATAGTTTGTCGAGTTTTTTTATTTTTTTTTTCAAAATATGACGTCTGCTTATCGCCATATTAAGTTTTGATTAATATCATGTCTTTAGTAGTACTTGCAAGATTAAGACAAAACGATTAACATAAGAATCATCAGAATCGGTCCACGCGTTTGGTCTATGGTCTATGGTCTGCCACAAAGGAACAGACACATTAAATCATTATAGATCCTAAATGGTCATTCGAAATGAAAAATAATAACAAAAACCTAAACATGATTTTAAATTACCTATTTAATGATACCCCACTTGACATATTTCGTCGACTTTCATTAATTTATTTTCACAGTATGGCATCTGGTTGTCGCAATATTGAATTATGATTAAATTCATGTCTCTATTAACACTTTTAGCAAGATTGAGACAAAACGAATGACGTAAAAATCATCAAAATCTGTTAGTGTATATAGTGCCACATAGTAACAGAGGCTGGTAAATACATTACCGGGCCTTTGCGTTGAGCAGTCTGGTAAAAATGATATTGCTATCAAATTAATATGTTGCCAAAAATAAAGTTTTTTTTTTCATCTCATGGTAAATAATCGTTTGACGTCATTTGTTCACCTAAACTCCACCTAACACATCACTTACACTAAAGTCGAACATAAAAAGTTTTAAAGTAAAAATGAAAAGTAACCCGAACGTGCAAAGTGACGGTGGAGTAAAATATGTGATGACATAATCCAGGACGCGACCTTTACGAGCCAAGAATCTGGGACAGGGTTAAAAAATACGTTAAAACATAAAAGGAATACTCTCTTCTAATGGTAATAATGAAAAATGAGATTGGATATTTCGTAGCAAACGTTGCAATAGCTACGACGTAGAACGTACACTTCACTTGCTACGGTCAGCTACAAATCTTCATCGAGTGCTACGCAAGTATTACATAAATTACTATCGCTATAATGGCTATGGTAACGAGAGTGGTTATTAACCTGTATAAAAATGCATGTTTTTCTTTGGAAATGGTACGTTTATTAGGTTTGCCACAAATACAATTAGCAATTGAGGAAGGAAATTAAACAATAAATTGTTATCTTAGCTTTTTTTTGCATTATTGTCAAAACTAGTTGCTTTTGATCCGTACGGGCTAAGCGCGTTTCCTCGAGTATTAAATATTTTAAATGATAGTAGAAGTAGATATTTGTATATGTAGCAGTATTTATACAGTAAAGCGCATTACGCTGTCTACGAGCAGTTACGATTAGCTATATTATCAAGATTGTATATCTTGACAAAAAACACACTCATACTAACTTATGCTAGTACAGCAAAAAGTTTTTAAATCGAAAAGGTTTACTAGCATTGAAACAACCAAAACTTTAACATTCCATAATAAACAACGTCTGAGGCATGTTTAAACGAAACACGAGGTCGAAGAAACAAAAAGATGTAAAATGCTCCGATTCCGGGATGAAATTCTAAGCTGCTCACTTTTATCCCCCCATGTACCGCTATTAACAAGCGAGATTTAAAGAAGGATTATAAGGATTCTTTTGTTGACAGCTTTTATGCTGTTTTTTTTTTTGTAATGTCAATCATACATTTTAATACTGGTACGACCCAAACTGAGACTTAGCGTTGTTTTTTTTTCGTATTTTGGTACATAGTTCAAAAATGTATGAAGCCTGCAATTCAACAAATGTATTTTTGCGATTAACAAACTCATAACCCTTTCAAAAGACTGCCTATTTGTTCCTATTGTTACAGTTTGTTTTTTTTTTCTCCCGCTTTTGGTATTTAGACATTATATTCGATTAGTTACTACGATTGATTAGTTCGATTAGTTAGATGACTTAATACTTACTGAATTTCCAAGAGGATTGGGAACCCACGCGGCTTATAGAGGTTTTGTTTACAGCATTGCTTTTTTTTAAACACTCCCGTGCCCTCGGGTTTGCCCACGTGGTCATTTCTATGACTCAACGTAACTTGTGTATTATTCAAGGACCAAAAGAACCAATAAAGTATAACATACTACATTTCATCTAAATTCGTTTAGCCGTTTAAATATTTTTTATCGATTGCTCGTATTTTACCTACGGATTGAGATACAAATTAGACCAGATTTTAAGTCAAAATTTAAGCTATCCAAGACTGAAAATCACATTTCTATCGGGACATTAGTTTTTACGTGATGCGCAAACATACAAAAAACATACAGAATTCCAGAAGGTTTAAAAAAGACGGAGTCTACACCGCCAAACAAACGAGTGAACCATAGCAAATGGCGGCTGTGTATGTGTGCGTGAATGGATAGTTTATGATTGATTTTGAGATATTCATCACACTGATTATGTGTGAGAACTTGAAAGAAATAACAAGACTAGTTAAAACCAGGCTCCACTATTTAAGGTTTTTTCCATAAATATGCTGGTTCAACCACAAACGTGATAAATGTGAAACTTAACACATATATTTTTGAGATCTTTATCTTTCCGTGATCAAGACAATAACGTGATTAACAGAATTTCATTAGATACATATTTTTATCAAAAATTATACAATTTTCAGTAATATATTCATTTTTCTTCTCAACGGCTTAAGTTTTATCTCTAAAATAAAACTCACAGCAAGAAAATATAGTTTATTATGCACTGTCCAGACAAAATTTACCTTACTAAATTATTAGCCTACTAACATTGACATAGTTTTGTGTGTTCAAACAGCGCTTGCAATATTCAACCTTGTTACGCAGGTACCTTAGTGTTTTTTGCTGGTAGTGGGGGGCAGACTGTAGAGGCGGAGCTAGCTTGGGAAAATGTATTAATGGAGCCTGGCCTTAATCAAAGATTAAGATTTTGCTGCAATGTGGTGGCCGAACATGGTAACATCTTAACATGGTGTAAATGTGTGCTTGTGCATACGTGCGGATTGGCAATATCTTGGGTGCTTTACTTTCGATTTAGCGGTGTGAACACAATCTTTTTTTAAACCTTCTTCACAGAAACCATTTTTTTATTGACCAGGGCCCTTATTCGCTATGACCATTCACGCACGTAACGCGCCGCGTTAAGATATCTTCGTGGAATCGTACGGCAATTGCCGTACTGACGTCACACGTTTTCGGCAAGGAATTTTATGCGGCATAGTGAATAAGCGCCCTGTTCTTGTTCAGTAGCTTATTTTATAAAACCTAGAGCATATTTTTTTTTTACTTTTGCTTTATTATTGTCTAATGGCTAGTGACTACGAAATCAAACGGTCGCGGGTTCTAATCCCACTAGGTGCAATCATTTTTGTGATAAGCAGAAGTATTTGTTTCCAAGTCATGGATGTAATGTCTCTCTATGTTTGTTTATCCGTTCTCTGGTGCCCATAGTATAGAGTACCCTAGTTTGGGGCTAGGTAATTGGTGTAAATTGTCCCAAATATATTTGCTTATATAAAAAAAAGCAAATATACCCACTAATTTAAAAATAAAATTGTTTAAATGTGGTTGCAGTAAGAATATACATGATTCATTTCAGTTTATCATTGTTATTCGTCTGAACGTGTACATTTCAGTTAGTTCACAAACACTTTGTAAAGTTAACAGAAGCCATTCAAAAACTATTACCATTTTGTTGGTTCATGAGCCTCAGTATTACAGGACAAATGCATTACTCTATTAATTTAATAATAAAATTACTCCACAATTTGAGGGCAATCAGTTTGATGGAATGGGATTTCGCCCCATTACAAGTCGATTGCAAAATGTAATTAGAATTATTTACTCTTTAATAGTTGCGTGTTGTTTATGTACTATACTCGTATACTCGTACGAATACAAATAGTACATAAGTATTACAATATACGAATATTAATTAACGCCAAACGGTGTAGGAATAGAAAAATATTTAAGAAAAGTAAGCTGATTAAAATGGGCCCATCCGTTCCGTTTGTATAAAGTAATTAATTTATTAAATTTCAACCTCATAAATTTATTAGCAGATCCTGTCATCATCATCATCATCATTTAGCTCCATCCGACTATTCTGACCACCGGGCATAAGCCTCCTCTTACTCCAATCCTCTCTGCCGTGAACCAAACTGTGCCAGGTTCTTCTTACAAACATAAAAATTCTATTAAAATTGATAAGTTTGACATTATGTCAACTAAAAAAACAGTTTACAGGATCTTAGAATCGATAGTGTGTTATTGACCCTCCCATGTCACCAATAATTTATTAATAGCAGTACACCAGTGTTCAATAAATTGTTTAATTTTTGTTTGGCCTAAATTAGTTAAAGTTCATTCAAATCAATTCATCAAATTCATTCATTTAAAACATGTAATACTCGTATTCAGAAAATATCCAAAACATTACACACTGGAAATGATTTAGACAAAGAGAACTATATTATTTTTGGGGTGAGTTTATAATAAGTATAAATGTTTTATATTTGAAACTTACCCCAACAAATAGCTTGCCATAGATATTGTGTACTTATGTCGCATGAAGTAGTGATTACCTCAAGTCTGATGTCAGAGTTTGTCAGGCTGCCCAAGGGCCTCTGACGTGGCTTAATGACTGCTATAATTTAAGTAACCGGGACCGACGGCTTAACGTAATCATATATGATTATCTAGATTTCATTTTACCACAATCATCAGCCTTTCACGTTCCCGCGGGTGGTATAAAGGCCTCGACTGAAAATTCCATGTATCAGTTAGAAAACGTGTGCAAATATCATGTTTAGTTTTCTAGTCCACTGTCTGACTTATCAGGTCAGCCTATAGAATATTAGTTTATGAAAACACGAGATTGAGTTTAATATTTTCACTCGAGTGTTTTAATACCTAGTTATGTGCCGTTTCATACACTACTTCATACGCTACTAGCTGAAACCCGCGGCTTCGCACGCGTGGTCATTTTAATATATAGCCTATGACACTCACAAATAACGTGGCTTCCTATTGGTAAAAGAATTTTCATAATCGGTTTAGCAGATCCAGATGTTACCACCACAAGAGGTGAAGTTTGTGAGTTTATGAGGTTGAACCTCATAAACTCACAAACTTTACCTCTTTATAATATTAGTATAGATACACACATGCAACGGGAACTAACATTTAATGAAAAAAATTGATTTTGGTGATAAAAGCTCGTTCATCCACAGCGAAATCGGGCGCATAGATAGCACATGGCGAAAAACCTCGGAGCCAACCCGGTGCTTTTATGGGAAAAAATAAATATTATTACATTATTTAGTTCAAAAACTAACGAGAAAAAAACGTGTTATAATACGTTTTTTTTCTCGTTAGAGAAGCGCCTTGCGTAAAGTATGTTATTATGCCACCATTTTTGAGTTCATAATCCGGATTTTAAGGTAAATTTATTTATTAGTAAGATTGTATAGTCCACGGGCTTCCATGCATGTGCAAATTAACAAAATCAATTTTTCAGTATTTATTGGTACAATAAAACTGTAGTTTTTAAAAGTGTAGTTTGAAACTAACTAAGAATGAATGTATCTGCTCATTAAATTTGAATGACTTGAAAATATTTGCGAACGTCCAATTTCTAAGATTTAAATTTACGATTTCATATTGCATTTCATTGTACTGTTTTAATTTTATGGCAAATGTACCGCAATAGCATATATTATATGACCAGTATGTGCTCTTGCAGAAACAACAATCTGCGCATTTAATATACTTGATACTTGATACTTGATGCGCGGCCTATTTTCCGCAACTAGGCCGTATGCCTGTAGGGTTCCCGGTGCTCCCAGGAAATGCGCTCTCTGATTCGCCACGCTATTGCACTCTAAGAGCACATGCGTGGCCGTTTCTTCAGCCTCCATACATTCTCTGCACAGGGGGATGTCTGTAATGCCTATAGTAAATAGGTGTTTATTAAGGGCACAATGACCGGTGATTATTCCGACGACTTTTCGGAGCTTATCCCTATTAAGGTTTAGTAGTTTACGGGAGAACCTTGGATTTAACTCCGGGAATGCCTCCCTCGACTACCTGCAGTCCTTAATACTTGCCCAGTAGTTTTGGTGCAGGTTGTTTGTTCTCTGTCGGATCCATGCTCGGATTTGGCTGAAAGACAAAGGAATCATCGGTTCTGGACCTACCGCGCGCAAGCCAGCCTCGCCTCGCCAATTCATCAGCCGCATCGTTACCTCTAGATCCGCTGTGCCCCTTTATCCAATGGAGAGTGACTCGGTTGTCTTTACTAACCTCTTCCAGTAGATTGTGGCACTGTATAATTAGCCCCGAGGAGTGTACGTTCTGTTGTAGAGCTTGGAGAACTGCAGCACTGTCTGAGAGTATTCTGATATTAAAATCAGTTACCTTTCTACGTAGTACTGCAGTTGCCGCTTGGATTATACCTACACATTCCGCCTGAAAGATGGAGTTGTGTGAACCCAGGGTTGCTGCTATGTGTATATTTAGATCGTCCGAGAACGCGCCCGTTCCCGTCCCTGCTTTCATTTTGGAGCCATCAGTGTAAATCCTAACTTCATGTGTGTTTGAACTATCACTAGACTCCTCATATAATTGTATTTTATAGCTTTTGACGAATTGATGTTGTTTTGGCACCCTGTCGTAGATGGAGAGTATGAAAGGGTTTCCCTCTGCATACTCCTCTATGATGTTCGTGTGTGATGCCTGTTTGTTTTGCTTCCAGAGACTAAGTGCCCTAAGCCTGTAAGCAGATGCAGCATCTTCCTGTTGGATGTGAAGCTGTAACGGCTGCAATCCAAGTAATGCCTCAAGTGCTGCCGTGGGGGCAGTTCTCATACATCCAGTTACAGCCACACAAGCCAGCGTCTGGAATTTTTGTAGTTTGCTAACAGTGGTGCTCTGTTTGGTTCTTTGCCACCAAACAAGAGCTCCATAAGTTATTGAAGGCCTGATCACAGTATTATACAGCCATAAGGTAGTCTTTGGACTCATGTTTTCCCTATCATTCTTCTGCATTGCCAAAATGAGATAGTAGCCTTGTTTATTTTACTCTCCAGGTGTTTAGCCTAGTTGAGTTTGCTATCTAAGGTGATACCCAGATACTTTACCTCTTCAGTCAGGGTCAACTGAGTATTAAAAAGGTAGGGCAGTGTGTACCTACCTAAGTTTATTTTGTTCGTGACACTTGACTAGATTGGTTTTTGTTCATGATATCACAAGACACGCTGGTAAAATGTCCAGACACAAGAATCGCCAGATCGTCTGCGTATCCAACCGTGAGGAAGCGTTGGTTATACAGCTTTGTGATTAGGTCATTTACAACCATGTTCCAGAGTAGAGGTGACAGGACTCCTCCCTGTGGGCATCCTCCTGCCACCATCCCCCTGGTAATTCCACCTAGGTCGACGCGAACCGCCCTAAGCTTCAACATGTTTAAGACCCAATCAATCAGTCGAATCCACACCGTGCTTCTGTAGCGCTAGGTTAATGCTTGTGAAGTTCGTTTTGTCAAAGGCACCTCCAATGTCAATGAAAGCGCCCAGACACAACGTCTTGTTGTTAATGTCTTGCTCTATGGTGCTTACCACTTTATGCAGGGCAGATTCTGTAGATTTGCCCTAACTGTAGGCATGTTGATGTAGTGGTTTAATAGTTAGTATGCTGTCTCTGATGTACCGGTCACATAACCTCTCCAACGTTTTAAGAAGGAAAGAAGTTAAGCTTATCGGTCTATATGCTTTTGGGTCCGTATAGTCCTTCTTTCCCGGTTTAGGGATAAACAAGACTCTGACCTCTCTCCATGCCAGAGGCACAAACCGAAAGGTCAAACAAGTCCTGAAGATGAGTATCAGTGTATCGCTTATGTAACTCTCACCCCATTGTAAGAGCCCCGGGAAAATACCATCTAGACCTGCAGTTTTAAAAGGTTGGAAAGAATTTGTAGCCCATTTAACTCTCTCCCCTGTTACTACTGTCTGTGCGACTGACCAGTCTATAACTGTAGGCATAACCTCATCAAAAACATCCCAAGCGGTGATGTGGCACCATTGGAGCGTATACGTTTTTTATATTCGGCTTGAGCCTTCTTGTAATTGCTCCAGTCCCCGTCATTGTAGGTGTTCATAGCTCTATTAAAAAGTTTATGTACCTTTGCTTTCAGCTTCTCCAAATCCTTGCACCAACCCTGATTCCCACCTTTACTTACGTACGGTGGAGATAGAGGTCAGGCATCTTCAAAGCTTTTGGTGAGACTGTCCGTTAGAAGTACAACCGCCTGTTCTATATCGGATGTACTTGTTAGCTGTGATCCCGCAGTTTCTGGACTAAGGCATTGTTTTAGAGAGTTATAAAAAATTACCTTGCTGATGGTGCAATATTTAATTCCAGTTGGAAACGGATCCACCTGTGGTCTGAACACGAGGATTCATCAGATACCCTCCAGTTTTTGACACTGCCAAAATTGTTACCTGAGACCATGGTAACATTCACAATGGTGCGGCATCTCCGTGTAACAAATGTTGGTTCCGTTCCCCTGTTTGCTATATAGAGGTTAGTAGTAAAAAGGAAATTTACCAATTCTTCACCTCTGCTATTTGCCGACGGCATTCCCCATAAAGGATGATGAGCGTTGGTGTCTGCTGATAATACTAGTTTAAAATTGTTAAGCTCACAGTGCCTTACCAGGTCAGCGACATCTTTCGGTGAGATGTCCTCGTCAGCGTGCATGTATGCCGACGCGATAATCACTGCCTCATTGTCCTCTCCGGTAATATTCTGGAGACTAGCAGTTGCCAGGTCCCTAGAACAAAACTCGATGAGGGGCACTGCTACAACGTTACGCGGTATGTATATACACGCCCGCGGATCGCTGCAAGTGTTATCAAGTACTAACTTACCGTTTAGATTACTAAGACCATACACATGCCCTGCCCTGATCCACGGCTCCTGAATCAAGGCGATGGTCTCGTTGTTTGTTGCCCCCAGCACCCTGCGCAGGTTAGCCATAGAAGTGATGCTATGCTGGAAGTTGCACTGCATGAAGTTGCTAGTCAAAGGGTTCGGGGTCACCATCATGTAGGCTTCCGTCTCCCTCAGACTCTCCCAGCTTTTCTCCCGAATCCAGGCTAACATCACACTCCGGGGGGTCCAGATCCAGGGACATCCCTTCCATCTCCCCCGAAATTGATGCGTGGGGTGAGGAGTGCAGTGGTACGACCGGGATTGCTCCCTCCGTACCATTAGCTGAAGCTGGGACCAACTTCTGACTCACTTGCGTCCCGCTAGGTTCCGGTTTTGATACCGATTCGTCAGGGGGACCCTCGTCGCGCTTAGGGGGTTCGTCAGTTAACGAACCGTCTTTGGAGTAAAATCGCACATACACGTTCCCAAGGTTGTGGGCCAGCCTGCGATCACGCTCCAGAAGGATGGGAACAACGTCCTCAGGAATCCCCAAGATCAAAAACAGGGTCCCGTCCCCCTGTCACCTGTGCGTGAACACCGTCCAGGTATTTACGAGGGCCCACTTGTTCTGGTACGCCAAAACAAGGTTGGTATCCTCCAAAGTGTTTTCACACTCTGGAAGAGCCAAGGCCGCTCGTACCCTCCTGGTGAGCTCACTTTGCAGCTTCACCACTATCCTGGGACATGTAGCTGTTGTTGGGATGCTGTCAATCGCTTCTTTCAGCCACCTTAGTGAAGACTCGTCCTCACACCACAACTTCAGGGCTCCATCAGCAGTGATGGGCTTGCCTCTAAAGTTGGGGGAGAAGGTGTTGGCAGGGTTTTTGACGCCCTCCAGTATCCTACTCTGTAGGAACTTCTTCACTAGGGCGACTTGCTCGTCGTTCAATTGTAAACTGTCGGCCCTAGACACAGCTACACAGAGCTTGTTCTGCACAATATCCGAGTAGCAAATCTGGGCACGACAGGAGCTATCCAACTTCGCTTTCTTATGATCACCTCTCGGCGACACCGTCATCCAACTGCGTACGCTTGCTGGACTCATTGCGGGCCGGAGCCTGAGCTGATTTGGCAATCAATATCGTAGCTCGCTTCTTGCGGTTGTATCTGTTATCGTGCTTGGGTCTTCCCACCTGTACCCACGGTCACAGCAGTCGCCGTGGATGAATCCACGGATGTCGCTGGCGGGGCATTTGGCTCGGCTCTGTGATCCTCGCGTTGGGTATGTCTGCTCTTGAAGTATGCGCGCGGTCCCGGTGTATTTGGTCTGGTATCATCCGCCACTGGCTTCTGACCTCCAGAGCTCGCTACCTTGCGCTCCTTCCGCTTACGTTGATGTTTAAGCATTTGTTTTTGCCTTTTCGTTAGTTTTACCCCTGGGACGTAGGCTCCCCCGGGGTTGGTGGCACTGGCACTTGAGGTTCCAGCCAATGGCTGTCGCCCCACATTCCCTGCCCTCTTTTTACCTTTCGGTCTGACGACCGTCTAGGCAGCATTCTTATGTTTTGTTGAAATTTTCACCTTCCTAGCTCCCCACCCTCCACGGAGCCCGCAACGGGGGTATTGGGTTACAATACCAGGGTTACTAGGACAGGTATAGAACGGGTGTCCCAGGAGTCCACGAGCCCAAACGCCGCTACGTCCGACACTACGCCCAATCCAAAAGCGCAGCTCAACGAACACCGCCGGCTGTAGATCCCATAGTCCTCCCATTCTCGCCAGGTAGAGCTGAAGGCTGCCACCAGTGCTGGATAGGCATGAATGGCTAGTCCATACCCCCCCGTTTTGGTTGAAATCCACACCAAAGAGGAGTGTTGCGGAAGAGAGGTACTAAATCCTGACTAACTCCCCACTCAGCCACCAGGTTTGTTTCATCCTACCATACGGGCCCCCCACGCACAGCACCGAGTTACGTGGGTGATCATCCCTACCGCCTATTATCTCCTCCATTTGGGATAACAGGCTCACCTGACCACCTCGTCACTGTAGCGTATTGGATAGGAAAACGTGGGAGGAAATAGGATAGGACGGTCTAGGTTTTCAAAGGAATTCTAGAACTGCGTCTAAAAGTATTAGTTACATCTGTTCTGTTTTCATCTGTTACCAGATGAATAACAGGCGGCACCATGTGAAGGAACTATTTAGACTTGTGACGGATGTCTTCACGACCTGCGCTCCTTTCCGCAACCATCTGCCGAACCTGCTCACCGGACAGGTGGCCAGGCTAGGGTTAGCCCAGATCACATAACAGAAAGATGTGAATGGAACTGACCCCCCCTTTATGTGTGTGTGCATATTAAATGTGTGCGCATTTAATGTGCACACACGCTTTGCCAATTACCATTTTATTTTCTACTCGATTCAAGACATATTAGTATTTTTATATAGTTAGTTGTGTTAGTCTATAAACATTGGGAGTAACTTATATTATTATATAATTTCAATGAAAGAAAAAAACGTTTCTTGTTCATGTAGCTTTCACGCACATGGCTAAATACGAGTAGACTTTGTGGTAAATATGCGCTGGAAAAAATCGTTAAAGAGTTGTTTATTGCCTTAATACGAGTAGATCTTGGAAAAATGCTTGACGTTTGAGGAAGTCTTGGCCTATGGTGTCAGAGTTTGTCAGGCCGCCTTAGGTTCTTGGCATGGTTTGGCGACGGCTATTAATCAAACCAGTAAATCTCACGCTAAAAAAATGCAAGATGCAAGATGCAGTTATTTATCATGTTACAATTATACCACAAAATTGAAAATAGTATTAAGGTTTTTTTACAAATCTCTTTGATTTGGTTTTCTGACTAACCTGACACTTTAATTTTGTCTATAATCAAATTGTGAGCACATGGTCTCATCCCATAGTACGAATATATTAAGAATCAGATGAGTGCCGAATACCTACATTCGTTCTGTGCACAGTTTAAAGATAAAAAAAAACCGCTTTTACGTAGTATCCATTCTGTCATTATATTTCACTGTCTTTTATATTTTTTCAGACTATAGGTACACGAAACGTGTGCTGTGTCCTGTAGTGTACGCTATCGAAATAAACACTATCAAAAATTGGTTTACCTATTTGGGCATCACAGCCGCCACCTATCGTACTTTTAAATGACTTCACAAAAGTAGGTGGTTCTATGTTCGACTGTATGTTTTTTTTTATGTTCATGGATTTCTTTATCAATTGTGGACCACTTTTGTATTTTTTTTTTGTTTGAATGGGTATACGTGGTCCCATTTAAATTGTACCAAATAGTTTTTTTTTTAATTTAATTGTTAATTAATTTGAATCTGCTTTTTTGAACGTCTATCTTTTAAAAGCTTTTATTTTACTTGCAATGTATGTATGTATGTATGTTTGTTTGTTTAGGTCAAAAATCTTGCAAGTTGAATTAAAACCACTTCCTCTTATGTTTTTTTTTTTTATGGTAAGCATGAACTGAATCAACATCCAAGATAAGCTCCAGATAAAGGAACTCTTCAACGGTCAATAGCACAGACACGGAATTTAATGTACGCATTTTGATGTCATAGCCGGTTTTAACCTTGACATGGTTGATGCACTCAGGGTTAGGTCCTAACTATGGAACTCCTCAACGGTTACAGCAGAGACACGTAATGTAGTATACGCATTTAATTATGATAGTCTGTTCTAAGTTTCGCCATGACCAAAGACATAGCCACTGCATAAAAACTCTATTTTAAATGCTTATTAATTAACCCCTCCGTAGACGCCATAGAGACATCTTGAGCAATCCGGACGATGAAATCGCTGCCGCAGCAGGCAGCGATAGATTCGTCCAATCCGTCTTCACCACCATTAATTTCAACAAGACACAGACACCGACCTCGCCGGCGAAGTCGAAGGTCCCGTAATTAATGTCAATTTTATTTGCCTTCTAGTTTCTTTCCGATTCTTCTCGAAGGTGTATTCCAAAACAGTGGTCAGTTATGCAATTCATTCAAAGGGCTCCAGCCATTTCATCAGAGCCCCTTGATCACTATCTAACTTGATACTCCCCGTAATCAATGACAACTGTCTAAGCCGAGGTTCTTACCCCCCGGGTGCCCTTGAGCAAGTGGCCAAAACATAACTTTGGCGTGCGCCTTCTGCGTCACGCATTGCGGCGAAGCGTTTTTGCGCCCGCCCGACCGTGCGGTGACGCTGTAGAGGTCAGTTATAGACCAGCACGTATACATTCTAAAAAAACAGAAAAGAGAAGTTATTAATTAACTTAATAACATTTCATTATTTATTGTTTTTTTGATAGATGTTGAATTATTAGATATTTAAGTAGGGAAGGGATAAAGGTCATACAAAACCAATTATTAGCTCCATGCGGTGAATCAATCACCTGTTATCGATGCAAATAATCTCTTTCTTTATACTATTGTTACGCCGGACGATTCTTAGAAAAACAGTAGGTACTAAAATGACGCAATACGTACATTTAAAGGAACATTCTGGAACACACTAGTAGAGCGTAGGTATCTACAAAAGTTTCCAGAGCGCGCGGTAGGTATATACCTACGGGCGCGGTGACATCAAAGGTGTCACCGGCCTTAAGTACCTACAGGCGCGGCGCGGCGCGGCAACTCAAAGGCGCCGCCGGCCTTGAAAGTTCAAATACCTACCGATTACTGTTAGTACATACGAGTAGTTACGAGTACCTTCTCGAAACGTCCGTCGCGGTATAAATAGAGCGCGCATCGACTGCCTGGGACAGTACTGATTTGGCTAACGAAACGAAACGATCAAGGTGATTCAAAGCGAGTATTCAGTGATAATTGATAAGAGTGTACAGTCAAGTTAAAGAGTGTTTGAGCATTATTTGTTGGATTAATTTCTTTTTGTGGTTTTTCGAATAAAGGTGTTAATTTTTGGTGTAATTAGCGTACAATTATTTTATCCGAACTCCAGCTCGTAACACTATGTTTGTATACATCTTATGATTTAGAGCATCTTTACAAGCAGGTACCTCCCATAATATAGATTTGACAAGAACATGAGGCATGCGCAGAGGATAAATATATTCCAACATGACATATTAATTCGGAACACATTTATTTTTGCTTATTTATTCATAAATCCTACGGCGAAAGCGTATGTACTAACTACTTATTTAAATGTCAGCGTATATTTTCATGCATTCCACCAGCGTGAGCTCGATGTTTGCAGACCTACCTTATAGATAAGTACTTAAAACGATGAAACAGATAATTTGTTTGTAATAAGGTATTATAACGACGCAGTGCCAGTGGTAAAGGAGCTTCTTTTTATATATTTTTACTTTACATTTATTGTCCCACTGCTAGGCAAAGGTCTCCCCCAATTCCTTCCATTTATCTCTATCTTCTGCAAGTTTAAGACAATTTCCTTCGAAGATTACGAGATCGTCGCACCACCGCTTCCTTGGACGGATCCGACGCCTTCGTCCGTCATTACTCTACGTGTGGCTACCTTTTCCCACATTTCGGGATGCATCCTGCTCACATGACCCACCCAATGCCATTTGAGCCTTGCAGTTTTTTCTCCTACATCTACAATACCTGTCATGGAACGCAGAACGGTATTTCTAATTCGATCAATTCATTTTATGTCTAGAATGCTGCATTCTATTTTCAAAATTATAATATAGTAAATTGTAAATGAAATCAATACAATTTTCGAGATTAAAAATTCAGTCCTAAAATAAAATCTATGATTTGTGCGTATATTCTCAAAGAATACAATAGACATACATGGTCATATAGGTATAAAAGTAGTACAAGCTTCATATACACAAAGTAATACTTTGAAACATCATACGACTTGACGCGACACACTCAACCCAAAAAGAACCACATATAACTCCAGAAAAAGTAACCCCTGAACACTCACACAAATTAACTCCGCTCGCAAAACATACCAGCGAGGAAAAAATAAAAACGTTTAGCGGTGCAATAACTTGCGAGAAACTTAATGGGTTTTTTTTACCGTGGACATGTTTATCACGAGAAAACATCACTTAATCCTACATTAAGACAGATGACGAGGGAGAAGACAGGGCTGGATTCAGCGGTAGGGTAAAGGATAATGTGGCATTAAATGCTCTTGGAATGATACGCGAAATGTTGAGGTGTAAATCATACTTTTAATATGGATATGTGATGTGTGGTATATTTATGTTTCAGGAGATGGGTATTGTGATATTCTTGTTGTTGACGTGGTTTTATTCTTAGTTTTGTTTACGTTAGATGAACTTAAATCATTTCTTATTTTATTTGGCATAGACTTTGTAGGCGTAGTGTAGGACGGCCCTGTATAGCCAGATGGAATGACGACCTGCGAAGGCGGCCGGAAGTGAATGGATGAGGGGATCAGAAGACGGAGCTCAGTGGGGTGCATAGGGAGAGGCATACTCGTACCTCCAGCAGTGGACAGATATAGGCTGATGATGATGAGACTTTGTAGAAAAATAACAAACTGCAAAGTTTAAATTAAATCAGGACAGTTCCTGTATAATATTACAAAAACAATTCAATTCATTTACATCTTGGCTTCTCATCTCTATACCTTAAATCATACACAGTTGGTAAAAGGAAGCCACATTTATGTGATCATGATTATTACTCTATATTCACTTCAACTTAAAATGCTTGACTACATCAATATATATCAAACGCAACTGATGATCATCATAATCATCGTCATCAACCTGTGTTCGACTGCTGGACATAAGCATCTCCCAATGAACGCCAAAGAGCCCGATCTTCAGCTCTTCTCATCCAGTTTCTGCCAGCCGCCTTCCACTGGTTGTCACTCCACATGGCCAGTAGACGCCCGACACGATGTTTGCCAAGTCACCATCTTAATTTGAGGATACGTCTACCCCAGCGGGATTTAGTCCTTGGTGACAAATGTGCCTCTTCAGCTTGCTAATTCATGAGACATGTCAGTAACTTTGGATCACGGCACTATATGTAGCACCATTTTAAAGTTTCAAACTAAGTCCGCCCCAGTACTGCACATTTAGCCCACTAGTGTGTAAAAGCTCTCATACATCACTACAGCTAACTGGTTCTGACGCGAGTCGCGAGTGACTTGTACATTTTCCTTACGACTCGCTGTCGGCTGACCTCACCGAGTAGTTTCTTGGTGCATTACATTTTTGCGGTGGCTGGTGTTGTTGTTAGACAAATGGGTGGATATCAAAACGTGCTACTTGGATGGTACATCTGTATCAACAAGCACACCGATTAAGATTTGTCAGTAGCTGACATTATTTTTATCAAACGGAAAAAATATATAACAGAAATAAATGAACATATTCAAGACAATTCACGTCAGTTACATAGCTCCAAACAAGACAACGGATAAACATAAATAAATAATAGTTTAAAAAACTAAAAATACACGCTGTATATAGAAAACCAAACTAAAAAATAGAAAATAAATTTTAATTGTGTAAATATGAAAAAAAGTTTTATTTAAAAAAAAAGCGTGGGTTGCATGGGTCAATAGTTATAAATATTTCATTGACAGATATGAGAAGAAGGATTATCATTTCGATAATATCTTAAAAAGTACCCCACGCTTTTTTTTTATATAAAACATTTTTTTATATTTACATTATTCAAATTTATTTTCTATTTTTTAGTTTGGTTTTCTATATAAAGCGTGTTTTTTTAGTTTTTTTAAACTATTATTTATTTTCTACTTTTTAGTTTGGTTTATTTATAACAGCGTTTTTTTTTCGAATTATTGCATTGTCATCGACAGGTGTGCAAAATTTGAATGAAATCTGACCGTTTAAAGTAGGTCAAAATAGCGTCCAAAGGAGTCGGTTACAAACATACAAACATGTTATTTATGGCAGCTCCACGTAATGTGCTACCCTGCATTATACTTCCGCTGAACCAGTGACCTCAATGCAGACCACGAGGCGCTGATGCAACACGCGCTGCTCGGCGCATTTCCCAATTCTGCCACTTCGGTACCTAGCATGAGGCCGGTAGTACACATTACTTTAGGTTAGAATGTAAAATGTAGTTTAAATATATTAATAAACCTAGTTATAGATCATTTGGGTTTCTTTGCATCTTCCGGCTGCGGCCTCCGTGATTGGCGCAGTCGGTAAGATGTTCAAAGATAGGGTCGCTAAACAGGGCCTCTTCGAGCATCCAGAACCTTCGGGAGACGCACACCGGAGGAGCATCCAAAAATCGACGCAGCAAAGATACCAAAAATGTAAATGTGAGTACTATAGATGAATACTATGGTTGCTCTCCTCTATTTTAAGTCCATTACATTTTTACCTTCAGTGTTAAAATGTAATTCCTAATTTAATTCCAAGATTTACCAATCGAGGCAATCGCGGATCCTTAGATATAGATTAGATAGACATGGTTCTCTCCTACTTTATAAGTTTTCTTACATGTAACCTTCTGTGTTAATATGTAAAACTCCAATATTTACCAATCGAGGCAATCGCGGATCCTTAGATATAGATTAGATACGAGTAGATTATAGTTCTTCCCTTCTTACATATAACCTTCTGTGTTAATATGTAAAACTCCAATCGAGGCAATCGCGGATCCTTAGATATAGATTAGATACGAGTAGATTATAGTTCTTCCCTTCTTACATATAACCTTCTGTGTTAATATGTAAAACTCCAATCGATGCAATCGTGGATCCTTAGATATAGATTAGATACGAGTAGATTATAGTTCTTCCCTTCTTACATATAACCTTCTGTGTTAATATGTAAGAATCCAAGATTTTCCAATCAAGGCAATCGCGGACACCTAGATTATATATAGCTATGACTGTAAAATGTTACATTTAAAACGTATTCATATTTTCTACAAATAAATTAGTATTTTTAATAGATTATTCAGACCAGTTACACTAAAGAACATCAGTAGTTTCAACTATTCCAAAGTATTTTAATGGTTTTATATAACCAGCATCTAATTATCAATCCAATATAATATATTACATATTTTTTTAAATTTCATATCTGTGTCATGTTTCCTAGACGTGGGTAAACTTAGTAACACGGCGCCACTGACGATGCTCTTTCTGTAACTATTAATTATTCTGTGTCTAGTAGCAAAGTCATCGTTTTTATGAGTGACTGTGATATTGAAAGCATTTTTAATAACCGTTACTAAATAAGTCAATCCAAAAATCATAAATTAAAGTTATTCATCCAGTTAACGCTTGCTACATAATCATAATATACCATCACAAGATATTCGAGATTTTCGTGATGTTTTTTGTGTTAAAACTATACTAGAGAATGAAACTTTTTATTAATAAAAAAAAAATTTTGGTACAAAAGTAGATTTAAAAAATGTAATTCCTGATTTAATTTAAATTTTATACTGATATATCTTCATAGATTATAATATGTCCATACTAGTTAATTTTGTCAAAAAGAATACATTGACGTTTCTGCTCTCTTTTAATATGTTAACATATATTCATTTGTAAGATGAGTTTTGCAATAAGTGTAGTTCAGGGTCTACTTTAGATTTTCACTCTGAATGGCACAGTTTTGACCTTGAATAGTTACAGTTCATAAAATAGTTATTACTAGTTTTCATATCTCATTGCATTACACTATCTCATATGAAATATTTTAAGCTAGACTTTTTAAATTCAAATTAGATTTTGCTAAAATCTTATAATACCACTTAACCCAAGACCTCAAATTACATTGTTTCAATAGTTTTACTAATCAGTGATTCATTCACATATTTATAAAGATAGTTTAGTCAGTACCTACGATTAGAGCACATACTTGTAATTTATTCTGTGAGTACAGTCGTCAAATTGCCGATTTCCTTCTAGTCCTTAATATAAAATTTATACAAATTGTCATTTATAATAAGAATAAACCTTTAAGCCTATACCTACCTATCCCACCCTGTGTAGCATGAGCAACCTATACTACCTATAGTACTGATTCTTCGTTCACTATATAGAGACAGAATGTCCGAAGTTCAATCCACCTGTTATCTATCTCTAAGAGAAGAAATTAAGTTCGAAATTCATTACCATCAAGGACGTGTGAAGTATGAACCAGCTGATCACAAAGCGAAAATTTGATTCGTCCTGCCCAGCGATCCTGCCACCAAAGCCAAAGGAACAAGAAGACCATACCTAAAAGTTAACTGTCCAGGAATATCGAGTTCAAGATCGCCTCGCTGAACAAACCATCAAGACGCACCGGTTATCAATCTCGTCACACTTTTGGTCAACTTATAAAACTGCATCAAGCCTACTAAAAACCGCCACTGAGCCTATACTCAAACTTCATCAAGCCAGCGTTCAAACCTTATGAAGCCCGTTAACCTTTATCAAGCCTGCAGTCAAACTTCATCAAAAATGCTATCAAACTTCATCAAAAATTTTCCAATGTCCTACCTCGTAGTATGAACACAAATCATGCCAAATTTCATTTAAATTCATTCAATAGTTCGGCGTGATGCGCATCCAATATACAGACAGACAGACAGACAACAGATAAAAATGAATACGAATTTATACGAATAATAGAAGAGCCTCTAAAAAAAAATTACTAAATATCTTCAATGTACAGAGTTTGGGCGCATTTCCCGCAGGAACCCTTATTTTTTTCTATATAAAAAGTATCCTCAATTTTTACTCTTTATATAAATTGTGCCAAGTTGCATCACAATCCGTGAAGTAGTTTCAGCGTGATAAGTGTTCTTTTAAATAAATTTCAATCCTTATCCTGCGGGAACCCTTTAATTTATCGGGATGTGAAGTATCCAATGTCATACCTCGAAGTTAGAACTCAAATCACACCAAGTTTAATTTGAATTTATAGCACAGTTTCGGCGTAATGCGCGGCCATCATACAGACAGACAGAGAGAAAGACAAATAAAAATAAAAAGCAGTTTTGGCTTCACTATTTAATATATAACAGCCTCCAAAAGCATTACAATATATCTACAATGTACAGAATTTGGACCCCTATCCTGTAGAAACCCTTTATTCTTATGGGATGAAAAGTATAATAGTAGTAATTATTACCCATATATAAACTATGACTGTGCCAAGTTGCATTAAAATCCGTCCAGTTGTTTCAGCGTGTTAAGTTATCGTTGAAATAACTTTGAACCCCTATCCTGCCCTATCCCTTTGATTTTTCGGGATGAAAAGTGATGTCTTACATCAAAGTATGAACATCATACCAAGCTTCATTTGAATTCATTCAGTAGATTCGGTGTGATGCGCGTCCAAGATATAGACAGACCAACACACAGATAAAAGAAAAAAAAACAGTTTTGGCTTCAGGACGGATATAGAACAGCCTCCAAAAATGTTTACAAAATATCTTTAATGTACAGAATTTGGACCCCTATCCCGCAGGAACCCTTTATTTTTTCGGGATAAAAAGTATGCTCAATTTTATCCATAATTTAAACTACGACTGTGCCAAGATGAATCAAAATCTGTGCAGTAGTTTCAGAGTGGTAAGTGTTTTTTGAATAACTTTCAATCCCTATCCTGCGGGACCCGTTTAATTTTTTGGGATTTTTCAGCGTGATGCCTAGCCAATGTACATACAGACAGACAGACAGAAATACAGACAGCCAGACAGACAGAAAGACAAAAATGAAAAAAACTACAGTTTTGAATACAAAAGTATAGAATACAAAATAGCCTCCAAAAAATATTACTAAATATCTTCAATGTACAGAATTAGACCTGTTACAGATACAGTTTTATTATAAACTAGTGACTCGCCCCGGCTTCGCATGGGTAATGCACACACCGCGGTATTTTTCTAACTTAGCATTTTTTATCCGTCTCTTCTACTAAAATACGCCAGTAAGCGTTATTCAAAATCTTTGACAGCAACGATCGTGATGATTTTTGACCACAGATTTTTAACATAGCGTTATTACTCACGTGCTTGACAGACTTGTAATTATTTCGTTTCTATGTCAACGTGTAATTGTTATTTCGTTTTCATAGCAACGTCATTCCGTTCTGTATATTTGATTCCTTCGATTACATTATTGCAATTTACGAAGGGATCTCTATTTTTTTGAAAAATAAAATACTGCCCATGTTACTCCAGGATAATGTAGCTATCTCTAGGCGAAAGAATTTTTAAAATTGGTTCAGTATTTTTAAGTTTATCCATTACAAACAAACAAACCAACAAAATAACAATCAAATCTTTCCTCTTTATAATATTAGTGTAGACGTAGATGACATACGGTAAGTAATAAAGTAAATAAGTAGGATTAACTTTAGACCATACTTTTTAAATAGCTAGATGGAATAACGTTTTATTTAAATATACACTTTGTCTGATTACACGTACTTATTTCAATACTAGCTGTAACCGCGGCTTTGCTTGCGTGGTCATTTCATTTAAAATTAGCCCATACGTGTTATTCTAGGACCAACAGTGCCTATAAAGTACAATTTACTACATATCTTCAATATTCGTTCAGCCGTCAAATGGTTTTTATAGATTGCTCGGCATCTAATCAGCGGATCAAGATAACAGGTACCCCAGTTAAGTGTAACCTTTTTTTTTTTAGGGAAATGCCTACGCTCTTCCCTTCCACTACGGGGGTGATAGAAGGGGGTATGTGGGGCTTGCACCCACTAAAACCCCCCCGTGAGCAGTCCTCCACCGAGGTGGGGCAAGATGGGGTCGCGGTAGCATTCTACCATCTTGCCCCAGTAGTTAAGTCTAACCTAACCAACAGTGAACACCGAATTGCAATCGGTCTAGTAGTTTTAACGTGATGCGCGAACAGATATACAGACAAACAGACAGACACGAATTTAAAAAATACTTTGAATACGATACCTAAAATAAGCTACTGAACAAAAAAATAACAATTTTTTTTATATCGTGTCGGTCTGATTGTTTGTCTGTTTGTCTTTATGTTTGTTCGTGCATCACGTAAAAAAACTACTGGACCGATGGCGATGCGGTTTTTACTGTTGGTTTTCTTAGGGTTTGACTTGAAAACTAGGATATGTACTTGGTATCTTAATCCCATGATTAGATGCCGAGCAATCGATAAAAAATCAATTTGACAGCTGAACGACTTTTGAATATATGTAGTATTAGTTCTTTATAAGTACTTATGGTCCTGGAATAACACGTAAATATGGGATACTTTTAAATGAAATTATCACGCGGGCAAAGCCGCGGGTTAAGCAAGTACATTATAAACTAACATTGTAACGCCTGATTTTTATATATTTAATTTTATTGTATTGGCAAAAAGATGTTAGGTCCAATTCCACATATTTTAAAAATGTGGTAAATCTCTAGTCTCACCATAAACAATAAGGCTTGTGAATGTCATTGTCAGCAGTCATTCTGACATTCAGAAAAGACATTTCGACATTTCTTCGGTTTTTAAGCGACTTCAGAAAAGGAGGAGGTTATATGTTCAACGTATGTTTCTTTTTTTATGTGTATCCGTCGATATCCGTCAATTGCGGACCGATTTTGAAAATTATTTTTTTCACATAGACGTACAGTAGATTCCAGACACTCGATATAGATATAAAGTCGGTTTAAAACGAAATCAACTTGTCTGTTTAAAACTTTTTTTCATTAAAAACGTTTTAAATCAAAAATATTGGTTTAGAATGGTTAAAAACTATGTTTTTTTTAATAAAAGCGCTGTGTTCATTGTTTTATCGAATTTCCCATACAATGGAGCACCAGACTGTATATTTTCAGGATTGTTAGATTTTTTCTACCCATTATCAATCAATACGAACTATAAATATTCACACGAAAGAACATAGGCGGAATTTTATACGATAAATCTTGCAGCGTCTTGGCATATCATTTCTACAGAACTTAAGTAATTATTTTTCTACGTTTTTTCAACGTAGCCTGTAAGCTAGAAAAATCCAGGTAAACAAATAAATTTAAAAAAACATGAAATTGTAACTTCATTTCCTTCCTACAATGTTTAAACAGCCTTGTTGCCTGCCCAACGGGTGAAAAAAGAAATATATAATACAATGACGTTTCCGGTTGGACGTCAAAATTGTCAACACAGTATACTTGGCGGAATTGTGGAATGACAATTCCACAAATGCCATAAAACAAGAAGTGAGTGAGTACTTCCCACTCAGTTTTTTAAACCAAAGGAGGTTGAATTACGCTTTCTTCCCACCCGGTTTTTTAAACCAAAGGAGGTTTAATAAGCTTACTGGCATTAAATCTACAGTAAGCGTAATATAACCTCTTTGTGATAAACAGAATAATAATATAGACTGTTCTATAGACAAAATGTTACGTCAATATAAAACCTCTATACAAGACATTATACTCGTAGCAAAGGAAAACAATGCATTAGAGTTTATGGAGGAAGTGTAAAGAATTGTAGTTATACGAGTAATAGGGTATGTTAATTTATTTAATTGTTTTGCACAAAAATAGTGTAGGTACAAGGAAGGACATTATGCTAAACAGCATTATCAACCAGTCATCCAGGTCGTGAAAGAAATAATAGTACTTATGGCGTGTTGGTTATAGTATTGAACAATAAATACGAAAGAAACAGTTTGTGTTTATAAAATATTTTGTGTAAGGAATTGTTGCAAAATATTTGTGCTAATATGGGACAACTGTTTCCCTGCATAGTGAAACAGCAGCAACATATCTAAACATATTGTTTTGTAATCTCGGCAGGCAGTAACTGATTGAAAATAATTCTTATTCAAAAGCCTAGTCTATTACACTAGATAGGTAACGGAATAGGTAGGTACCTACAATATCTTGAAACATTATATTTATCACGCATAAGTACTTACTTGCCTACCTAATTAAGTGGATACAATAATTAAAATTTCTAAGACTTGTTTCAAAGGTCATTAAAAGTAACATAACCTACAAAACTTTGAAGCCTAATAACAATTATACCTGGCCTCCTCAAAAAAAAATAACAATCTCAGGAAATGATGCTGAATTACTAGCGATATTTTTTGTCTAAAGACGCCGTGAATTTGGCTGACATAAAAGTATGTATGGGAGTTCGCCATTGTTCTTTGCCATTTCTATGTTAAAAACGAGACGAGCAAGTAGGTAATTTTAATTAAAAACTTGTCAGCTTCGGGTCGTTTATGTTTGATTATAATAATAATTATGATTAGAACATACCCACATTTATTAAGTAACTATTTTTCCCGCCCGCGACTTCGTATGCGCGGACTACTGCTTATCGCAAAAAAAAAAGCATTCCATTTTCTTCTAGGATATTAAAAACCATTGCAAAAGTAGATGCTCTAATGATCTTGATGGTTTTTGACAGACTTGGAACGAAATACCATGGCAACCACAGACCAATCTGTGATGACAACTGTTCCTTACAGTGAGTAATCAACATTTTCTAGTTTTCCAGTGGAAAGTTACAATTTTCCGGGATAAAAAGTACCCTATGTTTTATTCCAGGGTATAAGCTATCTTCATTCTAAATTTCATTAACATCCGTCCAGCCGTTATAGCGTGAAAGCTCCCCAAACAAACAAACAGACAATGTTTCACTTTTATTTATTGGTATGGACCTATATAACCTTTGTTATTTAGAACAGCAAAATATTGAATAATTAATAAGTAAAATGAATGAATAAAAATACCAACTTTATTTATGAAATATAACCTCATTTTAATCCGCGTAGTCGGGTGAGAAACCGTTTTAAACTATTTATTTCAGGTTTTAAACCGTTGATTATAGTTTTAAATAGTTTTAAACAGTAGTTTTACAACTATACACTCGACAGTTTACACTCATACTCACGAATTAAATTTTTGAATTTGGTAATTTCAATCGCTTTTCTAACCAATCTTGGTATGTAGTGGCGTTCTGTAGATAGTATTTTAGGGTTATGTAACTCAGTGGTCAAACCACTGAACCCCCCCGATTTGATTTTGACCCCGACTCAAAAACGCTTTAGAACCACCGTACCCCTGGCCATACCCCTGGTATGTTGAGCGGTGGCTGACTTCTGCGTGTCATTGTTCTTGACTGCCCTAATATGCGCCTTAATGCGGCTTGAAACAGTCCGTTTAGTAGGAGCTCTCGCAACTGCAGTCAACATTGTAAACTCCTGGACTCTCCAAAAGAAAACTATCTTATGGTGAGCGTAAATACTGAGACAGCTTTTAGCGACCAACACAAATAGTATGCATGGTAAATATCCCGTTTCTAATGTTTATACTTCTAATATTTTGCTTTGTTTAATGAAATACTGTGCAAGAAAAAGTTGCACAAAGCTTGAGTAAACTACTAGGACCAACATAATTATGCTACTCTCTTTCCTGAACAATAGGTACCTGCTCGCTCGAAAACCAGATAAATACGGGCACAACCACAAGACGCCTCTAGTGTTAACAGAATATATTTTTTAGGGTACCTCAAAGGAACTCTCATAGGATCACTTTGTTGTCCGTCTGTCCGTCCGTCTGTCTATCTGTCTGCCTGTTAAGACCCTTTTTCTCAGGAACGTATGGAGAGGTATCAAGTTGAAATTAATGTCAAATACTCAGGTCTGCAATCCCTTTGAAGGAATGAAAAAATAAGTCAACGCAATCAAAAGATAGATGCAAAGGAAAAAATCCGGAACCCGTAAATTTGTAGTTAAATAACAAAAAAAAACTTCGGGGTTCGGATTCCTGTGATGGATTAATTATTTATATACATAGAAGTTTGTACGGTACCCTCAGCTCAGAATAAATAAAAGTACTACGTACGGAACCTTTGGTTTACAATACAGAGTTCTATATCTATATGTGTTTACATTCTAGGCAATTTTGAAAAGGCCTGATTTAAAATTTAATCTTTACCGGTAAAATACAACTAATTATTTTAGAATTAGAATAGATTCTCATCAGTATCAGTCAGAATATTAGTATCAATTCTACTAGCAAAGCAAACGAATATCGTTATCAATTTTTATAGAAAGTCATATCTGCCAATAAAGCATTCCTCGAAAACTTTCAATCCGCAGCCAATAATGTTTAAACTGCTGGGGCACTTCTTACAGAGAAAGAAAGAGAGAGAGAGAGAGAGAGAGAGAGAGAGGGGTGTTTAAAAAACTGTTCAAAACATCGCAAAAACAAATCGGAGTTCGAAACAAAACAAAACATTAAAAATCCTTCTGAATCCTTTTATAATTCTGAAACTATCCTGTCCGTCGCCACCAAATGTATCTCAGCAAACTCACTGCGGACAAACAAACAGGCCTTAAGACACCATCTCATCATTCTTTCATGCGCCTGTGCGCACTGAATACATACCTACTTACTTAAAGAGCATGCGTTCATGTTAAGTTAAACTTTAGAAAGAGAAGCTTGGATTCGTATGATGCTTGAATCTAGCACAAGTTGTGTTTTAAAAGTTTATAAAGTTATATCCATATCCTTACTAATAGTATAAAGGCGAAAATAACTCTGTCTCTCTGTCTGCTTGTTACCTTTCATGACTAAACTGCTGAACCGATCTTAAAGGAATTTGGTATGGAGATAATTTGAACCCTGGTAAAGGTTACTTTTTATCAACTGGGTAGTCCACGCGGACGAAGTCGTGGGCAAGAATTTATATGTAAAATTCAATATATTTTTATTTCTGTTATTTAGCCGTATATGCAAAAAAGAGGGTTGTTATAAAATCAAAGCCTTTTTTTGTCTTTGGGTCTGTGGCATCGTAGACAAATGGATGGACTGATTTTAATTCAGTTTTTATTATTGTAATGGAGTTGGCTAGATGGTTTTTAGTTATGTTTTAGAGAAATTGGTGCAGCCGTTCTAAAGATTTTCAGCTCTCTGTGTTGGGATCTCAGACATTATGGCAGTTAGAAACGAGATGGTTTAAAAAATAACTTTACCAGTGCCGCCAATACATATGGACCAAACAGCAACAACTCAAACATCTCAGTAAAACCGAGCATGAATTTCAGTTTGTAATTTTTCAATTGCGTGCTCCTTCATATTTCTCTGTATCTGTCGCCTCACCCCTAACACTCAGCGCACGTACAAATTATGACACAACTTCACAAATTATGCCCTAACTAGGGCACGACATTAATATCGCACTTAAACCATTAAAATAAGGGGCTGTAATGTACGCAATTTTTCGAAACATCTTACAGAATATTACAGTATGGGCTTTTCGTGAAATAACAAACGATTAAAAAGACTGACATATTTTTTTGCGAGAAATAAAAAATGATTTATAGTAGTAATATTTATAATTGTATAATTGCTTGTCGTTTAAGGTAATGTTGGCCTCTGGTGTCAGAGTTTGTTGGTCGCACGAGGGCCTGTGACTGCTACAAATCAGTAAAAACCTGAACTCGCAGGTCACCGCGCCCTCCCTCCGCAGCACGGAGTGATGGCAATCCCCACATAACTTAGAAAAGTAATTGGTCGAGGATCGAACCGTTACATTCGAACGCATACATTTTTTCTTCCATATAAGACTTGACAAGTATTTAACTACGATCTCACCTGACGGAAAACGATGACGAGGCCAAAGGTGTAACACCTTATCTGTTGTGGACGCCGAGCCTGCCCGCGACAGCATGAACGCAGACAACATGCAAAATAGGCCACGCCCCTTTTAACTGCGCCGTGTGTACCGCATTAGTTTTAAGACCGTATAACTGTATATATAGCGATAAGTTTTTTGAAATAAATGTAGTCGAACTGAAGTAGTCAAAGTGATTGGATCCGACCATTCAATCAACGGAACTTGAACAAGCAACAGTGTTTAATTGAACTACAGTCCACATCGAACCAGGAACCTGAACTACTAGGAGCTACGAACCGAAGTCTCCATCCAGTACATCGTGTAGACCTTGCGATCTATCGCCTACATCTTGGTCCATCGGAGCCGGATAGAACCAGAAGAACTTAAGCGACCAACAGCTTATCCAGTGAACGTCTGCCGCCCATCGAACATGGTGGTCACGAGGAGCCAAAGCGACCTGGCAGAGCTGGAAGAGCGGAAGCGGTTGGACGAAGAGCGCCTTCGAAGGCTATCCCTAGAGCCGCCGGCATCACCATCTGTGCCGGCCGCTGGCACGGCTGCTGGCACGACCGCCGGCCCGTCCGGCAACATCGAACGAAGCAAGTCACCGGCGCACTCGCAACGAACTGCGAACTCCACCCTAAGGCTGCGGCTGGCGGAGTTAGAGGCGGCCGAGAAACTTGCTGAATTGAAGAGAAAGGAGTTGGAAATGGAAGCGGACCTAGTGAAGAAGCGATTGGCGGCTCAGATCGCGAATATTGAAGAAGATCAGAGCCTTCACGACGAGCCAACCGTGCGGAACAACGACAACCACCAGAAGGTGGATGATTGGTTGCAACGCACAAACCCCTCCACCCTACGGGGGGAGAGCGGGGATGTGCCGCGCCTCAACACCGAGAGGCAACAAGAAGAACCACGACGAGCACGCTTTGAGCGTTCTACAAGATCACCCACCCCGGGTCGATCTGACCGCAGATCCGGGATCGAACAACTCGCCGAGGCTATTGAACGAATGGCCAGACCTCCGGCCCGCTACAACTCCGACCTGCCCGTCTTCACTGGGGCACCAAACGAATGGTTGCCCTTCAAGGCTGCAATGCGGGATTCCACCGCCCTGTACCACATCTCAGCAGCCGAGAACTTACAGCGGCTGAGAAGTTGCCTCAAGGGCGACGCACGTGACGCCGTGGCTGCATTATTGCACACAGCCACCGATCCTGATGTCATCATCAAGACATTAGAGCAGAGCTTCGGGAGACCAGAGCTCATCATTGACCGAGCTCTGGAGGAGCTTAGAAGATTTCCGAAGCCAGGAACGACAGCGACTGATCTCAATAGCTTCGCTGTCAAGATTCAGAACGTTGTCTGCGTGCTTCAGAGCATTGACCGGCGTGGGTACCTTTATAACCCAATGTTGGCACGAGAGGTGCTGGAAAAGCTGAGCCCGCACATCAAGACGCAATGGTGTTACTACGCCGACGAACACCAGTCATCAGTAGAACCCGAGATCGTCTTGCTATCTCGCTTCCTCATGCGAGAGGCGGATATGGCACTGCGCTACACTTATACGCCCGCAGTGACCTCCGCCGCCCGTGAAACGAGACAGGCAGCGACAACTAAGAAGAGAAATGCCGTGTACACTACCGACGAGGGCGCGGAACAAGAAACAAAGACTGACCGATGCCAGAGCTGCAACCAAGCCCATGCGCTACATCAGTGCCCAGCCTACCGGGCACTGACCGTCGATAAGCGCTGGGAGCTGGTCAAAGAGAAAGGCGTATGCTTCCGATGCGCCGACAAGAAACATCGTCGGTACCAATGCAAGGCGAAGCTGTGCGGCATTAACCAATGCCACCGCCCGCACCACTCAACACTGCACGAAGAAGCGCGACCTAACGCACGATCAGCTGCGCAACCCGAACATTCGTCGAGCCACAATGCAGCGGTCTTGTCGGTAGCACCCACCAATGCTGCCGGCCTGAAGACCGTGATGCTGAAGATCTGCCCCGTGGTTGTCACTGGTCCACGGGGGGAGGTCGACACCTACGCGCTGCTCGACGAAGGCGCCACTATCACACTCATCGACCATGAGTTGGCGAAACGGATCGGCGCAGAAGGCCCTACGCAGCCCCTACATCTGAATGGCGTTAACATGTCGCAGCGAGAGGAAGATAGCCAAACCGTCTCACTCTCACTGAGGGGAGCAAAGGAAACAGCGCTATACAAAGTCAAAGCGCGCACTGTACGCGACCTAAAGCTACATCGGCAGACCGTCCCGAGCTCACTTCTACAACACCGACACCTACGGGACTTGATGGAGGCAGAGGTGTGCTACGACCTGGCACACCCCCTCATCTTAGTAGGCGCCGACCACTGGGAGCTTATTGTATCCCGTGAGCTTCGTCTTGGCGGGCCAAATGAACCGGCCGCGTCGAGGACCCGACTTGGCTGGGTGATGCATGGAACCGCACCCCGCAGCCTGATCTACGAAAACGAGAGCGTGCTGCACGTATACGCGCCCGACCAGCGTACGAACGAGCACGACCAGCGCCTACACGAGCTTGTGGAGGCGCACTTCCGCATCGACGCGCTCGGCGTCGCTATCCATTCGAGAGTGAGCGACGCAGATCTACGAGCTACGAAGATCTTCGAAGAAACAATAAAGAAAACAGACAGCGGCTACGAAGTGGGCTTGCCTTGGCGGCGAGATGACGTCACCATGCCGTCGAACTACGGCGCGGCTCTACGGCGTCTACAAAGCATCGAACGAAAGATGGACGCCTACCCAGACTTCGCGGACCAATACGCCGCGCAAATAGAAAATCTGTTGGCTAAGAATTATGCGGTGCCATGCGACGGGACTGAACGACGGAGCCCCATCTGCTGGTACCTCCCGCACTTCGCAGTACAGAACCCGAACAAGCCTGGTAAACAACGGCTTGTTTTTGACCCAGCTCACCAATGTCACGGCGTGAGCTTGAACGACCAGCTGCTGGAGGGCCCGGACCTTCTACTATCACTACAAGGAATCGTCTTCAGATTCAGAGAACGGCCGATCGCCGTCACCGCCGACATACAAGAGATGTTTCTACGAGTGAAGATCCGACCTGAAGACCAGCCCGCACAGCAGTTCTTATGGCGAGGCCGGGACCGAACTAACCCGCCTCGCCACTACAAGATGGCGAGCATGATTTTCGGCGCCGCCAGCTCACCGTTTATGGCGCACAGCGTGCGCAACCACAATGCGCGCGCACATGCACAGACTCACCCACGCGCTCTAGTGGCCATCACGAACAGCCACTATATGGATGATCTAGTAGACAGCTACGCCAATGAAGAGGAGGCCCGTAGCACCATACAAGAGCTACGCGAGGTGCACGCGGCCGCTGGCTTCACTCTGCGCAGTTGGAGTGCTAGCAACACGAACGTGCTACGAGACGTACCGCCAGAGCTACGAGCGACTACGCCCACTCAGTTGGGAGCAGGGAGCCCTGAGAGCAAGATACTCGGGCTCTGCTGGGACTCCAACAGAGACGAACTGGGGTTCAACACCGCAATGCACCGCGTACCGGCTGAGGTGCGCGCGCAGATCCGCGCACCCACGAAGAGAGAGGCCCTCAGCGCGGTCATGTCCATTTATGACCCGCTTGGTCTCCTCAGTCAGTACACCATTATAGAGCGAAGATCATCCTGCAGAGCCTGTGGCGTCTTCACATGCCATGGGACGAGCCGATACCTGCAGAAGAAGCCGAACATTTCGCAGAATGGCTACGCCAGCTGAGCGAGATAACTCGCTTGCGCCTACGCCGTAGCTACGCGCTAGAGGGACACAATCGCGTAGACCTGCACATACTATGCGATGCGAGCGAGCAGGCATTTTCTACGGTGTCCTTTTGGAGGGCCATCCACCACGACGGCAGCGTGACCATTGCTTTGGTGGCTGCCAAAGCCAAGGTAGCGCCGCGACGCGCGCAGAGCATACCGCGCCTAGAACTTCAGGCAGCGGTCATCGGCGCGAGGCTCGCGGACGTTATAAAAAAGGAGCATCGCGTTGAAGTAACGAAAACCACCTACTGGACCGACTCTGCGACCGTAGTCCATTGGGTGTACAACGACGCGAAGCGCTACACGCCCTTTGTAGCGCACCGGCTGGGCGAGATAGCGGAGTTAACTCACCGACGTGAGTGGAGATGGCTGCCTACCGAACATAACGTAGCCGACGACGCGACGAGACTGAGCCGCACGCCCATAGCCGCTAGCGATCGCTGGTTCCAGGGTCCCAGCTTCCTTCGCGAACCCGAAGAAGAATGGCCCACACACCAAGCGTTCGCCGACAAACAAGAGGTCCTACACAAGCAGGACGAACATATGGAGATCCCACACACGAGCGAGCGGGATGAACACAGCGACCGATGGCTGCCTGAACCCACCCGCTTCTCGAAACAAGAGACGTTGATACGGGTGTCCGCGCGTGTGCTGGCATTGAACGACATATGCCAGCATCGAACAACGCACATGGAAACAGAGCAAAGCGAGCGTTGGCCACCTGACCCGGGCGGAGCGAGGGAGCGCTTAGTACGCTCCGTGAAGACCGCTCTGCACACGACGCTAAGAGAAAAGGCACCTTCCGAAGAGGTTCTGCAGACCCTCCTGATCGAAGCCGAGCACTCTATCAATGCTCGCCCCCTCACCTACGTCAGCGTGAGTGCACTCGACCCAGAAGCACTCACACCGAACCATTTCCTGCTGGGATCATCGATCGGCCTACCTACCACAGGCCCCTGCGATGAAGCTAACCGACGAACTTGGCGAGCAAGCCAAGCGCTCGCTGACCATTTCTGGAAGCGCTGGCTGCGGGAATACCTCCCCACGCTTGTACCACGGGGGGAGCCAGCTAACCTCCGACGACAACTGCAAGCCGGCGACATCGTGGTTGTGGTCGACCACACGCTGCCCCGGAACGTATGGCCAATCGGGATTGTTGAGCGCACCTATCCCGGTCCAGATGGCGGCGTTCGAGTCGCCGACGTAAAAACTAAGAGCGGTACCTTCCGACGCCCTACCAGCAAACTCGCCGTCCTGCTAAGGGAAGAAGAGGCTACGCGAGCTGCGCCGGGGGGAGAGATGTTGTGGACGCCGAGCCTGCCCGCGACAGCATGAACGCAGACAACATGCAAAATAGACCACGCCCCTTTTAACTGCGCCGTGTGTACCGCATTAGTTTTAAGACCGTATAACTGTATATATAGCGATAAGTTTTTTGAAATAAATGTAGTCGAACTGAAGTAGTCAAAGTGATTGGATCCGACCATTCAATCAACGGAACTTGAACAAGCAACAGTGTTTAATTGAACTACAGTCCACATCGAACCAGGAACCTGAACTACTAGGAGCTACGAACCGAAGTCTCCATCCAGTACATCGTGTAGACCTTGCGATCCATCGCCTACATTATCTGTGCCACACATAACATATGCATCATGTCATTTTGCTGGCCCTTTTGCCCCGCTAAATTATAGAGATTGTATTATAGAGCCCTACTTGCATTATACAGAGTTACGTTTTCTTGTATAACCTTCAACTGTAATACAATTTTGGGAAGGTTTCGAAAACAGTGTCACATACTTGTTTTTCACTCGACTACGTCGAAGCAAGGGAAGGGTAATTTAACAGTCTATGTATGTATGAATGTATGTATGTATGTGGGTATGTGGATGTTTCGCCATAGTGTCGCCCCTAATGGTCAGATTTTAACAAGCGAGGTATCAATCGATTTGCCTTTAGGCATAGAGTGTCATAGGCTATTTGTTTACCCAAATACGGCAAGGCAAAGGAAGGGTAATGTGCTCAATCTAAAAATTTGGTCCAAATTTGACAAGCGAGGTATCAATCGATTTGCCTTCATCACAAGTGTATCAAAAGACTATTTTTTACCCGACTGTAATCGGGTTTTAGTTTTTGAACTTATATCTTGTTTGCAATATTCCCAGATCTACGAAAACGGTTTTTGAAGTCGGAGCTATCTGTGATGATCTGTTTTTTTTAATGTTATTTCATTCCATATCGAAGCTAAATAATTATAAACACAATTAGAGCTTTTGTAGTATAATTATAAGTATTTCATTAATGTCGATTACATACAACATTGCGTCAAATCCGATGCGAGGGTGTCTTAATCTTAATACCAATATAATAATACTATATTATAATATATATATATATAGTGCCAACCTCTGGTGTCAGGGCCGCCCAAGGGCCTCGAACGTGAAATGAATTATTAGCAACTGGGACTGAACGTCTCTTCCGAAACATGGAGCGATGGCAAATTACGAATTAAAAAAAAAACGGGTCTGAGGATCGAACCCGGTGTCTTTGGATTGCAAAACACACTTACCAAAATCATTCATTACAATTAACATATACAGGATTGAATCCCGGAGCTGATAAGAATAAGTAGTATGATTATTTGAATGTCAATCAGTATCACAGTGACCTCACAATATTGTTGGACCATACAAGCCACAGTGTAATAAAATCCTCCATCTTACACAATCTGCACAATATTCCCAGTTCAGCTTTTGATAGTACTAGATTTATTTTCGTATGAGGCGAGACGCTTGTCGCAATGTATCACAGAGACATGTGGTTACAACTTGAGAGGCGCTGTTTGTTTGACTATTTGTGTGTGACACAAAGGTAGGCCGCCGCTAGTTGAGCGAAGTTTGTGATGCTACACTTATGTAGTATTACAGTAAAGTAGGTCATCGCACACTACACGATGTTTTTAGTGTTAGCCTACTCTTCCTGATCGTAAGATACTTGCAAAACAAAAGTTGGGTATTTGAAACATTTCTGCGTTCCGATTCGAAGGGCAATGTTTCCAACGAAATTACTGATTTGTATGGAGACGAGCGCAGTGTAGGGCATTGTTTAGCAACCAACTTCTGTAGGTGACACTAAAAAGGTAAAGGCAGGTGTAATGCTTAACATGCGAATAACATCCTCGTCTCGTCACTGAAATTAATATAAGTAAAATCTTTCGAAAAAACAAAATATTCGCTTGTGACGGTATTATCTTTTCATTATTTGGAGTAGTGTAGCAGATGATATTTTCCAATTAATGTGGTTTCATCGTAGACTTCTATCACAGTTAGATTTATCATCTAAGATAAATTAAGCTACTATCGATGTTGATGTTTGTATGAAAATATAGCATTAAAAAAATTGCTCTAAAATATAACCTCTTACTAACGTCACATAATTTCATGAAAGCCGAAGAAATACATAGGAAAAGTTGCGTGGATGTTTTCACAATCACGATATATTTTCAAAAGTTCAACATACGAATCAACCTTCATAGTTAAACATACCTGCGAATAGACACAAAACATAAAATACAAAAACTAAAATCCGAATACGGTCGGGTAAAAAATTGCCTATGACACTCTTGAGAAAAAGACGAATCGATTGATACCTTGCTTGTCAAAATTGGAACAAGTTTTTAGTTTGATCACATAACCCTACCTTTGCTTCATAGTAGTCAGGTAAAAAATATAGCCTCAGATCAGACCAATAGGGGCGACGCTATGGTGTAACATCCACATATATACATACACTAGTTTTCCCGCCCGCGACTTCGTCCGCGCGGTCTACTGTTTATCGCGAAAAAAGCTTCCTATGTTCTTCTAGGATATTAAAAACCAATGAAAAAGTAGGTATAGCACCACTTTTGATGTTTTATGACATACTTGTTATTTCGTTTCCATGGGGTTTCGTTTTCTTACAGCGAGTAATCAACATTTTATAAGTGTTTTCAGTTTTCCCGTGGTAACTTACAATTTTCCGGGATAAAAGTATTCTATGTTTCATTCCAGGGTATAGTTATCTTTAATCAAAATCTGTCCAGCCGTTATCGCGTGAAAGCTCCCCAAAACAAACAAACAAACAAACAAATAAACAGACAACGTTTCACTTTTAAATATTGGTATGGATAGACTGTTAACTTCATTACCTTTCCCTTGCTTCGCCGTAGTCGGGTAAACACGAAAACCGTTCACAATTTTAGAAACAAAATGCTGACCAGTAAAGCACTCTAGGTTAAATAAAAACTACTGAACTAACAACAATGAATATCGCTGTAATTCAATGGCCGGTAATTTCCGTGCCGTCAACTCTGTGTATCGTTTTCATGAGGTATGCACGAAACAAACTGTAGGGGTCTCTTTCACTCAATATTGAGGATGAAAGAGACACATTTATATTTGTAGTTTGGCGTCCAAATAGGAAGGCCTGTTTTAAAAATATAATGGACATAACAGACAATTCATACAATACAATGATCTTACAAGATCACAAGTTCAGTGAGATCTGGGCTGACTAAAGTAAGCATGGTATTCATAAAATTAAAAATAGTCAGAAGGCTCACCTTTTTTTTATACTTCCTAATGACAATTTTACCAACACTAGATATATAATAGTTGAATAGTTAAACATTCCAGGGTAACTATTGTTGGATCATTGGTTACATATTGGTAAACATTAGCTTTTGACATTTTGGTAACAAGGAGACATAAAAGAAAGGGTGTTTAGTAACAGACTATCTTCAACCAACTTATTTCAAAGTCTTTGTATGCATAGAATAAATCTGCGCTTAGCAGCCACCAAACTCGTTTAAATAGCTGTACTTACATTCAGTCATTTTTTTTGTCACATATCGTTTAGTTGTTTTACCACCAGGCCTATAAAATACCACAGTTGTAAATGGAGCCCTGATCCGCATCATTTACAAAAAATCCCAAACAAAATGAGCTAACTTGGAATAAACTTGTATACTATTTGTATACTTGTAACTTAAATTCACAGGCCTTCTAGTAACACAACATCGGTATTGAGCCTGGGGCATGTCTGGATTTGACGGTTTGTGGCTGCGATCGAAGCGCTCAGCGTTTAATGAGAATTCACTGGCGGCGTTATTTCCATATTGTGAATGGGGACATAAAAATGGTATTATTTTCGTCGTTGTTTTAAACGGTTGCTCATAAACACACAGTTAATATATGGTTATGCTCATAACTTTAATTTCATATGATATATATTTTGAAATGTATGACGTGTATCAAAAGAAATTTACTTGTCTCTGTTTGGGGATGAAACCGAAACTGAGGCAAGTGGTGCACGGGTGCATCGATAGTAGCTCTCTATTATGGTTTCCCATTGGCTAGCAACTTCAATGTGTACTAGTTATAGTAGTTTGAAAGGCGATCCAGCATCTTATCCTGCCACAGCTTTAACTTTGTCAGGAGCGCATCATCCCCCGGTCTTTGATTACGTGCTGGAGATTGTATGCACCAATAGATTTTAGAACTGTTTGTTAGAACGACGACGGGTTAAAATACAGAAGCAAATAATTTTAGTTTCAGACTATCTGTATGATTCTCATGTTAGAGAAAAATGAGAATTATAATATATATAGTACAGTAGTAGTATAATATATATAAGTTTAGGTTAGGGTGGCCCAAATGAACGGACCAATTTTAATTCGGGTTTTCGTGTTTGAAAGCTGATGTGATCGAGATGGTCTTAGCTATAATTTGAGGGTTGGGGGTTATATAAATGTTTAATTGGTGCCCCTTTAATAGGTAGGGCGTAGGTAATTGAATACCTACACAAAGAAGCAAAAATGAAATTAAAAAAATGGTGTTAGTCAAACTAGATTATCATTGACATGGTTATTAAACCTTATTGATACTCGTATGCGTGACCGTGACTGTACATGCACTGAACCGCTTTATTTCTGCACGTAATTTCTGCGTTACATTATAACAATCCGAATCTATAGAACTGCGTCTAGTATTTTAACAACAATTGAATTACCTATTTTTGACGTGACAAATTTGAGATCGCTTTTAAAAAGCTTAGCGTATCACACTAACATTTAGGGTTAGAACTCGGGTATTCAAACAGTAAAAAGATGTGAAATTCAGAATTTGGATGTAATTTAATCTGAATTTACAGGTTTAAAGTAAGTATTACGTTACTTTTCAGTTTTTGTATGTATAAGGTATATAAAAAACTGAAATATATGTATAAGGGCAAAAGCCATGGTGTTAGAACCATTATAGTGTGTGAAAAACTGTGTGTTCCTAGCTCTTTTCACATTCATTGCTTAGAATGTCTTGGCTATCTGTGCCCATATTATAACTTTACCCCTGGTGAAAGTGTAGTCAAATACTAGGATAATCGATACAAAAAGCTTTCAAGAAATAGGTAATGTCAAATCTTTATTATAGAAAATATCGTCGAAAAAACGAATATAACCGAAATAATCGAATAAACAGAACCTCTATAATACAAGTTACAATTATATACATAATTTTTGTCCCAAATCACATTCAAAGGACAATATCAAAACAAAATTTAATTTTACCTGGAAACTTCCGACGTCCTTCTCGTCCCAAAGGCAAACTAGAGCTATTGCTTCTACGCCATATTCACATAAAAATAAAAAGGGTAAAATGGGCAAGTTCCCAAATCTTTATTACATAACGAAACTTTCATAAAGGGCTACATGTAAACAGTATGGGATGTACGTCCAAATGATCTAATTAGCCTCGTCCGAGCATACATTAATTTTGTTGTTAATCATAGCAATAGGCCTTTCCCATCCACACTGAAAAAAAGTTCTCAGACAAGTGATCATTAATTTGACTATTAATGGTTCAAATAACGAAATAAAGATTTGCATTGAATTTTCTCACACAGTTTATGTTAATAAGATAATTTTGGTAGAAAAACCACCTGTTTATTTTCTACAAGTATCATTGTATAAAAACAAACATGTAAAAAACAAAGCGCGAGCTCCGGCTGTTCTCCTCTACAGGTCGGTCGTCCTCTATATCTCAACTGATCTAGACGAAACTTGATGTACAGGTTGAGCAAATTTTTTGTCGTCGGGGATTTTTGATTTGGGGGCGGGTACTTTTTTGGGGGTACTTCCCCCAAAAAAGAGTAAAAAGGGGCTACTGAATATCTCCGCCTTATTAAATCCTATTTCAATGGTTCTTTTTTATTTGAAAGGAAGTAAATTACAGTTAGTCTCATAAAAATTTGGTGAAGATCTGATGAGGATCTTCGGCGTGATGAGCAGAATAGCTCCTCAAAATGCAGTAAATTTCTCACTTTTAGGTTTCTACCAGTGGAATCAGCCCTTTACCTACTAGGTAGGGATTGATGGAGCACCTTGGTCATTAATGTTAGTTACAATAAGGTAACTAGTTGGCGCTACTGTGCACAGCTAGATTGTTTGCAAAAAAGTTTGTACGCGCGAGATCTACAGCACACAGAGCCACTAGTTATGGTTGAATTCCAACATGATATATATTGATAAGATAAAAATAAGAACGCCTCTCCCCTCCCGACCCGCGCGGCCCCGCCCTCAGCCCCGCTCTCTATTAGCTGACGCTATCATGTCAGTTTGTTCACCAAATCGAACTATATGGCGTTCGTTAACAAGCACTCGTCGCTGTATCACGTAGAATTGACAACAGGTTTACATATAATTGTGTACAGTAATAGTTTACTACAAAGGCTTCGCATCCATACATTACGTAAACGTTTACACATGACGTGGCAGTGTCAGTGCAGGATTTTCATCACTTTAATTGCCGTCAGTGCCAGCCAATAACATTTTAACGCGGCTGGATTTGTGAACGTGAAGTGATGAATTGAGAACGTGTTGAAAGTGAAACATTGAAGGATCAGAGGGCTTCAACATTCTTGTAATGCCCATACTATCATTTTTATATTGTGATCAAGCTTTATGTAGCTTGACCCATTCACTCACAGTTTTGACAGCGTTTCACTAGGGTCGGGGTTAAAATATTTTATTGAAAGCCACACTCGTATATAATATTTCAGATTTTTAGTCAAACAGCGGAAAAGTTAAGGGAAAGATTAATTAAGCTGAAGAAAAAAACATTTATTTTTATCTTTCGGGTTCATTAGTTGGAGGAAAATATTTAGATTAAAACTTTGTTGCATGCATCGTTTATAATGAAAACATTGTTTTGTAGGGACAGGCCTTAAAGTTGTCGTACAAGATCTATAACCACAGAGTTCTATGTATACTCGTATACGGCTATAGCCAAAGTCTTATGCCAACATTAGAAACGTTATTATTTTGTTAAGAGTTTGCCATATTTAAGCTTTTTTGCAACCGCCATGATCATGAACGAACTGAAGCTATTAAGAGTGGGTGGTTTTTCCATAGAGAAAATATAACATGTCATCCACTTGCGTGCTCGATTTTTTCTTATTGACACCGTTACAACTCCTCACATTAGTCACATGCGTCATACTTCGTAGCAGGGACGTGAATTTGTACTTACTCCAAACTAGTCTCAAAAGGTCACCATTTTTTTTATTAATTTGTCCTACCTAAAGATAATTTTGTACCCGTAAGAATTTCAAATGACCAGCAATTTTCAAAGCAGCAACTATCGTTTTTTACGAAATCATGAATGAATATGTCTATGTTTCTGAATGTTGTTAAGAGTTAAGAAATTGCTCAGAACTTGTACTTTCATAAAAACCAAAGGTTTTGTGAGAAAGTTGCGAGGGAAATGTAATGATATTTAACTCTCCATACATTTATTTTTGCAAATATTTTGGTTTCTAGGCAAATAATAAACTTGTTGCCTTCCTTTCAATTATTAATAATAATTTATTAATATCGTCGTTCCGAATGAAACAAAAAAGTAACCAATCAAGTCTGTTTGTCTGTGTGGGCTAATATTAGCATTTTTTCTTCTTCGAACTTCTAATCGGAACTTCAAAATGATTTTATTCGTTTTCATCTAGGCAAATAATTGTCTGAGCGAGCGCGAAGCGTCTCCGTTTCAGATTGGGCAAAAATGCTTTCGTATGTGCGGCGGATGTCCGAATGTCCGGCTGTTCTCTACAGATCGCATTTCTCAACCGATCTAGACAAAACTTGGTATCAGGTTTAACGAATTTTTTGAATATTTCAATCGTCTGGGTTTTTTGATGGAAGGATACTTCCTCCAAAACGGGGAAAAACGGAGCTTCTGAATATCTCCGTCTATTAGATCCGATTTCGATGGTTCTTTTTTATTTGAAAGGTTAGTTGGCTTTTTTACTTTAAATTGGTCTTATAAAAAATTGGTGAAGATCTGATGAGGATCTTCGTCGTGATAAGCAGAATAGCTTCTCAAAATATACTAAATTGCTCACTTTTAGGTTTCTACCATCTGGAATCAGCCCTTTTTTTTTAGCCATCCCTTTGCGTTGGCTGAGTCGGGACCTGTTCGTGACAACACACAGCATTATTTTTTGTTTGTTTGTCTAATTTCCTATTTTTTGTTTTTGATATTGTTTAATGTTGTGTGTTGTCAGAAATAATTGTATTTTCTTTCTTTCTTTACCTAACAGACTTTGCTAAGGTAAAGTGTTTGTAGTCTGACTAGTCTGAGTCTGTCAACATCATCATCAGCCAATATTTGTCCACTGTTGGATCTAAATTATGTTGATGTTCAGTAAAGATGTACGCCTCTCGGGGACGTAGGCCTCTCCTAATGCACGCCACTGAGCTTGGTCTTCAGCTCTGCTCATCCATTTTCAGCCAGCTGCATATAATCTGAGTCTGTAACCAACTCTTTTCCAGCCCAATATAATAACTCTACCCTGAAATCGGCTTTCCATAACGACACATGCTTCACTCCACATCATTAGAGTTTAGTCCATTTACAACAAAACCACCGCCAAAAAAACATATGAACTGCAGCAACATTTTCCTTATATCGAAACTTTTTGCCCATATTTTTGCCGAGGGCACCTAAAGAGATATTTACCCTTTTTGTGCTTTGTCACCTGAAATGACCACGGAACTTGGGAAAACCCTTATTTAGTTAGAATTAGGTTATGAAACTCCAACCAAACTTGGTTGGCTTTAGGGCTGGTTGATTATTAAAGTATTTGAACACTTGGATCTTATGACGGAGCTGTCATATATATTATACGATGTTATCAGAAGTTTCCAATCCAGCCGTTATAGCTCCGAGGGGGAATCTTTCAGTTTTCGTACTCTCATTTTAACTTGGAGGTTTAAATTAACAGTACAAGTGTTGTAAAATAAATTTCCTTTCTCGTACACGACCATAATAGGAAGTTGCGACCGAAACGGCTGGTTAATTCCCTGAGCAAAGAGTTTCTGAAAAGTTATGTTTCCTGCCCCAGTTTTCGTAAGTTCCGTTACCTACTTGAAGTATTAGACATTTAGGATTCAAGATGATGCTTAATGAGATGCATATTATAATTACCGCCGATGCTAATATCGTGTAGCTGATTGTCGTAGGCATATCATAGAATTAAAAATAAACATGATGTGGTCGATAATTTCATAAAAAGGCCAGCTTAAACTAAGCATATTGTTGAAACAGTGATAAATTTTGATGACTAGCTGTGCCCGCGGCTTTGCTCACAAGGTCATTTTTTCATATATTTTTCTCAAACGCATATATTCATCCCATTCTTTAGAACAGTTCAATTAAAGAAATAAAAATAATTGTCCAAAATATACTTAGCCTTAAGCTGAAATATATATTTCCTTAAACACCCTACAAGGTTTTATTAGTTACTAGCTGTACCCGCGGATTCGCACGCGTGGTCATTTCTGTGGGTTGAAAGTACTCTATGTACTATTCCAAGACCTGAAATACCAATATACCAACATTTGATGAAAATTACTTCAGAAGTCAAAAAGTTTTTATCGATTGCTCGGCTTCTACTCATCGAATTAAAATACCAAGTACACAAGTTTTTGAGTCAAACCCGAAGCTATCCAACAGTGAAAACCACATCGCAATCGGTTCATTATTTTTTACGTGATGCGCGAACAAACATACAGACAAACAAAGAGACACGAATTTTTAAAATGTTATATTCTTGTTCAGTAGCCTAATATTATGTGTACCCGAGATTATTTATTTTTTAATTATCTTCTTTGTACAGGGTTTTTCGTTCCTATTGCTTTATTATAAGCATAGACTAGCTGTACCCGCGGCTTCGCACACTTTGTAATTTCTCTAGGTTAAAAGTAATTTATGTTCCAAGACCTAAAATACCAATATACCAACATTTGATCAAAATTACTTCAACCATCAAAAAGTTTTCTACTCATCTGATTAAAATACCAAGTACACCAGTTTTTAAGTAAAACCCTAAGCTAACCACATCGTTATATTCTTGTTCAGTAGCTTATTATATGTACCCTAGACCATTTCTTTTTTAATTGTATTCTTTATACAGCCTTTTTCTGTCCTATTGCTTTATTATAAGTATAGAAAGAAGACTAGCTGTACCCGCAGCTTCGCACGCGTGGTCATTTCTCCTATTAAAAGTACCTACTCTATATACTATTCCAAGACCTAAAATACCAATACACATTTGATCAAAATTCCAAAAGCTGTCAAAAAGTTTTTATCCATTTTTCGGCTTCTACTCATCGGATTGACATACCAACAGTACCCGGCGATAAATAATGCACATCGGCCTTTGGAAAGAGACAATTGGTTGTTTACGACGATTTCCGAACACTGACGAAAGTCCATTCATCACATATTTAATAAGAACATGATCATCGGGTGGCGCTAAATCTAACATTGCGCAGTAATGAGCGCATACATGCGCGTGCGCGCGTGGCAAGCAACTGTCATTAATCTTTATGGACTTTATTTTTAGTTTACGCCAAATCAATGACATGTAAACTTTAAATATCTATAGAGAGTTGTTGTAACTACTAGCAAAATAATAGTATAGTAGATTCTATTACTAGGGAGCAATACAATATTTTGACGGCAAGGGCGCTATATTGAATCCCTCGCTTCGTTCGGGACTCAATATACTTCGCCCGAGGAAAAATAATTTTGCGCCCGAGTGATAGGTATCTACACTCTACTTTTCATCCCCCTCTATGAGAAAAATAAATAAAAGGCGCTTTCAGATATATTATATGTTATTAATGCAAATAGTGTTATTTCGATTTTCATAATCGATTATCATTGTTTTATAGTCTGTGATTAAGATGTCGTAATGAAAATTGAACATCCCTTTCCGTCACACCAATAAAGTACGATATTGTTGCATTTTGACACTAAAAAATACGAACGTTCATGCTCGTTATCTCGATGACAGCCGTCATGGAGATTAAGGTATAAAAATCGAAGTGTAGACTTTTTTTTTATTTGATCTGTTTACAGACTTTTTCGTACTTATTGCTTTATAACTTTCAAAGTTTCGCGATTCGAACACATAGTTATAGTTAGTTAGTTAGTTATGCGACTTGATCGAAACGTCGAGGTAAATATATATTAAGTTTTTATTGCTTTATTATAAGAATCGTATCGATATTTATGACTTCAAAATTAACTTAATTTTTAACCCCTGTCCCGCAGGAACACTTTATTTTTTTGGGATTTGTTTGTTTGTTTGTCGTATGAGGTAGTGCTGGCATCTGGTGTCAGATTTTATCAAGCCGCCCGAGGGCCTCTGACATGGCTTAACGACTGCTATTAATCAATAACAGCCGGGACCGACTGCTTAAGGTGCCCTCCGAAGCACGGAGCGATAGAAAAGCGCACATAACTCAGAAAAGTCATTGGTGCGGAGCCTAGGTTTTGAACCCGGTATCGTTGGATCCTAAATTGCACTATAGAACCGTTAGGCCACCATCGCTCGCACCTTTTTTGGGATAAAAAGTATCCTCAATTTTAACCCATCTTATAACTATGACTGTGTCAAGTTGCATCAAAACCCGTCCAGTTGTTTTAGCGTCATACGTGCTCCTGTAAATAACTTTCAACGGCTATCCTGCGGGAGCCCTTTAATTTTTCTGGATGAAAGTATCCTATGTCCTACCTCGTAGTATGAACTCAAATCGTACTTAGTTTCATTTGAATTCATTCAGTAGTTTTCGCGTGATGCGCGGCCAAGATACAGACATATACAGACAGAAAGACAAACATGAAAAAAAACAGTTTTGGATTCAGTATCAAATACAGAGCACCCTCCAAAAAATAATATCTTCAAAATATCTTCAAGATACAGAGTTGGACCTGTAACAGTTTTATTATAAGTATAGATAGATAGATAGATAGATAGATATAGATAATATATGTTCTTTAGCCTATGTTACTTTTCGTTTTTTTACTTACCATAGACCACAATGTTTTATTGTCTTTGTGCTATTTCTTGGTGCCATATTAAAAGTATAGATATGTCTATCCACGATTGTCCATATCATTAAAATATATTTAATGTAGGGTTTTCCTGTTACCAAAGGTATACAAACAGATAGGCGTTCAAGGCTAAAAAAAAAAACAGCCAAGTGCGAGTCGGACTCGCGCACTGTGGGCTCCGTACAAACTTGTAGGTATGTAAATAGTTCGTCCATCATGGTAATCGAGTCTCGAAGATATTAAAAAATTATATAAAATATGTAATGTTTCTACAAATCTATGGTTTTTGGTTTTTACCCTTTACTTGTTCAAAAGAGCATTGCGTCATGACAAATTTCATGATTCTAGATGAACGGTACTTCCCGTTAACTTAGTATTATAAATTATAGGGTACTTACCCTATAGGTTTCGATTCCCCTACGAGTGTAGATAATGTCGAAATATGCGTCATAAACGTCCGTATCTCTTGATTACGTTGACTTACAAGTTATGTTTTTATAGCTTCAAGGGATTGCAGATTTGAATATTTGATATTAATTCTACCCGTTCCATTGAAAAAGGGTCTTAACAGACTTAAACAGACGGACGGACGGACGGAAGGACGGGTGGATAACAATGTGATTCTAAAACAAAAATCTCCTCTTTTCTTTTTCAGGTACGGAACCCCTAAAAAAAGCGAAGGTTAGCGAGCTCCCGTCTTCGCCTTCTAACCTATCACGGCCAAGTCGGGATTCCGCCCTTACCTTCTAACCTTTCACGGCCAAGTCGGGATTCCGCCCTTACCTTCTTTATACGATATGGTCACTGATATTTCACCATATCATAAAATAGCCGTGCGTATTGCTGTTCATGTCGTCAAACAATAATCATTCATTCATCTGGCCAAACCATTTCAAAATGTCACCGATAATTTCATGAAATAGAACTTTTTCATGATGTGGACAACCATTTCATGAAATGATCAATTCTATGATATCGCCACGACAAACACAAAGGCATTCAGGTCATTGTACAGAGCATAGATCAAAATGATTGAGAAAAATTATAAGGTTTTAATCAAATTTTGAAAGGGTATTTATATGCTTTTATGAAACATTTTGAAGAAAATTGAAATGTCGTTATGCAATTCTACTGATATCTTGAAGTGATAGTAATTTTGTTCGTGGCAATCAATAATACACAGAATCTTTTCAGTGCAACCCTGAAGATAATACGAAATCAAAAATATTTCCTTGTCCAAGTCGAAATAAAAAGGCACGCTGATGGCTCTGTTTCCGTACCAAATACAACCCTGACGATGAACCTTTTTTGAGAATTGAATCCTTTTTACCTTCGTTTACATCGTATATACACATTTCTACCATTCAAACAAAATGAAAAGCGGTCAGATCCACGATCCACCTTTACCATCGATCACTCCAAAGTCAATCAGGCTTTTGGTAGTCGCATAACCTTTCTTTTTCAGGTTCCAAGCCTTTAGAATTCCGGTTGATATATGGTACTTCTAATTCCACGTGTTGGCTTCCGGCCAAGCCTCCGATCGACAGCCACCTTCGTGGCAAAGGGTCAACTTGTGTTAGAATGCGCGCAGTCGTTATTATTAAGTTATAGAATGAATAGTTGTTCAATTTTGTGTACGTTTGCTTTGCGGAGTTAAATAATGTTTCATTGTTTTAGGCGTTTTGTAAAATGATCTGGTTACAATGTTAATAGGATGAGTAGAACCGGCAATGGGTATAATCCAATGAAATTTTGAGCTGCGAATTTTATAGACACCTTTTTTTGAGGAATATTACGCAATGACATAATATTATGTGCGAGGTAGACCACCATTCTTGTCTCCTGCTGGTGTCAGCAGCGACAGCGGTGGCAGCGTTGACTAGGCGAAATACTCGTATTTATCTATAATCCTTTTGGTACTTGGAACTCTAAGTAACCATTCAAGATTACAATCTTAGACGCAAACTACAATCTTTACAGTCGTCCTGTTACGTATATTTTCAATATCTGCCATCCGTGACAGGTATTGTGAAAATGAGACTGCCGGAAGCATAAGCCGAAGCTGAAGCTTGTTTTTGCTAGTCGGTGATCGGGTGGCGATATATCGCCAGCACGCCTCAATGCGCGTGTGAAATTAATAAACATATGTATAATAATTATACGTACTGTAAGATTATCAAAACCTAAGTTTTGTAATGTTAGCCTTCAGTTGGTCAGTTTGGTCGAGCAGGAGATAAAACTTATCTGCACCTAGTATTAAAAGCAAGTTGCTATATCCTATAGTTCGTATCTATAGTACCCAAGCGCGGGTCCGGGGGGGGGGGGTCATGGGGGTCATGACCCCCACACCCCCCCCCCCTCCCCTGAGCCTATGTCAAACATCATTTTTTAATTTCCCTTTGTTATTTTCATTTGTTTTTTTATTATTTTTATTTTGTACACTGATAGAAATAACTAAAAATTTCCGCGCTCGCTACGCTCGCGCATTCGATGGACTGGTTTCGTGTTTGTGCAGTTTCAAATTATGTATTAGTTTTACACTGAAATGCTTCGGAGGGCACGTTAAGCTGTCGGCGATAGCCCAGGGGCTTCCACCTTTAACTGTTTTAAAGTTTCTTCTAAACCTTACAATTTTAGCCCTCACTTCGGTCTTGCTTATTTGAAAAGTTTGCAGTTATAACGTAACGTTAACGTAATCGTACCGTATTCGTTATTTTAAAATTATTTGGAAAAAAGCTTAAAATTTTCGCGCTCGCTTCTTTGAATCTATACCAGGTATATATATTAGTTAATTTCGTATGATTTACAATTATTCCATTTCTATACTGATAGAAATAGCGCAATAGTATGTACGCTGCGTTTGCGTGGGTTGTTCTTATCATTGCATATTTAAATGTTATTTGGAGTTATGTTTTTAGCACTTTTTAACAGGCAGAAGTGTTCATTTGCTCTTACTTCGCTCGCTTTTGGGGTTCTTTTTCATTAATTTCATGTGATTTGTTTGATTTTATGTTTTGATCTAAAAATCGATATTAAATTAATATAAATAGCTCGCTATTTATTGCGCTCGCTCGCTATTTTTTGCTTTTTGTTTATTACAATGTTTGTTTTTTTGATTTGGAAATGTTATTTTACTTCTACACTGATCGAAATAGCTCAAAATTTCCGTGTTTGCTTCGTTCGCTCTTATTTATAAATGTTTGATTGATTTGTCAAACATTTATTTGTCGTTTACTACATTGCTAGATATAGCTGAATATTCTAACAATCTCTACTCTCGAAAGTTAAAATCATGTCAGAGCATATTTTTACATATTTTGGATATTTTATTTTAAAACCGCATTATTTGAATTAGTTGTGTTATTCATTGATAATTGTAAAAAATTTGCGCTCGCTCCGCTCGCACTTTTGGTAATACACTAAATGCATACTTTGTACGAATTGGAGTTTCGTTTTAATAACCACACTAACAGAAATAACTCTGACTTTTTCCGCTCACTACTCTTGCGCTTATTTTGTCCTGAAATTTGATGATATAAATATCTCTATAAATTAATAGATTCGCCCTAGGGCGCGGTTACACTCGCCCTACGCGAGTAAAACCGCGGTGAACATCTAGTATTGTATGATTTTGGAACCCATCCAGGCTGGATATTAGTACGTGACCCCCCCCCCCCCCCCCCTTAAATAACTTAAAGAGTATTTAATAAAAACAAGGAAATAAGTTTGCAATTCTTTATATTATTTCCTCATTTGGACAGCGGATTTGGAATACACAATTTTAGAAAAAAACCGGCAAAACACTACGTGGCGAAATTATTATTTTTTAATATTATTAAACCAATAACTATTTAGATACATAGTTATTAATCATTTAAATGTGATAATTGGTCACAGATAAACATTTATATTTGCCTTAGTTACACTAGGCATAATAACTTCGAAAACAGCATTTAAACACAATCAAATTGATGATAATCCCGTTAATATAATCTTATAAATTATTTCATCACCCAACAATGATGTGATACACAGTAACAAATACACAGTAATAATTACACGGTTACAAATAAACAGCATAACAAAGTAATAAGAAAAGCACTTAACTTGCCAAGGTTCTCTCGGTGCGGCGGTCACAAAAACACTGAACATTGCTTGCAAGTCGAGAGACCCTTTATATAGCATTTTCGAACATCCGACGCTGTCAGAAGTCATCCGACTACCGACATCGTCCGAGCTATTTGAGTCCTTTGAAAACAGATCAACGAATATCTACCATTTACTTTATTAATTACATTAGTCATGTCTGATAGTTGTATTTAATTACTGGAATACAACATCCAACAAAAAACATCCACAACAACAAACATCCTTCTAACATCCTTCTAATAATTATGGCATAATAATACAGATGTTTCAAAGTGATGGATGACATACATCGTAAGTTTACAGTAACACGTGGTACTTTACTTTTCTTTAAAGTAGTCAATACTTCGTTTCAGAACGAATGAGATCTGGACACATAACATTTACATGTACCAAGTATTATTTTTATTACATTTCTATATTTACAATAAGTAGTAATCCAACACGCGCATAGTGCGCGAAGGCACGCGGCAAGTTAGTAGCTAAGAGGGATTATAGCTAATATGTAATTCTTAGGTTTGGATGAATGGTACTCTAATTTTCATTGAAATTAATAGATTAAATTATTACCGCTAAATCCCCTTTGGCGCTGTAGCAACCAATTCCCCCAAAGCTAAATCCCCCTTGGTTGCTGCAGCGACCAAAAACAAACATGTACGTTAATTTTTACCGTTTCACCGACTTAAATCGATTTAAATGTAATCCTGCATTTATTATCGAATCTGTGTGTTTCTCTCCTCAAAGGGATACATATATTATACGTTAAAACACCAAAAAAGTTTTTTTTTTTAAATAAAATTAAATATAGATGTGTTAATAGTAATGAACGCAAAAACATTTATGCTGCTTTGTCGTGTCTGCGTGCGGGCCCTTTTTTAATAGTGTTTATTACTGCATAATAATTCTTAAACACATATCTATATCTAAACTTATAATAAAACTGTAACGGGTCCAAATCTGTACATTGAAGATGTATTGAATTATTTTTTTGGACCTTACTCTAGATTCGATACTGAAGCCAAACTGTATTTTTTTTTCATTTTTGTCTGTCTGTCTGTATCTTGGCTAAGCATCACGCCGAAACTACTGAATGAATTCAAATGAAACTTGATATGATTTGAGTTCATACCTCGAGGTAGGACATAGGATACTTTTCATCCCGAAAAATTAAAGGGTTCCTGCAGGATAGGCGTTGAAAGTTATTCAAAAGAACACGTATCACCCTGAAACTACTTGACGGATTTTGTTGAAACTTGGCACAGTCATAGTTTATATAATGGGTAAAAATTGAGGATACTTTTTATCCCGAAAAAGTGTTCCTTCGGGATAATGTCCAAAATTCTGTAAATTGAAGATATTATGTTTTTTTTATGCTGTTCTATATTCAATACTAAACCCAACACTGTATTTTTTTAATTTTTGTCTGTCTGTCTGTCTGTCCATCTGTCTGTCTGTATCTTGGCAGCGCACCACGCCGAAAATACGTAATGAATTCAAATTAAATTTGGTATGATTTGAGTTCACACTTCGAGGTGGGTGTTAAAAAGGTATTGAACAATTATTTTTTTGTTAATCGTGTCTTTCTTTCTGTTAGTCTGTATATTTGTTTGTTCACGCATCACGTAAAAACTACTGGACCGATTGCAATGCGGTTTTCATTGTTAGATAGCTTAGGGTTTGATTTAAATCTGGTGTAATTGGTATCTCAATCCGGTGAGTCAGAAGCCGAGCAATTGATAAAGAATTTTTGACGGCTGAAGAAATTTTGTTCAAATGTATATTGGTCCTGGAATAGCACATTATGGTACTTTGAACCTAAAGAAAAGAACACGCGTGCGAAGCCGCGGGTACAGCTAGTATCTAATAACTTTAATAATGGTTCATTTTCATCTCTAACATATTTTTACATGTCTGCCAAAAAAGGGTAATATTTTTAGGATTCATGTATGTTTGTATGTATGTTTATATATATATATATATATATATATATATATATGTTTTTATGTATGTGAGTTTCTTTATTCCAACATAACTTTTAAATGCCTGAATAGATTTCGTTAGAATCCTTACATGCCCCGAGTAACATAGGCAATATATTATTTGAAAAATTTAATTACCTCGTCAGTATGGCAGCATATAAATAGGCGAAAAAAACTTCGAATTTTACAATATGGGTATCAAATTGAAGGCCTTCATAAGCACATTCCAGCAGTATGTAATTTATTGGCATAAGTTCTTTTTTGCCAGGGCAAGCGTGTTTTTTTAGCTCCTAGGCTAGTTCAAAATTTCATAAGGCTCTTTCGCGACAGACTTAAATCAGACCATAAAATGCACAGTACAGTAACTAAACCTCTTTCTGGAAACTTTTTGTCAGTATCTAAGAGAAACCTGCACTACTCGATTGTAACGCTCGTAACCAATGAATCGTTTCGACGGATAAATTCTCCTAATCAAATTGAATTGAACCTTTAGTTATTGGCTATTATTAGTACGAATCTATGTTTATTGCCCAAACTGGATAACACTGTGCTCCTTGTGAAGCTTCAATTAAGCGTATACGACTTATCTAAGACAAGTTTTAGGTCGAAATTTATAAAAGCTTATCATAAAAGTGTTGCGGAACAGACCTGTAACATTAGACCGCTTATACTTTTCCACATCCGTGACTTGCAGTTGTACTCGTACAGATATAATACTTATTGTGTAGTTTTTACCCGACTTAGGAGCGTTGTGTTTGGGTTGTAAACGGCTGGATGGATTTTGATAAATGAGGTATCATTGCTTTCTTCTTGATCACAAGAGTGCTGTAGGTTACATGAAGTATCAAGAAAACTAACCAATATGGCGGCTTACAGTTGCCATATTGTATTTCCGACGGAACAAAGAGCTACCAAAACCTATCGAGTGAGGTATCAAAATACAGGTCTGTAAAAGGCCATCACAAAAATATACGAGTATAATTCTTTTAACTAAGCAGTATACGTGTTCTTTTAAGATTCTTAAACCTTTTGCAATGTTAGATTATTTAAGTTAATGTAAATACTATAGTCTAATGTTGCAATTGCAACTATTAAAGTAAAGTAAAATATGTAAGTATATAGTATAGACTAGCTGCGCCCCGCGTCCCTCAGGAACCATACATTTTTCCAGGATATAGCTAAGAAACATCTTCTTCACCCCAGCTTTCAAACATAAAAAAAACCGCAACTAAATCGGTCTATTCGTTTGGACACACACACACACGTACACACACACACACGTACACACACACACACAGAGACACACACACACACACACACACACACACACACACAGTGATAAATACCCTAAACTTATAACACCCGTCTCTTGGTTCTGGGGTTAAAAATATATGTCATCGGTACAACTGCCATATTTAAGAATGAACATAATATTACACAGACCAATTAGAGCGCAGTATAAGACGCACTAAAAAAAAAAAAAGGAGTTAAGAGTCGCCTTAGTATAGTTTGTGAATTCGAAGGCTCGCAACGACGAACGCATAGTGAAATGGCTTACTTCGCATAGTGTCGCTGCTTTACTAGGCAAAGTTAGTATGATAATGATAAAAAATCAGTCTTTTTACCTACTAAGACATCCCTCCATACAGCAATAATTGGTATATTGTTACGTTTCGCCATTACTAGCGAAATTTCAAACAAGCGACACGGTAAGCGTCTGGATGCAAGCGCGCGGCGGCCACGCCTGTTTTGTGGCGCCGGGGCGCAGCGCGCTGTAGGTGATTAACTCGCGTAAGTAGGTAGAGCGAGGGATGCCTGGTATAATTGGAAATTTTACTATACAGGTTAGTAATGTTTAAAACACACCAGGCACGAAACCAGCACCGGCGCAACGCTCGAAATAAACACAGCATGTTTTCGGATGCACAAAAAATATATATACTGAGAGTGCTCATGTCGCGAGCCACAACATACGCGCGACCTACACATTGCGGCCGCAATATTGCGGTTAATTCAGTAGTGTCAAGCGTGCCCTCGATGAGTCGCGCGCCGTGTGCTTTCGATAAAGTACCTACTTACGTAAAGTTTTTGGCAAATTTCATTCTTTTCTTAATTATGAATACCAAGAAGAAACCTAGAATGTACTGCATAGCAAGTGACAAGTCTCGTAAAATACCTACAT